>JARHVA010001364.1:515000-1187500 GCA_037957365.1 Torreya grandis | reverse complement strand
ATTAAACTATACACATTTTTTATAACCGCAATCTAACTTATTTTTATTTTTAATAAGTTATTCCAAGGTTCACGATAATCTTCTAGTCACCCATGAATATTTAATAAAGATGCCCATGAGCTTGCAACTAGTACTCTACCATTTTTATTAATTGACCACCATTTAGTTGTTTTTTTTTTTTTTTTTTTTAAATTTTTTTTTCCATGTTTATGGTTAATATTTTTGGAGAGTTCATGGGTCATTAATTGATATATATACATGGATCTAGTTACTTGGGGATCAAATAATCCCACCTAATTCTTCTTCTCTATCTAATTTATGATTTGCTTAGGTTGGATGATTTATTTTTATTGTTTATTTAATTATTTTTTAGATTATATTAATTTTTTATTATATTAGTATTCATTATATAATATTCATTTATAATATCTTAAAAAAATAAACTATCTCTTCCTTCTCTCTTTGCATTGAATAATTGTTTAATTATTCTAGTTGCATTCATATATTATAGATATTAAATAACAGTATATTTATTATCAAATTAGAGATATATAGTTAAAAATTTAATTTATATACATAAAAAAAAATTCAACTTTTATTTTTCAAAGCATAAAGCATACGATTTCACACATAACACAAACAAATGACTTAGACCAAAATCTAGAAAAAATGCAAAAGAAAACTTGCATTTAGAATTGTTTTATCTCTTTGAGTGTTTTAGAAAATTACTTTAGAATCATAAATATACAATAATTATTTTAAATATCAACCTTAGTTTTACATAAATCTCAAGCAACAATAAAAAACAAAAAACTTGCACATTAGCTTTAGAAGCACGAATTAGATATTGAAATTCAGATTTGGCATAACACATAAAATGTGAGTTGTAAGTTTATTTTTATAATTTAATATATAAGGTTAAAATTAAAAATAAAATTATAACTTAATATATATCAATTCAGTAAAAAAAATTAATTTTAAAATAAATAGACAAATTGATGCACTCTTAAAGTTAATAAAAATGCTAAGAATGAACAATCACATTAATTTTAATTTTAATAATTTAGTTATATTATTAGTATAATTTTAATTTCAATTTAATAAACCTCATTGTAAGAGTAAACAAGTCGTTGACCAAAGCATTGTCAGAATGAGAACAAACTGAAACCTAGGTAAAACATATCATTAAAATTTAAAATAAGAAAGAAAACTTTATATAAATAAAATGAAATTAGATATATATAAAACCTAAATTAAAAAAATCAAACATGCTTCCAAGATTCTAAAAAAAATTTCCTCATTCTCGGATGATTCTTATAGGACAAGCTCATTTACATAAAATAGGAATGTTTCCTATAGTGTCAACTCCCATACTAATGAAAAATATATAAAATGATAGAACCTCATATTTTAGGATAGAATTATTTCATTAAATTTATATTCATAACCTCATTATTATCTAACTAAATGATCTTGATGAACAATAATGTCTAGTAGAAGTCCAAATAACAAGACCAATCCATATTTTAGCTTGTCAAACTAACAAATTAAAAATTTGATACTTATATTATTAAACTTGGGTATAAAATCATCATGTTTCATTAATTTTTTAGATTAATTTTTTCAAGGAATCCTAACTCGATATAACAATACATATCCCTAGACTCCATCAACCTAACTTCACTGATTTCCCAAATCCTAGCATAGACCAAGAACTTAGCTACCTTATCCTTATCCAATATAAGGGTTCTTGGAATGTATAAATCACAATTCACTACATTAAATGAGAAATATGATGTAGGTGAACTACATTTGTATAATCATGAGCTTTATTTGTTACTTGTCTTTCAAAATCCCATAACAATAACTCATACTAATCAACTAGCCCTTCTAGTTCTCCATATCCAAATTCTTCAACCAAAATAACCCAACTAGCCAAACCAATATACCACCTATTATATATTATCTTCATCAAATTTATTATCTAAACCTTAATAATTCAAGTACATACATGTTAGTATGTTGATTTATAAGTTTATAGTGACCATGCCTACATGATACCATCCACACTAGTATTGGATTTTTCTCCTAATTTTATAGACCATTGATTTATCCTAAAAGTAATGATACAAATCTTGCCATTTTTTACTCTCTATATAGGTGAAAACCATATAATTACCACCTTTTTAAAAACATTCTCATAATCCTTTTAATCTAAATATTCACTTCTTTCAAACCAATCCATAGTGATTATTTATCGATAATCCATACTAGAAGTATTTTTCCATCATATACATATATAAATGGATCAAAATATTCTTAAGGACTTTCACATAAAGCCAAAAAAAAATATCATTATTAATGGGTATATATTTTTAATTTTTTATCTATCCCTATCAGAAGGAGAGGCTCCCATTATTGTATTGTATATATTTATGTCTTGCAGTTTTTGGGTCCAAAGATTATCTTTTGATATCTCAATAAATATAAAATAATTTTTATCTAAATATCATAGTGCATTTTCCCCATTCCTTTTCTTGGATGAAAATTTTATATAGATCCATCTCTGTAAATCTTATCCCAATGAGTATTATACGATTTTATTCCATTTTTCAATTCTTGCATCTATATTAGTTATTTTAAGGGTGGCATTTAAGGTCACTCTACCATAATACAATGTATGCTAGATTTTGATTAGAGGAGACCATTTTTTCCCATAATTTTTATTTTGTATTCCATCATGGATACAACAACCACAACATGGAACTTAAAAATTTAAGGTTTTCTAGAACCCAAAATTATTGGATTTCCATCCGAAAATCATGGCTCCATAAAGTCCCTGAAATCATATAATTATTCAATAAGGTATGGAGTAAGTTTATATGAGCCATGTTGGATTTTTTTGATATGTGTCCATAATATGTGTGAAAGAAAATGTTTTTAATTTACATAATGATGTTGAAAATATACAAAAATGTTCATTTATATCCTTCTCCTTACTATCAACATAGATTTAAATATAAATAAGATTTTATTCTTATTGTCACTCAAAACATTATCTACTTTTAGGTAGAGCACTAGTGGTTATTTTTATAAAGAAGTTCCTACACTTTAAAAATTAATTGATAAATAATGAGTAAATTTTTCCTTCTACCCCTTTCATTCATCATAAAAATCATTTTATCATAATGTGTTATGTAATGGATGTTTGATAATCCAATATTATATAATAAATCACCATACTCATTAATATAAAGTTGTTTTTCCTTCTTAAGAAATAAGGCTATTGATGTGACTACATAGTATTTTCCTTGTTCAATAAATGGTAGGTAAAAGTGTCCAAAACACCCATATCCTATGTCTATGTCATTATAGTAATGAAAAAATATATATGTTAATAAAATTACAATTTTAATTCACTTTTCTTCTTGTCCTTGCTATGTAAGTTTTCATCTTGTCCATTCACAATTCTCAAAGATATGTTATGAATTTATTTTAATATCAAAATACAAAGGAAAATCATAAAGGTGGACCAATTTTATAGCATTTCATTTTATGAGAGATACCATATTGATATGCACAACAAAATTTTTAGCATGAATTATATAAATTGCACCACATATCCTTCAAGTAAATATTTAATTTTTACATCAAAAAAATAAATTCTTTCAAATTAAAAATAATTCATCAACTTGGTTGAACCTCCCCTAAACTTATAATTGTGTTCACCACCCCATAGTGAAGGAGAACATTATAATTGATTAATCCCTCTATATTTTAGTGTAAACCTTATTTTTAGAGACAAGAAAATTATTATTGGAAAATATATTTATGTGTTAAGTTGTAGTCTAGTTGATAAATCAATGCTAGAGTATTTTAACTTCTTGAAAATTAAAAAAATGTTAATAGGTACAAGTTTCTCTCCATTAATCACCTTGTCTTTTTGTATAATATTTATAAATTGTTCAATTATTTTAGAAATCATTTTATAAAATTAGTATTTAAGAGACACATACAAAAAAAAAACTAAATTTATCTTTAGCATTAGTATTTTTGGTTCCTTAATATTCATCACTGTATCCCTCTTCCATAACACTATCATATTTTGAATCACTTCCTAGGGTGGATTATATATGATGAAAATGAAAAAATGGTATGGATAAAGTTGCACATTTTTTCATTTCCTTATCTTCACAAGGTATGAATTAAACATTATTATTGAATTATACTAATGTTTGAAATCCATAAATTGAACAAAAAAATATAATTTCTCATCTAATGCAATTCTAAATTTGATAACATACATGCCACTTCCCATGTTTTTGTAATGCAATTTTCCCCTTTTTGGATACACTATACCCTCTACAACTTTGGTTCCTTTTAAGAGAAAGCTAACATGATTACATTATTAAAATACATTAGACATTATCAACTAGTAATAAATGAAAAAATGTATAACTTAGATAAGAATTTAAAATTTTATTAAACCCTATATGAAAGAAAACATAAATTAAAGAAAACATAAAAAAAATCATTGAATTCAATTTAATATATTTCATTAATGTCATTTTAATGAAACATGTTATCAAGGTCATTGATGGAATTAATTTTGAATTAAAGTGATGTAATTTTCACCACCATTCAACAACTCACCTCACATTGACACATAATCACCTCATTTCACATGGTTGCTAATATACACATCATCTCATCGTATTAAGCTCAATCACCACACCAAGTGCATTTTTGTAATTTTTAAATATTATATTAGATGTAGTGGATTACTTTGTCAATGGGTGCACTATGGAGTTTTTTGGTATTGATATACATCTATTTATAAAAAAATTATTCTAACGATAAAAAATTGAGAAATTTATTTTTTAGTTTTGGTTTGGAACATGATAAGGATCAATTTTTATTTATAAATTGGGCTTATTATGTTTTAGAACATAAAATGGATGAATAAATTTGATAGTATTAACGATAAGGTGTTAATTTTTTTATTTGATAGGTTAAACTTGCATTTATAAGGACCTAAAAATCACCATTCAGTAAAAAAAAGTATAGATAATACAAAATGATAAGGCCATCCAGTGCTATTAGAAGCAAAATGTTAGCATAGTATTAACAAAAAAAGACATAGGAAAAAAACATAAAAATTAAGGCACCTATTAAATTTCATTGGAGTGACTCTCCCTCATGTTACTGCTAGTATTCTTATTCATGTTGCTACTTGTCATCCCTTTGGTTTTAGTTCGCTAGCCTTATACCATGTTTTTTCTTATTTTATAGAGCCTTTAACCTTTTTAGCCATCAATTTTAATTTTTTGGTGTTATAGCTCCTCAGAGTGATGGTGAGAATTTATTTACATTTTAGGGTTCCCTTTGACTTACCTCCTTATGTTATTTTTAGTTCCCCTATCCCTTCCCTTAGCACGCCAATTTTATTACACCCCTAACCTTATGAGTAATAAATATATGGAATGAATATTATAAAATTTATATTTAATTTAATAATTATTAATAGTTAGGCTGACATAATTGGAAAAAATGGGTGTGACCCTTCCCTATTATGGGTGTGACTCTTCCAAATTATGGGTATATATATGGTGGATCGTGGCTCTCCATAATCATCATAAGTTTCATTATTTTATTAATTTAATAATTTATTATTATTATTATTATTATTATTATTATTATTATTATTATTATTATTATTATTATTATTATTATTATTATTATTATTATTATTATTATTATTATTATTATTATTATTATTATATGTTTTATCCTTGGAGTGGATTATATTTGAATGTTATTTATGTTATTACAAATAAATATCCTAAAAAGTTGTATCAGAGCATCGATTTTGGCATAGAATTTTGTTTCTGCTATATCTCATAAACCATTGTAATTTTTTGTTCAATTTTTTTACCATAGTTCGATAATCACATAAGGAGTATACAAAAAACATTTGGAAATTTGAAGTTTTGTGTTGAAGAATTTATTACCATTTTACTTTTTTCATAAAATTACTCTACAATCCACAATTTTTGAGATTTGTTTATATTTTCAAAAATCCCATAAAATTTTATTTGGGGTAATTTATTTGTATTTTTAAATTATAATAATTTTAAATTATAAAATTCATAGGTCAAAGTTGGTCGATAGTGGTACATATGCTCCTAATGCAACACAATTTTAATTGTTTATGGTTACCACTCTCTCTAGATACTTTTCTCAAATAATTGAGAATAAATATAGAGCCATAAACAAAACCAAATATATATCCATGAATTTTATAACGTATGTATTTTAGTCAACCATTGATCCCAATGATTCCATTTATCATCCACCACCTAAAATTGAAGGAAATGTACCTGAGGGATGTGAAATAGTGGTCACTTTTATTGAGGATAATTTGATTTCCACATTTGAAACATCATTAAATGAGGGTTTAGATAGGTTTAAACATTATATAGTGTCTAAATTTAATTCCCTACTTAATATACATCCTATAGTCACTCATACATAGCCAAACCATCCTGGAGGTTACAGTAAAACAAACCAAGGATAATAATTCTAAGGGCCAAATTTACACCTACCAAAGATGGACATATAAAAATTTTATGGTATGGATGTAACCTCATAGATAAGTCTCATGGAAAAATATTTTAAGCTTCACAATATAATAGAAAATGCAAAGGTTGACATAACATCACTACATCTAAAATCTGAACCTTATCAATGGTACCAGTGGATGATGAGTGACACGAAAGGGTAAGGGCTTAGTTGGGATGAATTTATTAAGGAATTAACAGCCAAATATGAGAATCCATAGAATGGAAGTTATTTAACCCACATAAATTTTTTGAAACAAATAGAATTTGTAGTGGAATATAATGCAGAGCATATGAGATTAGCAATCTAAACTCTAGAAGCAACACCTTATTAGAGACTAAAATTTTACATCAATGGAATAAATGAAAAAATTAAGCATGATGTTCATTTGTTATAACCATGTATAATTAGTAAGGTGATGCAACAAGCACTACATATTAAGCAATGAAACTCTACTGCCAAGAGATTCACGCAAGGTCAAACTTGAGATAGCGTGATAGAAATTTGACTAAATTTGTCGATAAAAATATGGTCAAATCTTTTAACCCAAGGAAAATTACTAAGATTTATCATCAATATGAGGTATAAAAAACATAAAATGGCCTATGTTGTTATTATGATAGTAAATGGTCTAGAGGACATAAGTATGCCAATGGTGAGAAAAGACTAATGATTATTGAGAATGAGATTTTGGAGGAAGACTAATTAGATACAAAGGAACAAAAAATAGAATAAGAGAATGAAAATTATAATGAGGAATGAATCCAAACTATATCTCTACATGAATTAAATGGAATAATCAAACCATAAACACTCAAAGTGGTGGGTTATATTAAGAATAAAAAATTGATAGTTTTAGTCGATACAGGGAGCTCCCATAACTTCGTTGATAAAAAATTAGCTATTGAGCTTAATTGATTTGTGTATCTAGTCTCCAATTTAAAAGTTATTATTGTTAATGGGAAACAAATCTCATGTGGGAATAAATTTCACCATATCAACCTCTCAATGGGGGATTATCAACTAGATTAAAAAATGATTGCCATATCGATTGGGGGAACAAATATAGTTTTGGGAGTGTAATGGCTTAAACAATTGGGAATAGTGTATTTCAAGTTTCAATAATTGTTCATGGTTTTTAGTATAAATGGAAAAAATTACACACTTAATGGGATGAAATCCCCATGAAGACAAATTATTATCTCTCATAGGATGGAGAAATTAATTAAGAAAGGATCTTAAGGCATAGTGGCACAACTACATTTCATGGAAGCACATGATGTAGAAAATCAAGACCCACCAAATATTTAAATGATTATTCAATAACATCAAAAATCCTTTTAGGAACCAAAGGGCCTACCTCCAATCTAAGATGATGATCATGCAACTGAATTGAGTCTAGGAAGTATCCCTCCAACATTAGACCTTACCGCTACCCCTATGAATAGAAGTCAAAAATTAAAAAATTGGTGATAGAAATGCTAGACTCGAGTACTATTCATCCCAATAAAATTTATTATTCATATCTAGTGGTTATAGTTAGAAAAAAATATGAGTCATGGAGAATGTGCCTATATTATAGGGAACTCAATAAGATCGCTTTGAAAGATAATTTTCTTATTCCTCTCATTGATGAATTATTGGATGAATTAAATGGGGTTATTTTATTTAATAAGTTAAATTTACATTGAGGGTATCATCAAATTTAGGTGAAGAAGGAGGATGTACATAAGACTACATTCATAACACATGAGGGTCACTATGAATTCTTAGTTATGAATTTGTTCTCATTAATGCCCCATCTACTTTTTAGAGCCTCATGAGTTCAGTTTTCCACCCATTTATTCTTAAAGTTTTATTGGTGTTATTTGATGACATATTAATCTACATTTAAACACAGGAAAAACATTTTCAACATGTAGAAAATATATAAAAGGTATTCAAAGACCATAACCTCTATGAAAATAAATTTAAATGTGCCTTTGAGGTGAGGGAAGTGGATTACTTAGGACATATGGTTCACATGAAGGTAATAAAGTGGACCCTAAAAAGATTGTAGCTATCAAGTATTGGACAAAATCTAAAAATATCAAAGGTTTAAGAGGATTCTTGGGTCTGACAGGCTAAAATAGAATATTTGTTTGTAAATATGCTCATATAACAACACCCTTAATAAAATTATTTAAGAAGGATTCATTTTCATGGTTAGAATTAACCACCCAAGCATTCCAACAATTAAAAAAAGCTCTTACTTTCACAACTATGCTAGCTACCCCAAATTTATCTAAGACATTTGAGGTAGAATTTGATGCTTCTAGACATGGAATTGGGCTAGTAAAAATGCAATAAGTGCATCCCTTAGCATTTGAGAGTCGAAAATTAAAAGAAAATAACTTGGTAAGGCCCACATATGAGAAATACATGTTAGCAATCATTCATGCAATCAGACAATGGTACCAATATCTAATGGGAAGGAATTTCAAAGTTAAGATATATCATGAGAGCTTAAAATATTTTTTGGAACAATGACTATCTTTACAAGAGCAACAAAAATGGGTCACAAAGATGCAAGGATATGACTTTGAAATTATTTACAAAAAAAGAAAGGAGAATATTGTAACAGATGCACTTTCTCAATAGGAAGTAGAGGAATCAAAAATTTATGCTATTTCTTTATTACAATTTGAATAGTTAGAAGCAACACAAGTAGAGTGGCAATAAGACACTCTGATTGGGAAACTCATAGAATAATTTAAATAGAACCCCTCTTTCATATATAATTATATTTGGAAATAAGACTCATTATGGTACAAATATAGACTATTTTTGTGTAAAAATTTAGAATTAAAAGCTAGTATCTTATCTCACATGCATGATTCACCCATCAAAGGACATTTTGGGTTCTTAAATACTTACCACCCTATAAATAAGTATTTTGTTTGGGAAGGACTTAAAGGGGATGTAGAAAAAATTTTGGTAGAATTTTTAATATGTCAACAAAATAAAGGCAAAATGATTAAGACCCCAGGTCTCTTACAAACATTATCCATTCCAGTACAACATTGGGAATAAATATCAATGGACTTAATTACTAACCTACCTAAATAAAATAATATGGATGTGATATTAGTGGTTGTGGATTGACTCACCCAGTACACACATTTTTGTGGTATTTATCATCTATTTCAAACTAGTACTATGGTAGAAGTATTCATGGAAAAGGTGTGAATCTATGAATTTGACTCAAGAGAGGATGGTTAGTATCGTGTTAGTTTTAAAATGAAAAAAAATGAAAGAAACACACTAACTAGCATATAATCTCTAGGCCTAGACACTAGGGAGAGCTTAGTTAACAAAGATGAATAAAACACAAAACTAAAATTCAAAAGAAACCTCTTTTACCTTCCTTGGATGCTCTAAAATGCTTGTTATAGTGGCTTGTTCAACATCTGCTCATGAAGTCATTGGCAATGGAATCTTGGCTACCTTCAGCTCTCCCTAACACCTTTGGCTTATGGCTTAGCTTGGATTGGAATCAATTTTTCATGGTAACACTAATTGAATTGGATTCTTGAAGATATTTGTGCATTATAAATTTTCACCAATATAGCTTAGAAATGATGTTCATGGCCTCTCTATTTATATATTTTTGAGAATGTCTAGAATCAAACTGAACCATCCATCCTGAGATTGAGATATGTGGTTATGGATTAATTAAATTTTTTGAATTAATTTTATAATTATCATCATCATGAAATTGTAAAAAGGGGAAATCAAGAGGCATGGAGAGCTTCATGGAAGACATTGATGAGGCATGGAGGGCATGAATCCTAATATTTTTGGCATTTATGACCTAGGGATGTCTTCCCAAGAAATGAGGTCACTTGAATACTCATTTCTAGAAATAAGTTTTTGATAAGTTTCCATGGGATTAGTAATTATTCCTTGATTTGGGTTAATTATCTCTTAAGCATGTTTAAGCACTCTATGCACAAATTACCCAAATTGATCAGAATGCCTTGTTATTAGTCCAAAATTTGACTAAATTGGAATTAGAAGGTGATGTTAGATGAATTGGAACCATATTATCATTTAGGATGTTACCAAAAACAAATAATAAATGCACGCATCTTGTATAAGAGATTTGATAGGAAAGAACAATCCAAAGCACTTAGGTGCAAAATTGGCATTTTGACTCAAAATATTCTGATCAAAGTTAGCTAGCCCATTAATTACATTACCCTATTTAGAGATACCTTGGCCAAAATTGGTACTTTAATATGTCATTTTTACATCATTTATCATGTTTTAGTGTTTTTAGGCTAAATTGTGCATTTTGGGTGGAAATTGGTCAAAAGCTTGATTAGAAGTTATCGATGGACAAATTTATGTGTCTATAGTTTGCCATTATTTTGGAAGATGTTGTAGACCATAGGAAAAGCAATGTATTCTCAAATAATGAGAGATGTCATATATGCCAAAAATAAGATTATAGTTGAATAATAAATCTCCAAATGGTTTTAGGAAGCCTATGATGATGACCCCTCGAGGGAGTGGCTATCATATTTATTGATGGACGGTCCCTAAAAAAACAAGAAGAAAGGTGGAATTAATCTGTAGTTGAGATTAATCCAAATAATAAAATGATTTAATTCATTGATGTAAAAAGGATGTTGATTTTCCCAAAGGTGGTTATAATCAATAATAAAAGTCAAAATAATGATTTGCCCATAGGTGGTTATAATCATTTAAAAGGACATAGATTGGCTAAAGATGACTACACCCTAGTTAGGGATGATTGGTAAGCATAACTCAAGGATATAAATTGGAATATAGATTAAAGATGAGAGGGTGAAAAAATGATTAAAGAGATGAATATAAGAATAATATTGATTAGTGTGAATGATTTAGTTGTACCTAATAATGAGGAGATGCTCATCATTATTAATAATGATACAACTAGAATAGCCCTTGGGTTGATTTGATAAAGGGTGGGATGGAAGGATTTATAAATTTTCCAAGGAGAAACTTCTATAGCTCCATTGATTTTAGACCTTCGTGAAGCTAATTTTTTTTATAACATTTGATGGTAGGATTTATGATAAAACACCATGAAGACTATCCCAAATTATGCATAAAGACTGACTCCTAATCGAAAAAATACCCAAAAATAATACACCAATGATAAAAACCATGATGATAATGATGACATATGAATATCAATAGACTCAATAATAATGTGCTCAAGGAATCACCCAACAAATACATATAGATTGAGTCAAGGCAACAATGTTCAAAGCAAACAAACATGCAAGTGAACAAAAAAACAACTTGAAATAAACAAACCATATAGAAAGCCTAAAAACAAAATCAAAATAAATCATCCTAACAATGACCATGCCCTAGTAAGTCAGATTGAGGATAACTAACTAGGCTTAAATAAGACAAATGTTTTTGGATTTTGAAATATTATGAATGTTTTTGGAATTTTAAGGTATCTTAACTTGATTAGGAATGACCAGATACATGCTCACAAAATGGTGAGAGTATATGGAAAGGGGGAATGAGGTGACCTCAACATGAATTGAACATGACCCAAATAGTCTTAAAATGACCTCAAGTCATAGTAATTCCATCCACACAAAAGGTTAAAAAAAACCAACTAGGTCCCAACAAGCTCTCAAATCCAACAAATGGCTAGTCAAATGAAAACAACGATGGCAAGGTGATGCAATAATGCATGATAAACAAGTCTTTCCCCTAGTTTTCCCATAGGTGGTTATAATTAGGATATAATAGCATAGGTCAGTGATACTAATTTATGAATATGTAGTTATAATTAGTATCAATATTGGTGAAATACTAATTTTCCCATAGGTGGTTATAATCAGGATCACATAAACAAACTTGATAGGATAAAATATATCTTACCAAATTAACTATCACACTACTTTCATAGACTATCATTGATACATAGATTGGATTTACTATTAAAACCTGATTGGAATCCCCCCACAAAATGTGTGGGAAGAACCAAAGGAACAAAGATAAAAAAAAAGATTGGGTAGGATGACTAAAAATAAGCTTTGGTCTAGATAAGAATGGAATGATAGAATGGAATGACATTGTTTAGGATAATGATGGTTTGATAAATTAGATAAAATGGTAAGAGGATTGTCCCCAAGTGATGGGGTAAATGGTATAATCGATGATAATGGCAAATAGGCATAGGTAAAAATGGAAATGACATGGTATATGTTTTTGGCTTGGGTGTGGTTTTTTATTCTATTATTCTTATTGATGGGGAGATGCACATCCTAATGAATAAATGATATAAATAGAACACTTGATCATATTAATTAATATCCCACACCTCCTTTAAATAGTTTCTTTGTAAAAAATGGCCTATAGATTTGGTTGTTAATAATGCTTATATAATCTTCATTGGTCATTGATTTTGATTCCTTCAAACATTGAGACAAGGTATCTTTTTAGCCTCTACAAAGGAAAGTGTGGCCATGGATGGTAAATAGGGATAAATAATGGATGGTAGGTTTGATTTTGAAATGGAGTGGTAGATGAGAATGGAATTTGGAAAGGTTGGGAAACAACTAAAGATTAGGACATTCAGTCACACATAATGTTATTGATGTTGGATTTGACATAATTTTGGTTGTGGTGGGGCTGAAGAATTTTTCTATCAATAGGACCACCAGATTTTTCTATTTTTTGATCTTGAGAGTAGCTATTATCTAATTATGATGTAGATTGGAAGCTATTTTTATTTGATCTTTGATTTTGTCTTCATCAAGTAGTGAAGAACTTTTTTTCTAAGCTATTATTGCCTCAAAGAGGTTTTCACGAATGAAGTTGTCTTGATTGTCACGTAGCACCTCCAAGAATGTTTCACTAAGAAATGCTGAATTTTGAATTTGATTATCTTCTATCACTTCTAAGAAAGTTTCACTAGAAGATGTTGAGTTATTACTTTGATTGTCCTTTAGCACCTCCAAAAAAGTTTCACTAGGAGAGTATTCTTCTGCTATATGAATGTGGTCTTAGCCTCCTTCCTCTTCTTCCCTTACTATGACACCATGGATGTAGTTCAACAAAGTGTGATTCTATCTATCCAAATCGATACTTATGGGAGATGGAATGCCAATGATATGGATATTTTGGTTGATGGTAATGGCCTATGGAATGATAATGGAATGGGGAGAGGTTTCACAATCCTTATATAAGATACTAGGAGAACTTGTTTCAAATTTGAAGTAATCATCCTCAAAAATCATAAAAGGATCACAAATGTATTTAAACTGATCTACAAGGCATGCATAACCAATGTTATAACAACCATGAACATATTCTTCTTCTTAATCTGATTCTAACTCAAGGGATTCTAAATCTAATGTTGAGACTGATGTTGATTCTAATTCTAATGCTAAATCTAATGTTGATTCAAGAATAAAACCTAAATCTAACTCTAATTATTTATTTTATGGGTACTCTTTTATGACGATGTCTTGATAAATATTTGGTATTAGATAAGTAATAGCCTATGATGGCATAATGGGCTCCACTAAAATTGGTTTATCCAAGTGAGAATCCTCTAAGATGGGAAATAGGTCAAGAGACAACTCCTCAGATATTTTCTTGTCAATATGATGCTCTTTAAAAATAGTCACATGGTTAAGGTAATGATTTGGCCAAAGGTGGTTATAATCATTAAGAAGTGACTCAACAAAGACTAGCTCATTAGTGTGAGACTCCTTGACAATTGGTATAGGATCAATAGGTGATTCATCATAGGTTGAATTATTATAAGTGGTTGATTCAATAGAACATCTCAAATTGGTTAGTTATTTTGACCTTGATTTCTAATGAGTTGGAAAATACCATTTTTGAACACAACTTAGTCTTTGAATTATTGGATGGGTTAAGGCTTAGATGGGATTAATACTAGATGAGGAATGACTTATGGTTGGATAATGGTAGGGACTTGGGGAGCATGATTTATTGAATGAGCCAAAGGACATGGTCCTGATATGGTAATGATAGGGTGTTGTGGGGCTTGATTTCTCACACAAGCCAAAGGACTAGGTCCTGGAATGATAAGGGTATTCCTTGGTTATTATAGAGCTTGATAGATTGTATAATATAAATGAGGGTTAGGGATAACTGATTGTCTAATAACAAAAATATGTTGTAGAACTTGATTACTTGCACAAGCAAAAGCATCCAAGTCTTTATGATAAACCATATCATCCCAGTCATGAGCGGGATCATAAGTTGGTTCTTGAATTTATTCTATGTACTAATTATCATAAAGAGGGTATGTATATATATCCCAAACAACATTATCTATAGTTGGGTCTTCAAAGTCCTCCTCACAAGCCTCTTCATACTAATCAAGGTCTCGTGTTGGATCGTAAGTTGTTTCATGAATATGTTCCCATGAATGATTAATATGATTTGGATAGAAATCTATCTCACAAACCATATTAGCATTATTGGGGTCTTGACTAAATCCATAAAATTCATTCTATAGGCCATTCTATCATAAGTTACATTGTAAGTGACTCCATCATAAGTGTAGTGAGACATATCTATGTAAATTATGAAATCTCCAAAACAAAAAGGCTTAAAGTTCTACAAACTCTAAAAAATTATGTCCAAAGGACAAATGGTTCAATCTTGGTCTAACTTGGTCAAAAGGTGGAGCTGTATCTTCAATATGGTTTGAAAGTGGATCTATATCTCCATAATTATTTGTCCTAAGACTTGGCGTAAAATAATCTAACATCAAATGTCTAATGTCAAATTTCATATGCATAAAAGGTTAAACATCTAAATAAAAATTGGAATGTCAAAGGTCTTGGTCAAAGTGTTCCAAACAAGGACTAAAATAGGAAAGGGAAAAGTTGAGTTACTAGGTCTTTTGTCCAAACATGGATTCAAAAGATAGGCTCAAAAAAATAGGCATATGCTAGGACTTTTGGCCAAATGACATCAAAATATAGACTTTAAATAAATGCTAATGTGATTTGATTTAATTTAACAAGTTTGGAAATAATTTTGACATAGACCCGACACACTAAATCAAACATAAACGTGATCAGTTGGCATAAGGCATAAGATAAAAGGCTCTTTGAGAAAGGTTGTGTTCTCCCAAATAAAGGCACAAAAAATGATGAGGATAGGAATTAAACAAACAAACCATCAATAGTTTTCAAATTTGGGTAATCAATTAATTGATGCTATACAACCCAAAAGAGAATGATCTATGTATCAACCCCATAAATTGAGGCTTAAATAGAAATCAATCAATGTTTAAATCCAAACATGACAAGGTTAATAAAAAACTCAATGTTGAAAACTAGGATTTGAGTAAATAAGCTAGACAAGATTGGACAACATGACAACACAAGACAATCATCTAAATGGTATGCATGACATATTTTGAAACAAATGGTTTTTGGCACAAGGTAAACTAGTCCTTAAAAAAATTGAGTAGGCTAACAACATAAGCATGCTCGAATTATGTGTTCAATGTTATGTTTCAAAGACTTAAAAGGCTCAAAATGTTTTGACATGATTTGGGTAGTATAACGCTACCCTCTACAACTCAAATGACATACACAAATAAGTTTAGTAAAATTTTCAAGGAATACGTGTGGTGTAAAATGGCTAGGATAATGCCTCTTTATACAAAAGAGTGACATATATAAAAATTGGTTTTGACATGGATTTATGAACAAAAAACAAGTTTTAGTCTCAAAACATAAAAAATGAGAAAATGGCCAAAATATACTAAGTATAATTGTCCAAATCCTAACAAGGGTATGTCAATATTGGTTTGTCTAAACTATCAAGCTTCAAATGTCTCTAGGGGAATCAATTACACAATAAATTTCACATCAAATGATGTAAAATAAAAGCATACAAATTGGGCGACCACATCATTAGCTAGTTTTAAAAAGGTCTAGTCCTTTTTAAAACCACTACATCCTGTTATTCACTCAGTGTAGTGTGATGTCCAAATACTAATAAATCCCATGCGCAACTCCAAAGGAGTAAGTGAAGTCAATGTTGAGAGATGAAACCCTGGGTTAAAGCTTCTATAAAGAACTCATGGGAGGTAATGACATCCCCCTTGCAATCCAATTTTACATGAAAATAAAAGACTAATACAAAGACTTTAGGGTCATTTTCAAGGTCACCCACACTTTGACAATTTTTTGGGGAATGCTTTAGATGACATTCTTTCTAATCCTTGGACTAGGATTTTTAAAATAGGATGGTACTTTTTATTCCAAGGGTTCCCTAAAGGGGACAAATAGAAGATCTTACATGCAACATCCCTCTTTTTTACAAACAAAAATTTAATCTAAATAAATAATTAAACACAAAAAGCTTTGAAAAGGTGAGTCCATTTTTAAGCCCAAATGGAAAATTAGGTGGTGTTCATTTGACCCCTTGGTCTTAGTTGCAAACTTTCAAAACATTCACCATAAACATCTAATATTTCTTTTTAAACACCAAAACAAGGTTCCTAGTTGATTTTTAAGCATGTAAAAGGTGATCTAAACATGTTTTTAGTAAATGTCAAGCTTGGTCTTGCAACAAAAATGTCATGTCCTTGAAGCACTTTTAGGTTTGAAGTAATGAACTTTTAAAAAAGAGTTCTTGGGTCTATGTTTCAATAAAAACATAGTGACCAACATTGGTTATATAATTGATGATGGTCACATTTTTTAACCATTGATGGTTATCTAACTGACCTCACTTATACCAATGTGACCAATGATAGGTATCCAACTAATGGCAATTTTACTAACTGACGTTGGTTAATATATCCAAATGATGTTGGTCTTACTAGCTGATGTTGGTTATTCTGTAAACTTGTGGCAAATTAAAATGGAAAAATAAAGTTATAAAATCAATTTTTAAGAGTTTTAAAGGTCCAAATAAATATTTCAGAGCTACAAAATGGTCTTCTTCATGTGTGGGATGTGTCTAGTCCCACTGAGCATGCCATATGTGAATCTAGGAATTTGACTCAAGAGAGGATGGGTAGTATCATGTTAGTATCAAAATGAAAACAAAATGAAATAAACACACCAAATATCATAACATATCTAGGCTTAGACACTAGGGAGAGCTTGGTTAACAAATATGAATAAAACACACAACATGGGGAAGAGATATCAATGGACTTAATTACTAACCTACCTAAATCAAATAATATGGATGTGATATTAGTGGTTATCGATAAACTCACCAAGTACACACATTTTTTTGGTCTTTCTCATCTATTTCAATCTAGTACCATGGTATAATTATTCATGGAAAAGGTGTGAATCTATGAATTTGACTCAAGAGAGGATGGTTAGTATCATGTTAGTTCTAAAATGAAAATAAAATGAAAGAAACACACTAAATATCATAGTTGTTTCTCTATATTTTTTGATAATTAATTTAAACAAGGAAGAAATTAAAGTTAAAGGTTGAGGGTTTGGCGTTACCCGGATTAAGTGCGCACCGTATCCAAGTGTTGTGGGAGCTCCTCTTTGGCTGTGGAGGAAACACCTACAAATAAGAAAGAAACTCAAACAAGAAAAATGTTAAAGGAGGATATGGTGGACTGCCAAGCTAAGTGCTCGGTCCTAGAAGCATAAAGCTCCCTAAGGGATGACAGTCCACTATTTAAAGAAAAGAGTTGTATAAAAAGAAATGATAAAAGACTTAAAGAAATGGAAAGGTAGAATGTTATGTACCTATTCCTTGTAGTCCATGAGTCTCCAGAATTATACAAAAAGCTATCCAAAGGTTTTGTCTAGTCTATGGGCTATTTGGATAGGTTTTCTAGTTTGCATAGTCACCGACGTCAGTTAGTCTATCGAGGGTGGTAGGGAATGTTGCCAACGTCGGTTGGGTTGCCGATGTTGTAAGGGGTAGTGGGCCTTGGATAGGTTTTTAGTTATGTCTATGGTTGATAGAAGAGTCTATGGAAATTTAAAGGTTTGTGCAGGGTTGCGGGAAACTGAATAAGGTCTGAGGAAGGGCAAAGGTAGAGGATAAGTGTGAAAAGAGGGTAAGAATAAGAGGAAGGCCTTTTAGCCTCTCCACAGAGGAAGTCAGGTCTCTTGAAAGTATTTAAAAATACCAAATGGAAACTAATTACCAATGTGTTCTAAAATACTAAAATGAGAAGCAGAATACTTAGCTCTATTAGATGAAGAACCATAGGTGTCAAGATGCTTATTCCCATTGTGGCTGATGTTGAGGTCCTCGTACAGTGTTTCAATCCAATCTCTAGAATAACTTGTGCAGAGCATCGGTAGCCAGGAGGATGATAGTTGAGTTATGATGCTTGAGATCAGAGTGTGTGTGTCAATCTACAAAGAGGCGGGGGCTACTCGATGTTTAGAGCTAGGTTTATGTAACTGACATCGGCGATCCTATCGGTGTCGGCCATGGTTGACCGACATCGACCGATGGTTGACTAATGTTGGTGGAGAAGAGAATAGGTAAAAGGGCTACTTTTATCCCTTTGCCCATTTCTCCACCTGCCAAGTGATTTTGCCATTGGAGAATGGTCAAAACAATGGCCTATGAGGTGTGGAAGTTAGTTAAGGAGTTAAGAGGGGGTTAGAATAGGTCATGGGTAGTTAGAGTTTGGAGGACTTAGTCTTAGGGTGAATTATAGGTTAAGAAATGGTCTTAGGGTGAGGTGTCCAAGGTAAAAGGGGTGAGGTGTCCAAGGTGAAAGGGGTTCAAGTGTGGGTTAGGAGTGCTAATGTTTAGAAAGGGACCAAGGGGGGTCGACACAATATTGGTGTCTACATTTTCCACTTTTTGTCTTGTGGTTTGTCTTGACAAACTGCAAGAAAAAAATAGATGTAGGTTACCCCAGGTTGGGATGAGGTATTCTCCCTCAAAGTGGGAATCAAGAGAGGATAATCTAAAATCAAGTGCAAATTTGATATGCAGTGGATGGGTAGGGTGAGGTTGGAGTGTGAATGTTGCAATAGTTGAGATTGCACGTATACCACTTCACTTGATAGGCAGGTCAAATTGTCACAAGCAAGGTCGAGGAGAACTAAAATAAAATTAACTAGTCCCTAGCTTATTAGTGGTAGATAATTGGGTTAAATGATCAAAGTTGTATCTCCAATGGATGAGGAGGACTAAAATCAAACCAATTGGTCCTCAACTTATTAGTAGTAGCTGATTGGGTTAGATTGATTAAAGCTGTAGCTCCAATAGTCATCATGTTCCAAGTATTTGGGCTAGGAAGTGCTCTTGGAAAACATGAAAATGTCACAAATATTGGGGATCAACTTGGTTGCGATCCAATAATAGGTGTGAGGGGCGCGTACAATTTTCTAACTATTTGTGAGGTGGCATATGCAATCAAAATAACCAAGGCAAAGTTACTTCAAAAGTGGTCATGGTCGGAGGAGATAGTCATGATCTCCGAGGTCATTTGTTGAGTTAGGCTGAGATATAAATGATCTCAAGTGTTGTTTGTTGTGGTTAGGGAGATGTAAGTGATCTCCAATGTGCCCTATGAGTAGTCTAAAGTGACTTATACAATGTCAGGGCTGGTTGTTTGGTCATGAGTTTGGGCAGTTTTAGGTCGAATAGTTGGTCCATTGGGTAGACAGATGAACGAATAAATGAGCTAACCTGAGAAGACCCCATGTCAACTGAGTGCTGCCTACATAGCCCTTATTTTAAGGGCCTTAGGCCAATGTATTTCTCCCAAAAAAGGAGAGTGGAGGGTAGGTTATGGATTGGGTTTGATTAGGTTAGGTCATGGTTAAAGGTTAGATGGTTAAAAATGAGGTAGTTTAGGATAGGTAGTGAGCCTAGGGTTTAGGGTAGGTAATGAGCCTAAGGTTTAGATAGTTGGTCCATCAGGTAGGGAAATGAACAAATGGCTGAGCTAACCTCAGAAGACCCCATGTCAACTGAGTGCTACCTATATAGCCCCTATTTTTAAGGGCCTCAGGCCAATGTAGTTCTCTCAAAAAGGGAAAGAAGAGTCAAAAAAGTTGGTAGTTGGTTTGGTTATGTTAGTGTCTTTAGCATTTCCCATATGTTTGGTGGTACATGCTTGATATGATGAGTGTATGATGATGTTACAACCTTTTCCATATTGTGTGATGGTGTATGTTGTAACATAGGTTATGTGGTTTTTCATCCTTGGCAATTTTCCATGTTAGTGATGGTGTATGCTAAAAATGAAATGAGTTTATTTACGCTTCAATAAGTTTACATATTGGTGATGGTATATGCTTGACATAAATTGTGTTTGGTTGATAGTTTCCATGTGATTTCTTTCCATAAAAACTAATGTGATTGGGCTATGATAATTTACATAACACAAATGGGAATTTGCATTAAATAAATCACGATGTTATGTTTGTGGTTTAGAAATGTTTTGGTTGTCATGTTATCGGCATGTGACGAAGGTGTGTAAGAAGTGAAAGACATGTTTCTCTTTCATTGACAAGGACAATAATGATGGCATAGATAGGGTTTTTTTAAACAAAAGCCTCGTTCATGCATTACGTCATTGACCATTGGTTTTTGTTAGAGAAGTATTCTAATCACTTGACATTAAGTGAGATCAAAATCCCTTGGGTATTTTGGGGTAATAGGTGTGATTATGTGATATGTGAGGATAGCGTAACCCTTTTTAGAAGGAATAACTTTGCCCCTTTTATAGGTGACCCTGAAAACAACTATAGGCAAGTCCATGACTTAATAGTGAGTTTTTTTTGGTAGACTGATCAATGCAGGAAGTCTACTTGGGGATGTTGCTTTATTTTGTGGTCATGTGAAGCTGATCGATGCAAGAAGCTTCTAAGAGGGTGTTGTTATGGTAGCAAAATTTAGGCATAGCCATCCTTCGAGGGAGTGGTCTATATTTTTCTTTGTATGTTTTGATTTCTTAAAATAGTTATCCTTCAAGGGAGCAGTCTATTAATTACAGCAATAATGTAGTTGTACTTCAAGGGAGTAGTCTACATTTATAGTTCATGACCTTTTAATATTTTGTTAGGCATCCCAATTTTATGTTTTTGTGTTGACTGAACTTTTAGCCATGGACAAGACTATAGAGGTTTAGGGGTTTCCCTTTTTATTAGGACAAAGTATTAGTGCTTAAAAAAAGGGTTAACTAATTTTTGTAAGGAAAAATGGTTGAAAGGAATAGGAATGAGGATAATGGTGGTTGCTCAAGGGACAAGCTCAAGTTAAACATCAAGTGAATGATTACTTGGTTAATAGTAGAATGGTCATAGATGCAAGGCATTAAGGGGCTTAAGTTTTGGCCAGCCTTCATGGGAAGATAGACGATAAGTCCCTGATCCATACTTGTGCATTATTATATAAGGTTCGAGCCAATTAGGAGCAAACTTGCCTCATTTTCTCCTTTCCATATTGGTCACATGTTGGTTTTCTTTAAGGACGAGATCTATGATTTTAAAATATCACTCTTTCAAATTTTTATTATAGGCATGCTTGACATGATGTTGGACATCAATTAGGTTAGCATGTTGCTGGCATTTGATACAATGCTGAACATGGTCATTGCAGTCTTGGTGAAGAGTGGGCCAATAATAGCCCAGGTGGAGGATGTGCTTTACAACCAAGTTACCACTAAAATTTCTTCCACAAATCTCATCATGGACTTGTTGGATGGCATGAGATGTCTCAGTGGTGGTTAGGCATCAGAGAAGGAGGCTGTTGAAGCCTCGTTTGTAGAGAAGACCCCTTAGCATGATATATCGAGCAGTACTCTTGATAAAAGCCCACCATCTATTACTAGAGAGATCAAGAGGAATGATAGAATAAGTCAAGTAGTCAACAAGTTGTTTATATGAAACATCATGTGGACTAGAGAGGTCAGGAGGAATTGCCCCCGAAGATGTTGGTTGAGATGTGCCCAAGATAGAAATCTTGGGTTTTGGTGGTTGAGAAGGCTTGGTGAATGGATATGTCCAAGGGGTAGAAACCTGCTCTTTTCCTTTATCCTTTGGGGTTTGGGACCTAGTGGCCACATCAATAGTGTTGATTTTGAACAAAGGGGGAGAAGGTGGTAGAGGGACCTTAGTCTTGTGTTGGGATCCTGATTCAAGTGAGGAGGTTTGGGAGGCATGGGATGGTGTCAGTGGTTTGTCAAAAGGGTGGTCAAGAGGATTCTTAATGAGAAGGGTATCCTTTTCTAGGTGTTGAAGAATGACAACCTTAAGAGCACAAAAATTCTTAGTATCTTGCCCAGGTGTGCGATGATACACATATATTTTAGTGTCATTGAACCAAGATGGTTTTTTTTTGAGAGGTTGGTATGGCTTAATGGGTGGGAGAACAATGCTAGAAGACTGTAACAATCAGCATAACAATGAAGCATAAGAACCCACTAATGGGTCTGCACTCGTTATTGCAATAGGGGTTGACAACTTTTGTTTAGGAGTTGTAGGAGGAGTTTTTCATACCACCTTTTTGGTTGGTGGTGTGGCCACATGCATAGATGGCACTTTCTTGGTGAGAGGTGTCAAATTTTTTAGAGGAAGTATGTTTTTGATGGGCAGAGGGAGTAATGGAGGCATTTTATTTTTGTGAGGTATTAGAGTAGGGAGCACTCCTATTAAAGGAGATGGATGTGGAGCCAAGATTGAGGGTAATGGTGAAGGTGGGGGAGGAGTTCTCTGACATGGTTTAGCATCCTTCTTTAGTTTGGTGCGAGGAACACTATTATGTGGGGTGAGGTTCAAATCTACCTTCACTTGTGGGTGAGTGAGGTTTGATACGAGGCAAACACTGAGAGATTTAATCTATTTTGGCATGGTGGATGCCTGCAAGGGTTTGGATTCAAACATGGAAGGCTGAGCTTCTAATGATTTAGAAGTGGAAGCCCACTCCTCATCAGAGGCTTTGGGGTGAATTGTCAAGGAAGGTTTGGTAGTATAAGGTGAAGTGGAATGTGTAAGATAAGGAGCCTTAAGTCACTCCCATAACACCTCATGTTTTAGGTTCCCAGAATGGAGAAATCCTAATTTTTTTGCCAAATGAGAAAAGGGTTTAGATGACATCATGTGAGGTCTTACAGTCAGTCTTTTGGAGGATTTGGGCATTTGTGAGAGTAGATACATGTTGGACATAGTGATCATGGGCCAAAGGCAAGAGAGAACCAGCACAAGATCTTCCTCGATCGAAGTGGGTGAGGTGGCGAGTTCCTCTCTCAATGGAGAAGGGATTGGAGAATTTGGCTCTTCAAGGGGATAGAGTGTAGGAATGATCGTGCCTTCCACATGTGGTCTAGGAGTGTGGAAAGTATGATCCTCCATGGTAATAAGAAGGATGAGGGTGAGGCCACTGGCATTGGTACCATCAAAGCATCCTCCAATATGGGAGATGTCAAAGTAGACTCTCCTACGTGTGAAAGAGGGGTAGATGGAGGACTATCCTCCATTGGTGGAGGAAAAATAGGAGAGGAAGGCTCCTCTAAAGGGTGAAGTAGAGGGATGATGGCCCCTTCTACATGAGGGTGTGGGGTATGAATGGTAACTTCTTCCAATGGTAGAAGAAGAGGTAAGGTGGGAGCAAGAGGAATAAGTAGTACCAGTTCCTCACAAGGTAAAAGAATGGGTAGGGAAGGTGTTTGATATTGTGGGGGTGATACAGGTGAGATGGGTTCATCCACACGAGGAAGAGGGTGAGGCAAAGGGAGCTCTTCATTGCATGGAGATGATATGGGTAAAATAGGCTCTTCTACCTGTGGTGGAGAAATGGGTGAACTAACCTCTTCAAATTATGGGAGAGGTTGGTTAGGAATGAAAGGAAAGACCATGTTGACCATGCGTATGTTGCATTCTTGAGGGTCATTGGCCATGGTTTGAACATTGTTTTGACCTGGGGAATGGTTAGGAAATGGTTTTCTAAAGACATCTATGTTTTGGTTGGCTGGTGCATTAGGGTTATCCAAAACAAGGTCCCCTTTGTATAACATGTCTTGTACAATGTTTTTTATGGTTTTACAATTATCTATGTCATGACCATTGACACGATGGTAGTTACGAAAGTCATTTTCCCTATACCATGTAGGGATGGCTTGTGAGGGGTCAAATCATGTTAGATTTGATGGAGGTTGAGGACTCCCTACTTCACTAGTTTATCTAATATGAAAGCATACGATTCTCTTATTAGAATGTATCATCACTGTTCATACCATTGTTGGAATTATCTTATGATGTTTTGTGATGTGGAGGGCTCAGATTGGTTGGTTGTGGTAGAAGATGATGATCTAAGGACCACAAAATTTGCTGATCCCTTAGACTTGGAGTGGGAAGAAGAAGATTTGGAAGAAGAAGGGTCATTAGATTTTGTGTTGGTATTTTTGCTACACAATTTGACCCTATCTTCCTCGACTATGCAGAGTTCAAGCTTTTGGGCCATAGTGAAATCTTCATCAAATGTGTAGAAAGTTTGAACCCATAGAGTGGATGAGATGTGCTTGGCACATGCTATTGAGAAGAGCTGAATGAGCTCAAGTTGAGGTAGTGAGAAGGAGAGTTGGTTGATCAAACCTCTCCAATGGGTGACAAAGTCAGCGATTGACTCATCCTCAAATTGTCTAATGGAATAAATGTCTATGATGGAGACCTTCTTGGTAATGTTGATTGAGAAGTGATCAAGGAATAACTAAGTGATTTGAGTGAAGGTAAAGAGAGAATGACTGGTAATGGAGCTATACCAATCAAGGGCAGCACCAAAAAGTGACATGGGGAATGTGCGAAGTAATAACGCATCATCGTGGGATATGAGGTAGCAAGCGTGTCTAAATGCTCATAGATGTTGTTGTGGGTCTTCTTTACTCTAAAAGTGAGTAAATCTTAGGAGTTCCCACTGGCTAGGGTATGGTTGAATAGGAAATAAAGGGTGGATAGGTTCGTTACAAATTTGTACATATGAAAAAACACTCTTTGAACCTAATATAGATGTCTCAAGGTTGGACATCTTATCCATCAGCATCTTAATTAGATCGGTAGATGGATTGGCTTGAGGGGCACCCCCTAAGTTATAGGGTACCTAGAAGGCATTAGGAGGGGCGTATGACGTACTTGGTTACATTTGTGTAGGTGCAACATATTGATAGTTTGTTGTAAGGGCTGATGTTAAGGCCAAGGGGACTTGTGCCACGAAGTTGGAGGGCACAATTTAACTAGATGCTGCCAAGGGTGGTTGAATGGCAGTGACACTAGTTAAAGGGTAAGTGGTAACTCTTGTGTTTATGGGTGTAAGAGAGGATGGGATAGAGACAATCATGTTTTGGAAAGGTGTCAAACTTGGTTGAATTGTTTGTGGTTGAGGGGGTACAGAAACCCCAATGGAGGTAGGGCCAGAAAGGATGGAAGGGGAGGCCAAATCTTGAACATTGGCCATGATTGGGTTACTGGTTAGGGAAGTAGCCTAAGTGACCATAGGTTGGGTAGTAGATGTTGTTGATATCATTGCCGCTTCAACCAAAGAAGTTGGCATCTCGTAAATAAGATTACCTGAAGGATCTTGTGTTTGGCTTCTAGCGAGATAATGTTGGAGAGCCTTGACATTGTGGTCAAGGAATCTCTCAAATTCTTGATCCCCTTCAAGAACAATAAGAGGTTGATCAGTGGGGGTAGGTTGTTCAAGAGTATGCTCGGTGTCTGAAGTATACTCCATTAGATGACTTGGTACAAAGGGTGAAGGTGGGAGTGGTTGTTGACTTGCGTGGTCAATAAGAGATTTGGCTTGACTGCATGTCAAAAGCTTCCAAAGTGAAATTGGTTTAGGTTCTAGAAACTATGTTTTTTTAGTTCCAAAAAACTAGAATTTGTGTTTAATAGCAAGATGGTTAGGTTTTAAACTTGTTGTTTAGAAATAAAATTTATTGACAGTGACCGATGTTAGTTGTTTAACTGATATCAGTTATAAAGTGTTTCCAACATTGGTGGAGAAACCAATGTCGGTAAAGATATGTTGTCGACATTAGTAGAAAAATTGATGTCAGTTTTTGTGTAATTCCAAAAACATAGAAAATTGATAGTTTTTGGAAAAAGAAAATATTTTGAGTTATTTTAGACTTCAGAATGGTATGACCTTACCAGCTCAAACAATCAAATAAAAATAATAGAGTAGATGATTAGGCAAGTAATCTCTAAAATGTTAAATTCCTAGGAATGAGTTTTAAAGTCATGGTAGCTTATGCCTTAAGAGAGTGTGTTGGGAATTGGGCTTGTAGAATGGGTCCTAGAGAGGAAGTCTATGGCTGGTTTTAGGTTGTGTTATGGTGATCAAAGATCTATGTTAGGTTTAGTACATGGCCTAGTGCTAGGGCTTGCTCCCTTCACTTCGCGAACCTAGAGTCGAGCTGGGCTACTTAGCCAAAATATACTTTGCCTATAGTTTATACTCTGTCAGAGAATAGAGTGGATCCTCCTCTTGGTGGTGAAATCCAAGTAGGATCACTAGGTGGGGTAAGGTATCCACTAGGTGATGAAATCCTAGACGGGCCTTGTCTCAAGTAAGTTTAAGTGTTTGATTTGATTGTGATTGTGGTTTGGTTGTATAACATTTATGCACTATGATTCATTCATAATGCTTTAATTACTAAGTGGGCTAAGTGTGCATCCAAGCAAGAATGAAATGCAGTAATTTTTAACCCAAATCAAAATATGTTATTCAAATGCAAACAATTAGAGAAGAGGTAAAGAGTATGAGTTTTTCACTACTCTATGATGCATGCAAGGAGTAACAAGAAGAAAAAGAGTTGTTATTTTTAACTTCTACTAATGGTTTCCTTTTGAAATAAAAAGAGAGAAAGTAAGAGAAGCTACATTATTTATTTCTCAAGAAATAAAGGCAAAGAAGAGGGGATGAAAGAAGTGAAGATTTCTCTAATGCATCTCAATGAATGTTTGATTTTTTTAAAAGAAGAAGAATGAACAAGAGGAAAACTCTAAGTGTCCCACTGGGCGTGCCAAAATGTTTCTCTATATTTTTCACTAATTAATTTAAAGAAGGAAGAAACTAAAGTTAAAGGTTGAGGGTTTGACATTACCCAGATTTAGTGCGCACCATATCCAAGCGTTATGGGAGCTCCTCTTTGGCTATGGACGAAACACTTACAAATAAGAAAGAAACTCAAACAAGGAAAATGTGAGAGGAGGATATGGTGGACTGCCAAGCTAAGTGCTTAGTCCTGAAAGCGTAAAGCTCCCTAAGGGATGACAGTCCATTATTTAAAGAAAAGAGTGTTATATAAAAATAAATGATAAAAGACTTAAAGAAATGGAATGGTAGAATGTTGTGTACCTATTCCCTATAGTCCGTGAGTCTTCAGAATGTTACAAAAATCTATCCAAAGGTTTTTTCTGGTCTATTGGATATTTGGATAGGTTCTCTAGTTTGCACAGTCATCGACGTCAATTAGTTTATTGAGGGTGGTAGGGAATGCTGCCGATGTTAGTTGGGTTGTCGATGTCAAAAGGGGCAGTGGACCTTAGACGGGCTTTTTATTATGTCTATGGTCGATAGAAGAGTCTATGGAAATTTAAAGGTTTGTGTAAGGTTACAGGAAAGTGAATAAGGTCTGAAGAAGTGCAAAGGTAGAGGATAGGTGTGAAAAGAGGGTAAGAATAAGAGGACGGCCTTTTAGCCTCTCCATGGAGGAAGTCATGTGTCTTGATAGTATTTAAAAATACCAAATGGAAACTAATTACCAATGTGTTCTAAAATACTGAAATGAGAAGTAGAATACTTAGCCCTATTAGATGAAGAACCAGAGGTGTCAGGATGCTTATTCCCATTGTGGCTGATGTTGAGGTCCTCGTACAGTGTTTCAATCCAATACCTAGAATGACTTGTGTAGAGCTTTGATAGCCAGGAGGATGATAGTTGAGTTTTGATGCTTGAGATCAGAGTGTGTGTGTCAATCTACAAAGAGGTGGGGGCTACTCGATGTTTAGATCTAGGCTTATGTAACTGACATTAGCGATCCCATCAGCGTCAACCACAGTTGACCAACATCGGCTGACAGTTGACCAACATCAACAAAGAGAGAATAGGTAAAAGGGCTATTTTTATCCCTTTGCCCATTTCTCCACCTGCCAAGTACTTTTTCCATTGGAGAACGGTAAAAACAATGGCTTATGAGGCATGGAAGTTAGTTAAGGAGTTAAGAGGGGGTTAGAATAGGTAATGGGTAGTTAGAGTTTAGAGGACTTAGTCTTAGGGTGACTCATATGGTAAGAAACAGTCTTAGGGTGAGGTGTCTAGGTGAGGTGTCCAAGGTAAAAGGGGTGAGGTGTCTAGGTGAGGTGTCCAAGGTAAAAGGGGTGAGGTGTCCAAGGTGAAAGGGGTTCAAGTGTGGGTTAAGAGTGATAACATTTAGAAAGGGACCAAGGGGGTTGACACGATATTGGTGTCTACAATAGCATCTCTAGGCCTAGATACTAGGGAGATCTTAGTTAACAAACATGAATAAAACACACAACTAAAATTCAAAATAAACCTCTGTTAACTTCCTTGGATGCTCCAAAATGCTTGTTGTAGTGGCTTGCTCAGCTTCTACTCATGAAGTCCTTGGCAATGGAATCTTGGCTATCTCCATCTCTCCTTGGCACCTTTGGCTTATGGCTTGGCTTAGATTGGAATTAATTTTGCATAGTAATACTAATTTCAATGGCTTATTGAAGATATTTGTGTATTATAACTTTGCACCAAAATAGCTTAGAAATGATGTTCATGGTGCCTCTATTTATAGATTTTTAGAATGTCTAGAATCAACCTAAACCATCCATCTTGAGATTGAGATGTGTGGTTGAGGATTAATTCAATTTTTGGAATTAAGTTTACAATCATCTTCATAATGAAATTGGAAAAAATGGCAATTAAGAGGCATGGATGACATCGTGGAATGTATTGATGAGGCATAGAGGGCATGAATCTTGATATTTGTGGAATTTATGGCCTATGGATGTCTTCCTAAGAAGTGAGGTCACTTGATAATGTATATATTCAATATTCATTTCCAAAAATAAGTTTTCAATAAGTTTCCATGGAATTATTAATTATGCCTTGATTTGGGTTAATTATGTTTTAAGCATGTTTAAGCACTTTGTGCACAAATTAACTAAATTGATCAGAATGCCTTGATATTGGTCCAAAATTTGATTGGATTGGAATTGGAAGGCGATGTCAGATGTATTAAATTTTTATTCCTATTTAGGATGTTACAAAAAGTAAATTACAAAGGCATAGATCTTATGTAAGAGTTTTGATAGGAAAGAGCAATCCATAGCACCTAAGTGAAAAATTAACATTTTGACTTGGAATGATCTAATCAGAGTTAGTTATCCCATAAATTTCATTTCCCCATTTAGGAATACCCTGGCCAAAATCGACACTTGAATATGTCAGTTTCACATCATCTAGTGTGTTTTAGTGTTTTTGGGATTATGCATTTTGGGTGAAAATTGGTCAAAAACCTGATTGGAGGTTATTGGTGGTCAAATTTAGGTGTCTAAAAAGGTACAAAAATTCCATCGCATTCTTAAAATCATTTTGATTCATCATGATCCTATCTTCACTAGCATATTTTGGACTAAACTATTTTCTATGTGGGGCAAAAAAATTACCCATAGTTCATATTATCATCCACAATCAGATGGCCAAACTAAAATTTTGAATAAATGTCTCAAAGGATACCTATGATGTTCTAACTCTAAAAAATAAGCACATTGGTTCACATGGATTTCACAATAAAAATGGTGGTACAACACATCATTTCACACCATGACAAAGATGACACCATTTGAGGCTCTCTATGTCTATCCCTCACCTTCTACTACATCTTATTTGCAAAGTCATTCCAAAGACCATGCAATAGAGGATAATATTCAATAAAAATAGGAAGCGATTCAAATCCTTAAGGATAATTTGGTTGTCGCTCAAAATAGGATGAAACAATAAGCTAATAAACACTAAAGTGATTGGAATTTTCATGAAGGATATTAGGTTTTCCTTCACTTATAACCCTATAAACAATAGTCACTTAAACAACATAATAACCTCAACATTACATAAAAAATTTATGGGCCATACCAGGTTTTACACCAGATCATAAGTGTCACTTATAATTTAGGACTTCTAGATTCTTCCAAAATTCATCCTATCTTTCATGTTTCATTCTTAAAGAAAGTAATAAGCTCCAAGCTTCTAGTCTAGTCTAAGTTTCCTAAGTTAGATGAAGAAGGGAAGTTAATTATGGTACCTGAGGCTATTATTGAGACATGAATGAATAAATTATGTAACCAAGCCATTTCTAAATTTCACATCAAATGAAATAATCTTCCCACTAAAGATGCAACATGGGAGGATAAACAATTCATGTAACAACATCCTGAGTTGCTACGCATTGAGGGTAATGATTTTTTGAAAGGGCAAGGCATGTTACACCCATAACCTTATGAGTACTAAGGTTATGGAATGGATATCATAAAATTTATCTTTCATTTATTAATTATTAATATTTAGGTTGACATAATTGGAATGAATGGGTGTGACCATTGCCTATTATGGGTGTGACTTCCCAATTATGATGATATATATGGTAGAGCATGGCTCTCGATAATCATCATAAGTTTCATTATTGTATTCATTTAATCATTTATTGTGATTATTGGAGGTTTCTCCCTCAAATTAGATTATATTTAAATGTTATTTCTATTATTATAATTAAAATTTCTAAAAAAAATCCTATTTAAAAATATTCTATTATTCCATGTGTGACACTAGTTACCTATATAATATATGTAGATTATCATGGAACTCAGTCAAAATTTGATTAAAACCCTCTGGATGTAGGTATAAGTAATCATCTCTCCTCTAAACATTTGTCTCCTTTAATTCATGGATTTTAAATTTAGCGTTTTCAATTCCCTATTGGAATTGAAGACTGACATTGACCTTCTTGTCTGAGCTCTTCTACGAGGGAGAAGGATCAAGAGATTTTATGTTATCCTTATTCCCCCTTCCCATGGGGCTAGATGAGTAGAAGGAGAGGCCTAACTCTTTATTCACTCAACTAAAATATCCTTATCATAATTATTCTCTTTGATGCTTTAAACTATATGGATTTTTTGACTTCTCATGGGGGTTGTTTTTTTAGTGAGAAGAATTAGTCCTTGGTGGATTATGTCTTTGTGGATTTTTCTTGGAAGGATAGGACTATGGATTATAGATACATGAGGAGATAATATGGCATACTAATCTGATGATGTTTGAATTGGTTTAATAGTAATAAATGGTAAAAAAAACACATGGGTGAACTTTGATTCCAAAGTTAAGTAGCATATTACTCATAAGCAAATGTATGGACGTCTCCACGGAAGGTCAGACCTTGTAAATATTTTATTATATGTTTTTTAGATGATTTTCATCTCAAATAAGGATTGAATAAGCCACGATTTTCATCACTTGTCTTTCAAGGACTTTGTGCCCTTGTAATTCATGTCAATAATATCCCCAATGAGTTCCTCTATGAATTCCATAGTAACACCACTAAAGTCACATGGTGCTAATTTCATCCCACCATAAAATCCCTAGCTACAATATCATCATGCCTTTCAATCCTCATATGAGTCTACCCTTTCACAACTTCCTTAAATTTTTTTGGTTAGCTTAGATTTCTACATAGGAAATTGGTTCATAATAGTCCTGATCTCCACCCATGTTGTTGGTTTTTTTCTACTTATACATTGAGGGTTGTTATAGGCCAAGTGGTAGTTTAAAATTCCAATAATTTGTCTTATTCTATAGCCATTTGTGGGATCCTTTCTGAAGTGACATGTTACACAATTGGATTTAAATTTAGTGTCATTATTATAAGACAAAGTGAGTTTAAACCTTTTACTAATCATGATTTTTTCTCTCACATGCATCCCCACCTCATCCTTGAGGGGATTAGAGTTTAGAATCATTATTGATCAAGGGGTGGATACAGGATGGTATGTTGAGGGGTCCAATCCATATGGAGAGTTATGAGTTGAGTACACCCATATTTACCAAGGTGTCTGCTACCATTTTTAATATTTGAGAGATGTGCAAGATCATACACTTGATTGAGTGCAAAATACATCTGACATATGTTATGTTTTGACAAATTATGTGGGATGGTTAAACATTTGGTAATAGGGCATTTAGGATGTGTAGAGATCCCCCTTATATAGCTAATTTAGGTATGTTTAGTTGGAATACTAGATAGACACCCTAGAGGGAAGCTTTGGCTTCAACAACATGGTTGGACTAGATTCCCATTGGCCCCATGTAGGTAGCAATTGAAGTCCTTGACTCATCCCTTATGACACCACCACCCCCAATCTTACTAGTATTATGATAATTAATGCTAAGGTGTTATTTATAATATATAAATAATTAATTTCATATATGTTTAGATGTCATAGATGAATATAATTATTTAGTTAAATTTTGGTTTTTTGTATATAATTTTTCATTTAATAAACTTTGGAAAGATTTTTGTTGACATAAAATTTACAACTAGGTTATAGATAGTTATGCAGTTTAAGTTGAAATTGGTTAGATATAATGTTACTTAGTGGTTATTAATGTGGGTTAATCTCTAGTTAACATGTGCCTCCATTATTCATTCATTAACATAAAAAATATATAGATGTTTCCTACTCCAACTCTAGTTATCATATATATAAATATAAAACATCTGTTACATTCTACATATCTCTTTACTCTATACCTTCGTATTCTTTATCTTTTTCTATATTCCACCTTATTCTTATTGTTAATCTATCTTATCTCTCTTATGTTATTATCTTCATTATGTTTTAAATGTTATTGATTATGATATTATATCTTCTTTTATACACCATTTACTTCATTATATACCCTTTAAAAGTAAAAGGTTACATTTTTAAGACATTATTACTTTTCTAACCATTGCTTTAAACTAATTTCCCTTATTAACTAATAATTAAAGGATATTTACATATACGCCATGGTAGATATGTACTTTCCCTATGCAAACTAGTATATATTCTTCATCTAGAATGTATGGAAGATGCCTTGAAGTTTTGTATGATACCACACATAAATTGTGGTATGATTATAGACTCAATAATAATATGTAATATGATTTTTATACTTTGTAGTGTTTATTTATTCTACTATCATTATGTTGAATAATATAACAACATTTATCCAACCTTTATAGATTTTTATTGTACTCAAGTCAACTTTGAGTATTCATGAATTGAAAAGTACCAAAAAATGTATTGAACTTACACCATTATGCAAAAAAAATACAAATATTTCATTGAATTAGGGTAACACAATCAACAACTAGAAACCTAGATTTTTGGCATAAGATATTGTAGTATCTTTGCTTCACATTCCTGACTAGATTTTAAGGACAATGTCACTCCTTATAGAAAAATCCTTCTTCAGTTATGGTTATTTTGAAAGCTTTGAATTAATTGTATTAATGTTATATATGATCATGGTCTCAATTACATGATAAAATATTATCTCAATTTATCATAGTATCTGTGTGGTGAAAATACATCTCCTCGAAGACCTTTTAGTAGCAGTCTAATTCTTCACTCTAATTATTATTAATGTGGAAAATAATTATATTGTAAAGTGACACTATTTAACATTATAAATGTTGTAGATGACACCATATACTTTTATACAGACTTAAAGATATATGAACATTGTTATTACTCTTTTATATCTTTATATTTTCCTTAAGTATCCATGCAACATGTGTGAAGCTTATTCACTACACCAAAATGATTTTCTAACTTCCAACCACTGTTTACCCTCATTTTTAAACATTATATCACCCTCAATACTTATTGCACCAAGTTTTTGATTACTAATTACTTGAAGGTCAATCCATATATTTTTACTTTATTTTTGCATTTTCATTTTCTTTCCAAAATTGTTTTATATTTTTTTAATTTTTTAACCTTTTCCATGTTTTTAAAAGTTATTTTGATTTTTTCTTTTAAAAACAAAATAAACTTTTTTTTTAAACTTTGTATTTTATACCTTCAATGTGGCACTAAAAACTTTATTACTTTTCTTACTATGTCTTGTTCCCATGGTTTGATTAGCTCCTCACCTTATACTTCCTCTATCTTAAAACATATTGCACCATGTCTTTATTTAAGTTCTTTAAATTCCTTGTTTTGATACAATATTGCATCATCTTTCTACAATCTCTAAGGGTTCCACTTTCATATGGGACTATCCTATTAATTCATGATAAATAGTATTATATGTATTGTATATTATTTCATTTCATATTATTAGCACATAAATCAAATCTTTTAACACATAATAATCATTTTTTTTGTTTATGGTGTCTCTATTGGGTTTTTTTTGTATATTTGGTTGATTGTAGACACTAAATATGAATTATATGACACCTTAGTATTGCATACTTGGTAAACATGTATCATGGTTATACCATTCAATTATAATAGCTTAACATTGTCAAAAGGCTCATGTTTATTATATATTATGACTAAATTTATTATCTCTTAGTTTTGCCACTATTATTTTGATGACCAGGCCTTCTAAACTATGAAAAATGATATGCACTTAATCATTATCCTTCTATAATATTTTTGAACTTGTATCTATTTTTTAGCTTCCCAGAAACTTGCATCCCAACTAGATGCCTACATCAATGCAAGTGTCCCTTTTCAAACTAAATTTCCAATACCCAAAAGTCATCCAATTTGAAAATGAATTGTGTCTTCAAGGTCAGCCTAAGTGCTTTAGTACAAGATATTTTCAAAAGGGATTTTTATATATAAAATATCAACCCTAATTCACTCCACACCTATAAAATATATGAAACTCATAAGGAAACTTACCAAGAGAATTAAATAAATCATTCAATTGATCAAATCTACTCTATTTTTCCCTATTTCCATATTAGGAATAACAAAAATATCTTTGTAGGTTTAAAGTACTAAATGAGCATCCCATGAGACATATTTTGTAAGTTACAAACTAGGTCACTCTATGTACTTGATTATCACACATTTCATTCTTATCCATACACAAGCCAACATATAAGGGATAAATATATAATTCTGAGGCCCTGTACATAATATTGGCTAGTAGGAAGTTCCCATTGATATAGGGGTCCTTAGGGTAGCTCGACACCATGTGCCCACTAATACAATTTTCCCATAGTTAGTCCAAGGGTGGAGAAGTTGTGTTTGATAATTTTAAAAAGACTAATAAACTATGTAAACAATATAAATACATGATAATGAAGGTAGTAGAAAACCTAAATATCTCCAAGTGATGGTATCTAGATCCAGTCACTATTCTCTATTGGACACAAAAATATAACTTATACACTAGTGTTGACATAAATGTCTTAGATCTAATACAAACATCTAAGGTCATAGAGTGAAAAATTACATAATATAACAATTGCTCTATAATCCTAATCTAGTCCACTTCTAACCTACTTTATCCCAGATGTACATATGCAAAAACAAATGTATGTACTATTATTTTTAATTTATTACAACATCAATAAATATTTATACTTTATACTTTTGGCATGCCACGGTATTATAAAATTATAATATTATTTATTTGAGTTTGAAAATTAATTAGCCTATTATATATCTTTTTACCACCCTTATGTTTATTCATCTATATATTATAGTACCCTTGTACCAAATAAATTTAGGGTTAAACATTTATATTGGAATCATCCTCTTTGTGTGGAATTACTTTTTAATCTTTTCTTAAATTTTATATGTGGAATATTTACCTCTAATTTTGACTTAATTTCTTCACACTTCACATTACTTTTGTCATCCTTATATGCTTCATAGTCTTTGTTTAAGTTGGGATTACTTTCATCCTCTACATCCCATTATGATATCATCCATGTAGAAGATATAACCAATTCTAATGGTAAGTTGACTATTACTCCATTTCCTTTAATTATTATTTATTCACTTTTTAATTCCAATATCCCATTATAATTTATGAACCATTCAAAATTTAGTAAAATTATATATAATGAATTATTTTTATGACTTAAAAATCAATATTTTATCAATCCCTATGACATATAATTCTACACCTGAAAACACACTGATGGTAGATCTTATGGCTCCATCTACTAGAGAAATTCCATATGTTATTGCATGTAATGGTGGTTTTCCAAAATTTTCCTATGTTCTCCATGAAATCATGTTTATCCTAACTCCTAAATCCAATAATTCATTTAAAACATCATGGCCATTTATTTTCTATAGACACTCAAATTTGAATTTTACATGATAAACTAATCTTTCACACTTGACAAATATCACTCTAGGCTCTACCCTTTAGTTCTTGAATTTCCCACTGCCACAGGGCTCATGTTATCAATCTAAATATTCATAAATTATTATATTATGGTCTATATTAATATTATGATTACCCATATCACATTTAACCTAATATATTCTTACAAAATGATTTATATCTTTCATTTTTAGCTACATAGCTTTAAAAATTATGTATTCTCCAAGACACTAATGTTTAGGTGTAGACACTAACATTGAAACTAGTGTTCTTGTTGTAACACTAGTATCAGTACCTTAAACACTCAAATTTTCATATCTTTTGATATATATGGATCAACCCATTTATTTTAGTTAACCTTTTATGAGTATTTTCAAAAGGTGTTGTATAAATATAAGTCAAACACCATTCATTATCATCAAGTACTATTAAAAAAATGTATCTAACACTTACTAATTAAAATCACCTATCAAGTACTGAAAACTTCCTTATTATTACCTATTTATAAATTAGTCATAAGATAAGTATTATTACATGTTTAAATCATTCTATAATCACCCCATGAGTAGTATTTGTCAAGTTGTAAGCTAGATCACTACATGCACTCATATATATCAAATTTCACTCTTGTTCACACATAAACACACATAAGGGGGAGAAAAAAATATGTTTGAGGCATTCTTCAAAGTATTTTATATGTAGTAACCACTCACTAAAAGAGGGGTTTTTAAGGTCATCTCAAATTCACTTGAGCCCACTAACCCATATTTTACAAGTTGGCATGCCTTAATTAGATGAACTAAGGTTTTGAGAAAAATAATGGTATTGATAACCTATGCAAAAAATATAAACATATAATACAAAATGAAAAATTGAACCCTAATAGGTGTATATGTATTTTGAATAATAGAGTTTTTATTATATATAGGAAACTAGTGGAAAAATTAAGACACTGGCATGAATACTAGTGTCCACAAGTCAACATAAGTGTCTAAACCAAAATAAATAAAATATTTTGGATCTGATGATTAGATCTATATCTTCAAATAACCCATTCCTAAACCTAAAATACTTGAACCTTCACGAACATTAGTGTAGAAGATAATTAAAATTTCTCATTTTTATTACTATTATCAGAACATTGAATGTTGTACTTTCTAAATTTAACATATTCTTAGATATAATATATCTTATCAAAATATTAATCACATATAAATTAATTGAATTGGATATATTTTTAGAGAATATTATTCCTTGCTTTATTAGGTTAATATTTCATGTTAATCATTATTTGCAAAAATAGTTAAATTCTTGTGAACATCCAATAGCATATTTTTCTTATTCTATTTATGAGTTATTTTGAAAACACTTTTCATTTTTAGGTTAAAATTTTAATCAACCTATTTTATCCTCTTCCCTTTATCCTTTTCTTATTATGCATCTAAATCCTTAAATATAGTTCTAATTATTTACTTTCAGTATCTATTCCCAATCATACACTACTTAATGTTTTTGTAGTCTCTTAATTAATTTTCATTTGTGGCCTTACTTCTTTTTCACTTTGATCATGAGCATCATGGGTGTTTTGTCTATGTATTTCATGACATCTCCACATCATTTCCTAGGACTATGGTACCCCTTTTATATGAATTTTACCTTTGAAATTTATTATTTGTAGGATACATTTTATGTCCATTCACCCATATCTATAATATTTATCATATGTGGGGAAATCAAATGAATCATGTGTACCCCTTTCCTAATATAATGAAAAATGTATATAATTTACCTCCATAAAATTTATTGTAATGTGTCCTTTCTTAATACATGTAAATTACTTGATCATTCCTCTATCTTGGTGATATCCCCTTCCTCATTGGTATCCCCTCCATGTTCACCAATGTTATCTCCATAGTATCTTCCAAAGTATCCTTCTTTATTTCATCCCTAGTAGAACCTTCCTTCCTATTGTAATATTGGTTTTGTGGACTTTGTGATCCAATACTTGTATTTGGTGGAGGTGGTATACTATATTGCATTTGGATTTGATAAAAATTTATCATTGGATTTTTTATATAACTTTATCCATTTTTGGTATGTGCTAGTAAATTATTGGAGTCCCTTTATATCATTCCATTCATTTATGATTTCCCTCAATTTATAAAATTTACTGTATGTAATCTCTTATATAAATGGGAACATCTAATCATGTTGGTCCTAAATTATGCACAACCCACACCATAACCTTTATATATAAGCTTGCAGTGATATTTTTCTCAACAATGCCACTCAACTTGATTTCTAATAGTTTGGGAGCTTTGTTTGCGAATTTACATCACCACCACATACCACACATTTTTTTTTTGAATTGCATAAATCTAAAGTGAGGTATAATATCTTATTTCTCATTTTTTTCAAAATTTATTGTTTCAAACTTAAAAACATCAACCCCTGCTTCATGTTTTCTACATCCATTTTCACTATTGAATTTTTAATCCTTACCCATGATTATGTCTCTAATCTTGTTTCTATTTATAGTGTATCCAAAATTTTCCTAAACATCATTTCATATATGGAAACTCTTATGTATGGTACCAATCTTGAGATGAATGATTCAATCCTATGTTCTCACTCAATGGTTTTTCTAACTTCAACACTACTTATTTAAAATGTTCATCATATCTTTCATTGTCTCACTCTCCTTTTGTATAAGGTGTCTTAGCTTATTAACACTCTCTATCAGTACATCTAGATGGTCAAACTCATTTTCTAATGTTGTTTGTATTTCATCCCATGTTAAATTATGGTTTGGAATTATATTCATATACCATTTGAATGTCTCATCCTTAGTGTACCCAAAAAATCAAAAAAATTGATATGAGGATCATTTATCCCATGAATCCTCTAGTAAAAATAAAACAATAACAAGTGTTCCTCTACATCTTTTGTATATTTCCTACATAATCATATTTTAATTTTTTTCCCCATTATTGGAAAACTATAGTTATATATTATTTCTCTTAGATAGTTTATCTTCTTCCTTAAATGTTCTCACTATACTCTATGTAATTATTGTACACTTATTCAATATCTCTTGATTTATTCATTTTTACTACTAGTGGGGTACGGTGTTTTGTCTAAGGGGTCATATCCATATGTAATATATTTTTTGTTGGGGTTTAAAAAATATGGTGTATTTTGAATTCTCATATTCATTTTATTCTCTATAATCTTATTTTAATTTTACTTATTTAAATTCTTCCTCATAACTAATCATTTATTTAATTTTTCATATTCTATTTAAATAATTTATTATTCCTCTTTATCCATGTTACCTTCTAAACTTTCATCTTCACAATCTACTATGTTTTGTTTTTTCTACTTATCTACTTCTAAATTTCATATTTTTATTTTTATCTTATGTTTTAAGTCTTTCTAATTTTAATCTCTTTCATGTTTTTTAAATTATTTTAACTTAATAATACCAATATAATTTTATACATTTATTTTTTTATTTGTCCTCCAACTATAATACCTTATTTATCCATAAGTTACATACTTTAAATGATTAACCCCTTTATCATGAACTATCCCTTAAGTGTCTAGAACCTTAGATAGGACTATAAAACATTTTTAATAGCTTCCTCTTTCCACAAGGCATATAGGAAAAAAACATCTATTTTCTTCTAATAATATTATAACTTCCTTAATCTAAATTACTATCCTTTTAACATTAGATAACCAAAGTCCATAGAGTGCCACTAAATATTGATAAAAAATTAATAACTAAGATATAGATAGTTATATGGTTCAATTTGACTTCAATTAGATCTAATGTTACACATTTGTTTGTAATGTGGGTTAATATTTATTTAATATGTGCATTCATTATTCATTCATTCACATACACAATACACAAATATTATCTACTCTAACTTTAAATATCAATATATATAATTTTAAAACATCAGTTACATTCTACATATCTCTTTATTCTATATCTCCACACTTTTTATCTTTATACTCTTTATCTCTTTCTATGTTCCACATTATTCCACTTATTACTCTCTCTTATCTCTTTTATGTTATTATCTTTTTTATCCCTTGAATTTTACTATTTATGATATGATATATTCCCTTCCACACAATTTACATCTTCATATATCCTTTGGAATTCAAAATTTAAATCTCTTCATTCATCATTAATTTTGGTAACTATTGGTTTACACTTGCCTTCTTGACTAATAATTAAAGGATATTTATAGATATCATGGTATGTATGTATTTTAATTGTGTAAACTATTATATATTATTCATCAAAAATGTCTATAACATAACTTTGAGTTCCATATGATACCACACATCAATTTTGGTATGATTCTAGACTGTGGTGATATGCAATATGATTTTAGCCAATGTAGTGTTATTTATGTTCTTATAATTCCACTAAATAATCTTAACAACAATTATTTTGATTATGATTTTTATTTACCCTATTTTTAATATATTTTAGGATTAACTCATCCTTAATTTTATAAAAAAATTGCATAATTATATTTCATAAGATGTATAATAATCACACAAATATGAATTTAACTAACTAAATATATTCACTTGATCTTTTTATATACATGTATCATATTTTAGATGAATACAATTTTTTTATAGTAATAAATAATTTAAAATGAATTTAAATAGGCATATGAATGCTAAAATATATAAATAAAGTGTATATGTGAGCTTTCATAGATTTATGCTTCCCTAGATGCCTATATAGTGTGGTATTATCTAATAAGGTGTGGAACTATCCAAATATATTTGAGGAATCATATGAATATTTTGATGAGTGTACCTATGTTTTTGGAGGGATATCTTCTATTCAAATGTAATAATTTAGTGATACATAGTTTGGTTACCTTATATTTGATTTAAAATTCTATCCCATCGACCTAGAGGCCATGATGGCTCCTGCTACACCAATCACCACACATATATGGTAAGGTATCATGCACTCATACACCCAAGACATGATAAGTGTCATGTGTTATATCTTAAAATAACCTAATTTAGTGGTTCTATATAATATATATAGGTCTATGAAAATATGTCTTGAACCTAGGTAAACCTCCTACTCTTATCATTCATACTCAGTATATGAGTCCAACTATACAATAGGTGATTTTTCCATTTGTATCCTACTAGGTGGGAGGTAAGGATACTAATGATGACATTTTATGGGTTAAATATATATAAAAAAATTATGTATAATAACCTCATACCCTACTTGGCAGTTGTTTTAGGTGCATATAGGTCTCCAAAAACCCCTACCTAACCCTAGGTCTTAACTTTGTCTATAGTGTCCTTCAGAGTCACTATATACCTTGATAACAATATAAGGATATTAAATAGATAATTCAGATTTATATTAAAATATATTTAGTCCTAATATAATCATAAAACATTTTGGTCAATGTATCATTAGGTGAAAAAGTTAGAAAGTAATCTAACTTTTGGGTTAATAGTCCTCACCCATGTAATGTTGAATATGCCTAATATATCTAAAACAACCAAATAATCAGTTGTAGAATACCTCAATATCAATATAATTAAATATTTATCCATAATTTTAGTAAATAATTTGTACACATCCCAATAACAAAAATATAAACAACCTATATTAGTCCTTTATCCTCTAAAAACTTCAAAAATTCTTAAAGGTTACTGTATGATGAACCATATGCTTCATACATGTGGTTGTTACATAAATAATAAACCATTTTTACAATAAATGGTCTATGTATAATTAAGGTTATATAAAATTTATGGTATTTAAGGAATTGATACATAGTCCTAGTGACTATGACACCTCTATGATGGTTACACAACTGTTGGGGTAGAAGTGTAATTTTCAGTGTATAAAGACCAGTGGTTATACCATGTGACTAGTAGTTATGTCCATCATTAACTCTTAATAAAAATTCCATGAAATTTTTCAAAAAATAATCAAAATAGATAAAAAATAAAAAAGTTTCCTATGACACTTCAACAAACTATTGTATGCAAATAGAAATGCAATTGATCTATAAATCAATCCTAGCTCAGAGAAGATAAATCGTCCTTACACTTCTGATTTTCGATACATTAGATATTTGGGGTCATGACCAAGATGGATTTGGTAGACCTACCCAAGGGATATCTTCCCATAATAATATCACCTGGAAGGGTTCCAAAGCTTCTATTCAAGAAAAACTATGCAATAACCCTAACTAGGTCTTATGTTTTCATATTCACTAAACTAATAATAAGTTCTAATCTAGTGTTCAACAAATCTTGTGGCACAAAGTGGGGGTAATAAACATTAAAACTAAACATGCATAGAAGACATACACTGATGCCAATGTATACATATTTCTAATGCATGGGAGAGAATTATATATATATATATATATATATATATATATATATATATATATATATATATATATATATGCTCTTACAAAGGTGGTAACAAAGTTAGGAATACTTACCTTTGAAGACTAAATCATAGAGCCTCAATATATCCCTTGGCCAAAGTACTTATTAATATGTTGTTGTGGTATGTGAGGATGAAAAATAAATTCAGATCTAGGCTACACAAACTATCAATGCATGAAAAATACTTCTCCACAAGACAAGATCCATATCTCAAAAGAAAATATGAAACCCTAGCCTATTCTCCTTAAGAAGAATGGTGGATAAGCAAATACACAATATATATCTCTTATTAATATCTTATTAAATAATTGATGAAATGAATGTGATTATATTATTTTAATCTAACCCTAGTAATTTTTGAAAAATTAAGCTAACAAGGTTAACCTAATTGACATTGTATCATTAATGACAAAAACAAATTTGATCTTGGTCTAGGTTGGCTAGGGTCTGACCTAGACCTTAAATAAGTTTGATCAATTACAATACAAGGTCGATGAGGTTGACAATATAATATAAACCATCAAAAAAATATTTTAGGCTAGGGAAGGGCTAATGAAGGCCTTAAATGACTAGAGGAGGGTGAAAAATAGGAGGCAAAGCTTAGGAAATCTTTGTGTAGATATCAAGTGGTATTATAGGGATAAGAATCCTATGAAGCACCAATGGTCTGCCCACCCCTTTCCTAATACACCCCTTAAGGTGTGAACTCAAATAAATTGAGACTCAATGGGTTCCTATAATAAATAAAACATGAGTAAATGCTAAAGTTTTAAAATATTACGTGTATATAACCACCATGTAAATTTATCTATACATTATTACCCATAACATGTTTTTATAAATAAATTTTGAACATAGGACTATGGAATGGAAATGAAGATAACTTACCGATGTCTACACATTTTTTTGTTTCCCTTGGTACCCTTAACATTATCCAATCACCCTCTATGATAAATACTATCTCACACAATTATATCATAGGGATCTCAGTGCTTAAAATTCATAAAACTCACAATGCATGAACTATTTTTAAATTTAGAGATTTTTCCAATATGTAGTTCAATTTTATAGTTGTATTTCAAAAAAATTCCACTTTTATAAATTTTATTTCAAAAATATCACTTTTCATATTATGATGTATTCATAAGGTTTTAACCCTAAACTAACATTGGCATATCCCAAACCCCAAAAATTGTGTTATTTTCATTTTTATAATTTTATTTAAAAACATGTCATTTTTCCATTTTGATCTTTTTGGTTGACATCACCACACTCATAATAAAGATAAGACCCTTTTTGGTATGGTTTAATTATTATATTCATACCCATGTAAAAATTAAGCAATGCTTTTTTATGTTTGGATGGATAACTATATTTATTTCTTTTATTATAAAACTAAGATTTATTCCTATTTATTACTTGTAGGTCATGAGGGTGTCTTAGATAGACTAAATACACCATAAATTTAATTTAGGTAAGTTTCCAAACCATAATTTTCATTATAGTGTGCCACTACTTGGAAAAAACACCCTCATCAACTCATGACAAGTTGTCTCTTTAGGGGGAAATATGTATTCACCCAATTTTTTTAAAATGCAACATTTACAAAATCCAATGATGATGAAAGTATATGCATAATTAAAACAAGATTAAAAATTATCCTATCCCTTATCTCTTTTCCTCTACCCTTTTCCTATCCTTTTTAAATTTCAAAATTTTAAGTTTTTGAGTTTTTTCCCTTCAAATATTAAAATCTTTTATGGCATAGAGAAATAGTAGCCATGGTTATAAAAACTTTGTGTAAATATATAAAACCACCTTAAAAATTCATGTCATCTATGTGATTATTAAAATAAATGTTTCAATGGTTACATGACCACCACCTACATATAGTTTTTTTTCCACTATAGAATTGATTGTTAAAATGACTCCCAAAACACATGTTTTGATGTGTTTTGCATGTTTCTTTATCATATTTTTATTCATTATATATTGAAATAAAATTATTAATTATATAATTCCCTCTTAATCATGATCAATTCAATATATACCACCTATAAGTTAACTCCAATAAGCCCTTAGTCAAGCTCCAAATAATTCCCACTTACACATTCTTCTCTTTCCTTACAAATATCTCATTTTCCTTTTAATTTTAGATATAAAATTTGCATTAGAAATTAGAAAATACACATTTTATATATCCACAATATACCTTATTTTTATTTAATAACTCATTAAAAATTTAAAATTAATCTTATAATTTCCCATACAAGTTGAATAATGATGCCCAAAAGCTTGTAGCCACTACTCTGCCATTTGTGAGCAACCAACCACTATTCAATTGTTTATTATTTTAGTTTATTGTTTTTATTTTTTCATATTTATGTTTCCTCTTGTTGGATAGTTACTAGGTCAATAATTAAGTAATATACATGGATCTATCCAACTAAGGATCAAATAATTCCACCAAATTATTATTCTCTATCGAATATCTACTATGGTTAGGTTGAAGGTTTATTTTATTATTTTTCATTAATTATTTTATTTTTTTAGATTATATTTATTATTATTATTAATAATTTAATTCTATAATATTTATTTATAATATAATTTTTATTATAGGTTCCTAAAAGACCCATTAGAACATGCTAATGTTTATTTTTGTAGGAAGTATAATACATGTTTAAAACTCAGACAAAATTATAGAACATATTCAAATATTCATTTTTCTAAAATTTAATTATTATCCATATAAAAATATACTTAATTATACAAAATTTTCATTATTTATTTGTGATTAAAAATATTCAAACATAATAGAATACAACTGCACATGAAACACTTATAAAAAGACATTTGAAGAACCATCAATCAATCTCTCTATTAATATCTTACCATTCATAACTCTTTTAATTTATATTTAATCAATATTTATAGAAATTAAAATTATCTATTTATTTATATTACAAATTTTCATTTGTTCCTTTTAATGAGTATTTCCATATTCTACATTTATTTTATATACGTATATAGGTTAGACACATACAAATTGATATATGTTATATAGAATGTTAATCATTACACACTTATCATGCATTTACACTCTATGATTATACAATCCTATGTCCACTACCAACACTTCCTACACTTAAATAGTTGTATCATACGAGATAAAGTGGAAAGAAGTATTCCTAGTGCTAGAGTTGGTGGATCATCTTATGGAAAACTAGGGGGTTTAGTCCAAATTAATACTTATCGTAATCACTCTAGGTTATATTTACCATTTTTCACCTATTGTGCACTACTTATACACCCTTTCAAGTTTTAAACTAAGTAGAGTATAAATACACTACCCTTATTAGGTTTTCAATATATTGGACCCACTCATAGTAATTATGGAATTCACTACTACATTTTTCATAATTTCAAAACCAAGAAGTATGTAGTACCTATAGATATGGAGGAGGCATAAAGTACTTTATTACAGCTATAGGAGGCTAAATAGAAGGAATTATAACTAGAATTATAGTATATGTTAGTTTTTAAGAATAATATGGTACTTATAGAGTCATTATTAAGTATGTCATAGTTGCAGAATAAGTTATTAGAGGCATGTTGTGAGATAATTATTATCTTTGTAGATTTAGTAGATTTATTTATTTGGATCTATTGTTGGAGTTGGTATTGGAAATTTGGCTTCCCATGCCAAATTCCAACCCTTTTAACCAAAAATATTTCTATGACAATAACCCAATACTATACATGGTAATCTCCCATCATTATCATGTCCCTATTTCAACTTGTGTTATGTATCCTCATAGTGTTTAAGTATGTGTGGAGGTATTTTTCAAGGGTTTGAAGTGGTCTTATAATTTATATTGCCTTAAATAATATGGTTGAATATGGAAACTAATGACTCACCATTTGGTATATGCAAGGTATGGATTAATATAATCTTTAAAAGTGTTATGAAGATATATAAAAGCCAAATTAAAAGATTTTAGAGAGTTATAAGGTACCCTTTATGATATTCATTGGTAAATCTCATTTTGAATTTATATGTATATTGTCTAAAAGAAAATTTTTGGTCTTAAATTGACAAAATTTGACCTCAAAAGGATACTAAACCATAAACCATATCCTTAATCACCCTCATGGTCATGTTATTGATTTAATAAAATTGTTTTATGTTTTAAAGTTACCCCCTCCATGAATTGAAAACATTATTTTGACATTAAGTGAGCTCACACATGTGAAAACATGCTCCTTTTACTCTCCAAAATGTATTACTTATTTCTATATGCCTTTTGACTTGCATTTTTCCCTCTTATTTCCAAAAAATGGTGGTTTATAAATTGAAACATGAGGAAATGAAGGAGAATTTGTAGGATTAAATACCTTTTTAGGTGGTATAGATCTATACAATATAGATTTGCTCAAGAAAAGTTATGGGTATGCAAGGAGGGTTTGTTACATGTACATGTTAAAGAAATTACAATGTTTTAGGGCTTGAAAAGCCAAAGACTATTTTAATTTCCCTACTGAGTTCATTGGAAATCATTAAGAGAACTTCAATTTTGTGCTTAGTCTATACAAGGAAGAGAGATATAGGTTTCTATCTCTAGGCCAGAGGAAGTAGAAATTATGACCTTAAAATCATGTTTATTTGTTTCTATTTTAGTCTTCCAAAATTTATGAACAAATTCTAAAAACTCAAGTGGTCTAGTTATCATTCACATATGCATAAGGCAAAAGAAACATAACAATTTTATTGAGTTTCTGACTTGTTTAATCAAACTAATAATTATTCTTGATTCTTTAGGTCTTGAAGAAACATTTCATGAATTCCTAATTTTTCCACACATATGAGTCTATATGGATGAATAACATATAAAATTCCAAATATGTAGTCTTAAGGTAGGTTTGAATGGTAAAATAAAGTGTTCAGTGCATTCACCTAAGGGTTGATAGTGTTGAAGGATAAATATGGTGTTTTAAATCTTAAACATGAATTTTTGATTAAAATTTGATATTCATACATATTTATAACTCTCTCATGATGTCTCCAAGAGAATACTTTATACATATATGTGATTTTCTAGATAAGAAGCTAGTGTATGGTCAAATGATGGATCCAAGGTTGTCATAACATAATAACACATAGTATGAAATGTTTCATTCTTGATGAGTGTCCTTAAATTTTATCAAGATTCATCAAAGTATCATATCATACCAACCACCAGTCTATCCTCAACACTCTCACAATCCCATTTAGTAGATTTTAAGGTCACTTAGCAAATGTTAAGGTTATTTGGAGAATCCTAGGTTTCTCTTTTCCCTATATATGCTTCTTTGAGAACCTCCAAATTGTTTTATTTTTTTTGGTATATGAATAAAGTGTATATGATAATTTTAGACTATCTTGAGTGTGCACTCATAATTCTTTCCATCCCTTCATTATTCATTCCATTTTCATAACTTTTTCACTACCATTCAACCATAGTTGTGAGCTTAATACTTCATTCTCAATTTACATATACCCCATTTTCATCACATAAATATCACTACTCATTATCTAAATCAATATCATCAATCCAATATTTTGGTGTTCCTTGAGGTTGTTAAGGATCTATATCATCATGGTCATGAAGATGAATCCTATAGATTAAACACTGCTAAAGGAGTAAATCATTACCTATATGCTACAAATCAACACCTATAGTCAATGGGTCTAGTGGAAGTCTTAAGGCCTATTTGATTTATAAGGAAAGTGGTGAAGACCAAATGCATAGTTTATTTGATTTTGAAAACCTTAGTCAAGATAGAGGGATTTATTAAGGGAATATAAGGTCAAGGAGGTTTTTAGGGTAGTAAATATCTCAAATAAGCTATAGTCAGCTCAGTGGAGATAAATAGCTAAGTGAATCAAAATTTAGTCTCGTGTATTAGATTAAAAGTGAACTTGTGAGATATTAAATATGAAGATTTGTTTAAACTTGATAGACACCTTAAGAAAGTTTAAATCCATTAAATATTTTGAGGTTTTTTAATCCCAACACATAGTTAATAGTTTCAAGATATCTATAGGTATAGTACTATGTACTTGAGGAGATATGAGATAGGTGGTAAAGAGTGTTGACAAAGATTGTTAAGGGTTTTAAATCTAGTTTAAATGGTAGCCATGTTCAAGGAGTATTGAGGATTCAAGAACCTAAACAAGATGGTTCAAAACCTCACATAGTTAGAGACCTAAACAGTTACCTACAATAGTAAGGTGAAGAGATACAACTAGTTATGTACTTAAGATCATTAAAAAGTAGTGTAAATATAGGGTAGAGAATAAGACTATTTGAAGGAATTATGATTCTAATTGAAACCACATTCAAGTTCATGAGTATTTAAGAAGATCATTGGTTAAAGATGAGATCCTAAATACATAAAATAACATAGTCCCTTTTAGACTTGCAAGGTTGACTATAGAGGGAAGGATAAATTTAGCATAAAAACTTATGATAAAGGGTCTAAACAAGTGTGAATATATCAAAGTGTTAAAATTAGTAATTTTTTATGTATCATAGGGTAGATTGAGCATGACTTCAAGGGCCAAGAGGGAAGCCATTTACACTTATAACACAATTAAAATGATAGAATCACCACCTATAGGTAGGTTATAAGAAGGAAAGTGAACATTCAACCTTATAAATAAATTACTATTAGATGATTGAACACAAAGATCTAATTAATTTATGAATGATTCTCAATCTCTTCATTAAACCAATTTAACCCTTGAGGTAAATAAGGCCTAATGGGGGCCTCAACACACCTATACATGTAGGTTAGAGATATAATCATATTGTGTAAATATTAATGGGTTAAAAACATCTAATAAAGTGAGGGAGCAGGGTGCATCAATGTTTTTAAGTCATAAGAATGTCAAGATGGTGACTACTTAATGGCCATTTAGGTCTATTGGACCTAAAACTGATAAAAAAGAGTATACATATAAATTAAGGGATTTTTCATAATATTAAGGTCATTTGAATATTGAATAAATATGAGGGGAAATGTGAAAAATTATGAAAAATTTACATGTGGATAGGAAACTTAGGTAAAATAAGAAAAGCACCAAACTCAGCCATTAAGGGTTAGGTAGACATGACTACTTGTAAACCCTAGGAAGGAGATGAAGGAAGGTAGGAAATAAAATTGGAAGAAGGGATAAGTAATAAGGGTGTTTAAAATTGTAAAACATGTTTTAGGAGTGTATAAATCATTCAAAATTATAGTAATGGGAAGATAAATACCACTCAAGTCCCAAACATTTAGACTAATAGTAAATAGTGAGACCTACAAGACATCTCATGAGGCAATGAACACATGGTTTAATTTTGAGTATCTAAGGGTAGTTTCATAAGGTTTGGAATATGAGATAAATAAGGTATTATTATTTTTTGAATCCCCAAGCACCTACAGGTACCTCAAAATCATGAGACTCAATTTAACCCTTTTAGGTCTAAGAGTCATTCTTAAGGTCTAGAAACCCCATATCATAGTGAGACATGACCAAACATTATCCAATAATAAATATGACCTTTAAAAGGTCTATAAGTATGTTATAAGTCCTAAAAAAGTATTTTAAAATATCAAAAAGAATAAAAATGGTCAAATTGGTCTTAAGACCCTGATCGAGTTACACAGGCATAGGAAATCAACTCAATCCATCAATTAAAATATTCATATCTTTCATGGTAGGAAGGATTAGGTAAAATTATCTTAATGGAATTTTGGAACCCCTATATACTCAAGATACATAAATGATTGAGTTAGAGTTAGGGGCCTAGGGTTATGAATGAATGATAATAAGTTAGCCTACATATACTACCTGATAAAGAGTTTGAATCCCCCCCATGTTTTGCTCATATATCCACAATAAATATGCATGGGAACCAAAAATTATCAATATTTTTATCGGGGTATATGGATTAAAAATCCATGACCATAAGTTTGGGTTTTCAGGTATCATATTTATGAACCATCATTAAGATATTAGACCTCTAAAACCCTACTTAAACCCTAAGATAGACTAGATCTTAAAAAAATGAAGATAATTTCACTCAATCACCCTAGAATATCCTGATAAACACTTGAACAAAAAGTACACTTAGAGGATACCCTTCCCATGGTACTAGTCAATATGGACACTATACAAATTTATAAGAAAATAATACTTTTTCAAGTTTTTATGAATTTTTTAGGGTAAAAAGCTATTTTTAAAGATGAAAATAATTGTAGGATGAGATTTTACACTTTTTCCACCTCCTCAATTCATTATATGTGTAAACATATGCTTGAAAATGCCTCTGTAAGTCTTCCTCAAATGGCCAGTTTGTAGATATGAAGGAAAAGGTGACCTAGTCACCTAATTTGGCAAGGTTAGAAGTGTATTATACTAAAAAGGGACAATATAATGGTATATTATGTTATTTAATACATAATACTCACCTAATCATAGGTTCCTAAGGTCTCATTTAGGCTTTATGGCCACTCAATCAGCCAATAATCTATTAACTAGGAGTCATGCCCTATCTGGCATACTTGGTCAACAAATAAGTTGGATAATGACATTGAGAGACTTTTGGAGGAGTTATAACATATTATTTACACAATAAATCTGATGCATTAAATTAGGCAAGTCCACATTCCATGGTCATAATGGATAAATAAGTTAGTTTCTTGACTTGGTCAATATGTTTATAAGGAGGATAGGTTATTATACACTTTATGATGGCTATTAATGTTGTAGCTTCCATGAATATGAGTTATTTAAAAAAATAGGGGCATAAACATTCATTAATATAGGTTTAATAAGTCAACCACGTCCTCCACCACTCCACCTCAATGCCTAAAGGGGTCATTAAAGAGACTAATGCATGGAGAATCATATCGAGGACTATGTAATTGAAGTAATGAGTGGAATATGGTAATTTATGATGCCTAAATTTTATCTCCACACCATTATCTCTATCTATCCATTCCCATTATTCTATATATTCAGGCCTTAAGGCCTTGATTTGTAATCCCTCACTTGGATATGAGGAAAATCTACTTGGTTTTGTACTTGATGAACCTATTAGACTAATGAATAAAATATTTTAGCTTCTCCATGATTATTTTGAAGTGTGTATATTATTGTTTTTATTTGATAAGTGGTATAAATCCTCCCTTACCATGTCCTTATCACACCTATATGTTGATAAGTTATCTTAAATAGGTTGTATGAAGTGTTAAAGTTTGGTGATCATGTTTGGAGTGTAATCTAGTTGGAAGTGCCTCAAGTTAGGCATCTCATCCTTCACATCCAAGTTATAATCACTCATTATGACCTTCATAGGTTATATTATCTCTTATTATCTTTGGAGATAATTCTTTAGCTCATTTTTATTTTACTAGTGTTGTTAGGAGTCTAAATTGAGTGGATGAATGATTATATTGGTGCATCACCACCCCTTAGAGTTGATTTAATTTATGCATTTTCTATACCTTTTCATGCCAAAAATAATTGGTCTTAGTGTACTGATCCTAAATAGATGTACCAAGAGAGTTAGTTATTGGAACACAACTATATACTAAGAGGGGGATGAATTAGTATATTGATGAACCTAGTCCTTTTCTTAAATTTTTAATGTAGATTAAAACTATATGCAGAGATCACATACACACAAATAAACACAAAACTAGATATAATGTGTAAAATCCAATATGGGAAAAACCACCATGAGAATAGTTTCTATAATCTACCATTCTAATCTAGCCTCATAATAAATAACCCGACTGGCTGTAATGTTTAATGGCACCAACCCTAAGGAGACACCAATCCCCTAATTTTTGAGAGCCTAATCTAAGGAAGTACCCACTCCATAGCTAAACTCCAACTGATCTTATCTAATGGCACCCACTAATTAGATATATATGTAACTATAAATCCAAATTATAATGTAGATTCATAAATGAGTCCAATTATTTATTCTTTATTAAAGGTTTGGTCTATAACTACTCGTGATTTGCACTTCATCTTTCTTCTCTTTCACTCAACCTCTATATTTTTGTGTCTTTAAATATCTCTATTTGACACAATTCAATAATACCAGTAGCTATTGCCTATATCTTAGATGACATATATATATATATATATATATATATATATATATATATATATATATATATATATATATATACATATACATATACAATAGATCTAGGGTTTAATATCTTCTTTGTGTTCACACTTATTTACAAACACATCATGAATTGTTCTAGACTTAGTTCATTATCACTTAAACAATAAGTTTCTCATGTTTTGAACTCATGCTCCACCACCATGATTCTTCATCTCATTCATATTTATATCATATACTAGGTTTCAGTTTTGATGCACATGCATTATTCCATAAATTTAATCGATTAGTACAATCAATCTCATTATATGTATCATAATTTATGGCTTGACTGTAAGTTATTACATGTTCATGTGGCTTATCATTAAGATGATCAAATCATTAAATACTGATCATTGATCATAAGTTTTGCACCATGATCTAATCATCTTCATTAAAACTAATCAACTTTAAAATGTGTCCATTGGATCAATCTCTCATATGATTATGTGCTCCATTTAATATTTATACACTTATAGACTTTAACCTTTTAAATTTAAAATGTGTCTATTTATTTTTAAAATCTGATCTCCCACGTGCTATTAGATCTTTATATTTGTATGAATGTTATCTTTGTCTATGGTTAAACCTTGAGCTCATAATCTCATCTCATAGCTTCTTAAGTCTTTGGAATAAATATGTTATGTATATCTTGTAAAATTATCTTTATATTTAACTCACCTCTATTTTAATAAACATCAATCACTTTATCCCATTGATTCCCCTAACTCCATTGGATCTTCATTTCATGATCACTCGCTCACCATTAGATATTCTAACAATCTCAATCTTTATCTATGCTTAGGTCTTAAGAATGTGACACTTGGTATTAGTGTGTGACTTTTGTACATTATTTTTATTTCCATCTAATAAAACACTTTTAATCTTTTCATTGATCATTAAATAATCAAATTTTCACCACACCATATATTTACTATTTAAGCTCTATGATTGTTAGACTTGTCACTAGTGTGTTCACTCGTAAGTGCCTTTGACATATTGACTTCACTACATGTCATTGGATATTTAACATATGATTAAGATATAACATTTAGATCTTCTAAAAATATCTAGCTTTACCTTGTTCATATTTTACTATGGGGACCATCTCAATATGCCTAGAATGCTAACTTTGCACCTTTATATCTTTTGCTTTGTTGATCTACTTGTTCTAAAATTTGGACCATATAAACTAGCCATGAAAATGAAAAAACCCATATGCTCATTTATTTCTAAATAAATTGTGTGTGATAGATATAATTACATTAATATTCTCACTTAGATTCTTCTACCATAAAGCTAACTATGATTATAACTACCTGGAAAGCCAACTTTGTTCTTGCATAAATTTTCATGTACTTCATCGCATGACTAGTAATTTAGTGCATAAGATCCTCTCACATAGGAGACTCCATACATATATTCATCTACTTTAGATACCTTCATGCATTTAATATGTGACATCTTAAAATTTCCTACTCAACTTTTTCTTGTCATCTGGAAATTTGACTATGGGAAAACACTATCAAAATACCTTGGAGCACAACTTTTCTCATGCATATATTTTATCACGCTACATCATGTGACTTCAAGTTCAATGCATAGAAACTAGACACAAAAATAAATAAACCCATATGATCATTTTGTCCTAACACCTCCATGTGTATAAATTATGACCTCATCAACATACTTACTTGGCTTTGCTTGAACCCTTTTGTAAATTTGGCTAAGTATAGAAACTTAGTGAATTATTTTTAAGTAGCCAAATTTGCATCCTCGTATATTCTACCATAATTAGATACATGACTTCAACTATAACACATAATAACTAGGGACTAATTTGATCACAACTATATGACCAACTCCCTTAGACTAATCCACACGTGGTAATGGTGACATCAACAAACTACCTATTCAAATTTGTCTCTATAGACCCAAAAGGTCTAGATGATCAATATGAAGAATTGGATGCATTCCACTCATGCACACAAGCACTCTAATCATCCTTGACCTTTGCTAGTATCCCTTACATATCCTATAATCACCATATTTAGCCTTGAGCATTAATGACATCCATAATGTTAATAATCTCCCTTTTAACATCAATGACAATCATATTGACAACAATCTCTCCTTTTATCATTGATGTAAAACTAAATGCTTTAATCTTCTAATATTGTGCTCCTTATTTATCATTGCTTGTATTGGATTTTGATGAGTATGAATTAAATATGTTCATACCAAACTTTTTACCCCTTAGGCAATGGAACATTTTCCTAAACTCAACTTGGAAAGATGCTCTGATCTTATTTAGCATTTGCACTTTTTCTCCCCCTTTGACATCAATGGAAAAGGGAATCTTTCTCATTATTTGTCCAAATATTTCTCCCCCTTATCAAATAATAGAGTTTATCCAAGAATTTACAACCATCAACTCATTATAAATTTGTAATATTATGCATACCTGAGTTTTCTTTTCTCTCTTAATCTAGGGATTAATAAAACTTCTATGATACTCCCCTTGAAATCATGCCCTATCACTAAGATATAGTGATGTGATGTATGAACCACCACTCCCAAATTATATCTCAGATACTCAAATTGTTCCTTGGGAAGAGGTTTGGTGAATATGTATAATATTTGGTCCTATGTTGGCACATATTCCATTGTGACCTCTTGATCTGCAACATTTTCCCTTAAGAAGTGATACTTGATTGATATGTGCTTGGTTATAGAATGTATCATTGGATTCTTTGATATGTGGATATCTTTTTAATTATCATAAATAATAGAGATATGTGATTTTCACTCTACCTTTAAGTCTTTTAGTCTTTTCTTCATCCATAAGACTTGAGTGCAACATGCCACTATTTCCACACTTTGCTTCTACTGTAGAAAGAGTAACTGACTCTTGATTTTTTCTCATACATGAAATAATTATATTTACAAGGAAAAATACACCACCACTAGTGCTTCTTATATCATCCACACTTCCTACCCAATCAACATTTGTATATGATGTAAAAGTGAAGTCTTCACTTTTAAGATATCATTGGCCAGAGTCAATTGTGCTCTTGATATATTTGAAGATTCTTTCATTACATTGACATGTGACTCTTTAGGATCAACTTGAAATATTTCAACCATGTAAGCTTTTTGCATGATATTAGGTCTTTATGTTGTTAGGTATAACAAGCTACCTATCATTGATTTTTACATATTCTAATTTCCATCAAGGGACTCATCATTTTTTCTCAACATGTATCTAGCTATCATGGGAGTACTAATTGGCTTGCTATCTTCCATTTCAAAAAAATTTAGCATTTCCTTAGCATATGTGGTTTGAGATATAAATATACATTCATAAGTTTGTGTTATTTTTAGACCAAGTAAGAAAGAAATTTTTCCAATCATAGACATCTCAAACTCATTTTGCATTTGTGTAGCAAATTATTTGCACATTTTGTTATTTCTACCACCAAAGATGATTTCATCTACATACATAACAATAAACAACATATATCAACCTTATAATTTTAAGTATAGATTATTGTTTTCACATCCTTTGTTGAATCCTTATTATTTTAGGTACTATTTTAATCTTGAATACCATGCTCTAGGTGCCTATTTTAGATGATAAAAATCTTTCTTCAAGTCTGAATAGATAATCTTCTTCATCTAATATCTAAAAAACTTTAGGTTGTTTTATGCAAACTTCTTCAAGGTTCCCATTCAATAAATCATAATTAACATCCATTTGATATACTTTGAACTTACTATAAATATATAATTCTAGAAACATTATCTTGGCTTCTAATCTAGGAACTAGAGAAAATATTTTGTCAAAATCTATACCCTCAACTTGTGCATATCCTTTGCACACCAATCTTTATTTAGTTCTTATAATAACTCTATCATCATTGAGATTTTTTCTAAAGACCCACTTTCTACCTATTACATTCTTGTTTAAAGGTCTTGAAACTAATTTCTAATTTTTTTCTTTTCAATTTGGCTTAGTTCTTATTACATAGCTTTTAGCCAATTCTCATCCTTGTTGGCTTCAACATATCTATTATGCTCAATTTCAAACATTATAGAAAAAATTAATTGCTCCATGTTTTATGTAAGTCTTCTCCTTATTTGAACTCCTTCATTTTTATTACCAATTATCTTATCTATAGAATTATCCTTTTTAATAAATATTGTAGCTGCCATTTCATGTTCTTCCTCATACTCTTCATTATTTTCTTAATCTTCATGATCTAATTCTTCATTATAGATTTCTTTGTTAGTTTTAACATGTTTCAATCCTTATTCAAATTTAACATTGATGCTCTCTACAATCTTGTGTAGCATTTTATTGTAACATATTTATGCTTTGATTTGGTTGGAATAACAAAGAAAGATTCCTTCATCACATCTTGACTCAAATCTTCCCAATTTGTCCTCCTTTCTCCTAATGTAGCATTTGCTTCCAAACACTTTGAAGTACTTAACAGAGGTAGGTTTTTCATACCATAGTTCATAGGTATTTTTGTCTCTATTTACCTATAGTTGAAATCTATATAAGATATATAATACTATGTATACTTCTCTCCAGTATCCATCAAGTAACTTGGCCTCTTTTAACATTGTTCTACACATCTCCTTGACTATTATATTCTTTCTTTCAACAATTTCATTCTGCTATGGAGTTATTATTGTATAGTAATGTATTTTGACTCCATGCTTCTTATAATACTCTATGAACTCATTTAAGGTGAAATATCCATATTTATTAGATCTTAAGCATATGATTTTTTGTCCAATATCATTCTCCACCATGGGCCAAAAGATATTGAATCTCTCAAATGCATGTGACTTGTCCTTCAAAAAGGTTACCCATGTCATTATTGAGTAATCATCTATAAATAACATGAAGTATCTCTCTTTTAGATTATTCTGTCTTAGTAGGACCACAAAGATTATTATGAACTAATTCTATAAGCTTTGTAGTTGCATACTCATTTGATTAAAATATGACATGCATCTGCTTGCCTAGTTGACATTCCTTGCAACTAGTGTCTATAGGGTTGGTTATCTTAGGCAGATATCTAAGACACTTATTTGAACTCACTTTGACTAGGTTATCAAAGTTTACATGACCCATTATTCTATGCCATAACCCACTGTCATCAATCATTATTATTAGGAATTTATTACCATTCACTTCAATAAGATTATATTTATTGCTTGCAATTCTTTTCCCTTATGCAACTAGTCTTCTAGATCTCTTTAACTTGTATAACTTTGTATTAAATTTGACCCTATATCCATTGTCACACATTTAGGTAACACTTACTAGATTATTCTTCAAACCTTCAACATAAATGACATCATGTGTAAGTAGTTTTCCATCAATGTTCAAGGTTATTTTACCTCTGATCTTTACTGTAGTGTTGTCTCCCAAGCTAATATATCCTTACATTTTCTTAATTCAATGAACTTGCTCTTATCACTAGTCATATATTCTAAGAAACCACTATCTATTACCCATAAATTCTACTCCTTGGCATGGAGTGTAGTTTGAGAAATCATAGATCAATCTTTCACTTTCCACACATCCTTGGGTTTCTTATTTGGCTTCTTTTTCTCCTTTTAGAAGACTTGTGAACATTTTTTCACAATGGGAGGCATGAATTTTATTTTACTTTATTTTTTTGGTCTTACAAAGTTTGTTCTACACTATTTAACTATTTGACCAAAATTATTACAATTATAACATGTTAAATTTGTATCTAACAAGGGAGTAAATGAATTTATACTTAATTTTTTTTCTCCTTTTAGGTACAATTCTACTATCAATATCCCTATGACCAAACTGATTACAGGTGTAACAATAACCATATAAAGATGAGGAATACCTGGTCATAGCTTTTCATTAACAAGTTTAAGGAGCTCTTATAAACTATGACTTCTTCAATTCTCTCACTTGTATGTATTCATCTACATTAACTACCTTTATCTTATTCTTTTCTTCAAGCTTCTTTTCTCCTTTAGCTTTCTTCACATCAACTATGTTTGAGTCTATCTTTGTATCCTTGAAATATTTCACTTTTTGTTCTCCAGATTCTCCTTTTGCTTTTAAGTTATCATATAGATTAGTAGATGTACTAGTTATGTAATTTTTTCCTTTTTCATAACCAATACCTAATCTCTCTTTTGAAGTCTTTTTAAAGTTAATCAATTCATCAAGAATGTATAATTCTCCTATCAACTTTAGACTTTGTCTATTTTTCCTTTATCTTTGTTAAGTTCTTTTCTCAAAGCCACTATATCTACTTCTAACTTAATGCACTCATTAGATTTATATTATAGTTAAATTTTGACTACATATTCTATTATTTTAGCCTCTTCAACTTGTGTCTTTAGGCTAACCACCATCTGATCAAAAATTTCAGGACTTTTGGACATTTTCTCAATCTCCTTTTATCAAAGCTTCTTCTATTTTGAGTTCTATTATCTTATATTGTCTATTTATTCTAGAGCATAGATGAGTTCACATTATAAATCCACTTCTCCTTATTTTTCTTCATCTGAGTCTTCAACCTCTTCTTGATCCATATAATCTAATCTTATTGTCATGAATAGGAATCTCGTTTCCTCAGCCACAAAAGCACATGCATGATCATCATCATAACTATCACTATCATCCATTAAATCACTATTTTATTTTGTGTATAGGAATTTATTATATTTTAATAAATTATTCTTCTTGGAATAGTGAGGTTCCACTTTTTTACTATTTTATTCTTGCTCAGATTTATTCTTCTTGTTATAAGGGAATTTAGAAAAAAAAATCCTACTTTACCATAGTTAAAGAATTTGAAGGGTAACTTACCTTTATACTTTCCAGACCCTCTTCTCAATCTTCTGACAAAGTTGGCTTCTTCTGCATCAATCTCCTTAGATCTAGATGTAGATGATTCTACCTTCACTAGTTTGGATGATTTGAATGTAACTTCTCTATTGAAGCTATCTATTTTTCCCATTTTCATCATATAGGTTTTGAATTTTCCATGCAACTCATAAATAGTGAGTCTATATAGATCTCTTGCTTCCTTTACTATAGATATTTTTGATTCATACCTTGATGGCAGAGATCTTAAGACCTTTTCATAATGATTTTATATTTCATCTCTTCTCTAAGGCCTCTTATTGCATTGAATATTTCATCTACTCTAAGGATGTAGTCTAAAATTTTCTCTTCTTCATTCATTTTGAGGATTTAAAGCTTGCCTTTGAACATTTATAGCTTGGCTTATTGTACCTTGTGATCACCTTCATAGATGCTTTTCAATTTTTCCTAGATATCTAGTGTATTTTGAAAATGCATCACTTTGACAAATTCTAAATTAGATAATCCATATAAAATAACATTCTTAGCCTTGGCATTTCTCTCATATGCTTTCTTAGTATCTTGATTAGTATGAATTCTAGCAAGAGCTATATATCCATTTACAATAGACATCTATACATCAAACCCTAATGTAGATAAATATGATTCCATTATTATAATCCAAAATGCATAGTTTGATCCATCAAAGAGAGGTGCCATGTTTGAGGAAAAACCTTCTTGACTAGCCATTTGTGTTCACTATCTAAGATCTACTTGAGATGATTAAGCTTCTTCTAAGGAACCAAGGCTCTGATATAAATTTTTGGAACATAACTATATACTGAGAGTGAGATGAATCTATATATTGATTAAATCGGTCTTTTTATTAAATTTTTAATGTTGATAAAAATTATATAATAGATCACATACACATAAATAGACACAACACTGGATATACTGTGGAAAACTTAACATGGAAAAAACTATCATGAGAATAGATACTAGAATATACTATTCTAATCTAGCCTCATAATAAATAACATCACTAGTTACAATGTTTAAGGGCACCAACCCTAGAGAGATACCAATCCCCTAATTTAAGAGCACCTACTCAAAGGAAGAACCCACTCCCTAACTGAGCACCAACATAGATTAATATGATGGCACCCACCAATCATATCTATATGGAGCTAAAAATATAGGTTACAATGTAGATTCATAAATGAATCCAATTATTTGGTACCTGTTACATGTATGGTATGTAACTAATCATGATTCACACTTAATATCCCTTATCTTCCACTCTATCTCTTTAATTTTGTGTCTTTATATATCTATATATGACACAGTTCAATAATACCAATAACTGCTGTCTATATCCTAGATGACATATATATAAACAATTAATCTAGGGTTCCATATATTCTCTATGTTCACACTTGTTTACAAACACATCATGCTTTGTTCTAAACTCAGTTCATTATCTCTTGAATACCAATTTTCCCACATTTTGAAATCATGTTCCCACTACTATGATTATTTGTCTCATTACTATTTATAGCATATATTAGGATCTAGCTTTGATGCACATGCATTATTCCATAAAATTGATAGATCACTACAATCAATCTCATTATTTGTATTGTAATTTATGGATTTAATACAAGTTCTTACATGTTCTTGTTATTGACCATTAGGATGATCATATATTTAATACTAATCATTTATCTTAAGTCTATCACTAAGATTTGATGGTCTTTATTCAAACACTCACCTTTAAAATGTGTCTATTGGATCAATATCTGAAAGGATTATGCACTTCATTTCATATTTGTATGCTTATAGACTTTGAACTTTTAACTTTAAAACACATCTATTGATATTTCTAATCTAAGCTCCCTCATGCTATTAGATATTCATAGTTTCATGAACATTATCTCTATCTATGGTTAAAACTCAATATTTTAATCTCATCTTGTAGCTTCTTGAGTCTTTAGAATAAATATGATCCATTGATCTCATCAAACTAGCTCAGTATTTAACTTGCCTCTATGTCAATAAACATCAATCATTTTATTCCATTGAGTCCACTTTCTCTATTCGATCTTCATTGCATGATCACCCAATCACCATTAAATCTTCTAAAAAGATTGATATGTATCTCTGCTTAGCTCTCAAGAATGTTACCCTTGACATTAACACGTGCCTTTTGCACATTGTTATCATTTTCCACTATTGAGGCACTTGTCATCCTCACATTGATCATCGAACAATTAAATTTGAACCACATTGTAGATTTACTATTCAAGCTTTGTGATTATGACACTTGACACTAGAACATTCACTCATAGGTGCCTTTGACATATTGACTTCACTGTGCATCATTGGATCTTTGACATATGATTAAGCACTAACCATTATATCTTGTAACAAGCTCAAACTTTAACTTATGTATATTTGACTAAGTATGGGGACCATCTCAATATGCTTATAAGGCTAACTTTACACCTTCATATGTTTTGATTGCTCATTCACCTATTCTAGAATTTGTACCATATAAACTAGGCATGATAATGAACAAACCCATATGCTTATTTCTTTCTAAATACTTCACATGTGCTAGATATAATTCCATTAATATACTCACTTATATTATTCTACCATAAAGATAACTATGCTTATAACTACCTAGAAGGCTAACTTTGTTCTTGTATATATTTTGATGTGCTTCATCGCCTGACCAATAATTTATCACATAATATCCTCTCATATAGGGATTCCATCCATATATTCATATATTCTAGAGACCTTCATATGTGCAAGATATGACATCATAAAAATTCCTACTCACATTTTCATTTCCATCTTCAAATTTGACTATGAAAACATTATAAAAATACCTTGGAGCCCAACTTTGGTCATGCATATATTTTATTATGCTACATCACATGACCTGAGATTTAGTGCATAGAAAGTAGGCATAAAATTGAATAAAATCATATTATTATTTTGTCCTAATATATCCATGTGTTCAAATGTTGACCTCATCAACATGCTTACTTGTATTTACTTTAACCCTTTTGAAAATTTGGCTAAGTATAAAAACTTAGTGAATTATGTCTAAGTATCCAACTTTTCATCCTCATATATTCTACCACACTTCAATGTATGACTTCAAATCTAGTTCATAATAACTAAGAGATAATGTTATCATAACCATATGACCAACTCCCCTAGACTCATCTACATGTGTTAATGGTAACATCAACAAACTACCTATTCATATTTTCTTCTATAAACCCAAAATGTTTAGATGATCAATATGAATAATTAGTTGAATTTCATACATGTACACAAGCACTCAGTCATCCTTAAAATTTTATAGGATCCCTTACATATCCTATAATAAATACAATCATCCCTAAGCATCAATGACATCCATAATTCCAATAATCTCCCTTTTGACATCAATGACAATCATATTTCCAACATTAGCCCCATAAGATATAGGTTTGGTCTAGTTATAGGTAACCCACAACCTTTAGGTCAATCTTATGTTATTCCAAATTATAAATAGAATTAAATAGTCTCCTTTAAAGGGTGCAGCTTAGGTTACTAATTATTGGGTTAAAAGAATTAATTAGGAATCATTTATGATTACTAGGATATAAATGGCCATATAGTTCAAGTACTAATTACACATCTTCTAATCAAGGTGGGGTTCCCACATCATACATATCAAAGTGGGAAAAAGATCTTAACATGACGTGATATTTTATATGTATTCATCATTAATTTTAGTGATGATGGCCCTACTTTTTCCAACCTTTCATTAAGTTTATTGTACCATCTCCTCAAGCATATCTATGTGCTAATGTGTTTGATTTCAAAAAAATGTGTTGTGAAACATCTTTTTCTACCAAGTGTGTAACTTATCCATCACATTTTATCTTATAGATAGATACTTCTTCAGTGTAAAATAAATTTAAGTAGGTATAACTATTTGGTCGTCCATTATTGCTTTGGATTTTGTAGCCTTAGTGAGATTTGATTATAATTCTCTCTTGGTGTTAGTCAACTCCTATTTCAAATTAAGTATGTTTCAAGAAGTATACTAAACTTGGAGTGGAATAGTATCCAATACTTTATCTTATTCCCTAAGAATTTTAAATATTACCAATATTTATCCTTCAAGTGATGACCTCACACTAATAGTTGTAGCTTCTACATAATTAGCCAGTCCTTTATGAGATGAGATAGAATACCTATGAGATGTTTTTATTATGGTGTAACTTAGTCATCCTAAACTTGAATCACTAGTGTAGGATACATATCATCAATGATTTATTAGGCCTTATTGAGGTGAATATGTAGATTCATGTTTTCCTCTCTCAGTTGATGAGCCCACAAAATGGCTCATTATATCCAAGTAATGACCACATTTTTTTGTGAAGTACTTTATTTTTTTGTGAATTTTTATCTGTATTATATAAATCATTACAAATTCAAAGTATAAAATGAGTAATTTCCCTTGATTATTTTATGAAATTTTGTCTTGCATGTTTACACCACTATGTTCTAACATTTTCCATGAAAATCCACTAGTTTTTTTGTATAAATGTGAGTTAACTTTAAAGGGGATTACAAAATGTAAAAACCTAGGTTTATAATTTGATGTAATAATAATTTAGGTAATACATATATCAATATCAATATCCTATGATTTGTGCAATAATTCACTTATTTGATTATTATATAAATATCAAATGAATTACAAGAGATGTACTTAGCTAAAAACTAACTAAGATGGATAAGTGATAGGATTAAAATTAGTATAAGGACTATGTAAGATGTTTTTAATAGTAACTAAGAGTTAGAAACCATTTTTTAAAATAATGTGATCCTATGGATAATAGTGCACTATGTTAGTGTCCTTTATGACACACTAGTGTCCTTTTGGTAGTAGGGATAATGAGCTTATGGATGGACCTTCACTTGGTTTTGAGGAGTCTATGATTATGTTTATGAATGTGAGTTTAATTTATTTTCCCTATTTTGATTAATTTTAATACAAAAAATTAGGCCTCCTTGTTTTTTAGGGTATTTGAGGAAAAAAAGTAGAAAAAGAGTGGCATTAGTAGGGAAATATAGATGTGACCTCAACACCCCATGTGTTAAGCATTACCTACATACCAGTACCTCAAAAGGGGATCAAGCCCAATGTAGTTCTCCCATTCTAAGTTCTGGTGCAAGTTCAATTGGATTATGGTTTGATTTCTAGTTTTGGTGATTTGAAATACTTGAGACTAAAAATCTAGGTGATCTAAGCTTTGGGCTACTATAGATGGGTGTATATATAAGTAGGTTAGACTAGGGATCAATTACCTTAATTTATAAAAAATTTATGGGTTTTTTAATGAGTATTTACATTTTATTCCCATCTTGTGGATAAATGAATGAAATTGGTTTATATATAGCATTTTGGTGCTTGTCAAAATGTGAAATAAGTCTAGGCTAACCCTAAGGGTGCTTAGAGAAATAAAAAGATATCCATTGGGAAAGTAGGGAGTAAGGGGAAATTAGTGTTTCCCTTTGGTCAATAACATAATTCACTCTAGTCCAAAGGACCATGATAATGTTTAGGTGTAAAGAGTAGGAAAAAATGAGACCTAAATGCATAGGGGATGGCTTAGTGTTGCTTTTAGTATATCTGGGAATGGGTTAGACTTGCATAAAAGCTATAAAATTGTCAAGAAAGGCCCTAAGATAGGTTTAGCTTCAATCTAAGTATATCGTGGTCTTAGGTGAAAATCATTACACTAAAATTACATTTTGTATGCCTAGATTTCCCCCCTTTATTTGATAAATTTAGTAAAGTGAAATGACTAGGAAAAAGAAAAAGAAATGTAGCTAGATTTATTTAAAATGCAAAGCCCATGAATCTAGGTCTAAGTCTATGAAGCATGCTCCATTGCATGTCTTGTAAATGAAACATGTATGAATAAGTCCTCACTTAAGAAGTATAAATTCAAATACAAAATTGAGTAAACATATAAGAGAAAGAATAAAGGAATAAATACACCTCATTGGGTACATGAACTAATGCTAAAACCTAGTGGCATCCTTTGTGTGTGTGTGTATGGTGATAAAATAATAAATAACTTGGACTAAGCTAATGAATTGCTCAATCATCATGTGTAGGTGACTAAAGAACTCAAGCTAGACTTAATTCCATCATTACCCACCTTGATCGATGGATCATAGTATGTGAATAACTTGGATTGGAATGATGGTTTGTCCAACCCTCCTTTGTAAGTGTCTCAAGAACTCAAGTAGACTATGATTCCATCATTGCCTATCCATGTGTATTAGATGATGATACCAATAATTATAATGCTTTGTGTACCCCTTTGCCTACATATAACCTTCCATCTTTCCATGATTTTGAATTATCCCATGTATATCTTTAATATAAATAGCCATAATACAATAATAACATTATATTACTATATATCTTTAGGTAATTGGATTATTGTCTTGTAAAATAGATTATAGATAGTTATATTTTATTTTATGGTTTTTTTCTCTTTAAATTTGATAAAGATATTTTGATCAACAAGTATGTTCCTAGAAACAATTGACATTATTCCTTTAGTAAAAGGAATATATGGCATAGTGTCCTACAACCATTGAATATCTTAGCAGTGGACATCAAAATTTGAATTATGAGATAAATGTTGTATAAAAAATCTAGAACAAGTTGTAAAATTTTTGTAAATATATACAAAGTCAGTGGATCCAAAGCAAGGAGATTTAACTAGAATCAAATTGATCAAACAAACCAAACATGTCATGTAGTCAAGCAGTTTATCTAGGGATTTTAATCTATTAAGATAAATGTACCCACCTCTTTTATATATTCAATAATAGAGTTTTTAAGAGGTAATTAGTTATTATTAAGAGATTAATTTAGAACAATCATTTTCAAGAGAACAACAATATTGCAATTTTTGTAGCAATCTTTAATTACTACATGATGTATTTATAAAAATAAAATTTTCTGTTAAAATCCATTTTGTGTTAAGAGAAGGATCAGAGTTCAAGCCTATATTAGGAAGGTACAAATTTAGATGTTTTGATACAAATATATTCCTCATTAGTTAGATAAGTATTTTGTATACAATTGTATTAGAAAGTTTATTTTTATATGATTATTGGTTTTTATTATAAATTGTGTGATTAAATTAAGGAAGTTCCAAAATAACAATTCATATTCTATTATTTCATTTCATGAAAGTTTATTTCCTTTTCTATAATTTATCACGTTACTAAAATTATTATAACATGTTTGTCATAAGAATACAATTAGGAAACTAAGTGTGAACATATTTTGGAGACATTATATCAAACTTAAACACCCTCAGGTTTGAAAATTAATTAAGTAGAAAGTCCAAGTTGTTAATATTTACCCTTGATCATAATATTTAAAGTGAAGTATATTGAAATGTGAATCTACTACTTGTAATTTTGTCATCATTACCGAGGAGGGTGACACACACTTATGTTTTCAATATTTATGATGCATTTCATTTTTTACATGATTTAGTTCATTCACTTTATAATTTTAGAATATTTGCCTTATAGATTAAAATTTGATTATTTCAAAGTAGAACATTAGAAAAATCCAAAAAATGATTTCCCACCACACTAAACCTATATAGTAATTTATATGAAATAAGAATGAGATCAACAAAGAAGGTTCATAAAAAGATAATATTTGTTAAAGGAATAGTAACACATTCTACAACCAAAGGAGGGAATGAAGAAAACACTAAGTATAAGATTGGGTACACACCATAAGAATGACTATTCTTGGATGAGTTATTAGTAAAATTTAGAGAAAGAGATAGTACCTCTAAAGGAGATCATCTAAAATATCCCACCTCATCACCCCACACTAATGAATCCATCTTTCAATCCTTTTTTATATGTCCCAAATTGCTTACTAATACAGTGTTGAAAACCCTCTTAGCTCTTGAGAGACCTACCATACCTCTCCACTCACCCAATATAGACTTATAACATTGGTTGATAATGGCTAAAATGGAAGATCAAGATGATAAAAGTGTTTCTAAGAAACCAACATCTTTGAGTTTCTTATTCATACCCCTAAAGGCAATGCACCTATGAAAAACATCCCTTACTCAACCCTCCCTAACTTTATGGAGAATAAAATGAATATCCAAACACATTTCTATTTGAATTTGATGTTTTATGCAAAAGTTATGACTACAATAGGGATGTTCAAAAGCTCAAGTTATTTCTTACAACATTAAAGGATGCATCTCTGAGATGGTTCATGTGACTTGAAAGATATGAAATATCTACATGGGACAAAATTAAGGAAAAAATTCTAGGCAAATACCAAGATTATTTCTCTAGAATGAATTTTAGAAGAGTTGATATCTTAAGATTATAATAGGAGGATGAATCTTTAGAGCATTATCTTGAATGATTCATGTTTAGTTTTCAAAAATCCAAGCAAACTACAATGGATAAATAATCCATTAAAATAATATTCATAAAAGGAGTGAGAGTATATTTCTTAAAATCAATTGACCTCATGTGTTGAGGAGATGTATCATCTTTATCATTTTATTATCTCCACCCATTATACAAAAACTACTTGAGGCTTATATTACAAAAAAAATTAGTAGTAGGGTACTTCCTAAAGCCACTAATGGGATCTAAAAAAATGAGGTAAGCAATTTATTATAGGATATGAAGTAGGGAAATATAATCCACATAAACACCTAGCTAGGTACATTGCATATGAGGTGGAAATAAGAAAAAATTGAGTACTCCATGATAATCTTCTATCCAGAATGCAAGAAAAATAAATTTGACTATAAATTCCATTTAATTAAAGCTAAATTAGTGAACATAACTAAGGAAATTTATTAGACTGTAGAGCTACATATAATAATAAGTGATAAATGTCATATATTCTATGTATCCCAACATAGACAATGCTCACCTAGACCATAATTTTTAGGTATGACAACAAATTATGCTTTTTTTGGATCTTAATTTTTTAATACTCCTAATTTTATCTCAAGTTCTTATCCAAACATGTTTTTGTCACCAAACCAATCTTGGAAACCTCCTTAGAGATAGTCTTAGATGTCTCCCAATTAGATGCAATCTCAAAATCAATCTTAGTATTTTCAATTAACCACCCAACCTTGGCCATATCCATCCAATATTTGCCAATAGCTAGGAAAAAATAACTACAACCCCATATCTCAGCAATAATAATTTTAACTACCACAATAACAATATTTGATTCCAAATACTCAAGCACCTACCATAATAATGTAACTACCTACCCAACTAGTGCCCAATCTTTCCAATAAGTTGGTTCAACCAACATAGTCCATGGAAATAATGAAATATCTAACATATAATTTGGATATTAATGACATACACCTTCACTCAAGATGAATTCTTCTACAACCCACCTCACCCATGATCATAAAACATATTAAACAATGTCTGGATACTCATACTGATCCACTTCTATCCACCACCACTCTTGAGTCAAAAGAACCTGAAAAATATAAGTAACCTAATCATCATCCATTTATTGAGAGGTTGAGTATCCAATGACCTAAGTCAGAACTAAAATTTGACCTTTTAGATGAATTGAAAAATATGTGTAAATATTACATCCTTTCAAGCTATAAAAGATGTCCCAATATACATCAAATTTATTATAGAACTACGTGTAAATAAATTAGGTAGGAAAAAGAAGGATCATAAGATAATACATGTACTTAGCTAGCTTGTAGATATTATTTTAGATAACATAGCAACACCCAAATACTCAAACCATGGTAGTTTGGTAGGCAACATCAATAACCATGGCCAACCCATCCCTAATACATTTGTAGACTTGGGAGAAGCAATTAACATTATGACCATGGTAACCATGCATAAATTTGGACTTATAACTCTATATATAATTCCTACTGTCTTATAAATGGATGATAGGTCAACTGGTAAACCATATGGAATCATAGAAGACATTGTCATTACCATCAATTTGTGGAAATATCTAGTAGACTTTATCATCCTACATCCAAAGAGAAATTTAGGAGGTCACCTTATAATATTAGGAAGACCTTGGTTGGATATATTTGATGCTTAAATTGGTTATAGGTATAGTAAAATTCTAATTTATAATTGAAATGGCATAAATAAATTGGTTCTCTACCCTTCATATCAACCTTCCCATGATAATGAATCAGCTTGGGTGGATAATCTTGATGAAGTAGTCTCTTTGTATTCATTATGCATGCTTACACATATTATAAATTTATAAAGGCAAGAGGAAGATTTTTTCATTTCTATTATCCTATAAAACACCTATTAGAGAGATCCTATAGTGATATATACTTTGATATGTATACCCTGGCCTCTTTAAAACAACTTTCTTGAGACTAGCCCAAGTGATGCTACAAGAGATATCAGAACATTTACCAATTGCTTCTTCATTAATGCAATTATGCTCTTTTACTATCTAAAATTTATATAGATATTTATTTATCTAATAAAGTGTACATTCTACCAATAAAATCCCTTAATATCAATAAATCTCTAACACCTCAGCAAGAAAACCAACTACTTGTAGTACTTTAACAACACATAATAGCATTTGTATGGGATTATCATGATATGAGAGGGTTTACTTCAGACTTATACATGAACCATATATAAATCAAGGAGGAATTTAAGCCTATTCACCAACCTTAGAGACAAATGAATCTTATAGTTAAATACATTGTTAAAACTAAGTTGCAAAAACTCTTGGATGCAAGATTTGTCTAGCCAATTTTTGATAGTTAATGGGTATACATATTAGTGATTGTGCCTAATAAAGGAGGGAAATGGTGTATTTTCATAGATTATATAGAATTAAATGTATCTACTTGGAAAGATCATTTTCCCCTTCCCTTTATTGATCAAGTGCTTGATACAGTAGCAGGGAAAAAGTACTTCTCCTTCCTTGAAATATTCAATGGCTATAACCAAATAAGGATAACATTTAAGGATCAAAATAAAACCACTTTCACTTATCCTTAGGGAAACTATACATATGCAATACTACCATTTTTCCTTTGAATTTACCTAGCCATATTTCAAAGGTTTTTCTTGAGCATATTCTCTAATTTTTCTTAAGATTATGTGGAAATCTACATGGATGACTTCACCTTCTATGGGAAGATAGTTGAAGAATCTCTTTCTAGCCTTAAGAAATTCCTACAGTGTTACCAACATCACCAAATATCTTGAATCCATGAGAAGTGTTACATGATAATTATTGAGGGAATTGTTTTAGGACATCACATTTCACTTTCAAGTATCAAGGTAGACCCAACCAAAATTAACATCAATAAATACTTACACATGCCAAAGAAGCAAAAAGATGTAAGAATATTTCTAGTATATGTTGGTTATTATAAGAGTTTCATCAAAGAATTTAGCAAGATTGCTACTCCATTATTTATTTTACTAACCAAAGATGTTGACTTTGTATAGATTGATGATTATCAAATAGCCTTTCAAAAATTCAAGGGCCTTCTCATAAAAACCCCTATTTTGAGGGGGCTTGATTAGAATAAGTATTTTCATATCCACGTAGATGCCTTTGACACCACTGTAGGGATTTTCCTTGGCCAAAAATATGAATATTTGAGCTATGTTATCTATTTCATTATGAAGAATCTTAAAGGAGTTGATCTCAACTACAATGTAATAGAGAAAGAATTTCTTGCAGTAGTGTATGCTATTAACAAATTTAGACACTACACTATAGGATTCCAAGTATTCATCCATACAGATCATATAGAAATTGGGTATTTAATGAACAAACTTTCTATAATATGTAATATAATTAGATGGTTTCTTCTACTACAATAATTTGACACTACCACTATGGTCATCTTAGGTAAGGTAATGTAGTTTCATATTTTTTTATCTTAGTTAAAAAATGATGAACAAAGTATTATTGTTGATGATTCATATCATGATGATCACTTATTTTCACTAACCATTCATTCCACTTGGTTTGTAGAGATTGTTAACTATCTTGTGGCAAGTTCATTAAAAAAATATATTTCACCAAAATAAAGACATCTAATTCAAAATAGTAGACACTATTCATGGATTACATGATATCTCTTTATCACTAGTCTAGATTCGATTATGTGTAGGTGCATCCAATAGGATGAGGCCTATGACATTCTACAAGCATGCCATGCTGAGCCCTATGGGGGTCATTTTAATATGAAGAGGGTGATATGAAGATACTTACTACATGATACTAATGACCTTCCTTTCATAAGGATATCATGATGTATACTTGCCATTATGATCAATGTCAGTATATGGGGAAACCCAAATGCTCTGATGAAAGGACACTACAACCACAATTAGTTGTTGAACCTTTTAACAAATGGGGGCTTAGTTTTTTAGGCCCCATAGATCCTAAATCCAATAAAAAGAGTGTATATTGCTATGCACTGATTATGACACAAAGTGGGCTGAGGTCAAGGCCTTAACATATACTTAGGATGAAAAAGTGGTTGAGTTTTTATATGAATATATCTTCACCCATTATTGAGTGCCAAGAGAGGTGGTCATAGATCAAGGACCATAATTTACATTATATCTCATAGTTGTCATGGTAAAAGCATATGAAATCAAGCAAAAAATATCCACTCCTTACCACCTATAGTCAAATGGCCAAATTCAAGTCATAAATAAAGAGCTATAAAATATACTTATTAAGACTATTAGCTTGCATAAGAAAGATTGGTCTGCTCATCTTCCAAAATCTATTTGGTCTTATAGGATCACTTATAAAACCATAATTGGGTTCATTCCTTATGAACTAGTTTATGGTAAGAAACCCATCTTTCCCATTAAATTTGAACACAAAAAATTGAGGATAACACTTAACTTGGGCATAGATCTATCACAAGCTCAACAAGACTAGATTATGTAGATGAATGTATTAGATGAACTTAGGAAAGAATAACTTCATCACACTAAATATTTATAGAGACAATAAATTATATGGCATGACACAAATATCAAGACTAAAATTTTTTAACCTGGTGATTGGGTACTACTCTTTGATTCTAAATACAAATATCATAAGGGTAAGTTTCTATCCAGATTATTTAGGACTTATGAGATTAAGCAAGTCTTTGAGAATGGAGCCATGAAGCTCATGACCATTGACCATTTTTAAACATCTATTTTTTAATGGACATATGCTCAAGATGTACATAAATCCATTTTCCAAGGAGACTCTTACTTGCCAAATTATTGGGGATCAACATCCATCTCTCTCATAAAAAATATCAGCATGTTCATACAGAAGAAGGGTATTTGTGTGAACCCTTATCTAATATATTCATGAATAGTAGGTTATTTTATTCAAGTATAAGTCATTCAAAATGGCTTGGTATAGGATGAATAAAATTTTGACTCTTGGGTTACTTCAATCCCAATTGATTTTGGAGTAGAAAATAAGTAAAAAACAAAATAAAAAATCTACATCAATTTCCCATATTTTGCTTGTAGATTCATTCTTTAGAATAACAAATAACTTTTATTGTTACTAAAAGATAAAGTATTGTTATTTCAATATGAATTATTATCCCTACATGATTAACTCATGTTACTATAAGATGCATTTTGTTATTGTAGTATCATTTCAGCTATTGCATGATGCATTTCTTCCTCCTGACAATAATTGATGGATGCTTCAAACTTACTTTATATCTACTAATGACCTCCTTGAAATAATTCTTGAAGATTTAAATGATAAAATAATGGAATCACCATTATTTTCTTCCTTAATACAACATTTGTTTCATCCTTATGTGGATCCATGTAGGAACTAAGATGATTATCCTAGGTCACTTCAAAACATACTTTCCACTCATACAATACTAATGGAGGTAATCATAAGATATTAGGTAATTATTTTCACTCACTACATTTCATGGTTTAATTATTTTTTGGCTATACTTATTTAATGTTATCATCATCTCATTAATTATTACTTTGGGCCCATCCTAAATCAATCTTTTAACCTACTTGCCAATATGACCATTATCTTCTTCCACTACTAAATCAATCTCCCATATGCATGAATGGTCCCTTTAAATGTTCTTATTTTATGTCACTTATGGAAAAGTGACCATATTAATTTGGGAAGGGGGGATTTTACACATATATGTGGACATTTATTTTCCAAAACCAAGAAAATAATTCTAGCACTCTTATTTTTGAAGCCATAATCACCACCTCAATTTTATATCTCTACTATAAAACACCAATTATACATAAAAACCTCAGTATGTATCCATGACATATTATTTGATCAAGCATGAACCGACCAAACTTTATCCTCTAATAGAATAATAATACATCATGGCCTTATTTAAAAATGTAGGATGGTTCACATATTTTGAAAATATAAATGCTTTCAACTAGGAAATTATAGAGGAATTTGTTGTATCATTATATAATAATTTGGAAAATTCAAAGGAAAGGAGATTAAATTGCATGAGATAGTAATTAGTAGGGTAACTATATGAACCTAAATATCAGATTACATATGCATAAGAACCTTTAGAAGATGACCTTCCTATAATTACATAAGAACATATAAGGGAAAAGAGTCCTATAATATAACCTTTAGCTACAAAGGAGACAATGAAGAGGAGAAGGAAAATAATGCTCAAATATGATTCTGAGACATTTAAAAAATAAATTCCTCTTATATTAAAGTCACCTAAAAATTATAATGTTACAATATATCTACAAAGATCCCATTGATTAAGAGGTAAGATGAGAATAAGGCCAATAACTAAGGCCCCTATAGTTATAGAAGTTAGTGAAGAGTCGGAGGAAGAACAAACTAATGTTTTGGTAACTAGTAATGGGGAAATGTTTATTGCTTCCAAATTTGAAAACATAGATCTAGATGTTAGAGAAGAGTGTTCCAAACAAGAGGATATAGAAAGACACATGGAGGCAAATTAATAACAATAAATCCCTCTACCTTTTCAAAATGAATTTCCTACCTTAGAGAAAGATCTTCAATAAATTGAGTGGTTGAGAAGGAAGCTATAGGGCCATCTTAGAAATGTTTTGGATACATTGGCTATAGTAGCTTCATATTTATAGCCACTTGTAGACACCCATACTTTAGCTAGTACATCCTAACATCCTACCATTGAAATTCCATAAGTAGTCTCCATAGCTATTCAAATAAAAAGGTATAGTCCCTCATTTACCATATCCTCCAACATGATAAAAAAATATAGATAAATGGTTTGATAAATATATTGATTTGAAAGAAGAGAATGTGAAATTTAATAAAGAATCTAAAATAAGATCACCAAACTAAGAGTAATATTGGGGACATGGCCAATATTACCTTGACACTCCTTGATTATAGACCTCCTACCACGGTATATTCAGTTTAATTAGAAGAACCATGACATAGATTCAAGTTTATGAGAATTTATTATGATTTATATTATGAATTATTGGACCCACTATCTTTATTTCAGATATATAGTGAAAGTTCAATGGAATTTCAAGCTCAATTATGTGAATTTTATATTCATGACTATGTTGTGCCCCAAAATAGAGAATGGAATCCTAATTTATATATAGGGGATGTCCTTTTAAAATCATTTTTAGTATATTTTATTCACAAGCACATAAGAGGCCAAGAACTAGATGATTATAGAGAAAAAAGAATAAAATTAAACTAATCATAAGAAGTTAATTTTGATAACCTGAAGTTGTGATGAAATATTGGGATAATATCATGAAAAGGAAAAATATTTAGTTTTGGTTTATGAGGAATAGTGAAGCAGCCCATAATTTTTACTTACGATTGAGAACCTCCATTAGCCCAAAAACACAATAATCCTATATAAAATGGTGGAAAGAACTTACTCCTGAGTTGATGAAAAAGGAACCATATTTCCCTTATAATCTGAAGGTATATTTTGACAATATATATCATGATTACAAGTGAATTAGAAACAAAAATCTTGGACATGATGTTTTAGCCTCCCCTATTTTGGTATCTTATACCAAATTGACAAGGAAATATTCTATTGGATAAAATAAGAGAAGTCAAAAGATGGCATTAATATGAATAAAGGTGAGGTTTTTATGGACATCTTCTTAGTGGTGTTATTGACCCTATGGATTTTAGAGCTACATGTGAATTTTAAATAAACATGTTGGTTTCTTAGGGATGAGAAACATCATAAGTTGGGGGGTGTGAGGAGACCCATAATTTAAGCATGCTTTATGTTCCCCTTTTCCTACATATAAATTTCCATCTTACAATGATTTTGAATTATCCCCTATATATATTCATCATAAATATCCATATACATGAATAAAAAAATGTTACTATATATCTTTGGGTAATTTGATTCTTATATTATAAAATAGAGTATAAATAGTTATCTTTTGTTTTATGTTTTCTTTCTCTCTAAAGGTGTTAAGGAGGTTTTAAGCAATAGGTATATTTCAATAAATAGTTGATAGTGTATCCTACATCAAAAGGAATATGTGGCATATCATCCTAGAAGCATTGAATATCTTATCTAAGGACATCAAAAATAGATTCTAAGGAATAATAATTTTATAATAGATATAGAATATGTTGTGACAACCATGTAAAATTGGACATAGTTAGTGAAACAAAGTAAGGAGATTTGCTTGGACTCAAATTGATTAAACAAACTAGACTTGTCTTCTAGCTAAGCAATCCATCTAGGGAATGTAATCTATTAAGATAAATGTAATGACCTATGTTATATAATCAATAATAGAGGTATTAAAGATATAATTATTCATTAGTAATATATTAATTGAGAACAAGAATTTTAAAGAGAAAAATAATATTGTAATTCTTGTAGAAATCATTAATTACTATATGAGGTATTTATAAAGGCAACATTTTGTGTTAAAAGTAATTTTGAATTAAGAGAATGATCAGAGTTCAAGCCTGAATTAGGAAGGGTCCCCTTTGGATGTCTTGATACAAAGATCTACCTCATTAGTTAGATAAGTATTTTATTTATTATTATATTATCAAGTTGATTTCTATATGATTACTAATTTTTATTCTAAATTATGTGATTAAATTAAGGAAGCTTCCTAAATAGAAATTCATCTTCTATTATTTCAATACCTATAAGTTTATTTCCTTTTTTGAAATTTATTTCTTTACTAATTTTCTTAGACCATGATTAGCATAAGCATATAATTAATAAACCAAGTGTGCACATACTTTGGAGTTATCTTATAAATCCTAAACACCCTTGGGTCTAAAAATTAATGAAGTATAAGGTCCAAGTTGTCAATAACTACCCTTGCTAATAAGATTTTAAGTGAAGTTTGTTGAAAGGTGAATCTACTACTCATTAGTAGACACATTTGATACTAAAATAGTTCATTGTAACTAAATCTTTGTGATGTAACTAAAATTATCTAGGATGTATTTAGGGCCACTCAAATACTCTAAAATTAAAAATAGATCATGGGCCACTCTATAACTCAGGAATGTATCTCAAAGACCACTTAGGAATATCAACTAATGTAGACAAAATAAGGCATAAATATATTGTAAACCTAGTGAAAATGGTGTCTATAGTAATAACATAGAACTTCCATTCCATATGAGAGTACTAGTGTGAAGCTAAACATATGGGAACAATGTGTTGTGCACATTCCCCTAACTCTAATATATGTGTATATGTATTATATACCAAGTCATAATAGTCTATGTCTAAGTATCTAAAACTAAATTAAGAGTGATCATGACATGCATGATGCCACCCAATCTAAGTAAATTTGTGTAATATGTGCTAAAACTAAGTATATATCAAACCTATCTAATAATCTATGATTGAGACTATATAAATATGAACTATAACTAATATACCTTTTTGACAATTCTATGGTTTTCTATTTCTAGGGCCACTAGAGAGTAGTGTAGTCCCCTAGTTAATAATGCAATACTCTAGTGTCCTTTATGTTGTGATATTGACCAAATGTTTCTATGCATAACTGAGACTAATCTATATATGATTATTTTTCACTATGTTTTCCTAAGTTTGGGATTTGTAAGCTATGTTTGCATGTTAGAAACTATGTTTTGAGTAGATTAGGATGGCTTGATGTTTTTGAATAAAACCTATGAATTCCCCCTCTTTTTCATGGAGTTTTGAAGCCTATATAATAACTATATTTAAAATAAAATCTATGCATCATGTGTGTTAGAGTAAAAACATATGATATCTACATGATAAAATAATATAATGTGTACACGTGAAATTAGAATATAAAATAGTCTAAGAATAATCTGGTAATGTGTGATGTATGCTATATATATCATTCACAAGGTTTTCAAGATAGATATAACAATGTGAACATGTATATGAACAACAAATCTGAGTATAATCAAAGTAAATACCTAGGGGATGGGGCATTGATCTATATACTAGATAAATAGTTTCCAAATGGATTTTGAAATTCTCATTTCCCTAAAGTAAACAAAATTAGTTGTATAAATATAGTAATGAATTAAAGTAATAATAAATCTCTATAAATTCATTTCCCACATTTACTCTGCATTAGTGTTACTTTATAAATTCCTGTAACTAATTCTAGTGTTATTTTTAATTCATTTATAACTGAATTAAGTTAAAACTAGAAATCAATGAAATGAAAATCTACACCAATATAATAACAAAGTTCACCCATCATTTGGGATACATCTTCAAGATTGCATAACTACAATCTGATCCATTATAAAAATCATGTAAATGTCAATAATTACTAACTTACATCATAATGGATTTAGGGAACCTATAATGTGATGCTAAAACTGACTGAATGAAGACTCTATACTTCATATCCTCAAAGTTTGTAGTATCAATTTATTATTATCCATACATTATGGGCAACACTCAATTTGAGTGTATCTATAAACTCTTAAAATAGACATGATAATAATGAGAGTCTCTATATTTATTTTAGACATGTAACTCCTTAAACAAAACCTACAACACCTTAAAGGAAACCTACAACTATATCTACATAGACACCCTATTGGCCAAAAGCCTTATAGAGGCATTAAAAATACACTCAGGCTTCTTTGTGTAATATTACATAGTCACTTATACATTTTTTCCTTGTCTATCACCATACAAACAAAAGGTAAATGTAATAACACAACTGTCTCAGGTCTAGGGTCTACATATGTAATTATACATTTATCCATGTATATCTTCCATAACTATAATGCCTTTTTTTAAAATATAAGAAAATAAAATGTTCACTATAGCATAACCTTTTACCTATATACTCATTATATGCATATGATATATTCATACCTTCTAGGCAAAAAAATTCTCAAATCAAAGCTTAACTCTAAAATAGATCAAGTTCTACCATACAAATGGATGAAACTATATTATCTATCAGGACCTATATTTTTAAAAATACAATCACACTTTGGTTTGCATCATTCAAGTTAAAGAACTTTCAATATACACCAGATATCTCTACCCTTGATTTTATGACCAATGGTCTTACTAGATAGACCATTGAAAAAAATAGTCATGGTCATATTGATGCATAACATCAACTCAGTATTAAACACATATATTGAAACTATAGATTGAAAATGTAGATGTAACACATATTCACCATGGTTAATGACCTTAGAGCATGGCGATCTCTTCTTTATATGGGACATGCATGTGAAGATCCTATGTCATAGATAAATAATTATTGTCCCAATGGCCTTACCATGTAGTTGAATGCAATCACTTTCAATCTTGACTCTCTCTTACATGGTTGAAGGTCTCACAACTGGAAAACATTATTTAATGGATACCTCCACATAGTCATTTATAGCCCTATGTAATTAGATAAACATGTTTATTCACCCAAGGCTTAAAAAACCTTTCCAAATAGGTGGGTTATCATCCCATCGTGTGTCTTTCTCCCAAGGCCAAAGGCCATTAATAGAAAAAAATAACATTTTTCATGCTTAGGCCTGTGTCTTTACAAAAAACAAGATAAAAATATCCATTTCCAACTTTAGAGCTAGAAATAAATGATACTTCCCTGCATCAATCATTTAGGATGGTGTAAAATACACATTTACCATAATGACACCTATGTATTACATGCAAATTACATTCAAAGCTTTATCTTCATCAAACTCCCAACCTTGGTGAAATGGAAATCTAACTCCAACGAACTAGCTTTACTGAGGTTCTAACATAATGTCTTGATTAAGCTCAGACTTTCACTATTAATTCTCAACAACTTAATGGAGATAGATGCATTCATTATAGTTCTCATGTTTGTAATCCTTTATGAGGGATCATCCCCTTCATCATTCATATCGAAAATAAAATAATAGTCCTCTATCAATATTTAAATTGAATGTATGTACCTCTTCACCATAACCTCTTTATTCAAAAATGGTGATCACCCATGCTAGGCCTCCTGGTAAAACTTGACTCTTCCTTCGCTTAGGATCAGATCTTTTTTAACGTCCATTTTTTCTAAAAATGAGCTCTTTCCATATTACCAAATGGGGTTTGAATCCCCCAAATCCTAAGAAGCATTTTTTGGGAATAAAATAAAATCCCACATTTAGACGATAACAAATAATCAAGGTATAGTAATATAAAAATGCAAAATTGGTAACTTGATTGTTTCTTATGACTCCCAATCCATAAATCCCTCTTACTTACTCTCATGACCCTCACATGATTATCTTCACTAATTCTCATTCATCCGTAGCCTTCCAGACTTGATCCTAGATAAGCCAAGACCCTATTTTCATGACCAATCCATCCCCCCAAGTCCCATACCCTTAGAATAATAGTTTCCAACTTGGGCTATAGATTTGGACCTTAGGGTGTCCCCTTTTTGTTGCTTCTATCCATTCACATTTTGAGCCCAAATTACCATTTTCTTGTGATTGTTCCTCTTCATGGTGTCAACCTAGCATGATTTCATTTAACCCATGACTAATAGATCCCTATATAATCCCATTCAAAGATAATTTTGAAAAGGTTTGGGAAATATCACAAAGGAAGTAAGAATACAAGAAAGACCACTCAAGTACATTTCCCTATTCTCTGCATACATCCATCTAATACTATTTATAACTTATTTAAATCCTTACACTAGTCCTCAGTCATCTCAAGCACACCTAGTTTAACATTTCCTTACATTTTCATATCATAATTTCATAAATAAATTTCAAAGGGAGAACTAAATATGGCTTGATCCCTCTTTGGAGTATTGGTTGTAGGCAGAATGCCCACATAAGGGGTGTGGATCTAGATCTAGTGAATCTTACAGACACTTACCCACCCTCTTATTTGAAATTTGTAAAATTATGATGGAATTTAGGGATTGAAGATATAATATTATCTATGGTGATCTTTATATACTTATGGATGCCAAAACATTAGAGACAAGGTCACATAGACCTACCGAATAAAACCCAAAAGCTTAGATCCTTAGGACAATAGTGTCAGATAATGACTACAACATTAGTACCACTCCTATCCACTTTTACTAATCCTATCCAATAACAAATTAAATTCAAAATCTTATCTGTGATAGTGTCCCAGGCTTACACAGTGAATATCAGATCTTATCTCAGTCAGATCAACACAATTTAAGCTAAGTCTTATTTTCTCCCTCTTATTACTATTTTTAGAAAAGCTCTAATTAACAATAAATTTCCTAAATCATTAGCTTATTTACCACATAATATTTACTAATTTATCAATCCATACCCTTTAACTAAATTTGGAATAAAACCCCAATTATTCTCAAAATTGTTAAATCATTTGGTGAACCCAACTTACTTTATTTACACAGAAAAACCCTAGAAACCCTAGGGTAATTTTCCTACAAATTTTTTATATATTTTAATGATATTTTACCTATATAATAAAATCATAAATTAGCATTAAAATTTAAAATTTCATAGTAATTTTAAAATAATTTTTCTTTTAAACCCTAGTTGTCCATACTAGGTCCCAATATTTTTCCAGTAATTTTCCAATATTTTTTTGAATTTTTAGTAGCATATTTTAATAAAAAAATACATTAAAATTTCAAAATTCAATAGTAATTCTCAAAAATATTTATTTTTCAAAACCCGATTTGCATCTACTAGGTCTTGTTAAATCACTAATTTTCTAATAAATTTTTGATTTTTTTAACTTGCATATATAACTTAGAAATTCACTTTCAGTTTTAAAATTTCACAATCATTTTTCAAATAATTATTTATTAAAACCCTAGTTTCCCATACTAGGTCCCATTGATTCTTCAGATATCATCTTACATTCTATAATCAAATTTCAAAAATAGATCTCCCTTATCTATAATTTTTTTACATTTCTTGCAAAAAATAAAGAGGCCTTCATTGGTCCTATCATGTACATTAATGATGAAGTTTATCATATGTTAGTACACAGTTTTATTCTTTGCACTTTATTCTTACTTTTTATAATAAGGGATGATATTAAAAAATTCATTTATAAAAATTCACAAAGTTTCAATATTCCTTTTCCATACTTTCTCTCACTCATATGGAAAAAATTTAAAGTTTATAATGGTAAACATGTTAGAAAGGTTATGATTCATGTCAAAAAGAATTATACATTCATGCACAATTTCATATTTTCTATCCCTTGCTTGATATCTCTCATGAAGAGTGATCTTTATAAACATATTGTTATACAACTTATATCTCCGCTTTCATGTATTTTATCCCACACACATGGTTTCTACGTAGAGTATCTATTATATAAGATAAAAACCACCTATCAAGTTTTAATATCATATCTTATGCACAAGAAATAGTTTCCTTCTCTTCCTCTCCCCCGAGAGGGTGATAGCTACATTCCCTCTAACCAATTCCATGATGTCATCCCTCCAAAATGTGAGGTAGTCCATACTATTTTTCCTAATGCATACATTTAACCTATATCTTGTTCAAATCCTCTTCAACATATGTGCTTACATATTCAATCAGAAGCAACTAAGGTTTGCACTTCTAAGACTCTAAGGGATGAAATCACCAATATGAGCAAGTTAGTTTCATATTTACAAATGTAGATTTATCTATTACATGAAAATATCATCACATTGGAGAATCATATTATAATACAAAAATCTCAAAGCCATCCTAGTGTCAATCATGTATATGCACCTTCACCTAGTCAATTGGTTGCAAATAATATTACATATCAAAATAAGAAATCACAACAAAGTAACTCTACAATTAGTTATTAAAAAATCAATCAAAGATTAAATAAGAGTTAAAGTGAGGTATGAAAGGAAATGATTAAATTTAAGTTGATGAAACTAGCTCCTCTACATCAAGTGAGAAGATATATATATTATTATGCATATCATAAAATGCATGGGCATCAAATAAATTCATGTTTGGAATTGAAAAAAAATATGCAATAGATAATTGCTAATGAGGACCATATACAAGGTAAATCAGTCAAGAAATCCATAGTGACACAAGAACACATTTATAAAGGGTCAAATTTAGAAACAATACAAAAGTGGTTACCAAAGCATAGCTCAGAACAATAAAAGGATCAAAAAGCAAAATCAAAGTAGCAAACAATACCACAAGCACAAGTAAAGCATGAAAAAGATGCAAATCTACCTCTCTAAAATGAGGCTCAAATTTCAAACAAGTATGGGTTTGGTCAAAAATATCTACAATAGTTTGATTAGCAAGCTCAAGGGTTGGGAAAGTGGGCTCAAGGCATCACTAATCCTATCCTAGTAGTTGATAATGTTTGTCACCAAGGGTTGGGATTTATTCAAAATCCTAAGGAAAATCATTCATAGACACAAATTATCAAAGGAAAAGATCTAGATACAACAAAAGTCAACACTAGCATCCCAATGGTTCAAAATCAAGATGATAAAGGTGAGTAGAACAATACAGATTATTATAATTTCCAAGATATCAATAATGAATCCACATATTCATTATTATATTCATATCCATTACCTTATGCTTCCTAATCATGCAAAATACCTTTGTTTGATACCAAACACCAAGATGGGGAGTCCCGTATGAGACTCATTTATTAGTATCATTTCTTCTTAGTATTTCTTGTAGATAGTTTATTTTTGCTTACTTGTACATAGCTCAATATATCAAAATATAGAAAAAATATAACATTTCAAAATTAAAAAATAAAAAAAAATTTAAAAATACAAAAACATTAAAATATGTCAAAAACACCAAAAACATTTCAATTGTATGCATCATCCATGTTTTACATTTATACTATAATGCTAAACTTACATCTTTTGTTCTATGCTTATTGTTTGTCAATTTATCTACGTCACCATGCTTCACTTGATCTTTTTTGAGTGTGTATAGTGATATAAAGATCCTTGATTGCTTTACTCTACCCATTGAGGGGGAATCCTACTTCTACATTTGAGACACACATTGATATACATACCCACTAGGGGTATCTTCTACATGACTACACCACCTAGGTTATGCCATTCTTACACCACACACTCTATTTATCATGTTGATGTACATTATTCACTAGCTTACACAGATTACTCTATTGACACTCACTAGCATATAAAACTTGTGTATTTATTAGCATATACATAATAATATACTAATATGTCTTGAATACATTCACTTATTTATTTTATTAGTTAGATGCAAATGTATTTTCAATTATTACATGTTTTCCTTTTTTTCTTTACATAACTAGATTGTTTACATTTCCTAGTTCCTATTTATTTTTTGTATGTGCCATAAGACATTTTCCAATGTCCTTTACTTCTATTCATGTGTGTGCCTTAGGACATTTTCCAATATCCTTTGCATGTACTCCCCTATATGATTTTGGCTTCCATCCAAATTTTGCTTATTTTGATTGTATGTGTATATGACATTTAAACATGGCTTGTATAATTAATTTCCAATTTGAGTGACATGTGCCCATGTCTCTTATTTTATTGGCCCCTTGGCCATCCTTGTATGATTCTTGATTATTTCCTTGTGTGCTTGTTTCTTTTTAGTTTCTCATTATTTTCAATACCATGATCCATATCATGTATTTATATTACTTTCTTGGATGCCATGATGGACATCATGCTCCATCCCTCCAACTAACAAATAATAACTAGCCAAACTTTCATTTATATTTTAGTACATTACACATGTTTTTACATTGTTATATATATCTAGGCATACCCCTATTGATATAACAATATCTCACTAAAAACCATGTTATATCTTGAGATATCTTATTGATTATCATTGTTATATCATTTATCTTTGTAGCATAACACATTTGAAAGTTTATTTCTTCTAAGGGAAGTCATTGCAAGGTATTAATTTTTACCCTTATAAGAGGGGGAAACAAATAGGTGTTTTTTCATAGAGATCATATCTCCTAATGGTCAAGAAAGAAACATTTAGAACACCCAAAACAATAACTAGACATCAAACCAGTCAAAATAGACTAGGTAGATAGTCAAGAATCTAGAATAGTTACCAAATTTGGCCCTAGACACTAGTTTCCAACTTGGACAATAGTTTTGGTAACACTAGTGTCTACTTTTAAACTCTTGTCAAAATAATAGAAAAAACTATATTTTCCATAAATAGATAGAAAGATAAGTTCAGTTACAATTTTGTCAGCTATAGTTCAACCTAGATTTAGTAGTTTTAGTATAGTTTTCCTTAGAGAATCCAGATATAGGGTCATCATGCATGGCATGATGGCTCTCACTTATAGTTTTTAGATTGGGTAGTTGGTACAACTTCTGGATCAAAATCCATTTTTTAGACACCAGTTATTGGGGGCAAGGTGCATGGCACATTTCTTTTCTTTCTTTCTGAGTTTAGTATTACCCAAGCATTCTTAGCAGTTACATGCCTTATTCCATATATAGGTGATTGGCATCATTTTGGAATAGATTTTATACAATCCTAATCTATCAATTTCTCAAGTTCTTGAGTTGGTTTCATATAATCCTAGTGTACCAATTTTGGAGTGGCTTTCATACAAGCCTAATCTCCATCTTTCAAAGTGGTAAAGAGTGGCCTAATTTATAACATACATTCAATTACCCATGATAACATTGTTAGATCATAGTAAATTTTTGAGCTTTCAGAGCCATCTCATATGACACACATTCCACACTAGTATCAGTTTATAGCTTTACTTCATAGGTCAATGATGGAGCAAAAGGACTAACTAACCTTTGTATTCTTGAGCCACTTATTCAAAGGGATTGGGCACATAGTCTAAACATCAATCAACACATGTAGGATAATCTAGATTCACTTCATAGGAAATGATGGATTCAAATGTATAGTTAGCCTTTATATTATTGAGCCACCTATTTAGAGGGATTAGACATAGTCCAAACACCGATCAACACATGTATGACTACTTATCTTCACTTAGTGGGTGACGATGGAGCCAAAGGGCTAGAATTCACCTTACTGATCCACTCTTAGGGAATTGAGCACTCAAGTTATTTCATGATATTACTCTTGGTATAACATCATCCATCATTACTCACCATTACTTAAAATCATAATAAGTTTTTTTATTACTCTACATACCAAGTGAGGTATATTCATTCCTTTCTCTTCCCCTCTCTTATCTAGCTTTGTACATTCTTATTTTAGATATAGTGTATCTAGTAAGAACTGATCTACTCTTGTTTTTTCTTGAAGACTCACACTTCACAAGGTTCTCTATTTATGCACAACCTAGCATCATGAGCTTCAGCCTTATAGGTAAGTTCAGGTATGTTTTCTCTTTTTCCTTTATCCTATTATTTTCCTTTATTGCATCATTTAGTCATATAAAAATGGAAAATTTGGAACTTGAGTGTGAATTATGACTCCCAATCCACAGATTCCTCTTTCTTGATCTCATGACCCTCACAGGCTTATTTTCACCAATTTTAATCATCCATAGCCTTTAAAACTTGATCCCAGTTGAGCCATGACCCTCTTTTCATGACCAATACATATCCCTAGGTCCTATACCCTTAGGATAATATCACCCAACTTGTAATATATCACTAGACCCTAGAGTGTCCCCTTTTTGGAACTCCTATCCAGTCATATTTTGAGCCCATATTACTATTTTTCCCTAATTCCTCCTCTTCATGGAGTCAACCTACAATGATTGCATTTAACCCATGACCAATATATCCCTATATAATCCCATTAAAAATTAATTTGGAAAAGGGTTGACAAATATCATAAAGGAAGCAAAAATAGAAGTAAGACCACTCAGTCACATTTTCCTATTCTCTACATATAGCCATTCAATACTATTTATAGTTTATTTAAATCTTTAAAATAGTTCCTAATCATCTCAAACACACCCAATGTAGCATTTACTTATATTATCAATTCACAATTTCACCAATCACTTCCAAAGGGAGAACTACATATGGTTTGATCCCTCTTCAGAGTATTGGTATGTAGGTAGCATTCCCACACAAGGTGTGTGGATCCCATCTAGTGAATCTTACACACACTAACCACCCCTATTATTTGAAATTGGTCAAAGTGCAATAGAAGATAGGGTTTAAAGAGAAAATATACTCTATAGGGAGCTCTATAGACTTTTTTCTACCAAAACTTTAGAGATAGGGTTATACAGAGCTACCAAACAAAACCAAAAAAGATCAAACGCTTAAGACAATAGTGTCAAAAAAGGACACCAATGCTAGTGTCACTGCTATCCACTTTTGGCACTCCTATCCAATCAAAAAATGAAATTAAAAATCCTATTTTTGATAGTGTCCTAGACCTACATAGTGAATATTAGATCTTGTCTCAGTTAGATCAACATAGTTTAAGCTAAGTCTTATTTTCTCTCTTATTATTATTTCTAGAAAAGCTATAATCACCAATAAATTTCATAAATTAGTAGATTATTTACCACATATTATTTATTGATTTATCAATCCAAAAAAATTATCTAAATTAGGAATATAACCCCAATTATTCTCAAAATTATTAAATCATAAGGCTTTAAATAGCCTTCATTGGATTATTGTAACCATGGATTTGTCCATGTCTAAAGAACCTTTTGTTTGTATTAGTTTGGAAGATTGTCAATATAACTATGAGTTGGTTGTTATTTGTTTTAGTTAAAAGATTCAAATTGATATAGCTTTGAGTTGGTATGTATTTGATTTTTGAGCCCCATACGAGTTAGGTTGATGATCTGGTTTTATGGCATAACTTGATAACTCAAGTTGGATTACCATGCTATGTTGATGGTTGATTTGGTATTTGAGTTGGGTTGGATTTGAGTTGGCACTTGGTTGTAATTTGAATTGGAACTTGGCAGGTTGGTAACTTAGAAAATTACCATATATGATGGTAGGCCACATGGTGGCCTGAGGACCCATCACATGGACCTCTCCAAAGGATCCTTGTCTTGCCACATCATAAGCACCAAAATAATAATATATACTAAATTATAGTGTAATTTTAAAATTTAAAAACACTATTACCATATATGATGGTAAAGTCCCACTCCATTATAAAAGTGGACTCCACCAGCTATAGACTCCATAGATGGCCTTTTTAATTATCAAAAAAATTATGACTATAAACCTTTGGATCAAACCTCCCCACAAAGAGGTTTTAGGTCCCCAAAAGTTCTAAGAATTTAATTGAACCTCCTACATGGCTTTTTATTACCTTAAATAGTCACTGTACCTGGTAGCTTCTCTCAACCACTACACTACATGAAGGCTAAGGTATTCTCATTATTATCACATAAGGGAAAACACATTGTACTACATATACCTATAGTATTTACTAATAATTTCACATATGTATACTTAAACACAAACATTACCCATTTATAAGTTCAGATCATACTCCTACATGACGTACATGACAAACATACATAGGAGTACAACAAAGTTCAAAATACAAACATTGCCAATAGTAATGTGGGATGTAAATGTATATACATAGTATAAAAACATGTAATACATTTATCTATCCTATGGTGACTAATGCACAATACGTAAAAAAATAATCAAGGAAAATAGATGTGATCACCATCTTGTAAATAATTGTTGTGTCCTTCAGATCTTTTTTGTACCTATCAAACTCCATTGTTAACTTGGAGAATTTCCATAATAAGAGTTTCTTTACAAACTCACATATTCTATATGTAACTGTAAGAACAATATCATAAAAGGTTAGAATAAAACCATAAATTCTAAACATGTCTCAAGGTTTCTTTCACCATTCAAATGTTCCCTAATTCATATCTCCACACTCATCCAAATTGAGTTAGTTTACAAAATCTATTAGAATGGAAAACTGAATAAGAGATAGCATTAATCTTCAAAACACAAGGGTTATCAATTTTTTTTCCTCTATCCAAGTAGTTAATAAATCCTTAAAATAGTGTTTGAAGAGTAACTAATCATATTATTACATACAATATCTATGCTTATCAAAACTATCTAATTAAACCATATAATCCATAAGGGTTGTTCCCTTTTTACAGTTGCAATCAACTTAGTAGGTGGTTTCATCTTATTTTAAACTCTATATTCTAATAGTTAGATGATCTATTTGTCCACTCAAAAGGATTTAAAAATAATATTTCATTAAGGTACCTTTTACTTCTAAAGTAACCCACACAAAGGTTATTCTGACATCAAGGATTCAAACAAAAATTTGTGCCATATAGTTATATTGAAAATAACTCATACCTCTTTGAGAACTATGAAGTGCACATCTATTAAGTATTAGTTGGTATTATATTAGGGTTTAAATAGTTTCCTATTTTATTCATATAAATTTTAACAAAGCTATAAAAATATAAAACAACATAGCAATCAATTACAAACTCAAAACTCAAAGTGCAAAAACATGTTCAATATTGAACAATGCTTTATTGCCATTTTCTTGTCTTACCATGGAACTGGTCTTTTCAATTGTTCCTATAATCAAGGACATAAGAATCCATAATATAATTATTAATCCAAAATATAAAGGATAAATAATTTGTTATGAATGACTAAAATATTATGTCAAAACCAATATGAAATTATACCACAATCATACCTCAATCTGCCCTCTGTGTAAGACTAGCAATAAAAATATAACTACTTCCTCTTGGATGTGCATTAATGAAAATCCCTTGAATTTTATATGAATTTTTCCCAAGATATAAATGTTTTTCCTTTCACCACACCATCTCACACCTCAAGTGAACATATTCTATGTTCCTCATATATGTTGATCTTGCAAGGCTAGTGGTTCCAGAACCTTGGCTGTTAGAAGTTTGCCTTCTTCCAACAAATTGGAACACCTTCCAATTTTTATTTACACTAACCTTTCTACATGTTCAACTCAAATAGAATAATCACATATCAAAATATGATATTCAAAACTCCCAAGCTGAAGTATATCACAATTGAAGCAAGGTCATATAATCACTTGCTCTGATACCAAATTTGATCCATAAATCAGATAAATAATTTTGAAATAAATTCTAAAATTCTTAATTTCCTGAAGTATATAAGATTAGTTGTAAAATATAGGAATGAATTAAAGTAATTATAAACCTATGTAAATTCATTTCCTACATTTACTCTTCATTAGTGTTACTTTATAAATTCTTGTAACTAATTCTAGTGTTGTTTTTAATTATTTTGCAATTGAATTAAGCTGAAACTAGAAATCAATGAAAGGAAAATATACACCAATATGATAATGAAGTTCACCCATAATTTTGGATATGTATCTAGGATTTGATAACTACAATATGATCTATTAAAAAATGATGAAATGTCAACAATTACTAACTTACGTCATAATGGATTTAGGAAGCATGTAACATGATGTTAAAACTGATTAAATGACAACTCTATACTTCATCTCCTCAAATTTTATAGCACCTATTTATTCTTATTCATACATTACAATTAATTATCAATTTGAGTGTATATGTAAACTCTTAAAATGGACATGATAATAATAGGGAGAGTGTCTATCTTTATTTTAATTTTGTAATTCCTTAAAGGAACCCTATAACTATATCTACATATACATATTCTTGGCCAAAAACCTTATAGAGGCATTAAAAATATATTCAGGTTTCTCTTAGAAATATTACACAGTCACATATACATTTCTTCCTTGTATATCACCATATAAATAGAAGGGAAATGTAATAACATAGATGTTATAGGTTTAGGGATATATTTATAATTATATAGTTATCCATGTATATCTTTTGTGACTATAATACTTTTTATAAAATAGAAGAAAATAAAACATTCACTCTAGCATACCCTTTTACTTGTGGATGCTATGTATGATGTAGACACCAAAAATCTACACACTATGAGTCCTAGTGTTGAAATAACCCTTGAACCCCTTGGGACCAACCTAACACTCTAACCCCTAACCAAGCTTACCCATAGTTAGTGTGTCTACACTAAATTAACCTAACCTTTTACTTATATTTACCCTTTATCCTTGACTGTCGATGGTTAGGTTGATCATTGATAGTTACCTTGACTGTTGATGGTCATGGTCCACCTCTTTAACCAAGAACATGCAAACTACTTGCTTTGATTTTCTAAATATAATTTATCTAAATCCTATTTTGAGCCATTGCATGGATGATTTATAATTAGATATATTTGTTGAACCTTCACTTAAACCTCTTGCTTGTGCCTATAAGAAGAGAGGAGCCTAAAGGTGAAAATCCATCTAAAATTGTTATCAAGAGCTTGTGCATCTAGGAGTTTCTTTTTATAGGTCAATCACCATCAACAATCCAACAATCATATCATAGAATTAATTTATTTCTACCTCTCCACCAAGTTTTTAGGTACCGTTACTCTATCAAAATTAAGCTACATCCCACTAATAGGTCAACTACCTCAACTATCCACCTAATCAATTTTTGGTAAGATAAGTACTTGTTTCTTAGTATTCATCTTCTTTATTTCCATTTCATAATAAATATAGACCTTATGCATCTCTCAAAATCCATCTTTTGGATCTCATCAATTAGTGTTTTACCAACCCATATCTATACACAGTAACTTTTGATGGTTGACTCAACTGGTGATGGTCACTTTGACCACCAATGGGCATCCCAACTATTGACAGTCACTATGTCAATGAAAAATTACAAGCTAATTTCACCTACCTACCCCCAATCAAACCTAATTCTCTATGTTCCTATCTATTCATAGACCACTTTCTAATTTTTTGAAGTAGACCTTGACTCCTTAACACTAATATTAATTAGTTTGTTACTAACTCAATCATTTTTATTCTATTTTCTAAGTGTTCTTGTGATCAATTTCAATACCTTTTGATTTATTGATACAAGTATTTTCCTTTCTATTTTATAAGCTTAATTTTTTAAAACATGTTTATTGACAACCCCTAAGGAAGATCTCACTTCTAAGATCTAGCTATCTTTAGGCAATCCAATCAACTATCTATATAATAAATAAGTTTGCTTTAGTGTTTTATTATCTATAGGTCATCCTACCAAGCCAAATAGGAGATCTTCACAATCTTTTGATTTCAATGCACACATAATCAGATAGTTTTTTCAACCATACCCATACTTAGTGTCTTCTTTTCCCTGTAATAATAATAAGCAAAAATTCATTGAAACATTCTAGCATACTCAGTGGGACCCTTGTATCTCTACTTGGTTCTTCTTTGCTTGCATTCTCTCTTTATTTTATGATCATTAATGAAATCAAAAATTTATTTTGGGTTTAAAATTAAGTGCATACATCGACTACATGACAATTTAGTTTAAGTATCTTAGCTTGAAATCAAATTAATTTATCTTAGCTTCACTCTCTATTTCACACACTTAACCAAACCACTTTCACCAATTAAACATCAAATAAACTTGAGACAAGGCCTAACTAGGATTTCATCACCTAACGGTAACCTTACCCTTTCTTGGTGATCCTACTTGGAGGTCATTACTAAGAGGAGGACCAACTCATCTCTCTGGTTGAGTATAATATCTAGATATCAATATATATTGTCTAAGCACCTGACACCCTTATTGTTGTGGTGTGTGAAGTAAGGGGGTAGGCCCCAATACCAATCCATGCATTTATTCCAATACATATTCTTTTTTACCACTAAACACAACCTAAAACCAACCTTAGACTTCCTCTCTAGTACCCTCTCTACAAACCAATTTTAGTCACATGTCTTCTTAAGGGATAATCCAAAAGTGAGATTGATTAAAAATTTAGGGCTTAACATATCTTCTATAGTGTAATTTGATTTCTTGGATCATTTTATTATCTTCTCATTTTTTGAGTAGTGAGGTTATTTTTTATTTCTATCTCCCCTATCTCATATAGTTCTCACTCACTAACAGTGAAGAGACCTTGTGGAGTGAAACCCATCACCAAGCCAACCTACCTCTTCTACCTCTTTATCTATGGACTAAATTTCCAAACTAGTAGACTCTCCTTCCCCCTTGGAAAGGCTTACTTTCACTTAGGAGGTTCCTTAAGGAGATGAAAATTTTTTCAATTTCTTAGATAACAATCCTATGGCCTTACAACATTACCTTACAACCACATCTTATCGTATCCTAGCATTGGATCCATCCATAGATCCACCTTAAGGCATGCCTCTCCATCTCATGAGGATTACCTCCATTGACACTATTACTACCCAACCATTGACTACCCAAGCTTCCTCATCAACCAACAACCCCTTTTAAGGTACCATTAAAAACCATCCAACTAAAAAAACCATTGCATTTATACCTTCTACTCTTACCAACCACTCCTCTACAATAGTAGTGCCTACCTATACAAATACCAAATTTCCTTTATCTACCTTTAACCCATAAACCATTGATCCACTTCAAAGCCTTGTAGTGTCCATACCCTCTACCCTACCATCGATTAACACTAGGTTCACCACCCTTCTATCTGTCACCAACCTAACTACTGCTCTTATCCAACAAACACCCCTTGGACTTGTCTTTGGCTACATCCCTAATATATAATTTCATATACCTAACCACTTACCTCTACCTAAGATTATATATCTTCCACCCAACCATTAATATCCACTTACCCATATGTGGAAACCTCCCAATCTTAAACCCACTATCATCATGTCTCCTAACCACCATAGTAGTATGCATCTTATAACCTTCTCGGTGCACAACCCCAAGCTAACTTAATGAATATGCTTATGGATAGGATGAACACCTTTGATTCATCCATTTTAATTGCTCACAACATCTTATCATATGACAAAATCTATAATGAGTCCATCTATCTATCCATACCTATCATGCCATATCCTCCCCAATGGGAACTTCCCAAGTTATCTAAATTTTAATGTAAAGAGGATCCCAAACAACACCTTATGGTATTTAGTCATGCTTGATATCTCATAACTTATGATGAATCCCTTCTTCTCCACACCTTCCCTATGTCTCTAGCTAGTCTAGAATGGATTGATATAGTGCCATACCTAAACACTCCCTTTTATATTTCAACCAACTGGCTCAAACCTTCTTGGGCCACTTCTCAATCAACATCTCCATGAAATTTTCAATCACTAACCTCTAGTCTATCTGATAGTTTGAGGATGAATACATCACTAATTTTGTGGCTCATTAGAGGATCATTATTAACAAAATTTATTTTTCCTTGACTCAACCAAAACTCATAGAGCTCTTTATTTAGGCATGTGCAAAGAATATCTCTTCCACACTGCATGTCCAAAGATTCTAAACCTTCGATGAAGATTTTACCATGGAATATAAGTTAGAAAATTGAGCTATTGATGAAGGGAAGTTAAAGATCAAAAGGAAGAAATCAACCTATAAAACTTATGAGACATCTTCCTACAAGTCAAGCAACTAGTCTAATACCAACACCAAGAGAAAGGGAACCACAAACATGTTTATCTTAAATATGCTCCTCCACCTTCTATCAACCAATCTAATTCCTCTAGTTCCTTAAAGTAAAACCTAAGGAACCAAACCTGGAATAACCAAAAGAAATTTATTGAAATCCAACATCAAAGAATCATATGATTCCATCTTGGAGAAGTTATTGGAATCCAACATCATCTAACTTCCGATCTTATCAAACCACTTTAGAAATTTGACTCTTTTCTCCCTACACCTAGTTTGTAGATTGAGAATGACTTATGTGACTTTCAGTAGGTTATAAGACATGACATTAGTAGGTGAAATACCTTTAAAAGCCTTTTCTAAACCCTTATTGATAAGGGAGAGATTACATTAGACAACCCCAATGCACCATGGAACCAAGACCTTGATATATTTAAGCAACCTTTCCCAAACCATGCCCCTACTAAGAATGAGGGAAACAACATTGAATTCTCTCATGATAATCATATAGTTAACATGTTTCTTGACACACTCATTTTTAAATATCCTATTTACCAAACTATTTTTCCCTCACCATATCCACTTATTGAGGTAGTGGAGTTACCTTCTCCTCCTTTAGAAACCTAAATTGAGCAAACACCATCTTTTCCTCCACTTATTAAGGTGGTTTATTCCTTAACCACTCTTTCATCTAATATATCAAGATAACTAACCATCACCTTACCATCACCTTTTACTACCAAGTAAACCACTCCCCTTTCAAAAATTGTTTCCAAGGAAGAAATACCTATATCTACTCCTCCCATAGAGGAGTCACCAATCTAATCCTCACATCCTTTGACTGAGGAAGAGGATGGGGTTACCATCCCTATGTCCCAACTTAGGGGACTATCTTTTAGTTCTATTATGTATGGAATCAAACCAACCTACAAACCATTCTCTAAGCTAGTACAAAAATTGGAATTTATCTGTAGCCCTAACATGGATTAGACCACCTTATGGTAGTAATTAGGTTTACCTTATATCACAAATAAAGAGCCTTTAATCATACCTTTGGTATACCAACCCACCACTTATTTTATCCAAACTCCTACCTTATCAACCACATCAATAATAATTATTACCAATCTAATGAACCCTCAACCACTCAAGGTCCCTAGACCCTAAACAATAGAGTCACCTTCTCCAACCAAACCAACCCAACCAATCAAAAACCTTGGTATCCTCCCTATACTGAGCCTTAGTCACCTATCCATGAAATTTGACCCAACCCCTTAAAATTGAACAACCAAACACTAGACCAAAGCAACCAAAGAGGTGAAACCACACAAAATCCATAAGGCCCAAATTTTACCTCCCTCAACCTTACCCTCCATTCAAGGGCCTCATCCCTCTACTTTTAGTAGGAATCTAATTACCTCTACCAAAACCCTAACACCTCTTTTGGTTACACCTTCACAATTACTCTTTGATGTACCTCTTTTCAACATGACAATAATTCCTAAGCTACATAACTTGTGATATTTGACCTCTAGCTCATTAAAATCATTTCCTATACTAAATTTCTCAACCAAATGCACCACCCTACCCAAAATGAATACCACTAAACCTATTTTCAAACAACCTTATACCTCAACCACCAAAGTAAAGACCACTAAACCTTTACCACCTTTGGTCGAATCCTATTCGACCATTTTCCATATGTTATTTCAAACCTCTTACTTATCCCTACCTTCCATCAAACCCTTTGACCCTATACCTTATAAACTCATTTGGTACAATGACCACCACATGTGTTCTTATCATATGACACTCAACCATGATATGGAAAAATATAAATTTATCTAATCCATCAACCATAAACTTTGTGATGAGGATGATTTTTTAAAGATAAACCTCCTCTGAGCCCCACACCAATCCAACCACCAACCATACCTACCCAATGCTCACCTACTCCTCCACTCTCACCAATGAGTGAAGTTGAGTCTAACAAATCCTCTACCTCAACCTCTCCTTCTATTCATACTATCAAAATGATCACAAGTGCATAAAAAATGATAAAGGGAAGTATAAGGTGTCTATTCCTTAAACATACCCCTCTTCAAACTCCCAACCAACCTATACTAAGCATCTCCATCTTTGACTAGACCCAAGGTGTCTATTTTAGCTGCCTCCCAATCTAACCCCTCAGAATCAATTAGGAGAGTTATCCTCAAATAAATTCATCATAACCCATTGAAAATGAGATTTTTTGAGGCTTAATAGAGGCTTTTCAATCAGTTGAGGTCCAACCTAAGGACCCTCAACCTTTATCTACCTTTGTCAGTTCCCTTCAAATTTTTAACCTTATTACCCTCAAGGATTTAGAAATACCCTGCATCCATACTGAGGACCTAGATCCTCCTCTCTTTATCACTACATACATCATCCAAACCCACATCAAATGGGTCATTATTAATGGGGGAGTTATCATTAACATCATCTCCTCTCACACCTATAATAAAATCCACTTACCAAACAATGTCATGTTTGAATATTTGACCATCCTTCTCTCCTTTAATGATACCATAACCACTACCTTGGGAACCATCATCCTCCATATCCATTTAAGGCCTCACATTCTCCTTGTATTTTTTTATGTAGTGTAAGGTGAATTCTAATATAATGTCTTGTTAGGATGACCCTAGATTCATTTCATGCATTGCATTCCCTCTAACCATGACCATCACATTAAGTTTGAGCATGAAGGCTAGGTCATAACCATATAAGCTAACCCAAGTACTTTCTCAATATGTAACATCACCTATCACCCCAATGATGTCCTCATACCCCCATCCATCACACCTTCAATTACTAAAACTCAACCTTTAACCAACAAAATGGATATCACATCTTCTCCCACTGATGAAGAATAAACTAGTTCCTCTATACATTCACACAAAATATCCACCATAAAACCTTTAGAATCCATCTTCCATTACCTTTGATTGAGGGAGTATCACTTTTTATCACTTGATGCTTTCCCTACTCCTCAAGAGTATGGGCAACTTACCAACCAATTAAGCTATGACCCTAATTTAAGAACTATTTTTCCTTTTAGACTTCCCCACCATCAGACTTGTTTTTTTATGAGGGACTCAACAAATCCCTTGATGATTCTACCAATTCTATTTCACCTCAATTATTCACTACCATTTTCTCTTTTATATATTAACCAAACTTCACCAAGACATACCTTCATTGGTGTGCTTAGAAAGGCTTCGATTTTGGGTGATATGAGCATGACCCACATGAATTGGTCACCTTCTAAACTAGGAAGCCACATGTGAAGTACAGACTTGGTTTCATCATCCCACATAATTTTTTTTTTGTCAACATGGTTAGCCTTAGACCCCTAACTTATCAGAAGAAGGGGGAGACCATAACCATCCCTTTGAGCCACCCTAAAATGATAGGAGAATACTTTGGTACCATTAAAATTGTTTAGTGTTAGGATGATGATTCTATTCTCACCTATCTTGGTATCCCATATTATTTAATCCAAAAATCCCTTCCTCTTAAGTCTTCATCGATGTTGAATGGATCCACTATGGATATCAACTTGGGTACACTAAATAAGCCCCACATTGTAAAAATTGGCCAATAATTAAATATCAAGTAACTTCATGACTTCCACTCTTTCCTCCAAGACCATAACATAACCTTTATTTGGTCATATAGAGACATGCGCAATATTGACTCCACCATTGCTATCCATAACATAGTCACTCACTGTGATGCCAAACCTATCGAGAAAAATATCTAACACATGCATCCTTATATATCCTTTATCATCAAATAAGAATTTTAGCATCTTCTATCTATCAATTTCATTCAACCCATTAACTACCCCCAATGGATCTCTAATGTTGTACCCATCATTAATTCCATAAGGATACTACACATTTGTGTGGAATTTCATGACCTCAACCTCACCTACCTAAAAGATAACTTCCATCTACTAAGCATTAACCATCTTGTTGTTCTTATAGTTAGCCAAAAGATGTTATATATCATAAATGGTTGCTTGAGTTACAATCAAATCTTAATTGCTCTTAAAGATCAGCATAAAACCACCTTTACCACCCCTTAGAGAAATTTAATTTATAAATTCATGCCTTTTGGACTAAAGAACATTGGTGAAACCTACCAACATGCCATGACCTATATCTTCCATGACCTTATCTATAAGATTATTGAGGATTATTTGAAGGACCTTCTCAAAAAATCCAAACTCTAAAATGATCACTTGGCTATTCTTAAGATCATCTTTGAATGCCTCATCCATTATCATGTCTACCTAAACTTCGAGAAGTGCATTATTGGGGTATTATCAGGAAATCTTCATGGCTTGATTGTCTCTCTTCATAGAATCAAGGTTGATCTTACCAAGATCAAATCCATCCTTGACATGCTTCTTCCAACCAACCTTAAAAAACTTTTTATATTTTAGGGGAAGTTGTAATCCATTCATCATTTTATTCCCCAATTGTTAGACTGGTGCTAACCCTTCCATCACCTTCTAAATAAGGATGTATCTTTTAAGTGGAATAATGACTACTAAAATTCCTTTAATTCACTCAAAAAGTACCTTTTATCTCCACTTATCCTTATCCTTCCCAAAGATGACTAACCTTCATACCTATATATCTCTACCACTAACAAATACCTAGGGGTAATGCTAGCTCATTGAGATGAACAACGTAGAGAGAAATCCATATACTACATTAGCTACACACTTGTAGAGTATGAGACTTAGTATACCCATACTGATAAAATTTTCTTAGATTTAGTCTTTGTGGATACCAAAATTTTCAACTACTTTCTTAACCATAAAATCTACATCATAACCAACACTAACCCACTCAAGTACATGCACTCCAACCTATATAAAAACTAGTGTATGGCCAAGTGGATCATGATCTTATCAGAGATTGACCTTAAGTTTCTTTAATAAGAGTTAATTAAAGGTAAATTCATTACCAATAAATTGATTGAAGCCCCATTAGTAGACAAGCAACCTCCACCTCCTCTTGATTTTCTAGATGAGTCCATCATGACCCTCTCTCAAATAGATTTATCTTATCAAGTCACCATGTTATTTGATGGATCAAAGTGTCAATATGGTGGGGGACCTATTATCATCCTTATCCCCTTTGATGATGATCCTTTTCCTCTATCCTTAAATCTTTATTTTTAATGTACCAATAACATGGATGAGTATGAAGCCCTAGTGATAGGTCTTCAAACTTCTTTAGCCCTAGGATTCAAAACAATCAACATATTTGGTGACTCCTAACTTGTGGTCAATTAAATAAATGGCTCTTATTAGTGTAATAATGAGGTTCTACAATAGTACAAGTAACTAGTTGATGAACTTTTAGCATCATTTGAACACTATCACATCCAGTCAACCCTACAATCTACCAACACCATGGCTTCCCTTACCTCTCAGATCCCATCTACACCCTAAAAATCTAAGTGTTATATCATTATCCATAAGCTTACCCAACCATCCTATGGTAAACTAGATTCTCCCACGATTTTCAATGTGCAGACCCAAGTTGAACTTTGGTATTAGTAAACCTTTGACTATCTTAACCTTGGCATAGTTCCTTTTGTCCTCTATAAGCATGTTCAATGAAAATTTATCTAGAGTAACTCATGTATACAATTATGGGAGGAATTATATATATATAAATACATTTGATGTCCTCCTCTTCCATTACCTACATAGTTAAGAAGCCTCTCATGTTATCAAGGAAAACCATGATGGAATTTGTGGATGACACATTAATGGCCTCATTGTAGCTAAGCATATCCTTCACCTCATCTATTATTTTCCTACCCTTAATCAAGACTATTGTGATTATGTGAAAAAGTGTGTTAAATTTCAAAAACAATCTATTTTTCATCATGTACCTAGCTATATCCTTCAAATTTTCACTAATTTTTTGGCCTTTTCACACTGGGGTCTAGACCTCATTAGTGAAATATATCACCATTCCTCAAAACAACACAATTTTATTATCACCATGACCAAGTATGTTAAAAGTGGATAGAGGATATTATTCTATTCTTTACTAAAGCTAAGAATATTTCTAACTTTATCAACCATCACATCATCTACCACTTCAGTGTTCCTCATAAGATTATCACTGACAATGGTAAATCCTTTAAGAATAAGAAGTATAGGGTCTATGTGATGAATTTAGAATAAATTTAAGCTTACCCTCACCCTATTTCCCTTAATAAAATGGATAGCCAAAAGTCTCTAATAAAAATCTTAATAACATGCTAACAAAAATGGTCAATGCATCCAGTCAAGATTGGCATTTACACATCCCCTTCGCCTTATGGGCATATTATACTAGCATTATAACCCCTATGGGTGCCACCCAATTTTCCTTTGTGTTTAGAATAGAGGCCATTTTACCTCTTCAAGTCTAAATTCTCTCCTTTCATATATCTTTTCAAGAGCTTATTTTAGAGGATGATTATTGTCAGCACCATTTAGCCTAGCTCAAGCTACTTGACAAGAATTGTCTAGCAACCCTCACCCATCTCCATGTACATCAAGAATGTGTCAAAATTACTTATAAAAAAACCTTAAAGTTTGAGAATTTGATATCAGATATGTCATCCTAAAGGAAAACCAACACATCACTAATATGCAAAAATCAAGTGGGCAAAGTTTGATTTCAATTGGCTTAGACCTTATATCATAACCCATAAGTATGGATTAGGGTCTCACCAATTTTATTCTCTTGAAGGACACCTAGAACCTAAGCCCCTCAATGCTTCAGATCTATGTCCATTCTTTTATTGAGAAGGATCGCATTCACCTTTTGTCTAACATAATCTTATCCCTTTCTATCCACCTAAATTCCATCTCCATATTTTAGGGGAAAATCATTAAAACCAAATCATGTGATTAGTTATCACCAATATATCCTTATCTTAAACAATAGGTATCATGGATCTACCCATGGCATGGCTCTCATGGTACTTTTCACACCTTCATGGGATGGATTCCCATGATCATCATCACCTAAACCTCTTTACACCTGATCAACCTTCTTGTGATTTTAGTTTTACCTTTATAAAGGTGAACCACTAAGCCAACTTAATTACATTTATGTCTAGCATTCACAAACCAGTCCTTTGAATGATAGCTATTGAAAATCTATTTGAAATTACCAAAACATAAGGTGGAATTCTCTCTCAAAATATAGCTATAAAAATCATTAAGCAAAAAACATAAACATAGACCATTCCATCAAAGGATGATTGAGTAAGCATTTGTCAAAAATATAAAAATTTCTTAGAAGCTTCTTGCATCGAGCATCTTTCCATATATAGTAATGAACAAAAGATCCATTATAAAAATCATAGAAAAAGAAAACTAATTTTGAAAGCCACAATCAACTCTCAAACAACATAACAAGGTGAAAACCATAATTAAATCTCACAAGTAGACTTCTCATATCAATCAGTTTACATAATTTGGCATAGGCTTGTTTCCAATATTTTTTTGGACACCTACAAATGAGGCAAGCTAGACTCACAAGATGGTTAAATTTTCACCCATTTCCCATTTACACTATATGTAAGGGATTCTTGAGCTTACTTGACATTACGTGGCCAAGACACCTTTTATAATTAACTAAAAATTGCTCATGAGAAGCATTCAAAGGGATTATGTTCATTAAGTCAATCCAACTTTCATTTTGTTTTAGTCCATTTCAATAAAGAAGCATCATTCCCTCTTATTACCCTATCATGACTAGTTTATATTTATATAATGATGATTATCTCTTGATTATAATCTTTAGTCTACCATCTAGTTTTATTGATTTGTTTACCTTAGGTGTTCTACCTTAAGCCAAATTAACAACCAAGCATAGACATAACCATAACAAAATCATAACATCCATGAGCATTTGAACAATCTATCATTTTCCACTACATGTCTAAAGTCTACAAATGAAGTATATACACATTAAAATTTAGCATCTCATAAGCATAACCATAATATCAATTCCATGTCATGCCTAGAATGATAATTTTAGTATTTATAAATTTAAACATAACATAAGTAATAAACACCAACAACATATCAAACATCACTTCATAAACACTAAACACCAACATAAAATCATACACCATGAGCATAAGCAAAGATCACATATATATAGACTCGTGAGTCAAATAATCATAGAATAATGTGTACATGTAGATAAATAGACTCTATCTCAAAAATGTACATCTCATCACATTAGTATATATGTTATAATCAAAGTGATATATAAAATCATAAATATCTAGATATATCTATGCCCCAAAGGCACCACTACCTCTTAGAACACTACTAGATCCTCATGCCTATCCACCTGTTGTGCCTATCGATTCACCACCTATCCATGTCTATCTAGATATAGATCCTAACCACTAACCTAAGGTCACTAAAACTAACCCACCTACTAAGTTGTCCCTATACTTGCCCCATCAGAGCTCATTTAGACATTATGCTAAAATAATAGCCTCATAATACCATAGATCCTCCACTATGGTGAATTATCATGTTGTGGGGGTAAAGATAGGTGGTGCTAACTATCCTAATACTAATCCCCCTCCTCTCTACCTCAGAGAGTCCCTCTCCTAAGTCACCAAGCCTAGAGAGGTCTTGGCTTGATCCTTCTCACCTATGATATTAGAAATCTATCCCTATAGTAACTATAACTATCCCTATGTAGTGGCTAGAGCCACTCTTACCTATCAATCATGGCCTAATAGATATAAAAATATTGGATTCACACCTCTATCATCTCTACCAATGTCTAAAACTACATATATGGGCTGGTACCATACCATGTACCCATCTGCAAACCTAGTATAATATATTTATGCCTTATTAGTTAGCTCCTCAAACTATAACATAGTAGGAATATGATGTGGCTCTAGTAGAAAAAAACTTAGATTCCTCTCTCCTATACTTGGGGAATGGACCTAGGATGCCCTATACTAGGCCAAACTATCAGTGTACCCTATCAGATAAGATCATATCCATCTCCCCATCTTACCTACCAAATATCCATTTGTAGATCTAAAGGGATAATGTCTATCTCTTGTACCCTAGACATACTAGGAATTAGATGTATGGCCTCCATGTGATATCTCATATCACTGATGTACCTAGTGCACCCTTGAACCACTCTAAGTCATGAGTGCCACATCCTACACTTGATGCATTAAAATCACCCCTCCATCACATAAATTCAATGGGGAAGTGTATATGTGTGTACTTAGCCCATGGTTACCCCATTGGCCTCAATAATTGAATGTGCTCATAGGCCCCACAATATAGAACCAAGTTGACACTAATGCCATACCTCTTATGGGTCTTAAACCCCCACATCTCCCTATATATATGCATAAGTAAAATTGGCACCCAACCAAAAACCATGCACCCCAACAACATCTCAACCATAACCCCTAGTATAAAGTACATAAATCTCTTGTTACTTGAGTTAATAAGCCCAAAACATGTTACAACAATCATGAGAATGGTCATGAGTCACCTCTCAACTAGAGCCCTCTAATACAATGTTGTATATCTAAATCCCCTAATATACCATCTAACTTGATCACTCTCATCTCCATATAATAGCTCAACATGATCATCCTATTATTCTCACTCTATGTGGTATATCATATCACCACAAAGTGGAAGTTGATTGATCTTATGAACATCCTTGGGAAAAATAGTCATCTCCCTAGTTATCCTTAAGAAGGTGTTCATAGTAGGATCCCATATCTCAATGAGCACTATGATCATGGATGCATCTTAAGGCACATTTTGATAGTGCCTCATCATTCTTAACCCCACCTCATCCATGTGGGCCTAGTCGACTAGGGTCATCCCTTGTTGAATATTTAAGAATATACATGACACATGGTCATGCATCTATATCTACTCCCTAGCTTACACCATGTTAGAGGCATGACTTAGTCCCTTACGCCAATATCATTTTCCCTAACATAGTTGACCTATTACCTTACCCAACCTATCTATCCTAGCCCATACCCACTAAAATTACCCTGTAGACCTACAATGCCAACCTATGCCTCACACCCAAGCTTTCCACTTACCATAAATTTTTAAATCACTTAATAAAAAGCTTCCCTAACCTATTTAACAATTGATGGTCATGGTGACCATTGATGGTTGGGCACCCATATTTTATAGGGTGTTTACCACTGATGGTCAGACATGACTATCAATGGTCACTATGGGAATTTTTTGATTAGAATTCCTAAAACCTAATCACCCTAAAACCTACCCAAACACCATCTACACTAATCTAATTCACTATCCCACATCGTTAACCACTCTAAGCTAATAACCCACCCTATAAATTCCTCTTTTAACCTATAATTTTACCCAAACCCACCAAAACCCCTACCTAGGGTGTACTTATCACAAAGCACCCATTTTACCCTACCCTAACCTCCCAACCCAATGAAATTTTACAAATCAAGCTAAGATATCAAATTCAAGATACCACCTACATCATTTCATGACCTCCATTATGGAGTCAAGCACAAACCTACCCATCCTCATCCATTTTTTTGTGTTCCCTATATCCTAATTAATCCTCTCAGTCCACCCTCCAACTCAATAGTCAATCACCCATAGAAAATACCCTCGCCACTTAATTCTAAAAACTAAAGCTCAAATTCAAAGCAAGTAAATGTTAAATTGAGTGAAAAGTGATTCTATTTTCACATTTACCCACCATTTTTTAGGGTTTTACCCTAACCATCAATGCTCAAGATCATTGTTGATAGTCACCCTTAGGAAACCTAACCATTGATGATCAGGTTACCCCACCTTTTTTGACTGTTACCTTATGCAAGCCATATTTTATCAACTCTTATTTTATCAATACCAATCTAGTTTCACCCACCCATGGAGATTACCTTCTCCACCCACCCTGACCACCTTATCATCTCATTATTGGTCCATTTTTACCCAGCTAGTGTAAGTTTTGTAACACTTTTTTTTCCTAGTCATTTTTACCATAACAATAACATTGCCATGTTGACCACCTTTTGAATTTATGCCACCTCACACTTACCTAACCCACTAGTGTCTTTTTGATATCACTTCCCACCTAGAATACCCATGACATTTAACCCATTTGTGTTTTCTATGGGATCACTTCCTACCTTGGATACCCATGGAAACACTAACCTTGTGTAGGAGACTAATAGGTGTACCCATCCACCATGCCTAAATATGGTCATGTGGTATACTAGTCACTTATCCCTTATCATCGACCTTTATTGTTATCAGCCATGATAATCTTGTCTTTGCATTATCTTGGCTATCACACCTTTTATCACACTTTGTGAGCCTATTTGTGCTTTGGTGCCCAACATCTCATCTACTATCATGTTATCCACCTTCATCTTCACATTAATCTACCTTATCAAACCCATAGCTAATTCTAATTTACCTCATCACATCCCAATTTGAGGGGGAACACCTCCTCCCATATTCAAGATAATCAATAAACCTTTGACAAACATTAGTTTTTGTTTTATAGTTGGTTGATTCTAGGATGCATAACAAAAAGGGGAAAATGTAGACACCAAAAATCCACACACTATGAATATGAGTGTCAAAATACCCCTTGACCCTCTTGGGACCAACCTAACCCTTTAACCCTTAATCAAGCTTACCCATAGGTAGTTTGACTAAACTAACTTAACCTAACATTTTACCTTTTTTCAACATTTACCCTCAACCACCAATGGTCACGTTGACTACCAATAGTCACCTTGAGCATCAATGATCATGGTCCACCTCTTTAACCAAGAATATGCAAACTACCTACTTTACTTTTCTATATATAAGTTATCTAAAACCTATTATGAGCCATTACAAGGATGATATATAATTAGATAGCCTAGTTGAACCTTCACTTTGACCTCTTTCTTGTGCTTATAAGAAGAGAGGAGACAAGATCTTGTGCATCCAAGAGTTTCTTTTTGTATGTCAATCACCATCAACAATCCAACAATCATATCAAAGAGTTAATTTACAACCACCACTCCACCAGGTTTTTAGGTACTATTATTCTATTGGAATCAATCTATATTCCACCATTAGGTCAACTACCTCAACTATCCACCCAATTAAATTTTGGTAAAAGAAGTTCTTATTTATTAGTATTCATCTACTTTATTTCCATTTCACAATCAATCTATACCTTACCCATCTCTCAAAATCCATCTTTTGGATCTCATTAATCAACTTTTTACCAACCTAGATCCAAACATAGTAACCATCGATGGTTGACTCAACCACTGATGGTTCATCCAACCATTGATGGTCACCTTGATTATCAATGATCGACTTAACCACTAATGGTTAGCCCAATGACTGATGGTCACTATGGTAGTGAAAAATAGCAAGCTAATTTCACCTACCTACCCTTAATCAAACCCAATTCTTTGTGTTCTTGCTTATTCATAGACCCCTTTATAATTTTTTGAAGTAGACCCTGACTCCTTAACACTAGTATTAATTAGTTTGTTTCTAATTTAATCATTTATAGTCTATTTTCTAAGCAAGCATTCTTATGCTCAATTTTAGTACCTTTTGATTTATTGATGCAAGTACTTTCCTTTCTATTTTATAAGCTTAATTATTTAAAACATGTGGATTAACAACCCCTAAGAAATGTCTCAATTTTGAGAGCTAGATATGACTAGGTAATCCACTCAACTATTTATCTAATAAACATTTTTACTTTAATGATTTCTTATCTACATGTCATCCTCTCAAGCTAAAGAGGATCTCTTCACAATCTTATGATTTCAATGCATGCACAATCCAATAGGTTTTCCAACTGTACCCATACTTAGTTTCTTATTTTCCATTTATGAATAATAATTATAAATTCATGAAAATATATGCATATGATATATTCATACCTTTCAGACAATGATTTTCTTAGATCAAAGATTAACACAAAAATAACCTAAGATCTACCATACAAATGGATGAAACTATATTAAACATCGAGACTTGTATTTTTAATAATAAAATAATGCCTTGATCTACATCATTAACCCATATTTAGATTTGGGTTAAATAACTTTTAATATACACTCTATGGCTATGTTTTTATGTTCATGAGCATTGGTCTTACTAGATAGACCATTCAAAAAAATAGTCATGGCAATATCAATACATAACATCAACTCAATATTGAACACATAGATTGAAACTTTAGATTAAACATGTAGTAGTAACATGTATTTGCCATGGTCAATGAATTTAGAGCTTGGTAGTCTCTTCTTTATGTGGGACCTACATATAAAGATCCTATGACATAAAGAAATCATTCTTTGCCCAATAGCCTTACCATGTAGTTGAATGCCCTTACTTTCAAACTCAAATTTATCTTACATGTATGAATGTCTCACAAGTGAAAAACATTATATAATGGATACCTCCATGTAGTCATTAACAACCCTATGTAATTAGACAAACATATATATTCACCCAAAGCTTAAACAACCTTTCTAAATAGGTTGGTTATCATTATATTATGTGTCTTTCTCTCAAGGTTGAAGGTCATTAATAGAAAAAATAACACATTTCACACTCAAGCTTGTGTCTTTACAAAAAATAATATCAAAAAAATCATTTTCATCTTTAGGCTTATAAATAGATGATCTTCCCCTATATAAATCATTTAGGACAGTGCCAAATACACATTTACCATCTTGGCCCCTATGTATTACATGAAAATTAAATTTGGAGCCTTCTCTCCATTGAACTCTTAGCCTTGGTCAAAAGGTAATTTGACTCTAACCAACTTCCTTCATCGAGTCTCTAATAGAATGTCTCGATTAAGCTTAGACCTGTATCATGCTAAATAACTTAACAGAGATGGATGCATTCATTCCATTTTTTGTGTTTGCAATATTTTACAAGGGATCATCCCCTTCACCATTCAAATTGAAAAAAAAAATAGTCCTCCAAAAATCTTCAAATTGGATTCATATACTTATTTTCCATAGCATCCTCCAAAAATGGTGATTACCCATGCTTAGTCTTTGACGGTCAACTTTTATTCTATCTTGGTAAAACCTAACTCCTCCTTTACTTGAGATTAGATTTTTTCTTAATTATATTTTTCCAACAATAAGCTCCTTCCACATTACCAAATGGGGTTCTAATCCCCCAAATCCTAGCAATAATTCTTTCAGAATAGAACAAAATCGTGCATTCATGGGATATCAATAAACAAGGCTTTAAATAGCCTTCATTGGAGTGTTTTAACCATGGCTTTAGCCATGTCTAAAAAAAATTTGTTTGAATTTTTTTTAAAGCTTGTAAATTTAATTATGAGTTAGTTTTTATTTTGTTTGATTAAAATATTTGAATTGAGTTGGTTATGACTTGGTATGCATTCAATTGTTGATCCCGATGTGAGTTGGGTTGATGAGATGGTTTCATGTCATAACTCTATAACTTAGGTTAGATTGCCATGTCATTTTAATAGTTGAGTTAGTAATCATGTTGGTTTAGATTTGAACGAGAAATTGGTTGTAATTTTAAATAGAACATGGTAATATGGTAACTCAAAAAATAGAGGATGTGATGGTAGACCACATGGTGGCCTAAGGACCTGCCACATGGACCTCTCCAAAGGCTCCTCATCTTCCCACATCAAAAGAACCAATATAATAATATATACTAAATTATATTGTAATTATAAAATTTAAAAACACTATTACCATGTACGGTGGTATAGTTCCCCTCCATTATAATAATGGACTCCACCATCTATGATCTTCATCGTTGACCTTTTTAATTAATGATGAAAATAGTGACTATAATCTTTCAGATCAAGAATGATGTCTAAAATGGAACCTAATGAGGAATGGGAGATGTATGAGGTCCCTCATAGCATCTTAAATTATAATGTGCAAGTAATAATTAAGAGATAAGTGTCATGTCCATGAAACATAAATGAAAGCATACATAAAAACATGAGTCATCGAAATTAGGCCAAGGGGCCACAATACAAGGGACATGGGCATATGTAACTAAGTTTGATAAATAAGAAGCATGAAAATACATGTTCAAATATCCACATATGAATAGATTAAGAAATTTTGGCTTAGATATACATGGAAGTACAAGTTCAAATGTCTTCATACATATTTCAGAAGCACACACAAGGACATGTGAATATGTCCAAATCATACATACAATGAAAGGAATTTTATTATAGCCATAGAACAATGGTATATTTAAATTCCCTTGAATAGATTTATAAGTAAATATATAAAATCAAATATAAACTAGGAAAGCTATATAATGAAAGTGTGCATGAACATGTGTTACAAATGTTTACATAAGTTGAGTCTATAGTAGTGGTAGTTAGAAATAAATTATGTAGTATATGATAATAAATATCAAGATATAAATAATGAACAATCTATGATATAGAGTATAGAAATATATAACTTGGTAAATTGGAAGCTATATAGTATTATTCCCCCAATGGGTGAATGTATCAATACTAAATCTATGTATATGTGTATGTATCCCCAATGGATAAATAGTAGTAAATATAAATCTATATAGAGGACTTAAGTCTTACAGTATTCTATGAACACTTGAAAGGAATAATTAAAGTGTGTATGTATGATAAAACCAAATATAATAACATAGATAACATATGTAGTACCTAGAAAATAGAAGGAATGTAAACTTGGAAATGCATACAATCTAAAATTTGTATTTTCTAAGCAAATATTTTAATTTTATTGATTTTTTATATCACACACACACACACAGACACACACACATACATATATGTATATATATGTGTATATATATATGTATATATTTATATATATATATGTATATATATATATATATACATATATATATGTATATATATATATATATATATATATATATATATATGTACACACACACACACACATATATATATATATATATATATGTATATATATATATATATATATATATACATATATATATACACACACATATATGTATACATATATATATATGTATATATATATATATGTATGTATATATATATCTATATATCTGTATATATATGTATATATATATGTATGTATATATATATATACATATATATATATGTATATATATATCTGTATATGTGTGTGTGTGTGTGTGTGTGTGTGTGTGTGTGTGTGTGTGTGTGTGTGTGTGTGTGTGTGTGTGTGTGTGTGTGTGTGTGTGTAAGATAAGCTATGTACAAGTAGAGAGGAACATACTAACGAATGAGTCTCACAAGAAACTCACTATAAAAGTGTCTTATAACACATAAGGGAAGAGTGATAACACATGTTGTGAAGGGAGGTATCTACTATATATGAATCATATATAGTAAGTAATTTATATCTAAAATTGCTTGTTGAGTAGGGTTATGAATCTATGGATATGATTGAATAAGTTTATCAATTATGGGGTTTTTGTGAACCATATAATATAAGAATATGTGACTGATATGGGTGTTATATGTTGTAACACTAATATTAGTAGTAATAGGGTAGAGGGAGGTCCTTATAATCCAAAACATGTATATGATGCAGGGGTCTCTCTAAAATAGGTCTCCATGAAAGAGTATGTGTACATGGTAATGTTATAAGAGTATACCTCACCTGCATTGGTGGCTTAATTGATATTAAAGGTGTGCTAATAGAAGATATGTGTGAAGTTTTTATTGGTGGATTCTATATAATTTTCTCTAGAATAGGTAATGAATACTCATATGGAAGACACTCAACTATAACAACCTAATTAGCATTCATATATTGAAGACATCTATGTATGGTGGATGGAATGAATTGAATCTATTTTATTCGGGGCCTACCCAATAGCATGTCAAATGTGTCATAACTAGATATAAATAAGAATATGGTGGCCACATATGAAGGGCCAATATGTAATGTAATTACTATATCCCTAATGGATCTTTAAACATGGACATTAAATCCATGAATAATTTTATCTATCTAGGAAATATCCTACTCTAAATAACCCAAGTGTTGTAGAAGTTTAATAATGCACATGTTAATGCTTGACCCATTATCAACCATGACACTCTAAATAGGATGATGATTGATGTAAGATCATAAAAATAATACATATAAATCTAAGTCATCATCAATGATATCCTAATCTAATAAAGTTATGAAATATCTAGTTGACATTATAGTATGACACACACCAATGATATTTTTTAGAGGGTGTGTCTCCATCATATGATTATGATATGATACTAGTGGAGGATGTGCCTAATAATTATAATGAAAATTTGGAGTACCTATTACCTCATTAGTTTTATTCTTTGGAAATGGATCTAAAAATATTGTCAATGCTTTTGATACCATTGGTTGTGCTCTAGGAACCTCTATATGGGTGCTCACATAACTTATATTAACATCTAATAAATCTTGTATCTTATGTCTCAAGTTGATAAATCTATTTTTTATATGGCCTATTCCCTTATGATAATCACAAAATGGATTGGAATCATAATTATTTAGAAGAGGCCTAGTTGTATCAACCTCTTTAATGTGAGAGAGAGATATGGCATTGCATTCTGAGAGTTGTTAGAGAATACCTACTGGTGATTCAAGAAGATTTTTAAAAGGTCTCCTTAGAGGAGCTAATAAAACCATGTGAGCTAGATCTGAGCTAAATTAACTATTGTATTTTTATTTTTCTTTTTTTTTAGTGGACTTCACCTTATATGGAGGATTATCATAACTCTTATTGGTTGAATATGATCTAGTTATGTAGTTTAACTTGCCCATGGAGAAAAGCTTAACTTCCCTTTCTTTCACTGTATGTCATAGATATGTGAATGATGGAAACTTTTTGAAGATTATAGCTTCATGTAATGTTAGTAATAAAATCTCCTTGAATATGTCCTAGAGTTATCTATCTATCATGGGGCTAATCATTTTTTCTAATATATTTTTATATCATAAGATATATTCATCTATTTGCTCATTAGATTTTTCAATTGAGTTTTGTAAACTTGAGCATCTGAAAAATTATCACTAATATTGATTTAAAAGTGTTACAAAAACATATATGCCACTGGATTAAATGTTCTTATGGACTAATTAGGAATATCATAAAATCATTAGAATTCACATTCTTTTAAAATATGTGGAAACAACTCAGTCAAGATCAAATCATTAGACACGTAGTATAAAAATGTTATTTAAAAGGCAAAAAAATGATGATCTTACTCACCCTTACCATCATATAGAGTAATCTTAGGTGCTAAAAAAATATAGAGCAATGTATTTTTCACTATATGATATGCCAAAGGTGTACGTAGGAGCATATGATAAACCAAGGCATAGGTTGGTCTAATACCACCTTTATAAAGATGTAACACCTTGGACTACAAGTAATTGATCTCATACCAAAGGGATTGTACATATGAAGATGAGGTATGTGTACTAGCCCCAAGAGGTGGTGCCACTAGTGATATTTTTATAATTGTTGTAGGTTATTGTGGAATATAATTTTCCCAAATCGTAGGTGTAACAATATTAGTATTTATGGATTTTGAGGATTGACCAAGTGATGTGTTCTTTATTTCCAATATAGATTTCAAAATATATGTCTAATCATGAGGTTGTTCCCAAAGTCTATCTCTAAAAATTTATAATACCTCACATTTATTAATTATTATATTGTAATCATTTAGGGGAGGAGTGTGTCCCAATTCTTATCTTGTGTATCACTAATATTTTGATTATATTTCTCATGTTTTGATGTATTATCATTAAATGACACATAATCAAGATGTGAAGGATCAATGAGGGGGGTTGTAAATGGTCATTTATCCATGGTATAATCTCAAATGAAATTAATCTAGGTATGTTTAATAGGGTTAACAATAAGCCTAACACTTCTTAAGGGAATACATATAGCTTTTTTATATAGAATATAGTAAATAAAATGAAATAGGTCTACTATAAAATAATATATGAAATATGAAAGGCCTAGCACAACAAATGGAAATATGAAAAATAGGGATACAAACTTTAGGATCATCTAGGGCTAGGGTTTTTTGAATATTAAAATTAAGTTAGGTTCACTAAATGATTTAAATTTTAAGAGGATTATGGAATGTAAAACCCTAGGTTGCTAAAGTGATGGAATAATAATTTAGGGATTAAATATAACAATATCAATAGCCTCTAATTTTCACCATAATTTATTTATCTAATTATTTTATAAATAGAAAATTAATTACAAGATATGTAGTTAGATGAAAACTAACTAAGATGGACTAGTCATAGGTGTAAAAATGGTATAGAGAATATACAAGATGTCATAAATAGTAATCAAGCGACATAAATCCTCCTCAACAATATCAAAAAACTTTAGATAGTAGCACACCATGATAGTGTCCTCTATGTCATGATAGTGTCATTTTGGTAGTAAGGATAATGAGCTTCTAGGTAGACATTTGCCTAATTTTTAAAATTTTATGCCTATGTGCATGAATGTTGGTTCATTATTTGTTCCCTCTTTTGATTGATTTTAATGTGAAACCCTAGGCCTCCATGTTTTAAAGGTTATTTTAGGATCATAAGTATAAAAATAGTGACATTACTATGGTAGGTTGGATGTGACCTCAACACCCCATGTGTCAACCATTACCTACATACCAATACCTTGAAATGGGATTAATACCAAAGTAGTTATCCCAATATAAGTGTTATTGCAAGTGCAATTGAATACTAGTATGAGTGTTTATTTGAGTGCTTTGAATGTGAATTGAGACTATAAATCTAGGTAATCTAAGATTTAGGATACTATAGATGGGTTTATCTAAAATTGTGCTATAATAGGGATCAATGACCTTTATTTGAACAATTGTTTCTTTGTTTGTTTATCAGTATTTGCATCTAATTTCCATCTAAAAGTTGTTTATATAAAGTGTTCTAGTGATTTTGAAGATTTGAAATACATATAGGGTGACCTTGAGGGTTCTTAGATAAATTCAAATATATTCATTAGGAGATTAGGGAACAAGGGGACATTAAAATTACGCTTTGGTCAATAGTGTAGTGCAGTATAGTCTAAAGGATTGAACTAATGTCTAGGTGGTAGGAATCAGAAAAAATGAGACCTAAGTGCATAAGGGGTGTCTTAGTGATAGTTTTGGTATATTTTAAAATGGGTTGGACTCACAAAAAATATATAAAATGATCAAGAGAGGCCATAGGATACATCTATGTCTAAGCTAAGGATAGGGCGGTCTCAAGTGACACTCATTGTAGTAAAATGATATTTTAGATGACTAAAAAATGTCCTCTACATGTACTTTAGGTAGATAATGTGTTTTTTAAATAGAAATGACTTAATTATATTAGCTTATACTAACTTCAATGATATCCAATATAGTTTTATAAATCACCAAGTTAGATCTAGAGTACATCAATCTAGATCTACAGATCACTAGTCTAGCTCTAGAGATTCCCAAACGATATTTGAAAATGATTAGAACAGCTATCAAGGTTCATAGGAGTTGTAAAAAATACATTATTAATAATTTTAATCATGGTTAAAACCATATATACTTGATCAAAAGCATCATAATCTATTTTTGGAACATTTCTAGAAGTCATGTATAAACTTTCCAAAAGTAGTATGTTTATTTATAACCATAAGTATTTATAGTAGTTTCTATACAAGAAACTATAAGAACTATAATAGGTATTATTTATAGAATACATATGATTTCACATATAATAATAATTTTTAACTAGAATCAACCAAAGGTAGCATGTGAGAACTAATGCCGACAATCTTTCACTGATTTATCCCCTAAAACTTGGAAAGAATGTTGTTATCTTTTTATTTTCAATAAACAATATGTTATTTAGTTAAGGTATTATTTTGAGATTAGTCTATTTTATTAGTTGTTTTAAAATCATTATCACATATAAACAATGTCTTCCTGATGATATGGTTAGTAGATAATATAAAAAATAATAGGTAGCAAGTAAATAATTTAAGCATAGAACTAAGCTTTTATAGCATTATAAGAATTTTCCATAATTAATGATGAACTATTTTCATGATATTTATAAAATTTTTGTGTAGTCTAATCCTATTTCAAGGGATATAAAGTGCCCACTCAACCAAGGAAGTAAGACCATTTATGATTTTTTATATGTTTATGTTATTATTTATTTTTATCCTTCATTCATTTAATGTGTTGTGTGATAAATTCTAACATGCATGTCTCTTTGTATTTTTAAATGTATGTGTTTCACTTCATTTCTTTGAATTTTCATAGCATTCCATTTCAGAACAATTCTAATTTTTTAAGCTTATACTAATTAAGTGTTTCTTCCAAAAACAATTCCATTACAACAAGTGTATTTCCTTTAAATCATTTTCCATTCTAGTAAAGTGTGTTTCCCTTCCAAGCATTCTAATTAAAAAAAGAGTGTTTACTTTTACAATAAATATAGTAGTTTTAAATTCAATTATTTATATTAAATATTTAGGATTAAATGATCCACAACTCCCCTAAAACAAATAATTGTTAGTCACTATCTTACATATCCTACTACTAATTATTGTTGGACACTGACCATGGTTTGATATGACATCAACTTGACTTAGTTGATAAAATGATGTGGACATAATTACCCTCATATTTGGGTGTTATAACAAAGGATTTTATAGGTGTCAATAAGGTATAAAATCATAAGATAAATCTGAATAAGAACTATTTCCCAATAGCTCAAGAAACTTATGAATAGACCAAGAGATTCAAAAGGAAAATACAATCCTAAAATATCTCAACAAAGCATAATAGCTGTTATGTAAAAATAATAGTGTTAGATAAGACCTTATATGAGAATAATTTTAGACTATTGGGTAAGAACCATTGTTAGACCCACTTAAACTTTGGGAACATTATCTAGAGGTAGGTCCATCCTTCCAAATGAAAAGTGGAGTTCTAAATCCTAATCAAGTAACATTATAACCATTAATTATGATTGAACAACTTTTTTAATAACTCTCTATAACATGTACTAGGAAAACATGGGATATAGTATGGTAAATAATCCACTAAATAGGGCTATAGGATGTAAAGCTAAACAACCATGGAAAACTTTTACCTATATTATTATCCTAGATCAAGATGAAAATGGTATAATAAATAATATATCCTCATACATAATACCTATTTTTAGGTGATTGTCTATAGAAGACCTTGACCATTTTTTTTAAGTTTAAAGTCTTGTGTCAAACCTATGATTATAAAGTTGATAATCATAAATTGAAATTGTTCCCCTCAGCAGTCAAAGATTCAAACATGAGAAGTTTCATGGGTTTACAAAAAAATTATATTCACATATAGGATGAGATGAAAAATGGATTCATGGACAAATATCAAGACTATTGTATAATAAGGGGTATAAAATATGAATTCCTTCATATAAAATAAAAAGAAGATGAGAATATAGAAGACTATCTTGATTATTTACTCTTTACACATAAAATATGTGTATGTGAGATAAAATAATATTTTACTAAAATAATTTTATTAAATGGATTAGATGATGGTGGTAGATAATCCTTATACCCAATTTGAAAATGAGAGATAAATAAACTAGATCTCAATTATATTTCCAAACTATCAAAGAATTACTTAATAACAAGAACTAGTGTTAGGAAGATGATGACAAGAAAAGTAAGAAATGATGTACAAAAAATTATGGATAACTTATAAAATATCCAAATATACATTTTGGTTTAATTAAAAACCATAATATATGGCTTATAATCAAAATCTAATTTTTTAACTAAACCTCTAACTATGTACTATCCAAAATGTATGTTGAAACATGGAATCTGAGATTGCCCTCTTGATAACACAAATATGTGGGGAAATTGTGATAATAATGACCATGAAAAAAATAATTGTGTCCTACTTCATGCTATTAATAATCGATTCAAATATACTACCTAACCAATGAAAGAGCACAATTACATAAAAAGATAAGGGAATAATTTCTCTGTTAATAAAAATCCAAATCACTTTGTTCTCAAAGCTCCTTCTAATCCATGGATGATGGCATTGGATATAATAACACTTCCAAAAAACATGGGGACCAAAAAATTGGTATCCACAAGAGTGTACATCATTAAAACCATTGGTATCATATCAAAACTAGCAACCATGGATTCCAAATTAAATCAACAATGGGTACCTCAAATGTTCAATCAACGAATGAAGTTTCCACCTTAACAAGTGTTTATGCCTCTTCCACCTACTTAAACTCCACAAATTGAACCTTTATCTCACCTACTTTTTCTTAAAAAAACTAGTATTAAACCCTAATAATATATAATTAACCCCTATCTATTGTATTGAATAATAAGGAACTATGGGGTTAATGCCATTAACTATAGTAATGTTCAGTTACATTCAGGCAAGATATTAGCTAGTCATTCAATCACCATTATAGAAATTATGATAAAAAAGAAATTAAAATACTAGTTAATGAGTGAATAAAGGATAAATAATAGATTCAATAAAAATTAAAACCTCAAGAAACTACTCTAACTACTCCTTTACGAATTCTTTTTCCTAAAAGACTTAAGGAAACAAGGAATAAAAGTGAATATGACTTAGTCTAATAATTAATAAAAATAAGTATTGAGCTACCACTACTTCAATAAATAAGATACATTCTATAACTTAATAAATTAGTTAAAATTTTTTGTATTATAAACCTAGGTACAAGAAAACAATATCCTAAGACCATGAAGGTAGATGGAAAACTTGTTGACCTCTTAGTAGGAAAATTACCAATACTAAAATATGGAGACCCTAAGGGTATAATTATCACTTATCTATATTTATGACATAAATACCTAATGTGATAGTGAATCTATGAAATGTTATAAATTTTATGACATAATACACATTGAAATCACTCTCCTCTACTAGATTACAATGAACTAATACAATATTATCTATGGTTGATCAATCCATCACAAAACTTGAGGGAGTTATAGAGGATGTTTTAGTAACAATGGAATCTTAAGAATATCCTATGTATTTAATTATAATTTACCCAAAGAGTCAAAAATTAGGTTATACATTGATCTTATGGATGGCCATAGCTACAACCATCATAGATTTAAAATATGTAGATATGACCATCTCAAATGGATTAAAAACAAATAAAATTTCTTTGTATCCACTTTCAAAACCATCTCTATATTTCACATATCACTTATGGGTAGACTAACCAGATCCAAAAAATTATGGTATTTCCTCTTTGACCATGGTATTAGTTGAAAACCATATGATTTAGTAAGAGTATTATTTTAAAAAATTCATTGGAGAAGCTAATATGACTTTGGAGCTTCCTAAACTAGCTCTATATATTTCTAGTCTAGCTCTGAAGATGCCAAGTTTGGCTTTAAATATGCCCAGTCTAGGTTTGGGGATGCCCAATCTAGAGTTTTAATTTTATACAACATATTTTAAATATTACCAAAATAACCCTAAGGTATCTTAAGATGAAAACTATGATCACACATCTCTTCAATAGAACATTTTTGTTGGGCACAAAATAGTCAAGAAAATTTTATTTCATCTTTTAATTGTCCTCTAACAGGTGTTATTTTAGAAGGAGAATCTATTCTAAAAGACATAACTACCTTAAAAATGTTACATCTCATTATTTCCCATTTAACTCTCTCATTAGGGAATATATGAAAGTTAATTCAATCTATTTAGGGACAAAGCAACTAGTAGTCCAACAAGGAAAAATGTTAAGCATAAACAATTGGCTAGATAATGAGTAGGAAACTAAGGTCTTTGAAATTATAAAAATCCATATAAAAACCTTTTATTGGGATTATAGTAACATGAAAATAATTCACCCAAGTGTATGTACTCATCACATTTACATGGAAACTTAAAACCAGTAAGACAATCATAGAAAAGGTTTAATCCAACACTGAGAGATATGTTCAAAACTAAAATTAAAAAAAGTATTACTTGTAAGATTCATCTATCCCATGTTATGTTGTCAATGGGTCTCACCACTTTCAATATTACCCAATAAAAATAGAAAATGATGGATATGTATAGATTATATGGAGCTCAATAAGCCACCATGAAATACTAATTCCTTTTTCCTTTCATAGGCCAAGTCCTAGATAACTTAGCTAGGAATAAATTTGTTTTTTTCTTGGATGGATTTAATAGATATAATTAGATAAGGGTATCTCTAGAAGACTAGGATATAAATAAATTTACATGTCCATGGGGGAAATTTTCATATATATTTTTACCCTTTGTCCTATGCAATGCACTAGCTAATTTTCAAATAATATTTTTATTTATATTTATTCATATTATAAATGAGTACCTTGAAGTGTATATGGATGAATTTATAGTGCACGGTGATTATTTTGATTAATCTTTAAAAAACCTTGATAAAGTGTTAACCTAGTGTGAAAAACATAAATTACCCCTAAGTTATGAGAAATGTCTGATGGTGGTTGATCAAGGATATTATTAGGTCATCACATCTTAGCTTAGAGAATATAGATTAACCCTAAAAATATTTATCTCATAGATTCTTTCACCTAAAAACCAAACTGATATTAAATTTTTATAGGACATGTAGGATACTATAGGCATTTTTTAAAGGATTACAGTAAGATATATTTACCAATGTTTTCCTTATTCATTAAAGATAATTAATTTGTATAGACTAATAAGTGTCAACATGATTTTAAATAAATAAAATAAAAAATATTTTTTGCTCCAATATTGAGAGGTCCTAATTTGGATAAGCATTTCCACATATATAAAGATGTATCTAAAAATTCTATGGGAGTAGTATTTGGGTAGAAATATGGGGAAGGTAAGATGTACGTTGTAAGCATAGGTTCCTAATAATACTCTAAAACATGCTAATTATAGGGATAGCTTATTTTTTAGAGATTATCAATAGGCACAAAAAAGACAACCATATTATAATCCATTTACAAAGTAAAATAATAGACCAAAAAGAAAGATGAAATAAATACAAACAAAAGATAAACCATAACTAGTATCATATTAGATAATAGATTAAATCAAAACATAGTACTCACTGTGTAAAAACCATACATAAAATAATATAAGTAAAACCATGAAATAAGGACTATATTAATCTCTATCAATACATCAAACTAGATTCTATTACATCAAAGTGATATTTATAGTCTTTTATAATCATGTTGTCTCTTCACATTCCAACATTTTGATATACAAATGGAAAAAATATTCGCATTCATCTATTACCTAATTAGGTTTACAAGGCTGAATACATACAAAATTTATACAAAATACAAAGTCATACACTTCATACATGTGTCCATCTCATATACTTCATGGTTTTACCAAGCTCCATTCTTAATCCAACACTTTTTTGACTTAAATAGTTGTCTCATCCTAAGACAAAGTTGCAAGATGTTCTTAGTTGAGATATAAATATAATTCATAATCAAAATTCATAGTTATCACTCAAGGTGCCATTTAATAATTTTCACCCTTTATGCACTATTTATCCATCCTTTTGGGTTCTTAACTAAGTAAGATACTATCCTACCACGCTTTCAAGTTTTCAATAGACTAATGTAACCAGGTGACCACCTTTTATGGGTTTTAAATGATTATTTCCCTGATCTTAATATTTATACTATCTTAAATAAATTTCAATATGTTATAAGTTGCAAAAATGAAGAGCAAAAACCTTACTGCTATAGCCGAGGTGGTGTTTAGTTGGTTGGCTATAGAGGTTGGTGTGTTTGGTAAGCTATTGACTCCTATTGTTAACTATGTGTAACATTTTTTTGTGTTTCTTATGGTACTATTACTTGTTTTTGTGTTTCGTTGGTCCTTTGTTCCTCCTTCACCTTGTCAGGTTCAAGTGTGTCATACATAATTTTTTATTCATTTACTTCCTTAGTCATAATTATATCCATGGTTTCCTCATTCCATTTTATTTCAATGTTATATTAGGTACAATTAGGTGATTGTCCTTTGTCAAACTAACCATTGTGAAACAAATTCTTTCTCCTAGATTTCATTGTAGGCTCAAGAGTCTAATTTTGTTTCTTTGCACCATAGGGCTAAGGTTTTTGTTATGTTGTATAAGATTTTTATGAACTACTTATTTTTTAGATTCACCAAAAGAGACCATCCTTTCTCACACCTTTTTTTATGGCTTAGTAGAGGGATGTGTGTGTGGTCACCATAATAAGATTTATGTAGGCCTACCTTCTGTAGATAAATCCATCACTTGTGTAGATGATAATCCTATGGCTAGTTCTATTGAAAATATTTTGGCCTCCAACTTGTGCCAATCTTCTTATTATCCTATAATATCAATAAGGATATAATAATTTCGTTAAGTGATATCAACCCAAAGGTCTTATCTTACCTGATTTTACATTTAAAAAGTGGGCACTACTTTCGAAAAAAAATACTTATCCTATTATACATCATACACCTCTATTTTGATGTCTTCTAACATTGATTGAATCACTTGAATTTATTTTAACCCTAACTTAGGTAGGTCACACTCAACATCTATTCATGGAACCATGTGATGCTCAAGCCACAAATTTATTTATCAAGTTCTTTTCTTTGATGGAGGTGGTGAGGCTCTGCACATAGGTGATTTCATGTTTCCTTTATCTTTCTATGATATAATTTGTAATTATGCTAGCTATGTTTATTAGGCCTATAGCTATGAAGTTTTTTGTGAAGGTAATTGATCTGATTATGGTTGTTACACTTACATGGGGATGACTTGGAGTAGAGGCACCAACTTTGTAGCTAGGGATTTTTCTTGGTAGTCTTCAACATTCACTGCCACCATAAAAATGAAAAATGGCATTGGAGTGATACTTGTGGTAGCCAATTCATGAATGTTAATTTTTATGCCATTTTGTAACTTGTTAATTAGAGCATGTTATCCTAGATACTTCATTACATACTATGGAATCTTGGGGTGTGATTAGATCAAGGCCAAGGCTTCTAGACACCATGTGTTGAGTTGTCCTAATTGCTTGTAATATTAGCATTTTTTAGTTCATGAAATTATTATGAAGGCATTACTATGCCAAAAATATGGAGTTACATTAAATGGACCTAGTGACAACTTCCACTATGTGAAACATAGAAAAGGGACCAAAATTTGGCATTCAAAAAGGTCTATGTGATTCTTGCAAGTACTTGTTGATTCTTGAAAGTGTATCATATCATAGGTTTTTATTAGTGTTTAATAAACATTACTCATTTTTGAATTCATAGAAACTAATGAATGAGTTAAAGGTTGTGATAATCCTATTAATTTTGGTAGAATAGAGGTAGAACAAGTGGACTATTTCACAAATTTATATTAGTTAATTCTTGGGATCCACCATGGCTTAATAGTTGATCTTTGATTTTGAAGATAACATATACTATTTAAAGTGAATTATGCTTGAAACTAAGTCTAAGTCTAAACTAAGATGAATATTGACAATGAAGATAATCTAAGGTGAAGTGATAAAAAGGGAGTAAAAGGAAGGGTAAGGAAAAGATGAAATAGGTTTTTTTATCTTTAAACCAAACATTATGACAAAGTTCAAGTTTCATCTGAACATGCATTTAACCAATATATGGCATGAATTAGCATAAGCTCAAATCCTATCACACATCAAGCCAACATCTAAGGACAATATGAAATAATGAAAATAAGGACCGTGTTCACTTTAAAGATTCACCTCTGCAAGCAAAAAACATTAGCACATATGCAAGAAGAGTAAAGAAAATGAATTAAACCTTATAAATTTCAAATAATTTATCTTTATCACAAATTTTTAACTATGTACTTAAAGATGCATATCTAGAATTCAAAAGGATCATTTATATCTAAGATTTGGACTAGAAATTTGAGAGAGAAGCCATGATAGCAATTCATACATGTAAATGTGGAATTTTTTTGTAGAACTCCTTGCTTATATTAATTTTCTCAAAAATTACAAAATAGTTTTTGGATCAAATATCCCTCCTTTTACAATTGACAACACCTCTTTATATAGACAATTCATGAGGTATGTTGGTTAGTCATGTCAATTGTTAAGGATATATATCCTTTTACAATCCTTCAAGTATATTTTAGAAATTCTAAAATAAATAACCTATAGGCAATGTGATTTACAAGTTTTACATGCATTTATAAAAATAATATTCTATTTTCAAAAATATACAATATCTCTATATAATAAAATATTCTAAATCAATTAGATTGAATTTTAGACCCTTATGCTACTACAATCTTTTACCTTCCCTATAGGATCTTCATTATATCATAATACTCATTGATAAGCTAGAGGTCAATAATATGCCTCATGAAGAGTTCCTTTTATTAGTCCTATAGGCTCTTGAGATCCTTCTCAACTCTTTCTAATGATTGTTTGACGGTTCTAGCATCTCTTATATTTTATTCAGATGATAAAATCAAGCCCATGATCTTCTTGTTATCATCCCCTATCTTCCCTTGTCCTTGAGTCCTACATGAATTGAGTAGTTCTATGATTTAACTCCTCATTGATTATTAGACACAAGGGACTATGTGTGGTGGGCTCTTTGATCAAGCTATCCACTATGTACAACATTTTATCTTCTAGTTGTTTGAGGTCCTTAGAAACATCCTCCATTTGCTTGGACTAGTTTCTTAGGGCTTTGATATTATCTAGTAATATATCCATATCCATGTTTAGGTGGGCTAGGCTAACTATTTTGAACTCATGGATTTGATCCTTGGTCAAGGCTTTGATAAAATCCTTCACTTGATATATTAAAGCCTACTATTGGCCAACTTGGCTTGTAGTCATAGTATTTTATTTATTTATTACATCCTACCTAGCCTTGATTGACATTAATTAATTGAAAAAATCAGCCATGGTGTCTTCAAATTGCTTAAACCTATCCTCTGAGATTGATAAGATTGATTTCCCTTTTAAATTCTTATGTTGTTGTTCCATGCTTTTGAGGGAATCTATAAATTTTTATACTTGTGCTTGGGATACTTCAAGAACATTCTCTTCAAATATATACTTCTCCTAGACCTCTATCCTCCAACTAGGTCAATCCAACAAAAGGTTCCATTTTTTGGAAAGTGAACTCTTCTGCACCAACCATGGCCTTCTTCTTAATTACCCTCTGCAAGCTAGAAATTATTGGGTCATATTTGACACCAACTAAAGATTATGTCACCTTTGGAACTAGGGTCTCCATCTATATTCCACTTGAATCTCTTAAATTATCCATTATTATGTCATCTTGACTTTTAGAGCTAGGATCCATGGCTTGACCTCCTCATGCATTGGGATATTGATGGCCTCCATCATTGCCCAAGGGTGTTGTGTAGCAACTATATTATGTAATTTACCATAGATGAACCATTCTATAATGGTTAGACCATGAATCATAGTTTATTCACTAAATAGGTTAAATTCACTCAAAGGAGGAGTGAATGTCACCTTGGGATTCTTAGCTTTCACTGAAATAATAGCCAATTCAGATTTTCTTTTGGGGGTATCTATATGAACTAGATCCAACACTTGCTTCCCATTTTATTAATTTTTTCCTCCATTTATTCATCACCTAATTCATATGCTAGTAACATCATTTTGAGGGCATCTTCTATGGTCTCATCAGGGTCTAATGCTACTATGTGAACCTTCTCCATAAGTGATCCTTGTTCCTCTACTTGGTTTGAAGAAAATGCAATCTCATCAGGACTTCTTTCTTTTAACCTTTGCTTAATCTTTGTTTATACTTGTGGTTGAGATAATGGAGGTCTAATAGGTGTAATTATTAGTAAATGATACTATCTTGGCCACAATTTCCATCTATCATCTCCTCCTTTTTTCTCCCTTTGCATCCTAGATTTTGGATTGAAGTTATGTTTTTTAAATCTTCTATGATCTCATAGAATGAATAATGAACCCAAAAACTATCAATACAAATAAATTACCAATAGGCTAAGATCTTGAAATAATACTCAAAATTAATTCATATTGAATGGATTCAAATAATTACAAACCCAAACCATGCTTAAATAAACCTCAACTTGGAAATTAGAGTTTACATGCAAACTTTGAGAAAAAAATAAAATCTAAAAAAACTTCTATTTTTAGCAACTGTTGTTAATAGTAAGTTCACATGCAAGAGTGCACATATCTAAAAATATCAAAAAATATCCTAAATGATAAAATTAACCTATCAAATTAAATTCAATTGAAGTTGACATCTAAATCTAAAAATATATAATTTTTAAAAATAAAAAATTCCCCCAAAAATAATTAAATTTTAATTTTGGACCCTCAGATGATCACGTATGGCCTCAAAAAAATATTGAAAACATCCCTAAGTAGGTAGCACTACCTAGGATAGAAAGTAACTTTTTGATATAGTTGTTTTGGCATTTGAAAGAGCTTAAACAGATCTATGGGTCAAATTTTAGGGCCTCTAAAAGGTTGGCCTATTTTGATACATCATTCTCCTTTGGTTGGAAACAACTCAGCTCTTATGAGTTGCCTTGATTATACTGCTGCCATTTTTCCTTGTCAATATTATTCAACTCCCATTATATAATCCAAGTGTTGTCTTCTTGTTGTAATCCTTCCCACTACACTAAATACCTATTATAATTCTATTTCCTTGTGCTCATCATCCTCATATCCATAACCTACACTATCTTTTCCTTCTTCTTTGGAACCTAATGCTCCTAATTTACTTCTTCATCTTCATCACCTTCAACATCCTCTCCATGGAATTGATATAAATATAGAATATTACATACTATAGATATATCACAATTTTGTGTTCAATTCATGTCATAAGCACTATCATTGATTTTCATCTTAATTTTGCATGGAATAATTTGCTTGTACTTTAACTTATTATATGTGTCTTTTGGAAATATTTATTTCCTAGAGTAAACCATTACAAAATCTCCTTAAAATACCTTTGATCTTCTTCTGGCATCTACTATTGCTTTATATTTTAAATTACTTTCTTGTAAATTTCTTCTTCCTCCTTACAACTATTACATATGCTCTATAAATGCTTCTGCATCATCACTAATTTGATCTACAATTGATAATTGTATTAAATATAAAATACACATATGATTTCTCCCATAAAAATATTGAAAACATGACTTTCTTATTGATTTTTTCACTAAATTTTTATATACAAACTCAACATGTGGTAAATCCATGTTCCATTGCTTGGGCTTCTCTTCCACTATGCATCTCAACAGATTTCCCAATCTCTTATTCATAACTTCTATCTATCCATCTATCTATGGGTGACATGCACTACTGAATTGTATCTTAGTACCCATATTCTTCCAAAAGGTCCTCCAAAAATGACTTAGAAATTTCATGTCCCTATTTGATGTAATTATTTTTGGAACACCATGCAATCTCACAATATCCTTAAAAAATAATTTTCCAACTCTAGTGGCATCATTAGTTTTCTTATATGCAATAAAATGAACCATTTTATAAAATTTGTCTACAAAAATAAAAATTGAATCATTAACTCTCTAGGTGTTTGGCAATCTCAACATAAACTCCATACTCAAATTTTTCCATGGTCCTCTTGAAACAAGTAATGGCATGTATAGTCTAGTAATTTGTGCATGCCCTTTAGCCACCTGACATATCCTACACCTTAAAAAATAAATTATCACAGCTATATTCATCTTTGGATAAAAATAATTTTCCTCCACCAAATCTATTATCTTCATCTTAAACAAATGTCCATCCAAACCACCATTATGTAATTATCATATTATATTGTCTGGTACAAATCCAACTAGAATGCATAATTGTTTACCTTTAAAGATATAGCCTTCATGTATAAGATACTCATCATGAATAATAAATGTCCCACCTATTAATGGATTCTTATACATAGTAGTTAATAATGCTACTATTCTACTCAATGCATCAGCTACCTTATTTTGTTTTCCTGATTTATGCTTCAACATAAAAGTATACCCATCATTCAATTTCTTACTAAAATATGCTAGTAGATTTCCTTCTTGACTCAAAATAACACCAATTCCCATAAATTAGGAATCAAAATCAACCTCAAACACTTTTTTAAAATCCGATAATGATAAATTGGTCTTTCCATAATCTTATTCTTCAAAAATTCAAAGCTTTCTGTGGCTACTCTAGTCCATGTAAATTCATTCCATCTCATGCAATCTATTATTGGTGAAAAAAGACTACTAAATTTTTTAATAAATTTGATATAAATAGTTATTAAACCATGGAAAATTATTACCTCTCTAATGTTTCTTGTAATATGCCACTCAACAATTGCCTTTGTCTTTTCTTCATCTATTTTCACCCCATCTACTAAAACTACAAATCCCAAAAATACCAAACTATTTTTCATAAACCCACACTTCTTCAAATTTGCATGCAAATTTTATGTAGACAATCAAAAACATCCCCTTGACTAGTTTTCTATGTCAAACTACCTTGGACCTATTCTTGACCTTTAGTTAGCTATTTACCTGGTTAACTCACCCTTAAAATACCTCTTCTACTTTAACATTCATTAAAAAACCTAGGATGCTTTGGATAAACATTTTAAAACCTTAACTAAGAACTTGTTTTCACCCTTTTGTGCTTGAGGGAATGACCATCGATGGTCAATTAACCATCAATGGTTAGCTTGACCATTGATAGTTAGGTATCTGAGCTTAAAAAATAAGAACTTCTAGCTATAAGCAAGATAAGTATGGGAAAAATAGAAACTTTCCCATGCAAACCTTATAGATTATCATCTCTTCAAATTTACATATTTATTTGAGATCAACTTAGTAACTTCCTTCATCCTTACTTAGCAACGTTGTGCTATAAATTAAGGGATCTTGGAAGAGAAAAGGATCCCAAAAAAAGCATCTAAGCTCTCTTGTTTTCTTGGTGCAGGCATCCAAGATACCAAAACTCTATCTATTTGACTTTTTAAGTTTGGAGTACTATTATGCTGTATAATTTCATTAATCTTGTCATTATCTTCTAATTTTCATCATACAAGTATTTTGCTTTTGTTTTTAGCATTTCCTTTATCCACTAAATCTTTCTATCTTGATCAGATCACCCACACATTATCCCTCACCTTCAAAACCCATATTTAACCTTTTTCCCACATACCATTCTACCCACAAATCCATTTCAATACCCTACAAACTTCTAAAATAAACCATATTTAGCTGTTACAACCATCATTCGTTACATCAACCATCATTGGTTACCTAACCATCATCGATTAGGACAACCATCAGTAGTTAGCCTGACTGTCAATGGTAACCTATCAAAGAAAATAATATATTTTTATTTCCTCCCCTTTCACACCCAATCAGACCCTATCTCTATTTTTGGCCTATCTACATACCCTGCTTAGATCCTTTAGATATGACCTTGATCTACTTGTACATGGTATTGACCCACCATGCTATATTTTTACTGAATAGGTCTGTTATTTATTTTTTACATAATCATTTATGTTCTTACAAATTTATCACATTTCATTTCTATTGTCAGAATATTTTTATCATTAGGGGAGTGGATTGGTATCCATGCAAGGGAGATTTTGCTTCTTGGATTTAGCACATTGCTAGGCAATCCACCCTTCATACTTATCTAACAAACAAGTTGGTTTAGTATTGTCTTATTATAGGTAGTCCTTCCTTATCAAAAAGGAGCTCCTACTTTGTTTGGTCATCAATGAGAATAAAATTTAACTAGTTACACACCCCTTATCTATTGTTTCTCTCCTTTTTCCTAAAAGTTATAAATTTAGTAAGAAATAGTAGGAAACATTCTAGCACACTTAGTGGGACCCTTTCTGGGTTCGTAGTTCTTTTTAGGCATATAGTTGCATTAGTGAAAATACATTTCTTGCATTTTTTTTATTTATAAATTACAAAAGATAGATATTTCATTTATTTTATTTTCTATAAATAAAAAATTAAACAAAAAAGCTTCCATCTTAGGGATAGGTTACATTTTCATCTTGCATTAAGTTAATTTTAGCTATTCCTTATTTGCATGTGAAGACATCAAAAATTTATTTTGGTTAAAGTTGAGTGCATTCATTGTCTTGTCTGCTTAATACTTAGCTCACCTAGATTAATTAAATACATTATGAATTAATCATAGCACACATATGTTACACTACCAAACCACTCACACAAAATTAAACATCAAAACTTACTTGAGACAAGGCCCATTGGGATTTCATCACTCTTTGGATCACCTTACCCCACCTGGTGATCTCACTTAGATTTCATCACTAATGGGAGGACCCACTCCATTCTTTGGTGGAGTATAAAATCTAGACAAACAATATCTATTGTCTAAGTGGCCCAAGTCAACTTCAAGTTCATGAAATGTGGGTAGCAAGCCCCCAGTACCAAGGCACGTACCTGGTCCAGTGTAGATTCTTTGAGCACCAAAATTTATCTTGAAAACATCCTTAGATAGCTCTTCTAATAACTAACTTGCAAGCCAATTTCCCCTTTGATATTCTTTAAATCATAAGCCAAAAGTGATTTAAAATGAATCTTAGGATTAATTATACTTTTAGTTTGTTCCTTGTTTACTTTTTGATTTTATTTGTTTTCTCATTATTTTTGGTGATAGGTTGGTTATCCATTTTTGATTTCTTATTTGGTCTTTACTAAACAATAACTGAGGAATCTAAATGACCAACCATCGTATTCCTCTTCATCTTCATCCATGGATTAAACCTCGGATGTGGATAAATCACCCCATGCTTTGCCTCACCATTTTCCTCCACATACCATACCTCTAACTATTTTTTAGGGTGATATGCACTTTACCACCCTCTTGGACCATAATTCAGTTGCCTTGAAACACTACCTCACTACTTTGGCAAACTATACCCCCATTATTTTGGTCCCTCCTATAGAGCCAACTTTGGTTATGTCTTCTTACCTAATGGTTGGTGTCACTTCCACTCAACCCACAATGACCCAAGCTTCATCCTCTACCAACAACCCATTTAATAGTACCACCCAAATCCCATCTAATGTTTTAATTGGTGGTCAAATATCCCTACCTAGACTATAGGATCAACATTACCTATCATTACCCATAACCCATCATATATTTCAGTGTCTTATACTCCAAATTCTACCATTCCCCCTATTTTAACCACTCCACCCACTTTTACCCCATTTTATAATCTAGTAATTTCCATATCTCAAACCCTCCCACCTATTATCACTTGTGTTACTACACAACAACAACCAACTATCAATTTTATTCCTTCATTTTTATCTATCCCACCCATGACTAATCCTGGCATACCTTTATATCAAACTATATCAACACGTTAATAGGTATCCATCACCACTTACCAATATATTCCCAACCCATAGGGATATATTTCCCTTGCTACCTAATCATTTGTTCCTAGTAACCCATATGGGACACTATCCCAACCTTAAACAACCACATACCAATATGTGGCCTCATCAGTACCTCCTACCACATCTCTATTTATTGTTATAACCCAACCAAAATAAAACTTACCACCAAATTATGAAGCTTCTCAAACCCAACTATATTTAATCAAGATGCTCATGGATAAAATGACCCATCTTGAATCCTTTATATTTGGTTCTCATAATATTTTATCCTATGACCAAATTTGCAATGATTTAATTAATCCATCCATTTTCATCCATGCTATCCACCTCAATGGAAATTCCCATATTTTCTAAGTTATAGGGTAAGGAGGATCCTTAATAGAATTTGAGGTCATTTTACCATTCTTTCTATTTTATCATACATAATGATGCTCTCCTCCTCTAAACTTTTCCCATGTCCTTATCTAGACCAGCCCTTAATTGGTATAGTGCTCTCCTAAAACACTCCATTTTCTCATTTAGACATTGGAGCAAATATTCCAAGAACATTTTTTGGTGAACATATCTAAGAAGGTCTCCATAATGGACCTCTATTCTATCAAACAGTTTAATGATAAATATATGATTGACTTCATCACATGATGGTGAGGTCTCATTAACCAACTATCCTTTTTACTACCCCAAGTAGAGCTTATTGAGATTTTTTGTAGGGGATGCACAAAAAACATTTCTCCCCCCTTCAAGTTCAAACACTTAGAACCTTTGATGAAGTGTTCACAATGGCGTATAAACTTAGAAATTGTGCCATAGATGAGGGTAAATTGAAATTGTGAAATAAGAATTCCACTTTCAAAACTAATGATCCCTTTGTTACTAAGAGAACCAACCAACCCAATCCTAAATCTAAATCTTCTACAAATTTAGTTGTGTTAAAAGTTTTCCCACCTTTATCTATTAACCAACTGCATCAAACTAATCCTTCCAACCTTTCTTACCCACCAAACTAAAATAAAAACTAGGTTCCTCCTAAGAAATTTACACCTATAAGAGATTCATATGCCTCTGTATTGGAAAAAATACTCAAATCTAAATTTATTCATCTTCCACCAATCAAGCCACCTCAACAATTTAACTCCTCTTGCCCCATACTTAGGTGGTACAATGAAAATGACCATTATGCTTTCCATCAAGTTGTTGGACATGACATAAATTGGTGTAACAATTTTAAAAGACTCATCTAAAATTTGATTGAAAATAGTGAATTTTTGTTTGACAACCCTAATTCACCTCCTAATCATTCTCTTGATATATTTTGCAAACCTTTTCCTAATCATACTCCATTGGCCCAACCCCATAACAATAACTCTAAACCATCATCATCCAATGAGGTACACATAATGAACATCATCATAAATGAGCACATGGTAGATTAGCCACACACTTATATCACTCCTTCACCAACCTCACCTATGGAATAAGTAAGTTCACCTCTTATCCCTTCAGAGACCCAAATAGAATAATCTATAACCCTCATGTCTTCACTTGATCCAACCATACCCATACCCACCTCTCCTTTCATGGAATCTACTATTGATTTAACCACATTTTCTTTTACCCCACTAAATGAAAGGGTAGAATCCTCCTCTTTTCCTTTTGATATCATAGCAAAGGAAGAAATTGAGACCATACCTACACCCTTGATCAAAGAACCATATGTTCCCCAAATCACCCAACAAGTGACCATTGCATCATTTACCTAGATAGGGATTCTATAACTTTATATCTCAAGTAAAAATGAAGTAACCTTACCTTTTCCCTTACCTAAGGGCTTAACATTAGAAATAATTGATCAAGGGACCAAACCCATTTACAATCCCTTTTCTCAGTTAGTGCAAAGTCTATAATTTGCCTCATAACCTAACCTAGATAGAGCCACCTTTTGGCATCATCTGGGGATCCTACACCAAAATAGAGTTGAACCCTTGAACCTATTATCATCTAACCTCAAACTATTATCAACCCATCATCAAACATTTACTTCTCCTAAGACATGATAAAACCATATCACCCACCTCCACCTAGATGATCTCATAATTTTCTCGCTAGACCAACCAAGAATCTGGGTATCCTTCACACACCTAGCATCACCCATCTACCCATAAAATTGGACCTAACCACATCTAGTCCACCAAAAAAACCATAAACTAAGATGGTTTGAAGGGTTTACTTTCCAAAACCTCATCCTCAAGCTCGACCTATGCTACCTCCTCATTTACCATCCATTTTGGGACCCCACCCTTCTACCATCCTAATCATCTATTATACTTTAATTAAACCAATGCCCTATCCTATGCCTACCCTTTCACTACCCAATCAATAAACTTCTTCATCATTATTATCTAGTTTATCCCCTTTTACTTTCCCACCTATTATCAGACCCTCATCCTCTACTTCAAAACCATCTACATGTAACCTAATCACAGTTAAGCCAACCCAACCCAAACCATCTACCAAATTTGTTTAACCACATACCATTCATAAATTCAATTCTATGCCTAATAAGGTTATTATTTGTTTAATGACTATTACAACACCCCCAACACCTCTAAATGAATCCTATATAGTTATTTTATAGAGGATATTGCAAACATCTTCCATCAAGTTGTCACCCATCAAGCTATTCACCACTTATAATACCAAACCCTCTTAGTTCGATGATACTTTTATTTGTGTACATCATAATAAACTAATACATGACACAAAGAACTACAAAGCTCTCCAAGCCCTTATCCATAGCCTATATGATGAGGATAATCTATTATTGGATGAATCACCTTCACCAGCCTAACCAATCCAACTACCAGCCAAATCAATCCAGCTACCAATCCAAATGATCTAACCACTAACCCCACCTATACTTGCTCTTTGAATTTCATCCAAAAATAAATAAGAGGAACTAAAGTAATTACTTAACATGACCGATCCTATTATCCATACCATTCATATGATTACCCTATCTTGAGTGTAAAAATGAGGTAAGGGAAGAGCCCATGCATCCATTCTATGGACATATCATTCAAAATCTTAGCCTTCCAACAAGCTCAAACACCAACACTACCACCTATTCCCTCATCTATACCTAGAGTCTCTAGCCTAGGTGTACCTCCCACTAACTCTTCTACATCAATTCAAAAACCATGTTGAAGCAAATTCACCAAGCACTAGTGAATATTAGCCTTTACGACTTGATCAACACCTTGCCCCATCATTGATAGACACTAATAGATGCTCTCTAATCCATTGAGGTTAAACCAAATGACCCTCAACCTCTTGATTCCTTCATTATAACCCTCCAACATTTTATCATCATCACCTTCCAATATTTTGAGATACCTCCAACCCATTTTGAGGAATTCGACCCTCCTCTCTTTGTCACTGCATACATTAATCACACTCATGTTAAAATGGTGATGATTGATGGAGGAGCTAGCATCAACATAATCTCCTCCCATTAATTTTATTAGTTATATTACCAAATAACATCATGGCTAAAATCACAATAGTTATTCACTCTTATAATGACATAATGGCCTCTACCTTGGGGACCATTATCCTTCAAATATGCTTGGGGCTTCACACCATTCCTGAGATATTTTATGTTGTAGAGGGTGAGTTCCAATATAAAATTTTAATTATATGCCCTTGGACCTAAGCTATGAGTTGTATCCCCTCTAATTTACACCATTGTGTAAAATTCAAACATGAAGGATAGGTTATAACCATCAAGGCTAATCCTATTCCTTTTACATCTTGCAACATGACCTATATGCCTAATTATGTCCTTCTTCCACATTCATCTCCTACATAGTCAACCAACCCCATTAACACAACTACACCACCAACCACAACCCACAGTGTTTCTACCATCAACAATGATGAAGCCTTAACTAGTCCATCTATCTCTTTTTCTTAGATTCCCATTGAGGATTCTTTGGCACAAACTTTCCAACATCTCTCCCTTGGGGAATATAAACTTTTATCTTTATATGCTTTTCCCACTCCACATGAATATGGGAACCTTTAAAATTACCCTACTTATGACCCAAATATATGAACCATCATCCCCTTTGGACTTCCCAATAATAAAACAAATTTTATCTATGGGGGACTTGATCAACCACTCCTTGCTCCTATCATCAATCCATATATTCAACCTTTCAATTCTAATTTATCCTATCTAATCAATCCAACCTTTACTAAAACCTATCTTCATTATTGTGATTATAAAGGATTTGGTATGGGCCTTTATGAATAAGGACCTCATGAATTTCCCATTATCAAAACTTAACAACCTCATGAGTTTTTTGAGCTTAGGTTTAAACCAATATAAGAACCCACCTCACCAAAACCAATTTCTACCCATGTGGAAGAGATTCTATCCTCATCCAGATCATCTTTTAATCCAAAGACACTGACATCATCCCATCTAATCTTTTTTATCAATATCATTAGCTTAGGACCACTAACCTATTAACAAGGTGGCCAAACTATAACATTTCCTCTCATCCATCTTATGATGATTAACCATGATTTACCCACTATTCACACCATCCAACACCAAGATGATTCTTTCATCCTAACCTACCTTAGTGTGGGGAATTCTTCTATATACAAATCCCTTCCCCCTAAAAACCAAACCATGTTAAATGAGTCAACTAAAAATATTAACTTGGGAAGTCAAGAAAACCTTTGCATTATTAAACTTGGCCAATCCTTAAATTTAGATAAGCAATAGGATTATCCTGCCTTCCTTCAATACCCTAACATCACATTCACGTGGTTTTATTAGGATATACCTAGGATTGATCCCTTTATAGTTACCCATAACATTGTTACCCATCTTGAGGCTATGATGGTACAACAAAATATTCATAAAATACACCCTCACATAGCTCTTCTTGTCAAAGAACTTCAACACCTTCTATCTATCAACTTCATTCAACCCACTGATTATCAATAATGGGTTTCTAACATCGCTCTCATCACCAAACCCACTAGGGGACTTAATTTTTGGATTGATTTCATGACCTTTACCTTGCATGCCCCAAGGATGAATTTATTATAGCCAATATTGACCAACTAGTTGATCTTACCATGTGCCATGATATTTTATCTCTCATGGATGGATTTTTAGGATAAATTCAGATCTTGATCACCACCTTAGTTCAACATAAAATTACCTCTATCACCCCTTGGGGTACCTTCTACTATCAGGTCATGCCATTAAGTTTAAAAAATGGAGGAACAACTTATCAATGAGCCATGACCTATATCTTCCATGATCTTATCCATAAGATTATATAAGATTATGTGGATGATATCCTAGGGAAATACAAACACTACAAGGATCATCTATCTATTCTCAGTATCATCTTTGATCGACTAATCTAATTCCATGCTAGGGTCAATCCTAAGAAATGCATTTTTGGGGTTCTCTCTAGGAAGCTCCTTGGATTTATCATTTCCTTCTATGGAATTGAGATTGATCCTACCAAGGTTAAGGCCATCTTGGAAATGTCTCCTCCAAAAAACCTTAAATAATTCATATTCTATATTGAAAACTATAATCTATCCATCACTTCATCTCTTAGCTATTAGATAGATGCTAACCCTTTCACCATCTCTTAAATAAAGACACCTCCTTTAGATGGACCAAAGAGTATCAACAAGCCTTTTATTCACTCAAAGACTACTTTCATGCTCTACTAGTTCTTATCCCACCTAAGGATGACCAACCTTTCTACCTTTACATATCCACCACCAATCATTCTTTAGGTGCAATGCTAGCTCATATAAATGACCAAAATAAATATCAAGCCATCTATTATATTAGTTGCACACTTCTAGAGTATGACACATGATATACCCATCCTAAAAAAACATTGTATTTCTCTCATTTTTTTCACCTCTAAACATTATCATTACCTTCTTAATCATAAAACATACATTATTACCAACACTTATCCACTCAAGTATATGCACTCCAAGCCATACTGAAATCAGCATATGGCTAAGTGGTTCATGCTTCTAGCTTAGTTTGATCTTGATTTTATTCAACGAAAATCCATTAAACGAAAATTCATCACTAACAAATTGTCTAAAGCTCCCCTCCTAGATAACCAACCTATTCCATTGACCTTTCCTGATGAGTCTATTATGACACTTTTTCAAGAAAATCCCCCTTACCAAATGACCATCTTTTTTGATGGCTCTAAATGCCTACATGGTGGGGGTGTGGGAATAATTCTCATTCCCCTTCATGAAAAACCTCTCCCACTTTGCTTGAAACTTGAATTTTAATGTACTAAAAACATGGAAGAATATTAAGATTTAGTCATCGATATCTAAACCATTCTCACCTTGGGAATCAAAACCATTTCTATCTTTGATGACTCCCAACTCATAATCAACCAAGTCAATAGGTCATATCAATATAAAAATCATGTCTTAAAAAATTATAATCTTCTCATTGATAAGTTATTAACACTTTTTAAATGTTACCAGATCTAGTTAGTACCTTGATCTACTAACTAAAATTTTAGATATAATGGCCTCCATTGCATCTCAAATTCCTCTTAACCCATTACATCTAAACTATTTGTCACCATCCATCATTTCATTAGGCCTTCATATATTAGTTTAGATCTTCCTACAATTTATACTGTGGAGGCATCTCCTTCAGATGTTTAGTATGACCAAAATTTTAACTACCTTAACCTTGACATCATTTCACCTGACCTCTCAAAGAATGCTTAGAAATCCTTGATTTAGGGTACCTCTCATTATACTATACTAGGAGGAATCCTTTTCAAACATGGATTTGATGGCCTTATTATCCATTGTCTACGAAGTCATGAGATTTCTCACGCTATCAAGGAAACTCATGATGGAGTCTGTAGTGGACATTCTAGTGGCCTTGATGTCACTAAAAAAATCCTATGCCTTGGCTACTATTGGCCTACCCTTAGTTAGTATTATTGTGACTATGTAAATAAGTGTGTTAAATGCCAACAACACATTAACTTGAATCACATGCCCACTCATGCACTTCAGGTATCTAAAGATTATTGGCCCTTCTCATAGTGGGGGATTGATCTCATTAGAGAAATCAATCCTCACTCATCTCAATGATACCAATACATCATCACCGCTATTTAATATTTCAATAAATGGGTGGAATCCATTCTCCGTATCTTAATCAAAGCCAAAAAAAATTATTAGTTTCATCAATCACCATGTCATCTATAATTTTGGTGTCCCTCATAAAATTATCACTGATAATAGAAAATACTTCAAAAATAAGAAAATTCAAGCCCTCTATGATGCTTTCAGCATAAATCTTAGCCATTCCTTGCCTTACCATTTATAGGAAAATAGAAAAGTAGAAGCCTCCAAAAAAACCCTCATCAAAATGCTAACCAAAGTTTTAAGTGCTTCAAGTCAGGATTGGCACCTATACGTCCCATACGCCTTGTGGGCCTATCACACTAGAATTCAAACCTCCATAGATGCTACACCTTTTTCCTTGGTCTTTGGTGTAGAGGTTGTCTTAACTCTCAAATCCCATATCCTCTCTCTTTATATATCCTTGTAATACATCATTTATAAAGATGATTATTGTCAAGAATGCCTCACACACCTTGAGTTACTTGATGAGCATCACCTTGCTACCCTTAACCATATTTGTGTCTACCAAGAACATATCACCCATGCTTATAAAATACATCTAAAATAATGGGAATTCAATATCAAAGACCTCGTCCTTAAATAAAAACATGTAACAAATATGGAGAAAAGAAAAAAAGTCAAATTTACTTTCAATTGAATTGGACCCTATATCATCACCCATAAGTATGGATCATGAGCTTATCATTTATCCTCTATTAAAGGTAAACTAGAACCTAAGCCTCTCAATGATTCACATCTGCATCCTTTCTACTATTAAATAATATCTAATAAACATTGTTGTCTAATTTAAGCTCATAACTTGGTTTATGAGATTTTCACCTCCTTACCCTATTACCCTATTCCTCTTAGGGACATGTGATTACAATGGACCCATGTGATTATCAATCATAAACATTAGTCTAATATTAGATATGGATACTATGGCTTGGCCCATGACATGGTTCTCATGGATACTTTTCATCTTTAACTAGATGGAATCCCATGATCACTTATTTCCCAAAACCAAATACCATTACCTCACAACCACCTTTTGTGGTAAAAATCTTACCCCTATAAAGGTCAACCTCTAAGCTTGAATATATGTGTCCATGTCTGAAACAAAATTCAAAAAAAATTCTACATGGGATATAAAATATTATCTGGGTCTATTTTCTTAAGTACAAATTGCTCCCTCAAAGGTCAACCACCAAATAAAGTCAAAATAGATATACTGGTCCCTTTAAAGACAACTATCAAATACTTATTCATATTCAAACTTAGACCACTATTTTAAAGGATGGTTAATCCAACATATCAAACCTAATCTCTTCCTAAAATCTACAATTAGCTCTATCAAAGCATTGAAGCTTATCACATTGATCAGCTTCACCCTTTTCATAAATATGAGCAATAAATGACCCTATTAAATGAGATTTATCCCAAATGGGACAGAATTGATTCTCTCATTAAAAATTATATTTTTAGGCTTCCTACATCGATTAGCTTTACCCTTTTCATAAATATGAGCAATAAATGACCCTATCGAATGAGATTTATCCCAAAAAAGCCACAATCAATTCTCATTAAAAATTATAGTTGTAGACTTCTTGCATCGATCAGTCTACAACTTTGAAAATACATAGGCTTTTCTATATTGGTTCCTAAGTCACCTATAAAAAGGGTAAGGAAATCCACATCAGGTTCCTACATCATCCCTTTTCCCTCCATTAACCTATCATCCCCTTTTCTTGTATACCCTCTATAAATCAAGGGACTATGAGCTCACTTGTCACCCTATGTATATTATGATACCTTTTCACTATAAGCATGCTAATGCAAAGCATATGAAAGGTTTATTTTCATTAAGATCAATCCACCCTGGGTTTAACAAGGTCTAATCTAATGAAACCAACATGACTTTTTCTCAATTATATTGGTTCATATGGATGTTGTCTCTAATTAAATTGAGTTTCTTACCTACACTTACTTTATGTGTTTTCATTAAAATATTAAATATTATCTATACACATCGTAACGTTCTTAAAATAGGCCATAATCATAAACCATATCATGAACAACTTATCATGAACCATAAAACCCACATGAACAAATTGTAAAAACCATTTTCTTTCACAAGCTACATTGAGTAACATCACATTCACACATTACTTAAATTTTCATCATATCCAAGAATATACATCATAAACATTTTCCCCACATCAAAATATACCTATATAATCAAAACATCATCTAGAGCAAGAACATTAAACCATATATCATCAAATGCCTATACTAAGAACATCGATCTAAATAATCATCATAATCATAAGTCCATAAAAAATCATCATCTATAACATTAAAAACATCTATGTCACTCATCAACATCAGTCCTAATCATCACATCATAAACATACAAAAATCCATCTCATAAAACATTAAAGCATAATCACCATAAACATATGAATCATCTCATATAAATCATCTAAATCACACACACACACACACACACACACACACACACACACACACACATTAAAAATAATAAATATATGTACATATCTCTCACTCGTATACATCTCACATCGATGGCACATAGGCCAATATCAAAATCTACTATACATCTATCTACAACTAGAAACATCTTAGCACCTTAGAGTACCACTACCATTGGATCCATCCCCACTTGTACCTATACCTATTCCTATGTTAGTACTTGTGCCCATCCTAGGTGGAAGTCCTATTAGATAGCCCACTACCATAACCCACTAACTTGGTGTTGTAAACATTGGTCCACCAACCAAGTTGATTTGATACTCACCCCACCTTGGCTCATTAGGTCATTATGCTATCATAATTCCCTCATAGTATTATATCTCTTATTTAGATTCTAGATATTAAGCCTATAAAACAAAAATAAGAGGTGCTACTATTATCCCACTTATCCATCATAGTGAGTCTCTCTCTTTTGTAACTAAACCAAGCAAAACCTTTGACTAGTCCCTCTCCATTATAACTATCATGACCTTCCCCTAGAAAATGACCACATATCCCTATAGAGTAGTGACCCATGCCTAGGCTTGATCCCTCTCTACCTTAATTCCCCTTAGCGAGCCCTAAAGTGTGTAAATCTACCATTGTAATTCTATGATTTTAGCCTAGGCTATAGTGAGTGTTGTCACTACCTAAGGATCACCTTGTGCTGGATCAATGTCCATAGGCCCATGATCCCCATCTCCCTAACCAAAATCTATTACCATATATTTACCCTAGAACCATGTAGGTAAATCAATTATAATTCCTACATCATCTCTCTCTTTGATGGGTAGCTATTCATGATCAAACTCCTCTTGTAGTTATGGATTTGGTAATAAAAACTTTGCATCCTCCCTCCAGTACCTTGAAAAATTAGGTGGAATAACCTATACAAACCCAAACTATAGTCACACTCTCTTAAATGGGATATGATCTACCTCACCATCTCACCTCTTAAACACCCATCTCTAACTCTGCAAGGCTGATGTATGATATCTATACCCGCCCCACACTAATCAAGTCTTTTATGGCCTCCAAACTATATCTAAATGTGTTAAGCCCTCCAAGGTATCTCAAAATTGTTCAATATCCCTCACACCACAACCATCTCATATCATTTCCCCATCTCTCCTTCACTAACAAAATTTGACTCTATAGTTTGTTAACAATTAACCCTCTATAAGTAGGCCTAATGGTCTCAACACCCATATGTTCTCATATGCCTAGAAATAGAGTATAAACCCCACACTGATACTATAATTCTTGTATGATCTAAAGCCCCATAACTCTCTATAGATATACACTAATAGAACCTGGGCCCATCTAAAGACCATATTCCTAAGTACTAGCTCCATAAGTACCCCAAATAAAACATAAAGGAACCTCTCTCCAACTAAATCTAGTATAGCATAACAAGTCACTACCAATTGCATCATCATCAATATGTGTCTCTCTCCTTGGGCCCATTAGTATAATGGCTTAATGCCAAATCTCCTAGAGTGAAATTGTGCATACACTTCATCCACCCTAAATAATATATCCATACACTTTTGAATCTCCTCATTCTCTATATGATATATTACATTCCCTTGAATGGGTAACTATGTGATATTGTGCTCATCTTCTAATATGATGCTCATCTCTCTGATTGGTAACCAAAATGTGTTATTCATTGTGTCTCATCTCTCAATGGGGGTAACTATCATCATGGTATCCTAAGAAGGCACTGGTAATGGTGCAGCACTCCAAAACCAACTGACTCTATATGTCACTAGTCTTCTATAGACATAACATCTCACACCTCTATGAAGATCTCAATAACTTGATCCTACAAATGGATCTACTCTTAAGCTTGTAAAACAATCAAATCCATCATATAGTGATAACCTATCCCTATTTACATTTTCCAAGATATGGTGACTATCAATCACTAAGTATACCCACTAACAATATTTAATTTACCCCTTTTCTACACCTATCTCTTTTAAACTACAAATAATAATTTTAACTCTTCACAGATTTCATGCACCTATAACCTACTTGATACTAATTACTCTTATCACCTCACTCCTACCCTTTATCTAAATACATACCTACCTCTCATCTCTAGTTGAGGGCCTAATACCTATACAAAGCTTCCCAATACCCTTAAAACATTCTTTACACCTTCTTCTACCCAAACAAACAATAAACCATCTACATTTGAAACTACTCTATACCTGAACACAAATATTCAAACCATCTACATTGATAAAATTTCACATCCAACCATTTACCCCTTACATAAATATTCCATTATTATCTATATTTACACTATCCTTACCAACATTAAAACCCTAAGAAACCAAGATTAAACATCAAACCCTTAAAAAACACACCCACTACCCACTCCCTTCCCATTTCCTTTAAAAGACAACTTTCCTATATTCTAAAATACAAACATTCAACTTTCAAACTAGTTATACTAAAAATACTGTAATCTAGTCATATTTGATTAATCAACTCCCACTTTTTTCCCATCCATTTTCCTACACAAACACCTCCTTTTATCAACTATAGATGGATACCTCAACCATCAATAGTCTTATTGAGGTATTTTTCACCCCTCAGGTTGATTGTCAATGGTCAGGTTAATTACTAATGGTCACTATTAGTGATGGTGGTGGTGAGCCTTGACCCTTTAACCTCCTTTATACTCCAAAAACTACCCTAATTCCTATACTTTATCTTCTTTTACATCTATTATAAAAACACTAGCTTGTAGTTTCCTACCCTTATCCTTATTTTCCCTATTTTTCCATATATTTTCACAAAACCCTAAAACACCAAAACCTAGGGCATCTCTCTTCCCAAACATTTTACAATAATAAAATGCCTAAATAATCACAAAATACTATTTAAAAATTTACATTTCAAAACATAAGGTGGCCCTACCTTATTCCAAGAATAATGATGACATCTCAATTTATGTCTAGCTACCTAACCGTGTTCATCTTTAGCATCTATCTTAGCACTACTCAATTTCCCTCTTAATCATAATTACCAATAACACTCAACACTTAATCACACTTCCAATGATCATAGACATGTCTCATACCAAGAACTTAGGTAATGTTAAAAGACAACAAGGTTTCAAATGGTGACAAAACTTTAACCACTTTCCTTTTTACTATGATTTTAGGGTTTTTACCCAACCATCAATAGTTAGCTAACCATCGATGATTAGACATAACCATCGATAGTTACCTAACTAATGATGGTTTACCTAACCATTAATGATTAATTACCCACAACCTTTTCTACCATATTAACTTGAACCCAACCTTATGTTACACTCAAGTGGGGTAACCCATTTTACCACAACTTCACCTCTTTAGGAGTAACCCTCTCTCTCAACCAATAAGAACTACATTAGTCCTAAATTTTATGTTGGATCTAATATCCATAACACTATGTAGGTAGCATCCTCTTGCCTAGCACATTATGATTTATCTCAACCACTCCTTACCCAACTAACCATCCAACCTATTTTCCCACATCCACTTGGATGTTAATTTTTTTTTGAACCAACTTATTCACATGCCTTGTGATGACTTTGGTTTGATCATGTTGACTACCTTAACCAATTCTTCCATGTTGAATTATTTCATTTCATACCACCTTATATGTGACCCAACCATTTATGTTTTTATTGGGAGTACTTCTTACCCTAAAAACCTAAGTAAACACCCAGCTTATTTAGGATACTTGATATGTATGACCCAGTCAGCTATGACCAATGTTGGGGATTGATTACCTTATCAATTATCATAGAACCCAAACTTATTATTATCAACATTGGCAACTTTAGTCTTTGCATGATTTTGAATCTCATACTTAGTCACATTTTATGTGTGTATTTGCATTTCAAATGCCCACACCTTTTTGTCACCAACCTTGTGACGTCCATTTTACCTTCTATCAAACCATGACCTGATTTTAGTTTTTCCTCAACTCCTAGTTTGAGGGGGAATACCCTCCTCCCATACTTAAGGCAACCAAACCTTTATCAATAAATAGATTGTTTTTATTCTATGACTTATTGATCTAAAGCTTCACAATAAAAAGGGGCAAAATATAGACACTAAAAAACATCCCCTTAATTAGTTTTTTTATGTCAAACTACCATGGACCTATTTTCAACCTTTAGTTATCTATTTACCTAGTTAACTCACCCTTAAAACACCTCTTCTACTTTAACATTCATTAACACACGTAGGACACCTTGGATAAACATTTTAAAACTTTAAGTTAGAACTTGTTTTTACCCTGTTATGCTTGGGGGTATTACCATCGATGATTTGCCTAACCATCAATGGTTATCCTGACCATCAATGGTTACGTATCTAAGCTTAAAAAATAATAACTTATAGTTGTAAGCAATATAAAAATGAGAAAAATAAAAACTTTAATAGGCAAACCTTATAGCTTATCATCTCTTCATATTGGCATCTTTATCCCAGATGAACTTCATTCCTCTTCACTTATCAACTTTCTGATATAAATTTAGGGCTCTTAGAATAGAAAAGGATCCATAAAATTACATCTAAGCTCTCTTATTTTATTTATACAAGAATCTAAGATCTTAAAACTCTATCTATGTGGCATTTGAAGGCTAGATTCGTTTTATGTTATCCAATTTCATTTAGCTTGTCATTGGCTTCCACTTTGAATCATATAGGTATTTTTCTCTTATTTTTAGCATTTCATTTCTCCACTAAATCATTTTGTCTTAATCAAATCACCTGCACATTATCCCTCACCTTTATAACCCATCTTTAACATTTTACCTACTTAATATTCTACCCCCAACTCCATTTTACTACCCTAAAAACTTCCACAGTCAACCATCACTAATTATTGCAATGATCACTAGTTACATCAATCATCCCTAGTTATAGAACCATCATTATTCAAGACAACCATCACCAGTTAGTTTGACCACTAATGGTCACCTATCAAGGAAAATAATATATTGTCATTTCCTCCCCTTTCACACCTAATCAGACCCTATCTCTATTTTTGTCCTATCTACAAACCCTGCTCATATTCTCTAGACTTGACCTCGATCTACTTGTGCATGGTATTGACCTTTTGTGCTATATTTTTACTAAATAATTACAATATTTATTTATTGCATAAGCATTTATATTATTACTAATTTGTCACCTTTTATTTTTATTTTTGAAACATTTTTATCATTAGGGGAGTTGATTCATAGCCATCCAATGGAGCTTTTGCTTCTTGGATCTAGTACATTGCTACATAGTCCACCATTCATACTCATCTAAAAAACAAGTTGGTTTAGTGAAATATTATTAAAGGTAGTCCTTCCTCACCAAAAAGTATCTCCCACTTTATTTGGTCATCAATGAGTGCAATATTTAACTAAGTACACACCCTTCATCTATTGTTTCTCTCCTTTTTCTTGAAAGATAGAAATAGATTAAGAAATAGTAGGAAACTTTTCCTTTCTTAACAAATCTAGTACCATTCTCAAATTTTGTAAGTGTTATTCTTTATCCTTACTAAATATCAAAATATCATCAAAGTAAACAAACCAAACTTACCAATATATTCTCATAACACTGTATTCATCACCCTCATAAATGTGTTAGGTGCATTAGATAATCCAAATGGCATCACCACCCACTCATATAAACTATCCTTAGTATTGAATATATTTTTACACTCATCTACTTCACAAATTTGAATATGATAATAACCACTCTATAGATCAATCTTGGTAAAATATTTTGCTCCTACAAGCACATCCATCATATCATCTAAATGAGGTATAGGAAACTTATACTTGATTGTAATATTATTAATTTCTCTACTATCCACACATGTTCTCAATATTCCATATTTATTTAGAGTTAGAAATGTTGGTGTTGTAGATGGACTCATATTATCCCTTATCACCTTCTTTCATAGAAATTTAATAACCTATTTATTTAATTCTATAGGTTTTATTAGACTCATCTATAATCTACTTGATTGGGTAGAGTTGATCCTAGAATCAAATCAATGTGATGTTGAATATCTCTCTTTAGTGGTAAACTATCTGGTAACTCATCAGGCATTACATCCTAATATTATTTCAACACTCTTGATACTTATATTGGTATTGGTACCATTTTTGTGTCTTCATTCTTTACTACTAATACATAACAACACCCTGCTACTTTCATATATTGAATAAATTATTTAGTAAAGAGCATGTTTTTTGTCTTCTCTTCCTCTTTAAAAGGCAAAAAAACTACGTGTGTACCACATTTCCAAAAAGTGTACGTGTTTTTTTCTCCATCATGAATTATTTTCCTATCAAATCACCATGGTCTTCCCAATAACAAATTGCATGCATCCATTGGAATAACATCACACCATATTTCATCATTATAACTTTTTCCTATAGAAAACATGATTAAGCACCTTTTATCTATTGTAACCTCATTCCCTTTCTTAGACCATGACATTTGATAAGTATTAGGATGCTTTTCACATTACAAATTGAGTTTTAATATCATTTTTTTAGAAACCAAAATTTCAAAACTACGAACATCTATAATTACTTTGCATACCTTTCCACTAAAAGTAAATCTTGTTTGAAAAATATTTGATCATAGCCATGAATCACAACATTCTTTATCCTTCATTTGTTCCTTCCTTAGAGTGATGATTTTTATTCTCATTATGAGATTTTATGCAACATTTGCATGTGCAACTTTAGTATTTTTATCTTCTATCTCAAACTCAACTATATTCACTCCTAGGTGATGTCGTTACCTCCTTTCTTGATCTTGATAGTGTGGAAACTCAAATTTTCTATGCCCTTCTTCTCCACATCTATAATAGACATAAGATCTACGATGATTCAGAAACCATTCTCTAGCACCACCATAACCTCATCCTCTCTAAAATCCTCTTCCTCTTTGTTGGTATTTAAACCCTCATCTATTATCGTCTTGACTTTCTAAACCAAAAAACTATCAAGACAAATAAATTACCAATAGGCCAATATCTTGAAACAATAATCATAATTGATTAGTACTGAATCACTTCAAATAATCACAAACCCAAACCATTCTTAAATAAGCCTCAACTCAGAAATTAGAGTTTACATGTAAAATTTGAAAGAAAACTAAAATCTAAAAAAAAGCATCTTCTTTTATTAGATTCTATTTATATTAAGTTCTCATGCATAGCTTTAAAAATATCTTGAAATATCCTAAATTCTAAAATTAACCTATAAAATGAAATTTAATTGAAGTTGACATCTGGACCTCAAAATATACAATTTATAAAAATAGAAAATTATTAAAAAAATAATTAAATTACAATTTTGAACCCTTAAATGATCATGTATGGCCTCAAAAAAATATCAAAAGTATCCCTAATCAGGTAGTACTACCTAGCATAGTAATTAAATTTTTGATATGGTCATTTTGGTGTGTGGAGGAGCTAAAATAGAGCTACAATTCAAAATGTATGGCATCTAGAAGGTTGGCCTATTTATTTTTATCAATGAAGATGCTTTTATTTATATGGGGTCAAAAGGACCAATATGTTGATCATAAGGGACATTGATTCTTTTAGTTTTCAAATTTTCTTTAACTCTTCCATGTGGATCCCATTGCCTTAATTCATCAATTTATAGATTCAAGGATGTTATATGTTTGGAGGCTACCTCAATATTGTTTCATAATATAAACATAGTCCTACTAATGGTTATGGGGAGGGTGTGAAGTAGTGCCTTCCTTTTGGTCTTACAAAGACCATTTATTCCATTGCATATTTGATAATCCACTTCTTGCTCTGCTAGCTTAATTGGTACATGAATAGGTAACCTAAGTGGGGTGCATTGGATCAATTCAATCTTGGTGATGGTATAATTTAGATATAGTCATATATCCCCCATGGATTTAATAGTATTCTTGATTAGTGGGTTGAATATCATCATTGGGCTCCATGTCCTGGCATCACTAAGGGTTGGGTAAACACAATCATATATGAATTATGTGTGATCCCTATATTTAAATATGTTCATCTTGGAGTAATACTTTAAAATAGATTATGTCCCATTAGGTGACCATTCCCTGAAGTTGGGAATATTTGTTGTAGCAAGGAGGGCATTCAAAAGGTATGAAATCATGTAGAATTAAGTCCCACTCCTCTTCTTGATGTAAAAAACTATCTATTTAAAGAGATGATAATTATCTCACCTATAAGAGGGGTGAACTATTTCTAAACCATGAAATAGACCAAGGGGACCTATATTTTATCTAAATATGTAGTTGGATTCCCACACAACCTATTCATCATTATCATGATCATTGTAATCCCAGGTTTAAATTGGCTAATGGGGATGTTGTTATTAAAGTTTTAAAACACTTGATTCCTATAATATAACCATAGTGAAAGGATTTTATTTAAGTCATTATCATTGGCCCAATTATTGATTATGGTTAGGTCTACTTGGGGTTTAGGAAATTCATACTAATTTTTAAAAGCTATGGGAGAAATGTAAGCAATAGTCCAAAACTATGTTCATGTACAATCATGCCCTTATCTATTTTAGCATTTTTAAAAACATTATAAATAATTTTTATGTAGTGGAGTCCCTTAGGTTTTATTTCTACATAGTGTAGGCTAGTCATTTGAATTGCCACTACAATCATAGTATATCCTTATAGAAAACATGTTATTCTCCTCCTCCTTGGTAATGGTGGGTTATTTTTTAATGGTCTAGAAAATCTTGGACAAATTATTTTCTAATATTTTTAGAGATGTAACAACAAATTATGTATATTTAAAACTCATTCTTTCTATATCTAAGGTCAAATAAAGTTCCACATCTTCTCTAGAAACACCTTCCTAAGCTTCCATGGCTGGGAATTTTGTTAAATTATTCACTAGTGGATTGCACTTTGGTTATGGATTGAATTATTCTTACATAGATGATAATTTAACTTTCTTTGGATTGATTATAATGAACACATGGCCAAATTAGAGTTCTCATATTTTCTAAGGATTTCGTTAAGGTATTCTCAGTGCTTTAATGGTGGTTGTGAGTTTAATTTACAAGTTTTTTCCTTGGATCTCAATTAGATTTCTTATTTATAATTTTAAATTTCCTTGTGTCCATAAAATATTCAACTTGGAATATTATGCTTATTTTTCTTTGATGTGGCATCATTGTGGCATACCGATCATAAATATTTAAAATATGACCATTTATTACTTTTGAAAACATGTTAATATTTTATTGGTTCTTGGCCCTTTGAAAATTTTACTTTATCTCATACCATTAGAATTATTTACATGGATCAATGTGGTTTATTGATCTCAATCTGTGAAATTGAATTCCATTAGTTTTTTTCTATATTTTTTACGATTGTGACACTTATCACTTCCACATTCATCCTAATCTTCATTGAAATGTCAATATTGGTCTCACACCATCAGATCATCTCTACTGAGATGAGTGAGCTCTATTGATCTTGATCTATTGAATTATGTCCCCTAATCTATATATCATCAATCAGAATGTGTATGCTCATCTGTGTACCATCGATCTTTGAAATATGATCGATATTTAATTTTTGGCTTGTGGCTATGCCACTTTTTGTCTCCATGTTTGTTCTTAGGGATTTTGACTTTTCAACCTTCATCATACACTAGTAGATATTATTTTGTCAGATCAACATGCTCCATTAGATCTTGATTTGAGGGGTGAAATGCCATTGGCTATTTATTATCCTTTTTCTAGAATTGTAACACTTGTCACTTTCTCACTCATCCTAGGAATTCATTTAATTATTGATTTAAAATACACAATTGACCTAAAGGTGTATGCTTAACCTCATATCATTGATTTATGGGGATATATTTGAGGTCTAATTATGAGCTATGGGCTTGACACTTGTCACTTCCTCAATTTATTTGAGTCTTTTAAATTGTTAATTATTGATGTTACACTATCAAATATTCTATGCCCAAGTGAACATGAATCATTAATCAAAGTGATTGACTTATTGGCTTTATATCACACTGTTAGATCTTGATCACCCAAATAAATATTGACCATTTATCTTGTGGATAATAAACATATTTAGTCTAGGCTTGGGAAATATAAATAACTTAGGTTAGATATTTTAGGCTATGGTTTTATTTGTGTTTATAAACATGATAAAACCTTAGGATAAAATATTTAAGCTAAGTTTTAAAACATAATAAAGGGGACCCTATGAAATAAAATACATGGAATTAAGCTTTAGCCTAAGGTTTTCATTATATTATCAAATGCAATTAAAAATTTATGGCAAGGTTTTATGCTAAGTCTAAGATATAACAAAGGGGACCTTGTGATTAGTTAGACCATGTGGAAACAAAAGGAACTAAGGGGGGCTTAGGCTATAAAGGACTAAGTATGAATTTCTAGACTAAGGTTTCATCATGTTGATAAACATTAATAAGCCTTAAGATAAAAATTCAACTAAGTCTATGACATGTGTAAATTATTCCCATGCAAATTACTCCCACATAAATTTGAATTTAATTCCAAAAGGACCTAGGTTAAAAGAAATTTTGTTGTATAAAACCCTAGGTTTCAACATTATTTGATCATGAATTCAATTAGCCCATTAAACACTTAAAGATTAGCAAAGGGTTAACTTATCGTTTGAATTATAAAACCCTAATTTTTTTTCACAATGTTGAGACTCCATTAAATCTATAACCTATAAACATGAAATGTAACCATTATCAACCTTAGAAGGGGTAAAACTATGGTCACTTCTAAATATGTCAATTAATCTAAATAATAATTAGGTGTAGATTATCTTCAAATTAAAAAAATGTGCAAATATGCTAGTGGTACTTTGATCAAGTGAATTTTAAATTTTAAGGTAAAAATTTGTACTATTTTTAAAAAGGGTCCCAATTTTTTAGAAATGGGTTTATGTTAATCTCAAAAAATGGCAACCTCTAGGGGAAACAAAGTAAAATGTTAGAATTTAGAGATTCTAGTTTAGGCTAATAATTAGGTTACTTATTTCACTTGATGAAGCACTATTATTAACATCAATTCATGATTAAAACAAGTCTTACACATGAGAAATTATGATCAAACATCAAAACATAGCCATGTTGTGTGTGTTCTTTGATTCCACTTACCGATTGCCATAGGATTTAGAGAATAACCTCCAGACTCATGATCTCAACTCTTAACATTGACATATAGTATATTTATATGTTTATTAAGAATCATTATTTAGCTTAGGGAAGGCTTGGGTATTACTCTAATTACATATAGGAATCCATAACCCTAAAATAGATACCTTTAGATCTACTTGAGTCCTTGTTGTACTGCCAGCTAGGCATCTATAGTCTTGGTGGATATTACCAGAATCATCTTTGCTTAGAAAGTTCTTGAATTTTGTAATAAGCTCTTAATTTTTTATATTTTTAGACACTTTGACTTTCTATCAAAGGTTGGGAAATATATTAGCTAGGTTTTGGGATTTAGTCAAATGTTTTATCATTAGACAGTCTTTTTTGGCTGTAAACTTTGTCCTAGGAAATTAATGTTTTTAAAGTGCAAACATGACTTAGTCCTAATTATTCAATATTTCAACCTATATTTTCAATCCGTCTTAGATCCAAAATTATATTATAATAAGGATTAAAATCTCAAGGAATAATCATACTACTTATTAGTCCTCACTAGTTTCTTCAAACTATAACATCAAGTTCATATTTTAACAAACCATGATCAACCAATGCTGAGAAATCATACATGCATTCCTAAACTATAGATTTCATTTTGATCATCTACATGAATTTTGAGTTGAGGGTTATCTAGAATAGACTTATTAAAATCAAAGAATAAAGTAGGGAAAGCAAACACACCAAATAAAAAGCACAACAACAAAATCAAAGGAAACAAATATACACACACACACACACACACTATGTAAAAACAAGGGATAAAAAGGAAATGAAAATAAATAACTAATCTAAAGCTTACCTATAGTAACTCTAACTATTATTATAGTTCACTCCATTAAGACTTCAGGTGGGATAACACAAAAATAATGCTTGAGGTATTTCCCATTGGTTGGCAATGTAAAATCAACTCCTTGTAAGTCTTTTAGCTTGAAAGTGTTGTCCCCCAGGATCTCAACAATCTGATATGGGCCAATCCATAAAGGTGTGAACATCCCATGTTTTCCTTTTAGATTTGAGGATTTATCCCAAAGAAGAACTAGGTATCCTTATCTAAACACATTTATATTTGAATGTTTGTCAAACCACCTCTTAACTATGGTCTGGTGTCTATTGAAATTAGAAAAATATTCCTCTCTTACATCTTCCATATGTATGATTTCAAGTAGCCTTTAACTTGAAAATTCCTGATCCTCATCTATGTATTCTTGCATGAATTTGTATGTTGGTAGCTTGAGTGTGATGGGAAATATAGGTTCTTGAATGTATACTAGTAGTCATGGTGATGTCTTGAGAGCTTGGTTAACTCTAGTTATATCTTCCCAAATGGCATACTTAAGAATATTGTGCCATGTTCCTAGTTTATCAGTTGTACACTTCTTTATTACCTTCATCAAATTCTTATTTACTGATTTAGAGACTCCATTGCCTTAAGGGTAATGGTTTGATGAGAAATTGATTATAATTTTGTTGTTATAAGGCCATTCACTCATCTCAATGGATATAAAAGAAGATCCATATCAGATACTAGAGACACTAGTGTGCCGAACCTTATGCATATATTCTCTTTCAAGAATTTGATCACATCTTAAGTCTTGCATTGCTTGGTCACCACTACATTAATCCATCTTATGTAGTAGTTATTAGTAGTCAATACATACTTATGACCATCTAAGGAATTGGGGATAATGACCCACACAAAGTCTAATCCCCATTAAGCAAAAGTTTTATCAATTATAACTGGCTTTAGTGGCATGGTAACCTAGGGCTCTTTAGTGTTTAAGATATGATATTTAATGACATTATCTCACATGATTGTGAGCATCTTTGAAGATAGTGGGCTAGTAATAACTAGCTCTAATAATAATGTGGGTTATAGTCCTTCTAGATGGATTTTCACATCCAAGCTTCTCATGGAAATTATAGTATCTCAATCACTGCTTCCTTACAAACACATCGAAGGTAAATTATTTCAAAGTTATTTTTGTATAGTAACCCATCTTTGATAAATAAATGGGATTATTTGAGCCTTAAGGATCTCTTTTGCTCACTACTTAACCCTATAGGATAATATCCATTGATTATCAAATAGATAATAGGATCAATACAATCATTAGGATGAAAACTTTGTTGCTCTACCTGTATAACACTTGGTTTAGGATTAGTATTATAAATCAACTAAATTAAACCTTGGTACCTTACCAATTTGGTAGTGTTCATTTAATGATAATACTATTGAAGTACATACATCCATTTACCATTTCTCTCTCCAAGTTCACATTGACCCAGCATTATCTTAGTGGTAGGGTCTAACAAGATTTCATGGACTTTATTCATAAAAATATAGTGTCTAAACATCTTTACTTCTTTGACTAAATAAAACACTTGTTTATCAATCAAATAATAGTTTAACTAAAAAAATTTAAGGTTAGTTATCATAAATACAATGGGTTGATCACATTTATCTATCTTGATGGGGAATCCAGAAAAACACACCTATTCTGATCCCACTTGTTAGGATCTTGCTCCTCAAAAAGAGCACAATATGATTACCAAATACAAGCAATTAAACATGCAGAAATATCTAGAAGTACAAGTAACTAGAATTCATGAATAGCACAGAATATGAGAGACAATACAATATCTTGTATTAATACTCATCCAGAAAAAAAATACAATAAAGAAGATGCCACTTCTTCTTCCACCTCTTAGAGGCTTCCCACACCTCAAGGACTCCCAGTAATTCTCAATCAAGAGTTCACTCTCCTACCAAAAATGGTCCCAACACACAACTCACACATAGAATTGGTGTTCACCTCTCCATCCAGTCAGTAATAACCCTGCCAGTACACCAAGTACTCAAAGTACTTCAAGTAGATCTTCTCATGAACCTACAACCTGCAATTCAACAGACCATACTTACACATGTAGATCTCCTATGAGCTTGCAACACCCTACAACTCAAATGATCTTACAATGGAAGGATCTTCTTTGCCTTCCTTTTCAGCTCATCATTACAATACATGCCAATGGGTCTATAAATAGATCCCAAATTTAAACAATAACTTAGACTCTTAGTTTACTAATAATAGACATGTAGCTCAAGACTCAAAGTAGCCTTTACATGCAAACAATTAGTTCAACAAACTAATTGTTCATGCAATGAACAGTTTTGGAACACATAGGTGACTGATGTCAGTCCCTGTCTGACTGGAGGTGACTGACATTGGCTGACTCCCTGCCGATGTCAGTTGCCTTCTGTACTGAATCTGACCAACGTCGGTCCCACCACCGACGCTGATATCCCTAAAACTCAGCAACCTCCTCCATGTCTGCAACAAGTTAAAGCTTTTAGCTCCACAACCTAACAATCTCCCACTTGGAGATAAATAGCTACAACTATACCTATACCTATACATCATCTAGTTTATTTCCTGGCACTGTATCCCTCTTTAAGATCACCCTTAAAGACCAACCACCACAAAACCTGTGGTGCACCTCCTATCATCCAAATTACCTACCACATCCACATCTACAAACCCTTGTAGAAAATAACTTGACCCTATAAAGCATGTGAACCTTCGGCTAGTCCCTCTAAAATACCTGAGACTCCACTGAACTTCCCTCCAGTGCTTCTTTCCTAGATTGGCTCCTAACTTTCTGACAACTCCCACTGCTTGGGAAAACTCAGGTTTAGTACACATGTACTCAACCTCATTATGTGAATCAAGACACTATTCATAAAATTGTCCAACCATCGGTGTGCTAACCGGTCTCACACAATCATCCTGAAACAAAGTCAACCTATGACCTTCCATGTCCCTTGAACACACTCATGCCAAAGTATCTTGCTGCTCCCAGATTCCTCATGACATTCCTCTGAACTAGCTTTACCTTTAGTTTAGTAACTCCCTATATTTTTAACCTTGCTACAAGCACAACATATAGTAATAGGATAATGTAGCTAATATTATCCAACCTGGTAAAGAGAAACACAATGATCAAACCTCCATTGTCCTATAGCTTACTCAAGACCATATAACCAGGCCTACCATCTCACGTATCCATTTCCGCTCTTCTTTATCCTGAACATCCATTCATCTCTCAGTGCTTCCTTCCAGCTGACAACTCCACCCAAAACTCCCATTTGGTTCTTCTCTAGGGAATCACATCCTCATCCATGCCAAGCTCCCATTATTTCCTGGATCTACCTGCTCTGCTTCTTTAATAACTTCCTAGTTCTTTACCATTAGTGAGTAACAAGTAGTGTAAAGAAGGGAAATGATGAATTTGAGGCTTACTTACCCTTTAAGTCCTCCATATGGGTGCTTGAGACTCCTTGACAGCTTGTTGTCTACCCAAAATCCATCTCAGTGATCGATGCCGATCACATCTCAGTCTGCACCCGATCGACGTTGGTTCCATGTGATTGCCTCACTACCAACATTGATTTCCCCTGACCGATGCCAGTGTTTATCTACCCTGAGTCACTGATGTCAGGCTGCACATAGCTGACATTGGTCCCTATCTGGATGTCGACATCCATTTTCTAACTGACGTCGGTCTCTGTGTTTTTCTTGTGAGTGATGACCTTTACTCACGAGCTCCTTTTGGATCAAACCCTTATCCAAATCACCCTTGCTCTACTCAAAATTCCTCAGCCCCTTATGCTGATCTCTATCCGTCACCTTCTCCTTGAAAACCAAGGATTTCCTATTCTTGTCATGAACATTGGATTCCTCAAGAAATGTCACTTTCTTCTTCTACATACAGATATCTTGATTAATGCTTTTCAAATCCGAAAGCATACCCTTTTACTCAAGAACATGCATCTCCTTCTTATTCATGTGACCAAGCCTATTGAGCCACATCTTCGAATCTACAGCTAAAGTAGATAACCCAAAAAGAGAATCAATAATACAAGTAGATAGATAAAGTGTACCTACTTTCTTACCTCTTGCTACAACAAGTGTACCCTTGGTAACCTTCAAAGAGTCCACTGTGAGAGTTACTATGCAACCCTCATCACCCAAACTTCTTATAGAAATCAAATTCTGCTCTAGAATTGGGACATGCATGACCTCCTTCAATACCCATGTGTTACCTATCTACAATTTCAGCTTCACTTTTCCTTTGCCAACCATTTGACAAGGCTTACCATCCCCTAAACAAATTTCTCCGAAGTCTCCCTGGACATATTCATGAAAAAATTCCCTATTTGGGGATGCATGGAAAGATGCACTAGAATCTAAAACCCAAGATTATACTTTATCCAAGGAACATACCAGATCATCTTGTGTAACATAATCCACAACATCTACTTATTCTTCATGTCCTTCATGTTGATCTTCACCCAACCAACAATCTCTCTTTAAGTTCCCTTGCTTTCCACATTTCCAGCAAGTTATTCTGCCATACCTAGACTTGGATCTCCTGCCTATCTTGGACCTTGATCTCCCATGCTCTATCTTCTCTCTTTACCTTCCCCTACTTTCAACACTCAAAGCATTCCCTAATGATTCACCTGTGCTTTTCCTGCGTATATCTTCATTCAAGATTACACTCACAACATCATCCACTTTTAATATTTTTGAAGCAGATGCAGTATTACTAACTGCCATTACCAAATTATCCCAACTTTTAGGTAATGAACATAAGATTAAGAGATCCTTAATTTTATCATCAAAAACAATATTGACTAAATTTAACTAGTTTACCAAACCATGAAAGTCACTAAGATGACTATGAACAGATCCACCTTCTAACATTTACAAATTAAATAATTGCTTCATAAGAAATACCTTATTCAAAGCTAAGGGTTTTTCATATAAATTTGCCAATTATTCCATCAACTCTACCATTGTCTTAGCCTGTGATAAGTTGGAAATCACAGATGATGCAAGACTCAACCTTATAGATCCCAGAGCCTTCCGATCCAGAACCTCCCATTCTTCATCCTTCATCTCCCGGGGCTTGCAATCAACCCCACCCAACGATAAGTACAAATCTTTTTGATATAGATAATCTTCAATCTACATCCTCCATATTTGATAGTTCTTGCCATTAAACTTCTCCATTCATAGCTTACTTTATTCTGCCATTGCTCTACTCCCACTCAAATAGAAACCCCTATGAGTAACCTATAATCAACACACACTAACCAAATCTGATATAACCTGTTAGTATCCCAACCAAAATCTCTGATACCAATTGATGGGGAATCCAGAACAACACACCTATTTTGATCCCACTTGTTAGGATCTTGCTCCTCAGAAAGAGCATAATATGATTACCAAATACAAGCAATTAAACATGCAAAAATATCTAGAAGTACAAGTAACTAGAATTCACAAATAGCATAGAATATGAGAGATAATACACTATCTTATATTAATACTCATCCAGAAATAAAATACAATAAAGAAGATGCCACTTCTTCTTCCACCTCTTAGAGGCTTCCCACACCTCAAGGGCTCCTAGTAATTCTCAATCAAGAGTTCACTCTCCTACCAAAAATGGTCCCAACACACAACTCACATGCAGAATTGGTGTTCACCTCTCTAACCAGTCAGTAATAACCCTACCAGTACACCAAGTACTCAATGTACTTCAAGTAGATCTTCTCATGAACCTACAACCTGCAATTCAACATACCATACTTACACATGTAGATCTCCTATGAGCTTGCAACACCCTATAACTCAAATGATCTTACAATGGAAGGATCTTCTTTGCCTTCCTTTTCAGCTCATCATTACAATACATGCCAATGGGTCTATAAATGGATCCTAGACTTAAACAATAACTTAGACTCTTAGTTTACTAATAATAGACACGTAGCTCAAGACTTGAAGTAGCCTTTACATGCAAACAATCAGTTTAACAAACTAACTATTCATGCAACAAACAATTCTAGAACACACAAGCGACCGATGTTGGTCCCTATCTAATTGGAGGTGACCAACGTCAGCCAAATCCCTGCCGATGTTGGTTGCCTTCTACACTGAATCTGACCGACGTCGGTCCCACTACCAATGCAGGTATCCCTGGAACTCAACAACCTCCTCCATGTCTGCAACAAGTTGAAGCTTTTAGCTCCACAACCTAGCATATCTTATGAGTTATAAAAACAACTATTGTGTGATTAGAGGCAAATTGATAAAGCTAAAATTCTTTAGTTAAGTCTGGACTTATCTAGACCAAAGCTTGTCCAATTACTTCTTTGATGTCTGAAATATTTCTTAGTCTCTTCATTCAATGTTATATCAACATCTTTCTTCAACATGTCATTCAATGGATTTATAATTTTTGCAAAACCAAAAATGAACTTTCTAACAAAGTTGATTTTGTGAAAGAAAGACTTTAGTTTCTTCCTACTATTAGGGGGTTATATTTTTGATATTGAATTTACTCTATCAGGGTCAATAGATATCCCTTCCCTCAGTTACACAAAAAATGTTTTTTCTTGGGATTGAGGGAGATTCCATACTTTCTCCATCTTTTGAATGCCTATTGTAAGTGCATTATGTGGTGTTCCCTTTTTTTGAAAAGGCAGTCAAGTCATCCATGTAAATGATAATGTGCTTACCTATCATATCATGAAAAGTGTGTTCCATTTCTCTTTGAAAGGTTTCACCTAAATTTATTAATCCAAAGGGCATTTTTTTGTAGGTAAAAGTTCCCCACTAAGTAGTAAATGCAGTCTTCATCATGTTTTCCTTGTTTAACAGCACCTAATTATACCCTAAAAATCCATCAAGAAAAGGAATAATAATAAAACCAAAAAAATTTTGGATTAATTTGTCAAGAGAAGGTAGGGGTAATTATCCTTTTCAGATTATTTATTCAAATTTATAAACTAAATGCACAATCTAATTTCACCATTATAATTTCTAACTGGTACCAAGATGGCTACCCAAGTAGAGTGTCTGATGGGAAACATTATCTTAGCATCTAGAAACTTGTTGACCTCTTCGTATATCATTGGTTCCAGGATGGGGTTGACTGGCCCTTTTTGTGTGTAAAATGTCTACAAGCTTATTTCAATGGTATGGTGTGGGTTATGACTCTAGGATCAAATATATTTAAATCATCATAGAACCATGCCAATACATCTTTATACTTGGTTAGTAGATCTTTATCTCTCTTGGTTTTAATGATTGTGTAGGCTATACCATTTTTTCACCAAATGAGGTTGATCTTGGGAGCCTAGGTCAATTACATTGTAGTCCTTCCCATATAATTTAGGAATCTTGATATTTTCAACTAGTTTATCTAAATAAAATAGTCTTTCTAAGGCTATCATTCCTTTGAGGATCTTATTGTCACTCAATTAGATGGCCTTGTCATTAATCTTGTCTTTTAATTTTTCATCATCAAAGGAATTTTCACTGAACTAATCAATGATGTGAGATTCAAATACCTATGAATTAGTCATGAAATATATGATTTGTTGATCATTATTAAATACTTGTAGATGGTTCACAACATATAGTATTGAGGGACATAGAACTAATTCAATGGTAAGGTTTTGTAAGTTAAAACTTTGATTAGGCATAAGGTTGGTTTTAGCTAAAGTAAGTTCATCAATAGCCTTGTTTTCTTCCCTGGGGATTGAAATAATGTTGAAATCATCAAAACATTCAATAAAGTCCCACACTCTAAACTTATACTTCTTAAGATATGAAAATTTTCATTGATATTTACTTTTGACTTGATTAAATACTAGTTTAGAATAACCAAAAACTAATATTTCCTTGACCTTAATTTCAATTGAAAATTTTAATCCAATAATAAGTGCTTCATAATATAAAAGATTTTTATTTCATGAATATTGGATTTTGTAAGATTCATTGTATTCCTTTCTAATGGTATTGATTAATAATATCCCTACTCTAAAACCTTATTTACATCTAACACCATCAACATATAACTTCCATAATCCTAACATGGCATGAGAAGCTATAGAGTCACATACCTGGGCGTCAATATTTTAGACACCTAAATTTTAGTTAACCATCTTGACCCTCTCATTAGTTGCATTGTACTCAGTGATTATATGCTTCATCTTGGGCTCCCTCTCTATCTTGATCTGATTGGGAACTCCTTTCTAGGGTAACCACATGTGTGAATAGTCAATTGACACGTAACCATTTGATGATCTTATCCAATATATACTCAATATCATTCCATAAGCATTAGGAAAGTATACCACTTGGATATCAATAAACTTTTTGATCCTTGGTTCATAAGTAATCTGCATGTAAGCATTCAATAATTCACCAATTAAATTGGCTCTTGATTTATCTAATTTAGTTACAACTCTATTAGATTTAATTGGGATCAAATAAAGTTGTTCAAAAATACCTTTAGGCATAATATTTATAGATGCACTAAAGTATAATAAGTAATTATGTAAATTCTTATTGAAGATTTTGATTGTAAGTAGGAAAGGCTGAACATCTGCCTTAATTTTGTGTATTGAAATGTTAGCATGTGCAATATTTTATGGTTTTCTAGGTTTCTAAGATAAATATTCCAATAAAAAATTCCTATGTTCTTTAATCTGAGTCAATTCATGCAAATTAATGCTATATTTGATTTTTTTCATGTCCTCTACTATATTATATCTAGTCATATTAGAAGAATTAGGTATATCAACATTGGGTTTAGAGGTACTTCCCTTAGGAGGCTCAAGATTATTATGTGATGTAGTATCAAGAGGAGTGTCAAAATTATTTTATAGAGTTGAGGTAGTCAAATGTTATTTATATTCCCTATTCCTTAGAGAATAGGTCTTATTTAGATATTTCTAAAAATCATGAATCTCCTTAGGGATATCCTCAGGCCCATTCTCCTCTTAGATAACCTTGAAGAGATTGATGTACCTTAATCATTTTATTTTTTATTGAAAAATTAAAAAGTATCTAACTCTTCTTGAGAATCTTCAAAAGCATTTCAAAATTCTAGACAATCTAGTTCACCATGCTTTGAAGTATAATGCACCTTATAATAATTAGGCAAAGTTACATCACTTATATTTATATCAGGAACATTCTTATTAGTAGATGACTCCTTATTTTGGCTACTATTTTGTTATTTTTAAACCTATTTTAAGGCCTATTAAACCTTTTGAAAGAGAAAATTCTATTAAATCTTTTACTAATATTTCCAACTTGTTTTTGCAATTGAAGGAAATTGGTGCTTATCTTTTGAACCATCTTCAAGATATATTCATTATCACTCTTTGGAGCCTCTAAATTATTCACTTGGGTACTATTAATAACTATATGCACCAAATCTCTTTGGTCTTGTGGATAATATCCACTTGAAATATTGTTCAAGAATACTAGGTTTTGATCTAGGTGTGCATGGTTCAAAGGCAATTATTTTAGAATTAGAATTTGATTTAAGGTAGGAATATTTTGATTAGCATTAGGAATGAAATCTAACATAGGAAAATTTGGATAAATTTTGGGAATATTTTATTCCATTTAGCCCTGGGGTTGCATATGATCATTAATGATCATAACTTCAACATAAGCTAGGGCTAATGTATTAATAACCTGAATAGATCTTTTAAGAAACACAAAATTCATGGGATCTAAGGCATTATTATAAATATCTAAGTATAAATCCTCATTATGTATATAATGGGATATGATTATACTAACCATCTTCTAGAATATATTATTAAAGGATATTATGGGCTCATTTGAGTCTCTTTCAATTTTGGTAAACTATTGATAAAGGACACAAACATTGATGATTTTACCAAACTAGTCATTGAAGTAATTATTAAAATCATTCTAGATGGCTATGTATTTTTTAAGAAGGTTAAGTAACCATTCATACACAACATATTTGAAAGTAAAAGAAAATAACCTACATGTTACATCTTCATGAATAACATTAAATAGTCTTAAAGTAGCTTTGAAACTTTTAATGTGTTCCTCATTAGTTACAATACCATTAGGACTAAAAGTAGGAAAATATTTTTCAAGGTTTTTAGGAAGGTCATGTACCACACCTAGTACATTGATTGAATAACCTTCTATCTAAGCCATACCTTGATAGGGATTAAACATAGGATCACCATGAATTGGTGAAGTTGGTTGAGACTTTGAAATTCTATGTGTACCTTTATATTACCTAGCTTTCCTATTAACTTCTAGTGAAAGAAGATGAACCCTTATCTCCAAATGTGACCTGGTCCTTATCCTTGGTAATTCCATATTTAAATCTTTGAATATTGTTTTAAATATGATGTGTAAATATTACATTTGAAAATAACAATGATCAAATTCACACAGTAAGCAAATTTTACACAAATTTATATAAAGAATGACAAAGGACAATAATATTTAACTATATTAACTCAAAGATATATCCAAATATGTAGGTATGAGTGATATTTACATGTTTCAAGATTAGATAAACTCAAATTTTAAAAGATCCAATCAATCTATGAACAAAACTACTATTACTAACCTTAAACACCTTGGATTGACAAAGATCAAGCTATCTTTACCACAATTACTCATATATCTTTAAAGAATATCTATCTTTGCCTGAATAAGCACAAAGACTAGTCTAAAATAATTAATATCAATTATCTTTACATAACTATGCTAAAAGAAACACAAATATATAAAGAATACATCAATCTTTGAATAAAATTCACCAAAATTAGCAAAGTTGTTTTAAATCTTCAAAGATTCAACTAAGGCCTTCATTCTATCACCAACAAAGTGTGTTCCCTATTAATGCCTAAAATTTTATCACATGTGGTTCTTAATATTTAAGAAACACTACTCATTTATAAATTTAGAGAATCCAATGCATGAGTTGCAAGTTGTGATAATCCTATTATCTTTGGTGGAATAGAGGTAAAATAAGTGGACTATTTCATAAATTTATATTAGTTGGTGGTTGGGAGCCATTGTGGCTTAATAGATGATCTTTGATTTTGAAGATAACATGTGCTACTTAAAGTTAATTATGCTTAAACCTAAGTCTAAATCTAAACTAAGATAAATATTCAAAATGAATCTAATATAAGGTGAATTTATAAAAAAGGAGTGAAAGGAAGGGTAAGGTAGGGAAGAAATATGTTATTGATGTTTAAACCAAACATTATGACAAAGTTAAAGTTTCATCTGAATGTGCATTTAACCTATATATGACATGAAGTAGAATAAGCTCAAATCCTATCACACATCATGCCAACATATAAGGATAATATGTAATAATGGAAATAAGGACTAGGTTTAGTTTAAATATTCACCCCTACAAGCAAAAAACATTAGTAAATATGAAAGAAGAGTAAAGAAAATGAAGTAAACCTTAGAAATTTCAAGTAGTCCAGATTTAGCACAAATTAACAACTCTATACTTAAATATGCATGTCCATAATTCACAAGGACCATTCATATATGATATTTAGACTAGACAAATGAGATAGAAGCCATGATAGAAATTCAAACAAGAAAATGTGGACAAAATTTATAAAACTCCTTGCTTATATTAATTTACTCAAAATTTAATTAATAGTTTTTGGCTCAAAAACTCTATCCTTTTACATTTGACAATTCCTCTTTATACAAATAATTCATGAGGTACATTGGTTAGTCATGTCAAGTGTTAAGGAAATATATTCTTTTATAATCCTTCTAGTAAATTTTATATATTATAAAATGACTAGCCTATAGGCGATGTGATTTACAAGTTGTATATGCCTTTAAAAAAAAAAAATCTAATTTCAAAAATATACAATGTCTCTATATATTAGAATATCCTAAGTCAACTATCTTGAATTTTAGACGCTTGTGTTATTCTAGTATTTTTCCTTCCCTACAAGATCCTCATTTTATAGTGTTTCTCATTTATAAGTTGGAGGTCAATAATAGGCCTCATGAAGAGTTCCTTTTCTTGGTCCTCTAGGCTCTTGATATCCTTCTCAGCTCTTTGTAATGCTTACTTTATGGATCTATCATCTTATATATTTTATTTAGATGATAAAAGAAAACCTATGATCTTCTTGTTATCAACCCCTACCTTCCTTTGTCCTTGATTTATTACTTCCTACATGAATCGAATAGTTATATTCTTGAACTCCTCATCAGTTATTAGACCTAAGAGACTAAGTGTGGTGGGATATTTGATCAAGCTATCCAATATGCACACCATTTTATCTTCTAGGTGTTTGATGTCCTTAGAAATATCCTCCATTTACTTGGACTAGTTAATCAAGGATTTGATCTTATCCACTAATATAGCCATAGCCATGTTTAGGTGGGCTAGGATAATTATTGTGAACTCAAGGATTTGATCCTTGGTCAAGGCTTTGATCAAATCCTTCACTAGATATATTGAAGCCTACTATTGGCTAGCTTGGCCTGTAGCTATAGTACTTTGTTTATTTATTACATCTTACATAGCCTTGATTAGCTTTAAGGAATTGAACAAATCAACCATGGTGTCTTCAAATTACTTTAAATAATCCTTTACAATTGATAAGATTGTTGTCCCTTACAAATTCTTCTATTATTACTTCATGCTTTTGAGGATATTTTGTAATTGTTCTATTTATTCTTGGGCTAATTCAAGCACATTCTCTTAAAATATTTGGTTTTACCTAGACCTCTATCCTTTAACTAGAGTCAATCTAAAAAAAGGTTCCAATTTTTGGAAAGTGAGCTCCTCTCCACCAACCATGGCCTTCTTCTCAATTACCCTCTACAAGCTGGTAGTTATTGGGTCAAATTTGACACCAACTAAATATTATGCCACCTTTAGAACTAGGGTCTCCATTTGTGTTCCACTTGACTCTCCTGGAGTATCCATTATTATTTCATATTACTTTTGTAGAAATAGGATCCATGGCTTGACCTCCTAATGCACTAGGATATTGATGGCCGTGATCATTACCCAAGGGTGTTGTGCAGTAGGTATTTTCTAAAATTTATCATAAATGAACCATTCTATAATGGATAGACCATGAATGAAAATTTCTTTAGTAAAGAGGTTAGCTTCACTCAAAGGAAGAGTTAAGTCACCTTGGGCTTCTTATCCTTCACTAGAATAGTGGCCAATTCAAATTTTATTTTAAGGGTATCTATAAGAACTAGATCCAACATTTCCTTCCCCTTTTCTTCATTCTCTTCCCTTTTTTCTTCATCATCTGATTTAGAGGCCAATGATAACATTTTTAGGGTATATTTTATGGTATCATTAGGGTCCAATGATACTATGTGAACCACCTCCATAGGTGATCCTTGTTCCTCTACTTGGGATGAAGAAGATGTAATCTCATCAAGATTTATTTCTTCTAACCTTGTTTTAATCTATGTTTCTACTTGTGGTTGAGTTGATGGAGTCTAATAAGTGCACTACTTAGTAAATGATACTATCTTGGCCCCAATTTCCATATGTCATCTCATCCCTTTTGCTCCCTCTACATCCTAGATTCATATTATCTTCCCATGACCTCATAGAATGAAGGTGACTTTATGTATATGGGGTCAAAAGGACTAAGTTAGTGATGATAAGGGAAATTGATTCCTTTAGATTTTAAATGTTCTTTAGCTCTTCCATATGGATCCCATTACCTTAGTTCATCAATATATATATTGAAGGATGTTTTTTTTGGAGACTACATCAATATTGTCTCATAATGAAAACACAATCCTACCAATGGTTATGGGGAGGGTGTGAAGTAGTCCCTTCATTTTATTCTTATGAATAGCATTTATTCCATCACATATTTGATAATCCACTTCTTAATCTGCTAACTTAATTGGTACATGGATAGGTAACTTGATTGGGGTGAATTGGGTCCCTTTAATCCTAATGATGGTACAGTTTGGATATATCCATATGTCCCTCATTGATTTAAAAGTCTTATTTATTATTGGGTTGACTCTCATCATTGGGATCCTTGTGATGGCCTCACTAAGGGTTGGGTAAACATAATCATATATGAATTAGATGTGATCCCTATATTTGAATACATGCATCTTGGAGTAATACTATGAAACAATCTTTGTCCCATCAAGTGACCATTCCCTAAATTTGGGAATATTTTGTTGTAGCAAGGAGGGTATCCAAAAGGTATGACATCATGTATAATTGACTCCCACTCCTCTTCTTGATTGCATAAAACTATCTATTTAAAGAGATGTTAATTACCTCACCTAGAGGAGGGGTGACCTATATATCAAACATGAAATAGACCAAAGGGGCCCAAATTTTATCTAAATATGTTGTGTTTAGATTCCCACACAACTTATTCATCATTATCATGATCATCCTAATCTTAGGTCTTAAATGGCCAATAGGGATGTGGTTATTGAAGTCTAAAAGCCCTTGATTCCTAGAATATAACCACAAGGCAAGGATGATCTTAAAATAATTATATTTGTCCCAATTATTGATTATGGTCAGGTCTGCATGGGGTTTAGTTAATTTTTAATAGTTTTCAAAATCCTTTGGATAAATTTAAGCAAGCTTCCTAAAACTACGTTCATGTATAATCATACCCTTATTTATTTTAGAATCTTTAAAAATATGAATAATAATGTCTATATAGTGGAGTACATTAGGTTTTTTTTTCCATTACATTATAGTATTTCCTTTTAGTAGACATGTTCTTCTCCTCTTCCCTCGTAGTGTTGGGTTGTTCTTCAATAGTCCAAAAAAGCTTGGACCAATTATTGTCTCATGTGTTTAGAGCTAAAACATCAAATTGTGTATCTTTGAAAATCCTCCCTTCTATATCCAAAGTCAAATAAAGTTCCACATCTTACATAGAAAAACCTTTCTAAGCTACCATGGCTAGGAAGTTTTTAAAATTGTTCACTAGTGGATTACACTTTGGCTCTAGATTGAATTGTTCTTGCACAGATCATAATTAAACTTTCTTTGGCTTGATTATAATGAGAATAGGGTTGAATTAGGGTTTTAATATTTACCAAGGATTCTCTAAAGGTATTCTAAATTATTTAATGATGTTATGAGTTTAATTTATAAATTTTGTGCCTTAGATATCAATTGGATTCCCTATTTATACTTTTGCATTTCCCTGAGTCGACAAAATATTTAACTTGGCATATTATGCTTATCTAAATCTGATGTGGCATCACCATGGCATCCTACTTATAAATATTTAAAATATGACCATTTTTCACTTTTTGACAAATGTCAATATTTTATTGGTTTTGGGACCTTTTAAAATTATTATTTTTCTTGCATCATTGGATCTATTTGTAGAGTAAAAATTTACTCTACGTTTCATTCTATTTTGTTCAGTCACGCACCAAAATTTTTTGTCTTCGCATACTTTGGTCCGAGATGGCAGAGTTTTGAAATAGAGCATAGGCTCTATTTTCCTTTTGATTCATTTTTTTCTAAGTGTTGAAGTAAAGCAAAAGCTGACAAGGGTCATCATCTGAGACACCTTTTATATTTTCTATGAGTTGGTCAGAATGTGCCATGTATCTCATAGTGACTCAGAAAAATGTGCCAAGTGTTAATGTTCATGGTTTCATAGCAGCACCCATGTTTCATCTCTTTTCAGTGAAAGGTTTTAACAAGCTAAGTATTAGGATCAAGCGGAAAGTGCCAAGTGGCAGTCATGAAAGGTCTCAATTTTGATTTTCTAAAAACAACAAAAGATGCCACATATCCCACCAAAAAAAAGTGGAAGCCACCATGTGTCTCAATCCAAATTATCTTCATTTTACTTCACTGATATAACAAAGACTATGGTGGGTCCCAGGTTTTCTTTTTTAAGCAAGCTGAAGCCGCTAGGTGTCGTTGTCCATGTAAATGTGAAATGAGACCCAATTATTTCTATGGTATAAATAGAGTAAAGTAGAGACCGCCACATGTCATCTTCTACAAGTTTATAAAAGGGTAGCTAAAAGTAATGGAGATCACCACGTAACCCCAGATAATTAAAATGGAGATTGCCATGTGTCCTTTAATAAAAGAAGTGAAGATTGACACCTATCCCTATGTCCCTTTTAAAGTTGCTTGGGTAAGAAATGTTTTGGTTCTTATTTTATTTTAAGCTATTGAAGTTTCAAGGAAGTGGATAGTGACAAGTGTCAAAGGTGGAACATTCTTTAGCAAAGACACAAAAGAGTATAAGTTATGCAGAAAGTGCTGTGTGTCTTCAATAGGTGCTACAGAACATGCCAAGTGTCATTTTTGGGTGTCTCCTAAGAAATAGGAAGATTTTTAAAGAATTGGCTAAGTGTTATTTAGAATTTAAGAGAAGGGAGCATCCTACAATCTATTTCAGCCAATGTACTGCCAGAAGATAAAGTGTTTCAAAATCTATAAAATATCTTTTGTTAAACACTTCTAGTTCGGTTAGATTTCAATTGGGCCATTAGATTGGGAACAAGCAGATGATTCGAAGTGAATCCAAGGCTATAAATAAGGGTGCAGAGGTTGCCAAAAAAAAGGAATTATCAGAGAGAATTTTGAGAGAGAATTATTGTAACAAGTTTAGACTTTCTAGAGCTGTGACTAGTAATATCATTTGCTTTTATTCTATTTCTCAAGTTGGAAGGTTTATATAACTGTGCGTGTTTTTTTGCCTCTTATGTGACTAGAGAATTAATGAGAAGATTGAATCGTATGCCTTTGTTGATATTTTCTGTGTCATTTGCAAAAGTAGTCTAGGTTGTAGACTTTCTAGAGCTATGATTAGGAGTGTCATTTGCTTTTGTCTCACTTTCTTGAGTTGAAAAGTTTATATAACTGTATGTGTTTTTGTGCCTCTTATATGACTAGAAAATTCAAATAATAAGATTGAACCCTATGCATTTATTGACATTTTCTATATCACAGCAAAAGTAGTCTATGTTGTGACCCTCTATTTCTATTGTTTCCATCTTTTACATTGATCATGCACTTGTTTGATTTTAATGTAAATGAATCCTACATATAGTCTCAATGTGCTCAGGATTAAGGTTAAATTACATTCAGGCACATCACCATAGATTAGATTTCCTTTCTTGCATTTATGTTTTTGATTTAAATTCCTATCTCTTTTCCCAGTGTCCACTTGATTTAAAGAAGAACCAACTTCTCTAAAATCTAGAGGTTGTTTCAATTCACAAGTCCCACATCTTAAAATTTTCCATTGTTGGTGTTTATTACAAAGCACAATTTTAAATCATCAACAATTTTTGGCACGCCTGGTGGAACCAATCTTAAAGTTTCTTTCAAGATCATATGAACCAAAGAGCAACAAAGAGTTAGAGTTGTGGATCAGTAACAAGATCTAAATCTTCTGTCATAACTGATTACCTTAAAGAATCAAAGTCAAGAAGAAATCACCATTTGGTATGTATAATTCTATTACTCAGAGCTATGGGTCTTATGCCCCTTCATATATTTTTAATCAAGATCAGGTTACTCATGGAATCACATCAAGAAACAAAGATGGATATGGTTATGAGTTTTTCCCTTCACAGGTCCAATATGATCAGCCTCAGCCCTGTCATGAGCCATATCAGTCTTATACCCAATCTTCCCAATATGTTACATCTCATACTCAACCTAATCTCATTTCCACCTTCAAACAAGCATTGTTGGGAAATAAAAAACATGTAATAGAGCTTGATAATAGAAGGGGATGCATCCAAGAAATTCCTAATAATGTCATCTATCAAGTAAGAAATGCAGTAGATCTAATTAAAAGTGAATGGGCTCCCATTGAAAGATCAAATTGGCAAAGGCTTACATATGAGATGTTGGATGTGAGTGGCTTAATTACATCTTTGGAAGAGAAGCTAAGTATTCATGAGAGGCAGCCTTACCAAGTCTATAAACCTTCATATTCACTACCCCAAGTTTCATATCAGACATACTCAACCCTTGCTCAGGAGCCAAGTCAAGCCTATCATGGTTCTTTCCCCAATCTTTTTGAGGAAAGTTTTGAAATAGTAAGTCTGGTGTTTAAGGCCAATCTTGATAAATAGATTTAATTGGAAAATCTTCAAAAATAGCAATCTATGTTGGTAGGAAGGGAATTGGAATCCAAACCCTCACTTCCCCTTCACCTTGCAACCCTATCTTCCCAAGAGAAAAGTTCTAGGACTAAGGTCATGAGTTGGGAACAAACAATGGAATCATGGGGTAGAAAGAAGGAGAAAGACATTGTCCAAGAGTGTTAGATACAAAATGAGGTTAGTCCCTTTCAAGTCTCTCCAACCCTTCCTCAAGAACCTTCTTATTTTTCATGGCAACCTTCATGCACTTCCCATTTATCTAATGATTCCTATGTGCTCCAAGAAAGACTTTTTCAAGAAAATATAGCTAGGCAAATTGACGAATTAGAGGAAAAAATGAGATTGCTTAGTGAAAGAGAGATAGAGCTTTCAGACCTTAGAAAGGAGCCTATGCCAAAAGATACCTCTTATACCAATCCTCAGGTCCTTCAGCATGATGACAAGATTCCAAGTTAGAAGAAAGAAGATCATGAACTAGCTAAAAACTTTGAACAAGATAAAATTCCTAACTCTTTCCAAGAGAAAAGTTCTAGACCTAAGGTCATGAGTTGGAAATAAACAATGAAATCATGGGGTAGAAGGGAAGAAGAGAAAAGTTTTTCTCAAAACATTAAGTTGAGGCTGCTCTTACTCATGGTGATAATCAAGCAGAAGATCCTACATTTGAACACACCCCATCTACACCCCTCCAAGAGAGCTATCAAGTTACATCTGATATAGATGAAGTGATGGACAAATGGAAAGAAGAGAATCATTCAATTCTAGCTCAAGAATTATCTCCTCTTCTACATATGTATAACCATCAGTCTTATTCTTCATCCCTTTTCAAAGAGGAATATATTTTGAAGGAAGTAAGTAAAGAGGAGTATATTCAATTCATGGCTAGTCAAGAAGATTTCATGAGTGCAGATGAATAAGAAATCACCATAGGTACACCCTTTGATGAACCCGAGGACAAGTCACAAGCTTTTGCCTTTATCTCTAATGAAAAAGAGATAATTTTTTATCATGTTTTGAATGACTTATTTGAAGTCATTGGGGCAGGTTACACTATTCTTCAAGAAGGCTATGAGCTGGCTTCAGGTGGGGAAGGAAACATTGAGACTCAAATGAGTATGCAGAGGGGATGCAAGCTTTCAGACTTATCCTTTCAAGAGGTTGAAGTCATCAAGGAGAATGATCATGCAATGGAACTTGAGAATGAGGAAGAAAGAGATAAGCCAATCAATAAGGTATATCCAAGGGCTTATGGTGATGAGCCAATAGCCATCAATTTCTTGATGAGACATGCCAGTATGAAGAACCAACATTTGACAAGCTTTCAAGAAGAAGAAGAGTATGTATATAGTGGAAACATGTTTGACTCTGATTCACTCAGATGCAGGCCATTCAAGGTGGCAAGAAGGATGAGCAAGTCACCAGAGCTCTATCCCATTCAGCCATTTATCTAGCACCATAAGTCTTCTCACCATGAAGGAAACTTTAGAAATATTCCTTTTGATTCAGGAGGGAAGCAAATATACCTAGTTAGCTATATATAGTAGTTTGCTTTCAGTTTTGTTGCTCTATTTTCCCATTTTTTCTTTCTTGTTCTCTCTTTTAAATAAGTGTTCTTTGAGCACGTGGCCACAGCTCAAAATATTTTCAAAATTTTAAAGACTCTCGACACATTAAGTCTCTCTCAATCTCCATAATTCCCTAGATGTGTCTGATTTGTCAGTGCCAGAAGTGGTAGTTGTTTTAATCCAGCTTGAATTCTAATTAAATGTTGTAGTTCATATTTATAGAGTTTTCACACAAAGACATTATTAACCTTGATTTAGCTTTCCAAGAGTTGCAAAATAAGTAGGGTATTTTTAATGCCGAATGGTCTGTTTATCAGACAGGCTTACTCAAGTTGTGATTGTTGCCACATTTTTATATGCAAGAAATTGTGGTTTCTTTTTGAGCAGGCTCAAAAGTCCTTGGGGTTGCCAATAACTATAGAGTAAAAATTTACTCTACATTTCATTATATTTTGTTCAGTTGTACACTGTGAAATTTTCTCTTCACATACTTTGCTCTGAGATGGTGAAATTTTGAAATAGAGCATGAGCTATATTTTCCTTTTGATTCATTTTTGTCTAAGTGTTGAATTAAAGTGGAAGCTGACAAGTGTCATCATCTGAGAAACCTTTTATATTTTATATGAGTTGGTTAGAATGTGCCATGTATCTCATATCAACTCAGTGGAATGCACCAAGTGTCAATGTCTATAGGTTTCTAAAAGGGTAGCTAAAAGTAGCAGAGATCACCACATAACCCTAGATAAGTAAAATAGAGACTACCATGTGTCCTTTAATAAAAGTAGTGGAGATTGACACCTGTCCCTATGTCCCTTTTAAATTTTCTTAGGTAAGAAATGTTATGGGTCTTATTTTCTTTTAAGCTATTGAATTTTTGAGGAAGTGGATAGCAACAAGTGTCAAAGGCAAAACATTCCTAAGCAAAGACACAAAAGAGTATAAGTTATGTGGAAAGTCCTGTGTGTCTTCAATAGGTGCTGTAAAACACGCCAAGTGTCATTTTCCAGTGTCTCCTAAGTAATAGGAAGATTTTTGAAGAATTGGCTAAGTGTTATTTAGTGTTTAATAGAAGGGAGCATCCTACAATCTGTTTTAGCTAATGAACTACTAGAAGACAAAGCGTTTCAGAATCTATAAAATATCTTTTGTTAGATACTTCCAGTTCAGTTAGATTTTAGTTGGGCTATTAGATTGGGAACAAGCAAACAATTTGGAGTGAATCCAAGGCTATAAATAAGGGTGTAGAGGTCACCAGAAAGAAGGAATTATTAGAGAGAATTTTGAGAGAGAATTAATGTAACAAGTTTAGACTTTCTAGAGCTGTGACTAGTAATATCATTTGCTTTTATTCTATCTTCTCAAGCCAGAAGGTTTATATAATTGTGTGTGTTTCTATGCCTCTTATGTGACTAGATAATTAATGAGAAGATTGAATCCTATGCCTTTGTTGATATTTTCTATCATTTGTAAAAGTAGTCTAGGCTGTAGACTTCTTAGAGCTGTGATTAGGAATGTCATTTGCTTTTGTCTCATTTTCTTGAGTTGAAAGGTTTATATAACTATATGTGTTTCTTCACCTCTTATATGACTGGAAAATTCAAATAAGAAGATTGAACCCTATGCCTTTATTGACATTTTTTGTATCACAACAAAAGTAGTCTATGTTGTGAGCCTCTATTTTTATTGTTTCCATCTTTTACATTGATCATGCACTTGTTTTCTCTTAAATGTCAATGAATCCTAAATATATTCTCACTATGCTCATAATTAAGGTCAAATTACATTCAGGTGCATTGCCATAGATTAGATTTCCTTTCTTGCATTTGTGTTTCTGATTTAAATTCCTATCCCTTTTCCCAATATCCACTTGATTTAAAGAAGAACCAACTTCTCTAAAATTTGGAGGTTGTTTCAAGTCGCAAGTCCCACATCTTGAAACTTCCCATTGTTGGTGTTAATTAAAAAGCATAGTTTTAAATCATCAATATTATTTTCATGGATCAACATGATTCATTGATCTTGTTTTGAGAAATTGAACACTATTGGATACTTTGATATATTGCCCATAGTTGTGACACTTGTCACTCTTGCATTCATCTTGATCTTTGTTGAAATGTCAACATCAATCTTGCACCATCAGATGACCTCTACCTAGATGAATGCACTCTATTGATCTTGATCTACTAAATTATGTCCCCTAATTTATGGATCATCGATCATAATGTGTACACTCATTTATGTACCATCAATCTTTTAGAGATGATCAATATTTACTTTATGTCTTATGGTTATTCCACTTGTCATCTCTACATTCATTCTTAGGTATTTTGACTTTTAAACCTTCATTATGCACCATTAGATCTTGTTTAGCCAGATCAATGCACTCCATTTGATCTTGATCCAAGGGGTAGAATTCCATTGGCTACTTATGATCCTCTTACTAAAATTGTGACACTTTTCACCTTTTTCTCATCCTAAAGCTTCATTAAAGTATTGAATTAATATGAACCATTGATCTTAATGTGTACACTTAATCATGTACCATCAATCTTTGGGGATATGTTTGAGCTTTAATCATGAGTCATGGGCTTAAAACTTATCACTTCCTCACTTGATCTAAGTCCTTTGAATTATCAATTTTTGATCTCATACCATCAGATATTTTAGGCCCAAGTGAATGTGCATTATTGATCAAAACACTTGACTTATTAACTTTAAATCACACCATTAGATCTTGATTTCCCAAATAAATGTAGAACATTGATCCTACAGACAATAAACATATTTAAACTAGGCTTGGGATATATACAAAATTTAGGTTAAATATTTAGTCTATGGTTTTATTCATGTTTATAAACATGATAAAACCTTAGGATAAAATATTTAAGCCAAGTTTTAAAACATAATAAAGGGGACCCCATGAAATAAAATACATGGCATAAAGCTTTAGCCTAAGGTTTTCATTTTATTATCAGATGCAATTAAAAATTTAGGGTAAGGTTATAGGATAATTTTAAGATATAACAAAGGGTACCTTGTGATTAGTTAAACCATGTGTAAATAAAAGGAACTAAGGGGGGTTCAAGATATAAGGGACCAAGTATGAATTTTTATACTTAGGTTTTGTTATGTTGATAAACATGACTAAACCTTAGGATAAAAATTAAACTAAGTCTATGAAATGTGTAAATTGTGCCCATGCAAATTAATCTCATGTAAATTTTAATTTGATTCAAAAGGGACCTAGGTCAAAAGAATTTTTGTTGTATAAAACCCTAGGTTTGAACATTATTTGCTCATGAGTTCAATTAGACCATTAAAGACCTAAATATTATAAAGGGGTCAAATTATCCTTTGAAGTATGAAACCATACATATTACTCACAATGTTGAGACTCCATTAAACATATAGCCTATAAACATGAAATGCAACCATTAACGACCTTAGAAGGGGTAAAACTATGGTCACTTGTAAATATGTCAATTTATCCAAATGAGAACTAGGTGTGGATGATATTTAAATAAAAATAATGTGAAAACATGATAGTGGTACTCTGATCAATTGAATTTTCAATTTTAAGGTACAAATTTACACAATTTGAAACAAGGGTACCCATTTTTTAGAAATGGGTTTATGTTGACCTCAATAGTAAATTATCTATATGCATGGTAAGATTTGTTGTTAATAACTCATACTAGTTGAAATCCTCCCATAAATTCATCATGCAATAGGAAATGTCAATGATGCCTCTTATCATTTATTTCTCTTGCTTTGTGTTTTTCCAAAATCTTTTGGTGATACATTTCACCATGATGCACAATGAAGCATCCTCAATCAAATAAATAGGAGTTCCTTAGCCTAACCTAGTTGTATATATTTATTTGATATCCAAGTGGATTGGTGATTCTTTAGACTTATAAGGTATAAAATATTTTCCATGATTGGGTAGACTAGTTACCCATGCTATGGTGTGCACAAAAATCCAAATTTTAACATTTTGAGATAAGTGGATAGCTCCCTGATTATAACAAATTAGAAAAGTCATCATAACCTTATCTAGCTACCCAAATTTAGGTATCTTAATTATACTTTTGGTTTTATAGACTTTTAGTGGATGTTGTAGTGCTAGGGCTCTTAATTTTGATATCCCTTGAGCATCTTGGAAAAATAGATTAGTTTATTCTATGTCCATGATGTTGAATAGTTATAGATCATTGTATTTATTCTATCATAGACCTAGCCTAATTCCCATTTCCTTTTTTTTGTATTTAATAGAGGAATCAATAACTAACCTATATCTATAACTTGATCAATAGTCGAGGCTAAATGATTTCTCTAAGTAATTGTGATTTAGTTTGAAATCCATTCACAATTAGGTATTCAAAAGGTAAATTATAAAGTCCCTTGTTAGCTTAAGGTTGTAATATTTTATCATTATCCATACCTTGCTCTTGTATAGCTATTGGCACCCAATTTCATGTCATCAACTTATTTGAATGCATTAAATACATGTACATGAATGTTACCTTTTAAATTAATATTAGTCATTATAAATCACCTTAACAGAGATGTTTGGTGCCTAGGATATTTAATTTACTTATTTAGCAGTTATTGTAGGTGAGTAACTTTCCTTTTGATTAATCAATTTGCTTTATGTATCCACTTATATATTTATTACTAAATATGATTCAAAATTGATGAAATATTTTGAAATTACATGTCATTAATGGTTTCAATTAACTATTAGCCCTTTGCTCATCATACCTATATTATCTCCACCTTATCAGACTTAATTACAATACTTGATGTAGTTGTGGCTAATTGTCTTTGATGAGATATCTTTAAAATGTGACTGCATCATACGATGATACCTAGTTCTTGGTGGCTGTGATGTGTTTCATAAAAATTAAAATGTTCTAAAAACTTTATAACACAAGAAAACAAAATAGAAAACAAAAAACATAAAATGAAATCCTAACTACATGGTGTTATGCAGAACCCACTCAATTTTTTTTAGCATAATGATAATGAATAAAGATGATATGGATTAAGCCTATAGCCATTTATACATCTTGGTAATATGGTTCCCTATAAATATTTTAGTATTATGGCACCCTATGGTGATACTTAATTAATTATATAGGTTCCTTTACATATTATGTGTAACTTTTTGGGGAATTCTTTAAATCTACTATCATAAAGCAATAATGTTTGGTTCAAGTAAAATTACCTAGATCACAATTTGTGATCATGCCATGATTATTGACATTAATTATTGATCTATTATGTCCATTATGCTCTTAATATATTTTATTCCATCTTATCAAAATCCATCAGCCTTACCTTTCATGAATCTTGATCTCCTAATCTCATGATCATCATAATGCATAGACTAGGCACAATATATTCCATAGGTATTACTGCCTCAAGGCCATATACCAATTGAAATGGAATGAAACCATTATCTCTCTTATATTGTGTTTAGTAGGCCCATATAATTTTAAGAATTCAATTCTCCCAATCATCTCTCTGAACATTACAAATTTTTGTTAACATCTTTCCCAAAACTTTATTAGATGTTTCCACCTATCCATTGGCCTATAGGTGGTAAGCTATGATTTTATGGTGCAATATCATGAATTATTTAGTGAAATTATTGATAGTATTATTAATAAATTGCATTCCTCTATCACTTACCAAATTAATTTGAAAATTAAACCTCATGATGATTTTTTCATATAAAAACTTGGTGGCATATTTTGCACTACATCTTAAAGCGACAATAGCTTCTACCCATTTCATGAAATAGTGAGTCATAATGATAATGTATCTAGCATGATTATGATTACTTGGGGGGATTTATAGGTCCAAAATAATCAATTTTCCATTTCTCAAAAGGTTATTATACAAGTATAGATACCAAAGGTATTTTATCTTGTTGGTTGGGCTTGCCCATTATTTGAAAAACATCACAGTGTTTAGTAGCTTTGTGTGCATCCTAAAATAGCGTAGACAACTACATACCACTCTTAAGTATTTTACTTATAATGTATTCTGATGTGAAGTGACCTCCTATAATATGTTTATGGTACTCTTGATGAATCTATAGTTGTTCATGCTCTAGAGCTACCCTATATAATACATCATCTTTTTCAAGCTTATACAAGAATCCATTAATGAGGCTATATAGTAAGTCTTAGATAACCATATATTTCTTATCCCTCTCTATGTAATACACAAGAAAAGTTCCTTTTCTAATAAATTTTTAATTTCTTCCATGCTATCAAGAACTACATAAGTTCTAAATAAATGTGCATCAGGGGATACATTTTTGAGTTCCTCTAGTTCCTCCCCATTATGAATTCAATTTAGATGATATAGTCCCACATTATCCCATCCTATCTTAACATTAATTTATAGTTTAAATTATGGAAATATCATCAACCACCTTGATATACATCATCCTAGAATTGGTTTATTAACTAGGTATCATAATGCCTGGTGATCCATGAAGAAATCAAAAGGAGTAGCCAATAATTAATGCTTGAACTTTTACAATGAAAAAACCTTTTCTAGTGCTTCTCTCTATGGTCATGTAATTATTTTTTATAGCTGATAGTTTCCTGCTATCAAAATGTATCAGGTGGAACAACCATCTTTCACCTAGCTATGTTAACACAACTCTTACTATAATCATAGAAGCATCCACATGTATCTAGAATCACTTCTTCCAATAAAGAAATACTAATATGGGTTTTGTTTCCAACCTCTACTTTAACTCAATGAATAATGTTTGCCATTTTAGTGTCTATTTAAATTTTGAATCCTTTTGAATTAGCTTCTCCATGGACATATATATAGTTTCATACCATTTTATAAACTTCCTATAATATCTAGTATGACCAAGAAAGGTGCACACTCTAGCTGAGTTGGTAGGAGGTGGAATTCCTATTATAACAACAATTTTAGCTAGGTCGAACAAAACTCTAGCATTACACATAACATGGCCCAATAAGACATAAAAATGTGTAAATAATAGACATTTAAATTAAACGTTATTCACAAATCCCTACATCACTCCAACATCAATATTAGTTTTGTAAAGTTTTCATTAAATAAAGAGAAGACAAACCAATCATCTAGATAGACTTCTAGGAAATAATGAATGAAGTCTTTGAATGCATTTACCATATCTCTATAAAATAAAACAGTTGTGTTATTTAAAAAAAAATGGTATTACCTTGTATTTAAATTATCCCCATTTAGTAGTGAAGGTGGTCTTGGCCTAATCCTCCTTAGCAATCAGAATCTGGTGATATCTAATGAAACCATTCATAAATAAATATGCCTCATGCCCAGCCATGGATTTTATTACTTCATCTATATAAGGAATATAAAATGGATCATTCATTTAAACATCATTTATTACATGGTAATTCCCACACACCAAAATTTATCCTATTTTATTAGGTTGAACAACCATGAGACTCACCACTTTACCTTTTCAATTGGATAAATTATTCTAACTTCTTCCATTCGATCAAGTTTAACCTCTACTTTAGTTTTCATATTAGGATTGAGCCTGTAGAATTAATTTTTGATATGATGCACACATTCTTTTAGTTCTATATGTAATTCTCCTTAAGATGGATTTTTGCCTTTTACCTTTAAAATTTTACTTGGAAACACATCTTGATAATCTCTTAAAAGTTAAAAGGCCTCAAAGATCTAATCTTATCCTCTATAATCTCCCACTATTGAAAGCTTAGGGGTGGATTCTATCCCAATATTTCCTTTGATCTTTTGAAATGGTTATTGATATATCTTATCTAATCCACTAAGAAAAATATCTTACATAATGCATTTGCCTTCATGTTGTGGACTTTAAATATTGTGAAGTTTATCCTCTTCCATTTAATCTATGCTCTGCACTAGTTTAGTCTCATTTTCATGTTGTGTATCAAATAATCCTTCTACCTAGAGATCTCCATGACTGTCATTATAATTAGATTTTGTTAGATCATTATTTATTATATTACACATCGAAACTAAGAGTTGTTGTTTCTAGTTAGATTTGTAATTATGCATTGCGAGATCTAGATCCTATGTATATTCCTAATGAGAAGATGATTTATAATTTTTTTTAAATATTAGAGACATCTATAATATATATATAATTATTATATACAAGGCATTGTGTATAAGTGGGTAATCATATTCAAACACAAAAGTTTGAATGAAATCCTAATGAACTTGTGCCCAATGTTTAGTTTGCCTTATTTGTTCTTGATGCATATAAAAATTTATTAGAAGAGGTGTCAGGGTATGAATTAATATGTTCACTAGGTATCATGGTTCTACTCCTTATGTGTTCCATATATCTATGCACTAATGGATGTTTAATTCTAGACATTGACCCTCTTGAAAGAAAGGCCATTGTAATTTAACACTAGTTGGTAGCTGAAACCTTGCATGAAATATTTTTAAGGCTTCCTCCCAATGTATTTCTGATTTTATGTGTACAGGCCACCATGTCATAGGATTTCCTTTCAATACATTGTTGAGTATATTGACTCACTAATCTACCTCTCATACATGGTGCCCAAGACTCAATATGAATGGTTTAAGATTTTATGTCACAAAAAATGAGGTATTCGGCATTATATAGAGAACACCATGCACATAGGTTAAAACTCATGATCTTTATGAGATTAATTAAAAATGTGTGCATCTTAGTCACCACTTATAAATGATGTAGAATCCTAGGGTAGAATAACTTCTAGGGTTGGTTCAGTATAATCCATCATAGTTTTATTGTTATTATACATAAAGTATACCTTAGATATTATCAATGAATGCACTAAAGGAAAAACACTATCTTTGATGTGAACCTACCTAATCAGGGACTTTGTTATAACATGTTTGAATACCAATTGTTGTTCTTGATGCATAGTACTTGGTTTCCACTTTTGACATTCTACAGACCTCACCCCATTTTGTCTTTCAACTTCCCCCACTTTAAGACAATTATTATCCACATAAGCATAAGCAAACTTTTGATCTTTAAGGATTATATATATTTTTTAAAGATTTATTTAAAGATATGACCATTATTTTATCTTTCTAATGTGCTTGTAACTGATTATGAATAGTGTTAATAGTCATTTAGTTATTGTAGGCCCATTTATTATTATTTAAGGTTGGGTAATGGGTCTCTAATATATTCATGGTAATGAAATAAAAATACACTTAAAATATGAGATCACCCACTTAAATTTTAACATCTTCTAATGAGTCATTGGGTTTGACTATGCCATAATCCACTAAGCTCAGTGTTACTAAATATAGCTCAGAGTTGGTTGAACAATGGCTTCCCATGTTGAGAGGGGAATATATTGACTATAATTTTGAAGTAAAATACTACATTTTGGATTTCATATCTATTCAACTCAATATCAATTCATAAATCCACATACCAAGGCTTCTTGGTCTTGACATACCAAACTAATTTATCAGCCCTTGTTTGTCCTCGCTATGCACACTCCAATAGATTGTGTATGAGGTTAGTGACATTATATAACATATCCTCATTACATAGTATATTAATTAGTTTCATCATATCTATTAAAGTGATCAAAATTCCCTCTTGTTGCATTATCCTAGTAATTTATCCATACATTTGAGCATCAATAGTTGTGTTATCATCATCAAGGTCTGGTTTCTATTTTATTTCATATAATACATATGAATATTGATACATTAAATTTTTTATATTTTAGGATTAGGATACTTATCCTACTATAATTTTATAATACCATGATCCTAAGGAATTTATAAAGGAGGTAAGGCTTGTTAAACTCTCTATTTCCTTGTGATGGCTTGTAAAAATGAATTTTCCTTTGGTTGTGCATTAATCATCTTTACATTTTGCATTGGCTTCTCTACTTTTTATTTCTATAGAACAAGATAATATTTTATTTGATGTTGACCTTTGACCCTATAATATATATAATAAACTTGTCTATGAGGATTGGTGGGATAGTTCCTTGTATAATTATTATATTATTTACATAGGTAACATTTCATAGGGTTCAAGTTTATTGATTATCATTGTTACTACCTCTTTGATATCCACCATGATATCCTCCATTATAACCCCCTCTATAACCTCCTCTATTTTTTTGATATCCTCCATCCTGGGGATTTTCATCTAATATATCATCCTTGATGATTCATCTTCCCATCATATCCCCCATATTGATGTTGAGGGGAAGTTGGAATCCAATTTGCATATTATTATTAAAGTTTTATGTTATTCTAGTGTTGCATATACTAGCCAAAATATTTTAAAAATGGAGATAACATATTATTCCAACTTGTAAGGCCCTATGGTTGGTACTATAGTGATGAAGGCACATGATATTTTAGTGATGAAGTCACCCATCCTAAACTACCTTGAGTTTCATTTGTCATCTCCACATCTGGTCCTAGAATTTCTTGCTTAATAGTGGGTATTTGCTAATCTACAACTATAAAGACATTCATAGTTATATCTTGTTTTAATTATTATAAGGATTTGTAGTTTGTCTCATTGTTATTTTTAAATTTATAAAAATTAAACTACATGTTGTGTAACTTTTGGATATATTAATAGATAAGATGGCATCTATAGGTAGGATGTCCAACTACCCAACAAATTTTACCAAGTTTTGTTTTAATTATTAGACAGTCATTCCTATGAAATCCCTTATGGCCACACTCTATGCACCATAATCCTAACTTAGGCTTATAATTTTCATGAATCTCATTCATCTTCCTCATAAAAACATCTAACTTATCTTCTACTTTTGATCCTATTGATGCAAGATCTACATAATCATCTATCTTTTTAACTCTTAGGATAGTAGACTTAACATCAGCCTTGGTAGATAACTAGGTTTGCATAATAGAGAACCTTATTCTTGGTTATAAGCCCTATACATATGAAAAATATTTATATTTATATTTTTAAAATAAAATCAAAATTTTTCATCACATTAGAGAACCTATGATCATATTCTCCAACCATTTCTCTTGATTTTAGACAAATTCCCTTTAGGTCTTCAATCACTTGACTAGAACATTTTTTACCTTAAATTATGATACTATAAAATATTTAACTTGTAAAAAATCAAGGGCATTTACATTTATTTTTAAAATTAACTCTAAATCACATACCTACGTGAAGTGCCATAGTTTTTAGGCTAGTAGTTGTTACTCTAGATATTTGAATACTAGAAACTATGACTAGTGGTGTTTATGCACTGGTTGTTATGTTTTTAAGTAACTACATAGTGTTTACTATGATATATTTTCATTCACACTACTATTTTAAAGAGTACAAATAAATCTTACTTCCTATAACTTATTTATTTATAATACCTACCTGATTTCTACACTGAGCCTTCCAAAATTATTGGTAAAGGAATCAAACCCTCCTAAATCAACTTATATCTTTAATTTTTATACCTTCTATAAATAAATTGGGCATAGGGGATGCATACAGTTAAAATTAATCACATTTATTCTAAATTTTTATAGCTTCTAAACTTTCTATATTACTACATTCAATTTCAACATTTTCCCAAGAATTTTCCTTTTTGATTCTAGATAAAAACCCCTCCCTTAATTGTAATCTACATATATTTACTAAATGATCTACTTTATCATCACTACTTCCATCATCCTATTTATCATGGGCCCTTCATCATATTATTAATACCCTTATCTTTCAGTAGTTTCCACATATTCTCTCATCACCATCTAGTCTTTAACATAGTTTCCTTGAATGTCTCTAGCTCTAGCAATTTCTTCTCTACTTCTAGTTCTACTTGTAGTTACTTCAGGATCATTTATCTTATTACACCTTATTTTCTATTATAGTTACCTTTCAAGTCCCATAATTTTATTCTTAGTATGAGTCTTTTTGCCTTCCATTTTTTGGGATGAGCTTTAATTCATTTTTGCGTAGATCTTCATCATCCACTTTATCTTGCATGCATACCAATGGTTCTTGAAGTGACTACTCCATTTTGTCTTGAGTAGGCACCATGGTATTTTCTAAAACAAACATCTTAGTTAGTAGAAGTAGTTAATGGAAAAATTTCTCTCTAATTCTTTGGACAAATCAATCTTATGTAGTCTTAAAAGATACATATCCTTGTACTATGAAATATATGATATGTCCATAAATCATATTTTTTGTCTAGTAATATATTGTTTGATACCAATTATTATCTAGGTTGTAAAGTTTTTTATTTTTTCCTCACTCTAGACTATAAATTATGTTCTCCTTAGACTAAATCAATAGTATTCTAATCTAGTTAGCCACATAGCTAGCAATCCAAACAATTTACATGATAAAATTTCATAAATTTCTCCATAGAGGTTTTCTTAGATAATCCTCTATAGTTTTTCAACTCTCCATGATTCTTACTTTTCCAATTTCCATATTATCTCATCTAGACATCTTTCAATGCCTTTATACCCTAGAAACCATCTTAACAAATTTCATTGAAATAGGTTCCATGCTTATTAAACCATTATTAGTAGAGGTTCCTATAAATACTCTAAAACATGTTAATTATAGGGATAAACTACAGCATGGAGAGTACTAATAGGCATAAAAGAGATTAAATTATTAAAATCCAGCTATTATTTACATGAATAGACCAAAAATCAAGATGAAATAGATACAGATAGAAGCTAAACCATAACTAGTATCAGATTAGATTAGAAATTAAATAAAAATAGAGTACTTGCCATATATAAAGCATACATAAAATAAGATAAGGAAAACCATAAAAAAATTATTCTATTAATCTCTATCAACACATTGAACCATATATTATTAAATCAAAGTGCTATTTATAGTCTTTTACAATCATGTTGTCTCTTCACATTCTATCTTTTGGAGATATACCAGGAAAGAATTTTCACATTCTTATATTACCTTATTAGGCTTACAATTTTAAATACATAAAAAATTTATAAAAAATACAAAATCATATACTTTTCACATCTTTCCATCTCATATAATTCACATTTTCACCAAGCACCATTCTTTGTCCAACATTTTCAACTTATTACATTAGCAAGAATTTAAATCCTAATGAAAGGAATTAAATGACTAATGAAAATGAGTTCTTAGTTTTTATCTTGCCATGAAAAGTTCAATAATTACATCATTAGATATAAAATATTTTTTTATGTGGATCATTCAAATTTAAAGTATCTAGTGAATAGTAGTGAGAGGTAGGATCATTAGATGGTTACTAATCTTGCAATAATTTCATAACACAATAATTGATAAACCAGGAAAGGATAATGTAGTTTCTTAATTTTTGTTAAGGTTGAATGTTTCAAGTGGAGATAATCTAGTGGAGGACAATTTTCTAAATGAGTAATTTTTCACAACTTTATCACCCCCACCATGGTTTTTTGATATGACCAACTATATAACCACATGAAAATTTCTTTATGATCACTCATAAAGAAAGGAAGTGTTTGGTTATAAATATTGGTAACTATAAATTGTTTAGTGGTGTTATGTTTATATGTGGACAAGATATGGTGTTTCATACATTTATAAGATATGATGAAATTTATGACATCCTAAGAGTTTGCCATGATGAACTAGGAAGATGCCACTTTTTATCCAAAATAACTATTCATAGGATCCTTGAGGATAGATATTATTGACCTTCACCTCAAAGAAATGTAAAATTATATAATTGGAAATTTGTTCCTTGCCAAAGTATGGGGAAACTTACATTCTATAATGAGATGCCCCTCCATCCTCAATTGATTTTAGGAACCTTTGATAAATGGGGGTTAATATTGATTGGTACCATTAATCCATGATCTCAAAGAAAGGATTAAATCTTAGTATGTATTGATTATGTCACCAAATGGGCTAAAGTTCAATCTCTACCATTTTTTCATGAAGAAATAGTTGTTGATCTCTTATAATATAGGATCATGCAATGTTTTAGAGAAACAAGAGCAATAATATCAAATCATGGGACCCAATTTATATCCAACATGGTTAAATATTTCATAAAACATGAAAAATAACTCATAGGAAGTCATAAGCATACCATGGTCAATTTGAAGTTACTAATAGAGAACTAGATAACATCATGACCAATATAGTGAGGATTAGTAAAAAATATTGGGAGATAAAACTACTTGAAGTATTATGGGACTACAACACAACATGGAATACCACCATAAGCTTTTATCCATATGAGGTTATGTATGGAAATAAGCCATTAATTCTAATCAGATTTGAGTTTTAGATAATACTAATAATAACAATGGATGTGTTCATATATCTAGATGAATCACTAACAAATAGAATTTTGTAGCTGAATGAACATGATGAGATGAGACTAGAGACATTGCATCAAAAAAAATCATAAATATTAGATGAAGGCATGGCATGATAGTCATATCAAGGAAATAACATTCAAATAGGCATATTGGGAACTTTTGTTTGATTTAAAGTACCAACATTTCAAAGGTAAATTCCATACTAGGTGGCTATGTACTTTTGAATCAGAAAAGATTTTTGACAATGGACTCGTTAAATTTTTCCAATTGTTGGAAACAAGAGGACACTCTTGGTAAATTGACACATGTAAAGGATATATCATCAACCTCAAACAAGGATGAATTAATTAAACATATTCAATCTCAAAAATAATTTATTTATATGGAAGAACCTTATTTTTCCATCATAACCAAAGAATAATATTTTGAGTCCAATAAAGGAGGGGGATTTAAAACTAGTAATTGGTGGTCCTCTTCCCAAGAAAAATAAAAAATTATATATATATATATATATATACACACACACACACACACACACACACACAGGTATAGTTATAGATATAGATATAAGGGGTGAAAAAATTGAAAACAAACAAATGACAACCTTTTTAGGAAATAAAGGAATACAATAAGTACTCCTAGTTGACTTGTATAAAAATCTAAGTTAACCTGTGTGTCTTTTAAATCACATAACAAGTGGAAAAACTAATAATAAAGACAAATCATATGTGATTAAAGGTAGTTGTATATAATTATTATATAATTACGATTATTTATGAGTTTTATATATCATTTAATCCACTCCTAAAAAGAAGATTTTTATTAATAAAGACATACCAAAAGGTGATATTTTCAAAAAGTTTAAAAATACATGCATACAATTTGGATGTATTTTAAAATGAACCAAAAAGAGATATTATATCATAAAGGTGATGAGGTTTGGGAAATCATGAATCAAAAAACATTTTTCAAAAGGATTCATCATGATCAAGAAAACTCGAGGCATGAACAAAATTAGGTAATGGAATGACATTGGATTTTTGTTTGATGAAAAGGAAAAGGCTATATTTGGGTCCTCTCAAGTAACTCCATATATAAAAAATAAATAATTTTACCTTAAATCGTCCCATCTCATAGATTTTTGAAGATCAAAAATGTTTCAAGAGATAAGACAATCAATGAAAGAGTTTGTTTAAATGTGCCTTACTCTATTATTTTTCAAATATATTATGATTTATTGATTAAAAATAATATCATTTGATAACCTGATAACTCTAATTTTTTTACCAAGGATTCCTCATATCACCGAAGCTCTTTGAAAAAATCATAGAATGGGAGAGAAGAAAAAATCTGAATTTGAATTCGTAGAACTACTGTTAGAGGTTGAGGTAATGGCTATAATTTGTTATAAAAATGGGTAGATATATTTATTTACATGGTTTTTATGCACACCAATTCATAACAAGGTATCCTCTAAAATTTTGGAATATTAATAGAGGTAAACTCCACTTTAGGGCATGAGTTATAGGTATGCAGTTTGAATAACTAGGTGATGGATTAACATGTAGGGCATGTAGGTTGTTAATCGAGATTATGAATGAATGAATGGTTGATAAAATAAATTCAAAAATAGGTTAGTTTTTGGATAGATTGTTTCTAATATTTATTGGGTATATCTCAAAAATAAACTCAAAAATAGAGGGAAGGGTAGAGCAAAAAAAGACTCTATGACTTCAGGATTACACCTCATGCTAGATTCATAGTGGATAAGTGATTTTTGAACCAATGTTTGTTTTTAGTAGATACTACACACGTAGAAAAACATGGTCAAGTAGTCTAGGATAGCTTTATATAGGAAACTCAAAGGTCTAGGCCAAGCTTACTCCTTTTAGAGTATCTATTGCACACCTTTACTGAAGAAATTTTGACTCAGACTATAGAGGTATCTGAGATAGTTGTTACACATGTATAGAAGACTATATCATTAAAAACACCTCTCCACACTTACAAATATGAAAAAATCAACTTACTTACCAATAATCAATATAATTGCTAATTATTCAATAGATATTGCACATTTTAAACTAGCTTATTAATCATGATAAGAAAGAATTCCTCATAGTTTTTGTACATTACAAATTACTAAATCAAACAACCAAAAAGATGGAATGTAATTACATAGAGCCTAGAGAGAAAATACATCAACACATGAGTGACAATCAAAAATTGACTTTGCTTCTGTATTGAATTTTATGGCCTTTTAAAATAAAGGTTACATGTGTTTAAATAGAATTAGGAATGGCTTGCCTCATCCTCCAAGTACATGATTTTTTTTATTACATGGCATAATTAGAACCTCAATTATAACTATAGTTTTAGAACTGTATGTAATGTATAAATATAGTTAACTTACATTTATCAAAAAATGAAGTTATCCTTCATAATGTGATGCAATGTGTACAAGCATAAAAATAATTTAGGTGACTTTTACCATAAGTTATAAAATAAATAAATTATGAGTAAAAAACATAATGCCTTTGAATAGATATACACTAAATTGGGATTTCAACTAAGGTTGAGTGTATGTTTTCATGGATGCATTAGCTTTGATAGGAGTCATTACTATAGATGTTGGTACTAAAATATAAGTTTCAACATCAATATTCTTCTTCTTCGCCTCCAACTCAAGATAAAATTTGCGACCTACATCATGTTGCTACCATATGATATCTAAATTGAGTAATGAGGGTTTTTGTAGCTATTATGCCCTTAACCATTGGTGTGACTAGGGATATGTGTGGCCAAATTATGACTTACATACCTCTTTTATTTACTTGTTACATTTCTCTATGTTCTTAGTTAGGTTGGCCTATGGAATAACCTTGGCTAAGTAAACTATATATATGAGGTATTGGTTAGTATTTATGCATTATGTTAAGTATTATGCTATTAGTTCATAGTTGTGGAGGTTTTCCTCTTGAAGTGGTTTTGCTATATTATCTAGTATTCTATTCTATTGTTAATCATCATTATGTGATCTCTCATATTTGTTTATTTTGTTCAATATAAAATCATTCTATGTGAATATATAAGTAATTTAATTATAATTGCTATCAGATCTTTGATTTGAGCAAGTTTTATACAACATTTTCTTTTTAGATCTAGTGAGGCATGGCTTTTGGGAGTGGTGAGAGAGAAAAAACATAACTGCAATCTGGGAAGAATTAATATTTCCATTAGCATAGTATTGTTCAAAATGACTTTTCAAAAAAAATAAAAAAAAATAAAAGAAAGTTTGGGAAAAATTTCCTCTTTCACAATTGCCATCATTGGATTCATCTTAGTGAGATGATCACAACAGTATGTTCAATTGGTACACTTTTTTGGTACTAAAATTTTTAGCCTAGTGCACAAAGGTAGTCATTAGATTCATCTTGATAAGGTGATCACAATGGTACCATTTATTGGTACACTTTTTTTGGGTTAAAACCCTCATAGTGTTGGTATATGGTAGGTTTAGGTACTCTAGGAATAAAAGGGGGGAAAGAAAATCCTAAGACTCCTACTGATAACATGGATTCTAGAACTTCAAATTTAGTGATTTCTTAGCTTCAAGTGGATATAAAGAAATTTGTGAGGCATAATGAATTTTTTGGAGTCCAAGCTAATGTTTTAGGTATGCATAAAGATATTAATGGGTTTTACAATGAATTATAACATATCACTACAAAATTGGCTACCCTTACATCTCATTTTCAGCCCAATAATCCTCCACTTTAGCATTCAAATCCTCTTCTCAACAACTCCCATGCTGGTATGAAATCAATGTTTCCAAATGTGGATATATGTAAGTTTGATGGTAAGGATCCTCTCACTTAGATTACCCAGATTGACAATTTATTTTAGCTACATCAAACCACTAGTTCTTAGAGGGTGATAGTGGCATTCGTGTATCTAGAACTTGAGTAATTCATTTGGTATCATTGGTTATGTGCTCAAAAGAAAAATAATGGTGCTCACGTTACCTAGAGTATTTTCACTTAGGATTTGTCAACTCACTATCAGAATAATGTCTCTAAGAACTATTTCATCCAATTAGCCAAGATATGGAAACCAAGAACTATGAAGAATTATATTCATCAATTTTAAAATCTCTCTTTACAGGTGGAAAATATCACTGAGAAGAATTTTATTAATCTATTTTTGGGTGGCCTCAAAGATAGAATATAATTCAAGGTTTAAATGTTTAACCCAACATATATAGTATAATCTATCCCTAAAGAACACATGATAGAAAAAAATAGATGGTCAATTGGAAAACTTTCACTACTGGTCATGATCACAACTTTTCCACACCATCATTTCCATAGCCCACTAGATTAACACAATAATAAATTGAGGAGAATCAAGATAAAGGGTTGTGTTATGGTTGTGATATCAAATCATTATGTTGAAAATGAGTTATTATAAATTGAATGTGCCAATGATGATGAAGATGATGCAAAAGTACATGATGAGGATGTAAAAGTTCCTGAAGAAGAATCTAAAAACTCTCAGCCTACTATTTCTTATCATGACCTTTTAGGTATTATTACTCATAAAACTTTTAAGGTGATGCATTTCCTTTATAATATATAAGGTCACTATATCGATTGATTCTAGGAGCACACACAGCTTCATCCACAGGAGGTTGGTTACTTGTTTGAATTGTTTTATTTATCTATCTCTAGAATTTTAGGTTATGATTGTAGATGGTGGTACTATCATATATTTAGGAAAATGTCATAGTATTAATTTGGCCATGGGAGACTACTTATTGGATTCTCTTATGTTTTCTATTCCCATGGGTAGAGCTGATATTATTCTGGGAGTCCAGTGGCTCACCACTTTGGGCATTATTGAGATTAATTTTCAAGAATTATTCATGCATTTTCATTCTAAAGAAATAAAATTTGAGCTAAGGTGATTAAAGGTTAAATCTCCATATCTTGTTATCTCACATAAAATGATAAAGATTCTCTATAAGGGTACTAAGGGATTTGTAGTTCACTTGTTTTCTATAGAAGTAAAACCAAATTAGCCATCACCACATCTTGATATACAAAAACTAATTGATGTTCATTTTATTATTTTTGGAGACATGTCAAAAGGACTTCAACCTAGTCATATGCATTATCATTCTATCACACTTATTCCTAGTATTACACCACTCAACATCAAGCCATACAAGTATCCTTATGTCCAAAAAAGTGGAGTTGAAAAGATGGTACAAGAGATGTTGGATGTAGGAATAATTCACCATACCCAAAGTGAATAATCTTCACCAGTTGTCATGGTGTGAAAGAAAGATGACACCCAGAGGATGTGCCCTGACTACAAAGAACTCAACAAGTACACTATAAAATATAATTTTTTGATTCTTGTTATTGATGATTTTATAGATGAATTGAATGGTACTCTTTATTTTACCAAGTTAGATCTATGTTTTTGGTATCATCAAATCTAGATCCGTGATGAAGACATACCCAAAATCACTTTTAGGACTCATGAGGGCCATTATGAGTCTTTGGTTATGCCTTTTGGTCTAAAAAATGCACCATCTACTTTTAAAAGTTTTATGAATACTATTTTTAAGCCATTTTTGAGAAAATTTGTTTTGGTATTCTTTGATGATATCCTCATTTATAGTAAAAATTGGGAAGACCATTTACAACATGTAAAATAGGTACTCTTTATTTTGGATCAAAATCAATTATATGCCAAACCTTCCAAATGTGATTTTGGGCTACTGAGGTTGAATATTTGGGTCATCTAGTGTCTTATGAAGGAGTGTAAGTGGATCCTAAAAAAATCCAAGCAATGGTGGACTCACTAATTCCTAAGACACTCAAATAACTCTAAGGATTTTTGGGGCTTACTAGTTACTATCATAGGTTTGTCAAAAATTATGGTATTATTATAGCCCCACTCACCTCTTTGTTAAAGAAAGACTCCTTTTAGTGGACTGATGTAGCTACCTAAGCATTTAAATAATTGAAATTGCCTATGTGCACTACTCCAGTATTGGGCACTCCTAATTTTTCTAAAACTTTTGTGGTTGAATGTGATGCATCTAGGTATGGTATGGGTGTTGTACTCATACAATAAAGTAGACCAATTTAATTTTAAAGTCATCAACTAAAGGGTAAAAATTAACATAAGACTATCTATGAGAAGGAAATGATGGCCATTTTGCATGCAGTTAAACAATGGAGACCTTATTTGATGGGTCATTACTTTTAGGTAAAGACTGATCATGATATTCTCAAATATTTTTTAAAACAAAGGTTGTCATCTAAATAACAACATAAAAAGGTAACTAAGTTGTTGGGATGTGATTTTGAAATAGTCTAGAAAAAAGGTAAGGATAATGTGGTGGTCGATGCCCTATATAGAAAAGATGAATAAATTGAGGCATTGCTATGTACCATAGCCATTTTGTAAGTATATTAGCTAGATGAATCACAATTGGAATGGGAACATGATTTTACTACCCATGATTTGATTCAAAATATTTAGCAAGGTTTAGGTGGATTTGAAAAAATTACATGGAAAGGTAATGGATTATGGTATAAAGATAGATTGTACCTATGTAAGAACTCTCTTCTTAAATAAAAAATCATTTAAGAACTTCATACAACTCCAATTGGGGGTCATTCAGGATTTTTGAAAACCTATCACAAAATCAAGTAGGATTTTTTTTGGAAAGGTCTCAATGGGGATGCCCAAAAATATGTGGCTGCATTTATGATATGTCGACAAAATAAAGGCAAAACCATAAAAACCCTAGGTCTTTTATACTCTTTATCCATTCCTAGCCAACATTGGGAAGAGGTATCTATGGATTTCATTATAAGGTTACCAAGATCTGAGGGTAAAAAAGTTATCATGGTTGTTTTAGATCATCTCAATAAGTATGCTCATTTTTTTTCATTATCCTATCCATTTATTGCTAGTACAGTGGTTTTTGTTTTTCTCAATATAGTTCAAAAATTGCATGTGACCCCTATGATCATTATCAGTGATATATATCCCATTTTTACTAGTAATTTTTGGATTGAGTTATTTACATGTTTGGGAACCCAATTGGCTCATAGTTCATCCTATCATCCTAAATTTGATGGAAAAACTAAGGTAGCTAACAAATTTTTAGAAGGATATCTCCATTGTTTTGTTTTTGATAAATAGGATAAATGGGTTCAGAGGCTACCACTTGCTAAATGGTGGTATAATACTTTTGTTCATACTTCTTTCAAAAATTTTCCTTTTGTGACACTATATGGATCCCACCCTCCATATATCACTTCAACCTTGAAGTTCCATCCTAAGGTTCATGTAGTTGAAGAACATATTCACCATCAACAATAGGTCCTTGCAAGTTTATGTGAAAATTTATCTATGGCCCAGAATCGTATGTAGCAAAAAGTAGATCAACATAGAAGTAAGAGGCATTTTGACATTGGTGATTGTGCCTTTATTCACTTATATCCATATAAATAGATGTCATTAAATTAAAAAAAAGGATAACAAGCTATCCGCTAAATATTATGGTCCTTATTAGATTTTGTATAAAATTGGCAATGTGGCCTACAAGTTAGAATTTATTTTATACACTCACATACACCTAGTTTTTCATGTATAATGCCTAAATAAATTCATTGGACACAGACTTACCATTCAAATATAATTACCAAAATTGGATGAAGAAGGTAGAGTTGTTCTTAATCCTGAGGTGATCCTTCAAAGGTGCACCAAGTAGCTACATTTTAGAGAAATTATAGAGTACCTGATAAAAAGGAAGAATATATCATGTGAAGATGCCACTTGGGATAATGAAGCATTTGTGTATCAATATCCAAAGTTATCACAACATTGAGGACAATATTGTTTTGAAGGGGAGGGGCTTTTTATGCCCTTAACCATTGGTGTGTCTATGGATATGTGTGGCTAACTTGTGGGTTACATACCTCTTTTATTTACTTGTTACAGTTCTCTATGTTCTTAGTTAGGTTAGCCTATGGAATAACCTTGGGTAATTAGACTATATATAAGAGGTAGTGGTTAGTATTTATTTATTATGTTAAGTATTCTACTATTAGTGCATAGTTTTGGAGGTTTCCCCCTTGAAGTGTCTTTGTTATATTATCTAGTATTCTATTTTGATGTCAATTATCATTGTGTGATCTCTCATATTTGCTTATTATGTTCAATATAAAATCATTCTGTGTGAATAACTAAGTAATTTCATTATAACAACCTTCTAGCCTAATCTATGAGTTTTGCATTCTCAACCTTTGTATTTTGAGATTTGATCTTAAAAATTTAAACTTCCATTACCTTCTTTATTGAAAATATCAACTTAGATTCAATGTATTTGAGTGCTAACCCCTATATACTCTACTTAAAATTCTTAAATGCTTCTTAAAAGAGTTAGTAAAAATGATTTTTTTTAATTAGCTTTCTAGTATTATCCCTTCCCTTTGATAATTTCAATCCATCCAAAATCTACAAGATGAGAGTTTCATGATCTTGATATTTGGGCATCATTACCCCATCTATTTTAACCCACTCTCTATCTTTTTACATTTTGATCACCACCAAATTAAGGGTGTTTGATGCCTTTCATAGTGTCATTAAGTCTAAATGGCTATATGCCTTATTAGTAGTGTAAAGAATCAATAATTTCAACTTATTTTCATCTTGGTTATATGAATTAAATAATTGATGTGTTTGAGATATGTGGGGGGGGGAAATTCTACACTCATTTTTTCAATATCCTCTAGAGCATTGTAACATTTTGATGCAACTTCCTGAACTTCAATCTCAATTCCTGCTAGAATATGGACTATTTTCTATTGCTATTTAATTTAATTTAATTCCTATTCTAGCTCCTAGCTAGCCATATTTGTCCACTCATATAATGATATCATAGCATCCTTATGGGTTTTATCAATAGACTTGAAGTCATCTATGTATGGGGACTTCCCTAGATGTCTATTATTTCTTTTAGATAAGGCATAAACCTCCTATCTCTCTTCAATAATAATTTCCCTCTTATCTTCATCCTCTAATTTCCTTTTCCTAACTCTCTAGATGTTTCCTAAGGGCTTATCAACCAAGGAAGTTATGGATGGGAGTTCTATGATTTTGCAATTAGGCTCTTGGGAAGGCTTAAATCTAAGATCAACTACCCATGGTGGGATAACTAGTTAGGTTTGGTCTATGGACTATTTATCCTCATTTGTAGCCTCCACCTCTAGATCTTCTACTGATTATTCTAAGGATCCATTGAATACTATGTTAAGAAGGGTGGGCCAAATGATTTGACACTAATTAACAACTCCATATCATGGGAGTGGATGGAATGTATATATTTATTTACCTCTTTTATCCTTCCTTGAGGATATAATAGTACTATCTTGGGAGGAACTAGTGTAAGGTATTGGTAAATTGATCTATGTGGAAGAGACATAGAGTTAAGAACTTGCCAATGTTGTTTCAATCTTCTTATAGGGCCTTTTATTTTTCATAGTTCAAACTATATCATTCCTAGAGGGAATGTTAGTAGTGGTGGAAACAATGGACATTGATAGCATTGTGGGGTAAATTGAAACAATAGTGGTAGGATAAACATCCTCCTTTCTAGAGTGATCAATGATGTTTTATATATAACATTGATGGGGACTAAACCAAAAATGGGAACAAAATAAGAAGCTTAGGAAGAAGGGTTTAAAGGTTGAGCCTTATTACTAGATTTATCATCTTTACTCAATGACTTCCCTTTGTTGACTATGAGGCTTAGTGCCTTTATTCTTTCCAATTCTTCCTCTTCATATAATTATTTTTCTACCTCTATTTTTTGTTGGTCTGAAGGTGTGTCTATTTATGGTTCATTGGAAACTAGATTTTCTAGGAAAGGAGGATCCCTTGGCTTCATCTTATAATAAATTATAGCTTTGGGAGCCAAGAAGGAGCCTTGTTGAATTTAGGCAGTATCAACCTCTTGCACTATACATGTCTACACTGGTGGTGAAGCTAGGTGATATTCACCCTCTGTATCAAAGGATTCCAAGTCAATTGGATCCTTTTGAGCCTTTGTATGCTTAATTTCACTTAGACTAGGTTCTTTCTTTATAAACTTCAACATTTGGGGATATTTCTTATGCTTAGTTTCGTCTAGACTAGGTTCTCTCCTCATATTTTTCAATAATAAGAGAGCTTCTTGAGAAGGATCCCCTTGTATATTTGTTTGTTGTTGGGGTATATGGCCCCAAAAGTCTATTTTAGTCTATCATCCATGGGATAGTAGCCTTATATGCATCTATTATACTAAAATTGAAGGTTCTTGTTGAATAATCCTCAAATGATCATCTTTAAGGCCTAAAAGTCATGCCCTTTCTATGGCTTAGGCATCATCCCTATCATTCAAAAATAGAAAATCATGGTCATAGGGGATCTATTTGTATGAAATACTAAAGCCATGGATATGCTTCTATATTTGACCATGAGGATATTGGTCTCTATAAGGTAGGGTGGGTAATTAATAGTGCTTTCTCTTATTTTCTACATCCCTAAAATGCTTCTTCATTTCATAACATACTCTTCTTATGATCATGTGAGATCCATAAAATGTGCCTTTCTTTTGCTTTTATAAAATCCTCTTCCACACTCCACCAAAGTTAAAACATAATTTATTATTATACAATATTAGCTAACACATATTTAGGGAGGTGTAGGGGGTTGACCTTATAGACAATAACCATGATCACTATGTAGTCTAGGTATAACCAGTAGTCACCCCAAGGAGCTAGTATATATGTTATTTTCTTTAAATTTCTAGGTAGTGGGACCTCATGAATTTCCCTCCATACTTTAAGATACACATCTTGTAAAATTTAGGTGATAAATTGATAGTAATTACAAATGTGATTCTTTACACAGTCAATAACTAGGCTTTGATGCTCCCCAGGGTCCCTATATATTGTGCCCATTATTGCATCTAAAAGGTAATACATCATATTAAAATGGCATATTAGATTGGTTCACTTACCTTTATGTATAGCTTGTTCCCTCAACTTCAGATTGATAATCTCTCCCATGGAAAAATTCATATTTCTAGTCAACATATCTAGTAATACCACCCAATCTAGGTGAAGAAAATGGATATGTGGTATGCCATATAATCTGTTTAATAAGGTCATCCTTATACAGACCCCTATTATAAATTTGCTAATGGGGTTGTGATCTTTCCCTTCATAATCATAGTCTCCCTAAGAAGAAGCCATGATCTTATAAATTTATCAATTGAATTACGCTTTCTCCATATTACCAACTTATGTTTATCAAATATTGTATTTGGAATTGACATAGATAAGTAAATTTAGAATTCATCACTAGTAATGTAAGCTACAACCATCTAGTGATCCATGTGACGTAAAAATCCATATTGAGTCACCCTACAAGTGAAGAAAAAGTCCCATAGGAGGTCAAATATGGCATGACCTTGGGCTTGGCCACCACAAAGTGCAGTCTTTGTCTCTTGAGAGAGAGTAAGTCTATAGCCAATTATCACTACGTGAGTGACAAATTTACTTCCTATGAAAATACATCGATAGTATCAATGACATTTCATAATTCCAAGTAGTTATCATACTTATTATAAAATATTATTACATAAAACACCATGTCTATAAACTCTATAGAATCCTTGATGGATAAAGGGGATGGTGGAATTATTCCTCCGAAGCTCTTGGATGATGAATTCGTTTTAATTGTCTAGTTTTCTCAAAGTTAAACTGGATTGTGAAAATTCCTTTCTATTGGTTTCTTATTTGTTTCACAAGTAACTAGGAATTTTTTCATAGAGTATAAATTGAGTTTGAATTTACTTGTGATCAAATGAACACATCGATAGCTACACATTATTGACATAGATTTTATATTCAATTCTAATTCATGTGCTTGTTCATATATTTATTTTACCTACATAATTTAAATCTAATTATTTTAGTTGGTATGTTATATTATTTTTCAAGTTTTTGGAAGTAGTTACACTTTGTTGACTAAGTCTAGTAGGATTTTGGAAGTCAGGAGCCAGGTTTTACATTGGGACCAAGCCAAATATTCTTGTAAACTGAAGTTCCAAACACAAACCCCAATAAAAATGTCCAAAGAAAAAATCCATTAGAATAATGTTCAAACAAAATGTCCAAGAAAAATCTCTCATAAAAAATTTTGATATAAAAAAATACCAAATAAGGATTTGAATAAAAACCAAGTCCTTTAGATCATTATTCAAATAAAATGTCTAAACAAAATGTCTAATATGGAAACTCCAATGAAGACTACTCCTAAAAAAACCACCAATTAAAAGAAAACCTAAACATAATTTGTGAACAAAAAATTGATGAAAAAATATTGAATAAAATGTTTAAAAAAAAATGTTGAATAAACCTCTGAATGAAACTTTTGATGAACAAGTCCTTAACACAAATTTTGAATAAAATAGTTCCAAATAAAACTAATTTCCAAAACCTACATAGTAGAAAAACACCTATAAGGCATTAATAATTTAGTCAAAAAATGTATAATACCATTTTTTGTAATTCCAAGTATAAATATTAAGGACCAATCTAATAGAACTTGCATAACTATGTAAAGGAAAACTTAACAAACAAGGCCAAATCACAAAAAAGTGGGTCCCCTTTATTTTTTAAAGAAAGGGGGGTGTTAGATACAATAATGGATACTTATAGGGGGAATAACTCTAATTATTTTATAACTTATAACTTTGCTTAGAAATTTCAAATGAGACATAAACTACACCACAAAAATAATATTAGAATTAGAGATATGAAAGAGACTCCCAACTACATAATACAACATACTTATCTTCACAACCATGGATATGTGTGTGCTAAAGTGAAGTTCATTTAACCCTTGTTGTGAGTATATTTGCAAAGACTTTAAGAAACTGTAGGTTTCAATTTAGTTATTTTAAATATTGTTAAATCAAGGAAGCTTAGGAATTGATCTACTACTAGCTAGACATCCATAGCCCTAACATAGATACCTTGGGTTCCTTTTTTCTTCTTCCTTTTCCTTGATCATGATACATGATATATTGATCTTATTTCATCATGTGATCCTTTGATCTCTTTAAATTATCATTGGGATTTATTGATCACTCTTTTGAACACATTGGTTCTTTTTTTTTTGAGTGGAAAGAAGAGAGCCAAAACCACTATGATTTGGTGTAGTTATAAAACAAATAATTTACCAGAACACCCTTGATATCTACATCTACACCAATTATTATCATATCCAAACAAGTATTAATATAAACAATGTGCTTAGTTTAATGGAGTAATTGAGAGCAACTTTCACATACCTGATAAAAATATTCAATTCTGACACAAACCTAAATGACTATGATTACTAACCCAAATCTTGAAGACCTTTAACACAAATGTATAATAGATTTGTGAACGAACCCCAAATTGTGAATCCTTTTGTAGTTTACCTTTCCTTTATATGTCAATCTAAGCATAAAGCCCAATTGGTAGGATGTTAGCTTGGTCGTGTCAAGATAAATCAATTTAGATTGTCATAGTAAATAATAAAACATCTAAACTAGAAAGTAGGGAACTAAATTAAAAAAATAGGAAACTAAACTAGAAATTAACTACTACTACCTATACCACATTTTCTTCATCATTTATGTGCTTCTTTAGAAGCTACAACCATGAAGTAATGATTCATAAATTGTCCATTGACTAGATATGTGAGTTAATTATATTGAAGGTCCCTTATATGGAATGAATTATTGTCCAAGATATCTAGAATCTAATATGGTCAAATCCATAGTGGGGTAAACTTATCATGTTGTCCTTTATTTAATGGGATTTATCCCACAGAAGCACTCGATCAGAGATCCTAAATGCTTTGACTTTTTCACTTTTATCAAACCATCTCTTGAATGCATCTTTGTTTTTGATGAAAATATGTAAGGCCTTAGTCCTTGACTCTTCCATTTATATTATATCTAGTAATCAAGATTCTGCTTTATCATTTAGTTCTATATATTCTTGCATGAATTGATAACTTGTCAATTTTAGCATGATTGGGAATACTGAACTACATCCATACACTAGTAGATAGGGTAAGGCCTTAAGGGATTGCTTATATATCATTCAATCTGCCAAAAGGGAATACTTAAGTAGATTATGCATGTCCCTAAGCTTATCCCTAGTGTATTTCTTAATTTCATATATTAGGTTCTTATTTTTTGATTCTGCCAATCCATTTCCTTGAGGACAATAATTAGAGGATGATCTGATGATGATCTATTTATCACAATCCCATTCAATAAATTTAGTTGATATAAGTACAAGTCCATTATCACAAACTAGATAAATGGGAGTGCCAAATCTAGATATGATGTGTTATTCTAAGAATTAAAACACATCTTATTCTCCAGAATTCTTGGTGGCTATTACATTAGTCCATTTGGTGTAGTAATCTATTTTAGTGAATAAAAACTTATGATATGCTAACAAGATTGGGTTACTGACACCAATGAAGTCCAACCCCCATTGGGCAAATGACCTTCCCTCAATAATAATTTTCAAGGGCATTATTACTTGTACTTCTCTTTTTACTAACATTTGGAATTCATGGCATGTCTTAACATGGGCATGGGCATCCTTGAATATTCTTTTCTAGTAATAACCCATTATTAGAATTTTTTGAGTTGTGGTGTTCTTAGATGGATGACCACTACCTATATTTTGGTGTAGGTTTTCCAGAATCTCTTGAGCCTCTTCTGTAGATACACTTCTAAGGTAGATGCTATCATAATTACTCATATATTTTAGTAGTTAACATGGGCATGGTCATCCTTGAATATTGTTGGCTAGTAATAACCCATTATTAGGATTTTTTGATTTGTGGTATTCCCATATAGATGACCACTACCTATCTTTTAGTAAAGGTTCTCTAAAATCTCTTGAGCCTCTTCTATAGACACACATATTATGATGTAGAATTCTTGGTGGCTACTACCTTAGTCCATAGGGTGCATTAATTTGTGGTAGTGAATAAAAACTTATGACCTACTAAGGAGTTTGTATTAATGAAACTAATAAAGTCTAACCCCCACTAGGCAAATGGCCTTCCCTTAATAATAGGTTGAAAGGGCATCACTACCTATACTTCTCTTTTCACTAATGTTTATAATTCATGGAATGTCCTAGCATGAGCACGGGTGTCCTTGAATATTTTTGGCCAATAATAACCCATTCTTAGGATTTTATGCGTAGTGGTATTCCTAGATGGATGACCACTGCCTAACTTTTGGTGAAACCTTTTTATAATCTCTTGAGCCTCTTCTGTAAATACCCATCCAAGGTAGATTCCTTCATAATTAATCCTATAAATAACTCCTTTCTTAATCATATAGTGAGAAACTTTGATCCTCAAAGATATTCTTCATTATTGATTTAGTTCCAGGGGATAAGTACCTATAAGCATATATTGAATTATGTCATTATACCATTCCCCTTTGGACACCTAGGCCTTAAAAACATTTTCAATAATAATGTGTTAGTCAAGAACAATCATGAATTGGATAACACTCTAACCCTAGATGATTTTATTAAGCTTGATTTGTATATCAATATCTTGTAAATTTTCCATCCTTTCACCTTTACGTTCTCCCAATTCATTTTGTGACAAGGTAAGATTGATAGTAGGGTTAGGCATAATATCAATATTTTTGTTTCTTAAGATGTAATGGTAGAATTTCTTCACAACATTCACAAGCGAAAAAATATGTTTATCAGTCATGGAATATTTGAGTTTTATATCTTTCAAATTCATGCTCATGAACTTAATGGGATGTTTAGTCTCATCATTCTTTTTCATTATGACAATAATTATATGTTCTGAGGTAAATGAGTATAAATAAAAATCCTTTATAAAACTTGGACTAAATAGTACTGGGGCTTGAGATATAGCATCTTTAATGTCTTGAAAAGACTTTCAATCCTTAGCTATCTATTCTACTTTATCATCTTGTTTGAGCATTGAATTAGGGGGTCTCATAATTTTTAAAAATCCTAAGATAAACTTCTGTACGAAATTGATTTTACCAAATGAACACTTGAGCTCCTTCTTATTATTTATTGGAAAAATATTTTAAGTCCCTTGTATTTTATATGGATTAATGATGATTCCTTATTTGGTAATGATATGTCCTAAAATCTTGCCCTTAGTAACTCTAAATAGGCTCTTCTTCATGTTAAAAAAAAGGCCAAAACTTTGGCATATTTCTCAAATTGACTACAGATGGCATACATGATCATTCATTTTCTTGGAGAAAATAGTGAGATCATCCATATAGATGATTATACATCTACATATTAATACTTGAAATGCATGATCCATTAATTGTTGAAAGGTGGATCTTACATTAATTAGGATAAAAGGCATCCTCTTATATGTATAAGTACCCTATTTTGTGGTATATTTAGTTTTCATTTTATCCTCTTATTATATGAGCACCTAGTTATAACCTTAAAACCCATCCAAGAAGGACATCATTTTAGATCCACTAACTATCTAAATAACCTCATATAGGGAGGTCAATGGATAGTTATCCTTCTTTGAAGCTTTATTCAAGTTTCTAAAATAAACACATAATATAATCTCTCCACTCTTCTTTCTAACTAGGACTAAATTGGCCACCCAAGTAGAGTGATAGATTGGGAAGACTATCCTTGAACTTAATAGCTTTTCTACTTCTTTTTGAATGAGATGTTCTAGGATAGGATTCACTAGTCTCTATCTTTATCTAAACATCTTGTGGTCTATTTTTAATGTAATTATATGAGTGATGAAATTTGGGTTGTAAACCTTCAAGTCCTCATACATCCATGTAATCACATCTCTATATTAGGTGATTAAATCATTCACACTTTGCCTTTATTCTAGAGTGTAACTAAGGTCAATGTTGATATGGTGTGGGTTATGCTCATCACTCAAATTCTCCCTTTTGAATTAAAATTAGTTAACCTTTGGTCACCTTTGCTATTATTCTTAAGGATATACATAAAATGATATTTCTAAGGAAACCAAACCAATTGGGAGATGATTTTCTTTAAGCTGGATGACACCTTACTCATTTGACTCCTCTTTGCATAAATAAAAAACTTCCTTATAATCAATGATTTGGGACTCAAATTATCCTGAGTTGGTTAGAAACTGAATAATCTATTGGTCATCATCAAAGACTTGGAAGTTTTCTAAATTTTTAGGAATAGAAGGACAAGGTACTATCTCAATGGAGAATATTTTTACCTCAAATTCTTGGAGAGGGTCTAAATTGGTAGCAGAATTAACTAGTGAATCCATATCTTGGTTTTATTCTTTGGGAACAACCACTATATTAAAAGCCTCAAATATCTCAATCAAATCCCATGATATGTGTTTACATCTTTTTAGATATGATATCTTACATTGGTATTTATTTCTAACATGATTGAATACTAGCTCTGAATCCTCAAATACTAACAACTTATAGATATTATTTTTGAGTGTAAAGTGTAATCCCAAAATCAATGCTTCATATTCATCCTTGTTATTGGTGCAAGGGATATATAATTTATATTTTAGTAGGAACTTATTCCCCTATGGATCAAATAATTAAATTCTTATACTTGATCCTTTTCTAGATATGGTATCATCAAAGTAAAGAGTCCATGGTTGATTGGGGCCCTAGGATTCAGGCTCTTATATTTCATTTTGTGTAGTGAAATTATAAATACTAAGGCTATGGGAATCATAACTTAATTACTCATTATTGACATTATAATACATGATAGGATTCTTCATCCTTAGTTCCCAATCAATCTGGATTTAGTTTAGAAGGCCTATCCATGGTAGCCAAATGTGAGAGAAATATGTTGAAATGTATCTATTGAGTGTTTTAAACCAATCCCTACTCAACAATAGTCCATACCCTTAAGGTATGTCTACTAAAAGGATGCCGATAGTCATTTTTACTCATGGTTAAGATGTTACTTGAATACACACATTAGTAAGTTTTCAAATTACTAGTACCACTATTTTATCCAACTATGAGATAATACTCTTTGATGAGATTGGAGTCAGGCCAAGATTTTGATAGATAGAAGTAAGCATCATAGTTTCTAAATCTCCAGAATTGTCTAAGAAATTATGAATATTATTACCAAATGCCTTGATAGGCAGAAAAAAAGGTGGAACCTCTATATTTCTTTTGTATATGATATTGGTGTTAGTGGCCTTTATTTTCTCTATAGGAATATTTACCTTTTTCCACAAGGGCTTTCCCTATGATAGAATTCCACAGTAGCTCCTTCTATTCAGTGATCTAAGCTAATTCATGAAGGGTGATGTTTTCCTTAATTTTTTTCATGTCCTCAATAATATTATACCCTCATTTTATCTATTCCTCCTTATTATAAGGCTGATCATTCCCTTTTTTTTATATTTGATGGAATATCGATACTATTTAAAAGAGTGGATGTTGTGAAGGGATACATATTCTTCAAGTTGTAAACACCTTTATGGAATTTTTGGAAAGAATGGATCTCATCGGTGTTGTCCTCTATTATGTTATCATATTTTGTAGGGAAAAAAAACTCATGAGTCTCAAAGAACATAGTGGTGATTGAAGGGCCAGAGTCCTAGTGGAATTATAGTTGAGTATGCATCAAATTTTTCCTTACTGCTCTTTTAAAGATCTTAAGAGCTACATAGAATTTGACACAATCAAGTTTACCATGCTAAGAAATGTTTTGAATCCTGCACTAGTTGTTCAAGGATGTCTCTACTATATTAATATTTGGAGGCTTGTTGGGATGATTTGTATTATTTTTAGGCCTATTGAATGGTATATTATACCTTTGGATCCCATAATTTTGATTTTTATTTAGGAAATTAGCATTACCTATCTTTATTTGCGTGTTGAGTAAATCATTGCTTAATTTCTAAACCATTTTTTATGGCATATAGATCTACTTTATTAGAGTCTATGCCATGGACAATAGTAGTAGAGGATGTAATTAGATGTTGATTCTACTAGTAATCATTTCCAAGTACATTGTTGTTTAGGAAACTATAATTTATTTATTATGTCTATATGAGAGGAGGTAATGTGTATAGATAATTATGATTAATCATAGGGGCATTCTTCTTCACATGTGGAACTAGATTCAAATATGGGAGACCATTTTTGACACTAGGTGTGCTAGGTACTTGAAGATTAAGTTTCCTATCAATGTTGATGGCCTCTTCATAGGCCAATGCCAAAGCATTTATTGTACAAGAAGATTTCAATAATTGGATCCAAATAATTCTTGTACATTTCTAATGCCAACATTTATTATGATTTATATTCTAGACTTAACCAAGTATAGATCTTCTAAAATCTTACATTTAAGTCTTAGATTTGATCATTAGGCTCAATCTTCATGCTAGTAAAGTGTTGGTATATCAAATTGGGGCTGGTAACTTGCCTAAATTGTGCAAAAAAAATATATTACATGTGTTCCAAAAAGTAATGGGATTCTCTTGAAAATTAAGGTACAAATCATAAGAAACATCCATTAGCATGAAAGGAAAAAATCTGCATGAAACATCTTTATTAATAACATTCATTAGTCTTAAGATAGGTTTGAAAGACTTAATGTTCTCTTTTGTTGTTCTTCCTCCTGAAGGAGATAAGGATAGTATATATTTTAAAGGATTCCTTAGTAGGTCATGCATATCCCCTAGGATGGCAATGCCAAATCCAACCAACCAAGGTGGTTGAGCTATAAGATTATATATAGGGTGTTTTCTTTATTGTGGAAGGTGTTTTGGATCTATTATTAATAAGGGAAGTTGGTATAAATATAGGCCTTCTATGATTTGACAAGGGTGAGATTAGAAGACTAGCTTGAGCACTAGATATGGTCACTCTCCTAAGTGACTCTAGTATAACTCTACATAGAAACAAACTTCTTTTATTGGATGTTTAGGCCCTCCTTCTATATCAAGAAATAATGTTGATGAAGTTTTTATGTACACCAATTTGTAATAAGGTAGCCTCTAACATTTCAAGATCTCATTGGAGGTAAACTCCACTCCAAAGTAAGAGTTATAGCTATGTGGTTTGAATAACTAGATGATGTAATAGTAAGTAGGGCATGTAGGTTGTTAAAAAAGATTATGAATGGATGAATGATTGCTAAACAAAGTCAAAAATAGGTGATTTGGTGGTTAGATGGTTGTTAATCTATAGTGGGTGGATATTATAAATAAATTCAAAAATATAGGGAAAGGTAGATAAGAAAATAATGAATCTATGACTTCAAAATTATCCCTCAGGATGGATTCTCAGTGGAAAAGTGTTTTTAGACCCAATGTTTATTATTAAAAGCTGTTGTACACACACAAACGAACATGGTCAAGTAGTCTAGAATAGTTTGATATAGGAAACTTAGAGGTCTAGGCCAAAGGTTTCTCCTTTTAGAGTAGTTTTTACACACCCTTACTCAAGATATTATTAATCAGACTAGGGAAGTATCTGAGATAGTTATTGCACATGCAAAGAAGACTATATCATTAAAAAAACCTCTATACACTTTGAAGTATGAAACAATCAACTTACTTTCCAATAATCAATATAATTACTAATTATTCAATAGATATTGCACATCTAAAACTAACATATTAATCATGACAATAAATAATTCCTCACATCTATTTTACACTAATAATTACTAAATCAAACAACTAGAAATATAGAACCTAGTTACATAGAGCTTGGAGACATAATACACCAACATATGAGTTCTAATAAAAAAATTATTTTTCTTCTATATTGAATTTTCCAACCTTTAGAAATAAGGGTTAAATGTGTTTAAATAGACTTGGAGAAGGGTCACCTCATGCTCCAAGTACATGTAAAATTACTATTACATGGCATAATTATAACCTCATTTCTAACTATAGTTTTAGAATTGTATCTAATGTATACATATAGCTAACTTACATTTATCAAAAACTAAGTTATCCTTGACAATGAAATGTAATATGTACATATGTATAAATAATATAATAAAATTTTACATTAAGTTATAACATAAATAAAATATGAGTATAAAACTTAACACCTTTGAATTGATATGCACAAAACTAGCCTTCCAACTAAGGTTGAGTGATGTTTACATGGATGCATTAACTTTTGTGGGATTCATTGCTATAGATGTTGGTACTAAATTGTAAGTTGAAATGTTAGTCTTATTATTATTTTCCTCCAATTCAAGGTAAAATTTTTTACTTACATCATGCTTCTAAATTATGATGTCTAAGTGTAGAATAAGGGTATATGGACCTTGTTAACTTGCTTTAGGAGTTTTGCATGCTTATCCTTTATATTTTGGAATTTGATCTTGAAAATATCAACTTCCTTTACCCTATTTATTGAAAAACTCAACTCAATTTCAATGTCAACGAGTGCTAACCCCTATAGATTATATTTCAAATTCTCATATAATTATTGAAAGAGTTGGTCAAAATTGATTTAGATAAGCAACTTGCTAGTATTATCCCTTTCTATTGATAATTTAAATTTGTCCAAGATATTCAATATGAGAGTTTCATGCTCTTGGTATTTGGGCATCACTACCCTAACTATTGTAACCCACTCTCTATCTTCCTAAGTTTTGATCACCACCAAATTGAGGGTGTTTGATGCCTCTAATGGTGTTATTAAGTCCATATGGCTATATGCCTTATTATTAGTGTAAATAATCAATAAATTTTACTTATTTTCATCTTGATTCAAAGAAATTAATAATTGATGTGTCTAAGCTATGTTGGGGGGAGGGTAATTCTACCCTAATTCCATCAATAACCACTAGAGCATTATCAAATTTTGATGTAGCTTCCTAAATTTTAGTCTCAATTCCTATTGGAATATGGAATATTTACTATTTCTCTTTGATTTGATATAATTCTTGCTCTATCTCATGTCTGGCCATATTTTCCCCCTCATTTAATACTATCATATAATCATTATGGGTTTTAGAAAGGGACTTGAAATCTTTTATGTATTAAGACTACCCTAGCTATTTTTTCTTTCTTTTAGACAAGGCATAGACCTCCTATCTCTCTTCAAGAATAGTTTACATCCCAACTTCATCCTCTAATTTCCTATTTCTAACTCTCTGGATGCTTCCTGAGGGCTTATAAAATAAGGATGTTATGGATGGGAGTTATATAATTTTGAAATTAGGATTTTAGGAAGATTTCAATCTAAGATCAACTAATCATGATGGGATAACTATTTGGTATGGATCTATGGATTGTTTATCCTTAGTTTTAGCCTTCACCTCCAAATCTTTATTGATTATTCTAAGGAATTTTTGAGTAATATGTTAGAAAGGGAGGGCCAAATGATTTTAGACAAATCCACACCTCCATATTATGGGAGTAGATGGACTATATATATTTGTTTACCTATTTTGGCCTTCCCTAAGGATATGATAGTAGTATCTTGGGAGGAGCTGGTGGAGGGCATTAGCAAATTGATATGTGTGGAAGATACATGGAGTTGGGAACTAGCCAATATTATTTCAATCTTCTTAGAGGCCCTTTTATTTTTCATAGTTTAGATTGTATAAATATTGGAGGGAATATAAGTAGTGGTGTAAATAATTGACATGGCTAGCACTATGTGGGAAATCAAAACAATAGTGGTAGTAGAAACATCCTCCACTTTTGGGGTGAGCAATGATGTTTTCAATCCATCACCGATGGGGACTAAACCAAAAATGGGAACAAAATAAAAAACATGGGAAGAAGGGTTTAAAGGTTAGCCTTATTACTATATTTTTCATCTTTGATCATTGAATTCCCTTTATCAATTGTAAGGCATAGTCCTTTTACTATTTCCAATTCTTCATCTTCATCTACTTCTTATTCTACCTCCATTTATTACTAGGATGAAGAAGTGTCTATTTGTGTTTCATCAGCAATTAGATTCTCTATGAGGGGAGGATCCCTTGGCTTCCTCTTATGAAAAATTTTAGATTTGGGAGCCAAAGATGAGCCTTTTTGAATTAAGGTAGTAGTAACCTCTTGCACTATAGATGTCTCCAATGATGGTGTAGTTGGGTGATCTTCACCATCTACATTAGAGGATTCCAAGTCAATTGGATCCTCTTGAGTTATCTATGATCAATTTAACTTATACCAAGTTATTTCTTTATATCCTTCAACATTTAAGGAGATTTCCTATACTCAGGTTCATCTAGACTAGGCTCTCTTGACATTTTTATATAGTAGGGATCTTCTTGAGAAGGATCCCCTTGTATCTATGTTTTATGTTGGGGTATATGGCCCTATAAGTCTGATATAATCCATCTTCCAAGGGGTGGCATCCTTATATAAATATCCTCAACTAAAATTTAAGGTTATTATTGAATAATCCTCAAATGATCTTCGTTAAGGCTTACAAGTCATGCCCTTTCTATGACTTGGGCATCATCCTTAGCATTCAATAATAAAAAATCATGCTCATGGGAGATGTTTTGGTATGGAATAACAAATACCTATATATGCTTCTAGATTAAACCATGAATATCCAAATTTATATAAGGTAGGGTGGGTAGTTGATAATGATTTCTTCTTTTACCTACCTATCCATAATACCTCCTCATTGTATAATTCATTCTTCCTATGATCATATGAGATCCATAAAATGTGCCTTTCTTCTATTTTATCAAATCCTCTTCGACACTCCACTAATTTTGAAATTTAATTTCCTATTTTATAAGCTTATCTAATACATACTTAGGGAGGTGCAAAGGTTTTACCTTATGGCCAATGACCATGATCACCATGTATTCTAGGTATAACTAATAGTCATCCCAATGAGCTAGTGTATCTACTATGCTCTATGAAATTTTGGGTAGTGGGACCTCATGAATTTCATACCATATTTGAAGATGCAAATCATGTGAAATATAGGTGATATTATTTTTATAAGCATATATGTGCATAAATTGATAGTAATAAAAAATGTGAGTTTTTACATAGTCAGTAGCTAGGATCCAAATATCCTTGAGGTCCCTATACACTATGCTCATTAATACATCTAGAAGGTAATATATCATATAAAAATGGCTTGAATATTGGGCCACTTTTCTTTATGTATAACTTACTCCCTTAGCTTGAGACTAATAATCTTTCCTAGGTCAAAAGTCATGATGCTAGTCATTAACATATATAGTAATGGTGCCTAATCTAGGTGAAGAAAATGGATACTTGGAATGACATATAATATGTTTATTAAGGCCATCCCTATATAGACTCCCATTTTTAATTTTCTAAAGTGGTTGTGGGCCTTTCCCTTTAGGACCATATTCTCCCTAGAAAGAAGCCATGGGCTTAGAACTTTCTCAATTAAATTATGCTTATTCCATGTTACCAACCTTTACTTATCAAATATTTTATTTAGAATTGGCACAAATAAGTAAGTTTGGAAGTCATCACTATTGATGCAAGCCATAACCATCTGGTGATCCATGTAATGTAAAAAGGTGTCGTGAGTCACCCTACCAATGAAGAACAAGTCTTATAAGAGGTCAATACATGGCATGACCTCAGGTTTGGCCATCTTGAAGTGTATTATTTTTCTCTTAAGTGAGAGTAAGTCTATAACCAATTGGCATGAGTGATATATTTCCTTTGTGTGAAAATGCATCATTAGAATCGATGGCATCCCATAATTTTGAGTAGTCATCATACCTATTATCAAATATTATTGCATCAAACACCATGTTTGTAAAATCTATAGAATCCTTGATGGATAAATGGGGTGGTATAATTACTCATCTTAATATCTTGGATGATGAAGCCATTAGAATTATTTAGTCTGATCAAAGTTAAGTTTTTAGACTTTAAAAAATCCTTTCCATTTTTTGCTTATTTGTAATGGATTTGTAGGTATCTAGGGATTTGTTCACATAGTAGCATTTGGGTTTTAATTAAATTGTAATCAAATGAACATTTTGATGGCTACACATTTTTTATATTAGTTTTAGTTCATGCAATTTTAATGTCCAATGTTCATATGTTTGTTTTACCTACATAATCCAAATATCATTAGTTTAGTTGGTGGGTTACATTATTTTTCAAGTACCAAGAATTAGTTCCACTTTGTCGGCTAAGTCTAGTGGGATTTCAGTAGTTAGGAGTAACATTATGTGTTAGGACTGAGCCAATAATTCTTGCAAACCAAAGGATACAAACACAAACACTAAGAAAAATGCTTGAAGACCAAATCCCTTGAAATAATGTTCGAACAAAATCTCCAAACAAATTTTTTGATGAAAAACTCCAAATAAAAGTTATGATATCAAAAAATATTGAATAAGGAGTTTTTTAAAAAATCACATCCTTCAGAACATCATTTGAACAAAATTTATGATATAGAAATTTGATGAAGACTATTTGAAACAAAACCCCTAAATAAAATAAAACCTAAACATAAGTCATAAACAAAAATATGATGAAAAAATACCAAATATAATGTCCAAACAAAATGCCTAAACATAACCTCTGAATGAAACTTTTGATGAACAAGTCCTAAACACAAATATCGAACAAAATAGTTCCAAATAAAACTATGTCCCAAAACTTGCATAGTACAAAAACTGCTAGAAGGCATTAATAAGTTAGTCAAAAAATGTATAATACCGTATTTTACTTCTAAGTGTAAATATTAAGGAGAAATTTGATATAACTTACACAACTATGTACAAGAAAACTTAACAAACAAGGCCAAATCAGAAAAATGTAGGTTCCCATTCTTTTCTAAATAAAAGTGGGATGTTGGGTAAAATAATGTTCTCTTAATAAAATCCAAGGTTATGATTATTAATTATTCAAGTATTTTATCATAAATATGTATGGATAATATACCAAGCTTAAATACATTAAAATTCCTATTAAAAACACTATAATCAGTCAAATCTCAAAGACTAGAAATAAAGATGAGGATTTTAGGTAAATCCACATTTAAAGACCTAATCCATGAATAATTGGAATTCATGTTAAATTAATTTTTATCCCTTAGGGGATAACTAAAGGAATGCAGAGAGAAATATTTCCATATTTAATATAGAGGTTTATTTAATTTTAGGTCATCAAATTATTTACTTGTGATGGACAATATGGGTCTCTTTGAGGGGATACAATGAAAATTTAAAATAAATTAAATAAAGGAATTCATAAACCTAAATTAAGAGTTAAGTTACCAAATTTTATCTATGGATCCATCCAGGTCATGGAAAAAATATGTATAAGATGTATCTTCCATTAAACATCATGAGTTGATTTATCTCATATACAAACAACACTTCCTAAATAAATTAGATGGAGAGGTTAAGTGGTAATAATTTATAAAAAACAAGTTGAAGAATAAATCTAAGGTAAAACATAGATCTTTATACTCCTCTGTCACACCCAGATCTTGCCTAAAGGAGGAAACATATAGTGAGGATTCATTTCCAAAACTGGTGAGGAAGAGGAAATTGAGCACAATAAAATCTAAAGTTAGTTACAAAGAGAATTAATAACATATTACTAACCAAAAACCCATTTTTTAAATCTATGATGAGGAGGAAGAATCTCTGGAGATATCTCAACCTATGGTTTTAAGGAGAAGTTAAAAAATGAAGATGCCAATAGAGAAGTCAAGATTAGAACCCTTACCTAGGATAAAAATAAGATTCATCCTACTTAAAGAGGAAGATGTAGACAAAAGTGTTATAGATACTCTTGTATTATATACTAAGGATATACTACTAGATCTCTAGATACATTAGAAAAAAATATAGATGAGGAGGTTATAGAATAACCCTCAATTGGTATTATGGAATTGGTAGCCATGGTAAAGTAATTTTAGTTTAAGAATTTATAAAAGATCCCCTTACATATTATTCATCTAATGAACCATTAGATAAATTAAAATATTTCATTATATAGGAATGAGATAAACCTTTTAAAAATGATGAGTAATAACAAGTATAATAAGCCATGATTCTATCAAGGGTAGAAGTATCCATGAACAAACCTTACTCAAGAAAAAATTAAAAGGTAAGGAAGAATTTATCCAATATTTATAGGAGTTATAAGAAACCAAAATTAATTTTATTACTAAATATAATTAAATATATTCATTAAAATATAAAATTGTGACACCTAAATAATAACTAGACTATGGTGGGAGAACTCTATTTTATCATGATGACATTATGGCCATTTGGGAAGAAACTTATCAAATACTTAGGGAAGTGAAGGAATAGAATAAGAAGTTAAATGGGGATATTGAAGAGGATATTTAAAAAAATATAAATCCTAATCTACACTAAAAATATCTTGTAAATTGGGTGAAAAAATCCTATCCTATATATAGTGTGCCTTTGCGTATGGTCTTTTTCTTCATGAAGCAAATCTATAGATGGTAGTTGTTGACAATTTCATGTGGTCTACCCTATGACCTAGAATATGATAATTAATTTATGGAATCTTATCACACTATAAATACTAATACATATGTCCTAGATCCTAATTAACCTATTTGGAGGATAAGTGCAAATTAAAGCTTTCATCTCCACCACAAAAAATTAGATTTCCTAGAGTGAGAGAATAAAATAATATTTTTTACAAGTCAAAAGTATTAGGATATATATGAGTCTTTAATTCCATAATCTAGATAAGATGGTCATAAATTTCTAAAATCTTTTATATATCCCCATTATTAAGTAAAAATGTCAAAATATCTTGAGGAAATGTATCTTTGATTTTTAGGAGCATTCATGAAATCATTTTAGTACCATCCTTATTACTTGTGTTCAAATATATGATACATTTAGTAATCCTTTAAAGATAAGGGAGGTAATTTCTCTCAAAAATATCAAATGGTGTCTTAGGAGAGATAAAGTTGTCGTAACACTGATATAAGAATTTGAATACACATATAGGTAGGAATGGATTAGAATGTAGTATATGACACCATTTAATTTCAACTCTATGCCCTCAAGAAAAAATAAAAATTAGGCATAAGAATAATATCAAAGATGGAAACCAAAGATTAAAGCATAGATATGTCATATAAACAAAGCACATGTACACTAGGATATATATTATGACACTTATGACCTTAGTAAGAAACTAGGATATATTGTATCTAGCAGGGAACATAGGAGACCTTACCTTGAAATAATACCTGTAAGAAGTAAAGCGTGGGGGAAATGATGAGCCCATAAAATGGATAATTGTATCGAAGTAATGGATAATTGTGTGGCTTTAGATGTGCATTCGATAACTCATTATTAATTCAATGTAAAAAATGAGTACTTTTACTTGATTATTTTGTGTAAGTTAATGTTGTCTATTTACACCACTTTTTTATAACCTTTTGCATGAAAATACACCTTTTTGTGTATATAGGTCATCCATGTTTATTATAAGTATATGATTTTTTTTGGCAAGAAAAAGGAATTTATAAGATCATCTCAAACTAGTTCCATGATCTCTAGTCTAGCTCTATAAATTTCCAAGTTGTCTTTAGTGCCCATAATTCTAGATTTGGAAATCACTAGTTTGGCTATAGAGATGCTAAAACTAGTTTTTAAGTATTCTAGGAGATATAAAAAATACATTTAAATATTTTAATCATGGTGAAAACCATATCAACTTGATCATAAACATCCTAATATATTTTTTTAACATTTCTAGAAGTCATCCATAAAATTTCCAAAAGAAGTATGTTTATTTATAGCCATAATTATTTATAGTAGTTTTGATAAAAGCAACTATAATTATTGTAATAATGTTTTTTAATAGAATATACATGGTTTCAACTTCATGAATAATTTATAACTAACACTAACCAAAGGTAGAACGTGAGAAAAAATTCCATCATTATTTAACCAGTTTGTCCCTTGACAAATGGAAAGTATGTTCTTATATTTCTCTTTTCAATAAAAAATATCCTATTTATTCATGGTATTGTTATGAGGTTAGTCTATTTTGACCAGATTTTGTAAAATCACTATCACACATATACAGTGTCTTCCTAATAATACGGTAGTAGAGAATAAATCATGGAGTAGGTAAGAAGTAAATAGTTTAATAATATAAATAAGATTTTCCAAAATTGTAAGAATTTTATATAATTAGTGAAGAATTTATTTCATCATATTTATAAAATTATAGCATGATATAATTCTATTCTAAGGGACAAAAAGATCCTACACAACCAAGGAAGTAGGACTAATTATGGTATTTATACATTTATGGTATTATGTGTTTTTATCCTTCATTCATGAAAATTTTTATGTGAAAAATTATAACTTGTAGACATTTATATGTATTTAAATGAATGTTTGTTTTAATTAATTTATTTGAATTTTCATAGCATTCCATTTCAAATCAATTCCAAATATTTTTTACTTATTATAATTGAGTGTTTCTTCTAAAGCACTTTCCATTATAGCAAGGGTGTTTCCTTTAAATAATTTTCAATTACATTAAAGTGTTTTTCCCTTTCAAGTATTCAAATTTAGTAAAGACTATTTAATTTTACAATCAATAGAGTAGTTTTCAATTCAATAAATTAGATTATATATTTAAGAGTAAATGATGCACATTACCCTAAAAACAAATAATTATTAGTCACTATATTGAATACCTTAAGAATAATCATCACTCAACACCAACCTTAGTTTGATATGACATAAAATTCACTTAGTTGATTAAAGTAAGAGTGCATAATAACCCTAATCATTAGATATATTATGTATCATTATAGATCCAATGCCATTTACACAATATCATACTAGAAACTAGAAGTTCCCTTAATTTTCTTTGCCAATCACAATTTGGTCACATCAAGCGATGTTTCCTATTATTTTATGGTCAACATCAGTTAAAAAGTTATAGCACCATCCAAACACGAATACCTTCATTCAAGAGAATATTTTTTGTGTAGAAAGTCTCAAATTCAAGAACTTCTACTGCACAAATCTCCTGGGAAACAAAGTCATAGGCACGTAAGTTTAGAGCTAGACCAACTACTCCAATGGCACTCATCCGGAACTAGTTGTTTTTTAATCTACATTAGAGGGAGTGCAAATGTTTTTTGTTTTATTATTGGTTCTTGGAAATACCACAACCATTGACATGCATCCATGATTTTATATCAAGCCTTATGATGTGATAGATGGATGGTGGGATTCAAGGGTTTATTCCTTTTTTCCTTTGTTCCTATTATTTAGATATGAGTTTAACCTTATTTTTATTAGACATTTCATATTTTTATTTATTATTTGCATATCCCTATTCCTTAGTATATTTATTTTATGGATTAACTCTCCATTAATCATCCTTGACAACTTAATGCTCAATCTTTTTCTTGTAATCTTCTTCTTGATTTCATAGGGGTTCCTTATATTTCTTCTCCTATTCCTTAGTTATTACATCAACCTTAGCCTTATTATTCTATTAATCTTATAATTCCATATATTATTTCTCCTTATTTCTCTCATATTATTCTTATTTTGTTTCTTCTTATTCTCCACTTCTTCATCCTATTTCTTCTTCTATGCAACTAATTCTTTGTCCTTTTTCTTATTTTTCACAAATAATTCTTCTTCCTTTTACTTCTCTTATGCATATTACTTATTTCTATGTTATTATTAATCTTTATCCTTTCACTTGGATTATTATTTTTTCATATTCTTAACTATTTATTTATATTTTGTTCTTTCCTTTCCTTTTTATCTGCTTCTTTTTAGGTAATCTCTTACTTTGCTTTAGTCTATGATGCTTCCTCTTATGATAGAATTTCCTCCCACTATGGATGATTTTGGGAACTTGGTTATGGAGGGGGTGAAGGGGGTGAATGAAGTGGTGAATTTTGGGTGTATGGAGAGGTAACATACATAACCATTATGCATATGCTAACTATCAATTTGGATGGGTAGGTGGAACCAGAATATTCTTCAAACACTTATGTGCATAATTTATCTTAGTAAGATATTTTTTTATTTATTTTTATTATTTAGACTCAATAACATACCTTATTTTTGGGGTTAAAAAGTATCCCATACATTCTAAAATTTATGGGGAGTTCTTTGGCATTGTATGTGACCTTGATCTATGCATTATAAACTATTGTAAAATTTCTTATTACATTGTGCCTTCATCTACCCTTAGTTTTTTATAGGTTGTATATGTTTCTAAGGATCCTATCCCAATAATACTTGGAATATGGTTGTTATAAATTTTATCTTTTCATCCTCTACAATAGTGTTAACTATGATTTATTCAATAGGTGTGGGAATGTCGACCAATGTGGATTTTTAGATGTTATTGTGCAATTAGAAAGTGTATACTAATTTCTAAAATAATAATTAGTTTTATTATTCCTCATAGACTTTTATACCTATGTCTTCTAGAATATACTTATATACTTATTAATTAGTGACTCCAAGTTGGGAAAGATTATACTCTATAACAATAATTATAAAATTTATGTCACTAAGATAGGGGTTGGTGTTATAAGTATTTTTATTTAGTTTTTGATGGGGTGTTGTCCTCTATGTTTTTGCCTTAATTTTCATTAAATTAGTTGTTGATGGGGAAAAATGTGTCTTTAGTGGTGCCTGGTACTGAGCATGTGCTTATGTTTTTAGATGCATCATTGGATATTGTGTTGTTAGAACCATGGAATTGATAGGTTCCATCGATATTTCATATACATAATTTTACCTCCAAATTTATACTTATGCATCTACCATTGTGAATAATAATGGAAAGGAAAAATTTGGTGATTTTGGAATCCCATAAAGTCATACCTTCACTCCATCATGAAGTTTGATGACTAGTGCATGTAGTGTGAGAAAGTACATCAGTGCATATCTTAGGGTGTGATGAAATGATCACCTTTATTTCAATACATAATTGATTTAAATGGAAAAACTATCAATATTAATATACTCTTTTGGTATATACAATATTATAAAAGGTAGTACCAGACCAAAAACATTAATTATTTGTGATAGGATTATTGGGGGATTTCTATTTAACGAAGTAGAGAAATAATCCCAAGAACTAATGTTGAAAATTCTACAATGCACCCAAAATAATATTTTCCATGCTGGTAACCAACTCAAACATTAAAAATTCTATCTAATTTAAATTCTCATGCATCTAGATTGTGTGATATTCAATGTTGATGGCCCCTTTCATTTATTAACATGCACTTTTGGTGTTTTGATATTATAAATTTCTCATGTATTCAAATATCACTCATTGAATCATTATCCACTCAATCAAAAGGAATTACTTTATATCATTTCACATAGTATTATCTTTTGTTCAAATGAATTAGAGGGATATTGGATGTGTATGGAAGGAGGGATTTTACTTAGGATCAAAGTCTTGTTTCCTTTTCCATAATTATGGTTTTGATGTAAATGGTAACATCCTTCGAAAATTTTGTTTCCTCTTCATTATACCAACTTAATAGTGTCATCACTACCTCATAAAATTTACCAAAAGTTGGTAGCTTGATTAATTTCTCAACATTAGACCATAACAATTATTTTTGCATGGTTGGGGCTCTTAGTTTCATCCTTGTGACTAGATCTAGGGAGAATAAATATGTCTTTATTACCTATACAAAATCAAAGGGGTCCATATCATGCTACATTTTTATCTCATCACCAAACCAATTCCCATTTCATCATTTTTTTCATAATTCAATGGTATGAATAAATTTGATTGACATATTCTCACTATGTTGTAATGAAAAATTTGATGATTTTATTCTTAGGTGAATAAATAAATCTCAAATCATATAAGACTCTTGTGATATAAGGAATATCATATGTGTTTCATTATGTGTTCCCTTCATTATATATTCCTTCCCTCCACTCATCTCACCTTTCCCACTAAATTATGCTAAGTCATTTTCATGTTGTTATGATCTTAGTTTGAATTCCATATATAAATGTGATTTAACCATGTAATTTCATTTGACATGTTCATTGTTTTATCTTATTAAGTTGTTTGATGTGCCATATTATCTTTTTTTTAACTTTAATTTATTTTACATTACTTGAGTCTAGCATGCCAATATATTTCGGAAAGATGTAATCTTTGAAGTGTTTGTCATGAAATGATTTGGGATCAAACTTTTTTTTTATCATGTGTACCCTTTTTTAAATGCTTCATCCCATAATTATTTTATTGACTCCATATTGAACCCTCTTGATGTTAATTTTTCATTTCTTTGATGATTTTATTTCATAGTCTATCACATTGACATTTTAGACTATGTTTTAATTTACTATGATATAAAAATCACATTAAACATAGATACACTATAAACCTACAAAAATACAAGGAATTTGTAAAAATAATCAAAACTCATAGCTACATGCTACTCATACACACTCTATTTATAGCATGAGATTGATATATATAATTTAATGTAAGGCTTAAGAATACAACCATTTACATGAATCAAAATGATAGATCATTTAATGTCACTTAGCACTATTATTACTTGTTGTGATAATTTAAGGATGATGTATAGCCCTTTCCATTGAATGCATAGTTTACCTAGATGTGCATGAAATCTATTATCATAAAATATTACTATCCACTCTAGATAAAACTATTTAAATCACATATTATTATCATGACATGATTTTTAATTGTGTTAAATTAATTCATATGTAAAACTCATGATCTACCTATTTTCCTCTATTTGAGTTAGATTTAGAAACCTGATCAAAATGAATCATGTTCTCCTAGTTACATTACCAATGTTATTCACATACTAGAGATATACATTCATTACGCATAACTTATTTTATTCCATAGACCAAATGGAAAGGGGTGAACCCAATTAAACATTTATAATTAATCATGTATGTCCATAACATCATATAAATTATATCCTCTTAATCATCTATCTACATATTGCATATTTTTTAAGCATATTTTCAATGACTTTGTTGGATGATTATGTCCACCCATTGGATTGAGGATGATATATTATGATCTTATGGTGTAGTAACATAAATTAGTCAATTAGAGTATTTATATTATTACTAATGAAGTGTGTTCCTATATCACTAACCAAATTCATAAGACATCCAAACTTGGTTATGTTGCTATCATAAAAAAACTTGGCTGTGTCTCTAGCATTTTAGCTTAATGTCTAAACAAATTCTACCCATTTTGTAAAGTAATATATAGTATTAATTGTATAACTTGCATTATTATGTTTATTTGGTAGATTAATAGGTCATATAAATTAAATTTATTATTATTTAAATGATTTTTCTTCTAACATTTGGTGTAGAGGAATTTCATCCCTTTGATTTGACCTTCTTATTTATTGACAAACATTACAATGAGTTATCACTATATGAAAATCCTAGAATAAGATGTGGCATCAAATACTACTTTATAATATCTTCCTCAGTATATCCTCATCAGAAGATTCCTCTTACAACTCCTTCATGTGTTTATTCAAAACATTTTGGTATTTAATGATCTAAGGCTACTCTACACAACACATAATCCTTACTCATTTTGTATAGAATCCCATTAATAGTATTAAATAGTATGGATTTTGAGACTAGTTGATTTTTATATTTATCAACATAGTGCATAGGAAAAACTCCTTGTTATAGGAAATTAGTTATGTCCTCCCTATTCTTAAGAATCATAGAGAATCTGAATACATGCACATAAAGTGACTGATCTTGTAATTATTATTGCTTATAAACATTCCTTATTCAAATAATATGATTTAGTCATAAATTTTACCTTCCTAGTTTAACATTGATCTAAAAATGGAATTATTGAAAGAACATTAGCCACCTATATATTCCTCCACCTAGTATGGTCTTATTTAATAGATATTATATATATTGGTCATCTATAAATAATTCAAATCATTTTTATAAGAGGTAATTCTTAAATTTATGTATTGATAAAACCATATATAGGGCCTCTCACTCTACAATAGTGTAATTATTCTCTTTTACCGATAGTTTCCAACATGTGAAGTGAATGGGGTTATGCAAACCTCCATCTTCTGGCTAAGAAAATATAACTCTTATTATATTTATTAAAGCATCTACATTAACATGAAATTCCTTAATCTAATTGGTAAAAACTAATATTTTTGTTACTACCAACCTCTTCTTCAAATCCAAAACATATACCTGACACTAAGTAGTCCATTTAAAGTTTGCATCTTTTTATAATAGTCTCTCCATTGGAGTGAATATAGTTGAATACCTTTTCATGAAATTGAGATAATATGATTTATGTCCCAAGAATGATCACACTTTAGTAGATCTGTTATGAGGTGGTATACTCACAATGACTATGATTTTATCTTGGTAAATAACAATACCATCATTACATATTATATGATCTAAGAGAACACTAAACAATGCATATAATGTACATTTTTTGAAATTAAAAGTCATGCAAAGATATCAAAATCATTATAACATGAGTGAAAACTTGGATAATTTTTTTATGAATGAATAGAATACATCTCAATCATCAATATAGACTTCGATAACTCATGGATGAAATAATTAAATGTAGTGACCACATCCCTAGAGAGAAAAATAGAAGCATTCTGCAAATAAAAGGGAATTACCTTGTATGTGAATAATCCCCATTTAGTTTCAAATTTGGTTTTATAATAATATTAAATTTTTATTAGTCTATTATGGTAGCCACTAAAGCCATCTATGAAGTAATAAACTTTGTGCCTTGTGATTGACTCAATAAATTTATTTGTGAAGGGAATAAGAAATGGGTTATTACCACATGCATATTTTAATGACTTATAGTCCCCAAAAACATTGATATCCCATAAATTTTGGGTTTAAAAACCATTATAATTACCCAATATAATGTTTCTTCCACATTAATAATCCTTTCTTCTTACACCCAATCAATTTTAGCCTTAACTTTAAGCTTCATATTAGGATCTAACCCATATGGGATATAAATGATTGGTTGTGTGAACTCTTTTAGTTATATGTAAATATATCCCAATGAATGGTATACACCATTTAATTATTAAAAAAAATCAAGAGTGTATATTGACAAACTCACAAGAATTGAAGACCTTATAATATTTTTTGTTGTGTGTAATAGTTACCTAGAGTCACAAGATTTGGTGTATATTTAGTACCAAGGTTCCATACCATTATATTTAATGGTTATTGACATAAAATAGGGACCCATTAGGAATAGATTTTTTTAATGTCCTTTACCCTTGTTTATATTTAATGCTTAAATTTCATAGTTGCATCTCTTTAGTTTGCTCCATTAGTTTGGCTTTTAGTTATTTTGCTTCTCACTCAGGTTTGAATACACCCTTAAAATATAGGTCCTCGTTGTTTTCATTATATTCTTATTTTTATTAATTTTACATGATCGTATTACATAGTTTCACCAAAAACTACTCTTTACAATCATGTGCATTGATTAGATCCTTTACTCACCAATAACATAAAAATATCTTCACCTTGTGAAGATATTTCTACACTATGTAATTTATCATGCCCAAAGATAAATTCTTAAATAAAATCCTAATAGACTTGTGGATAATTCTTATTTTCTTTCTTGTATTCCTCTTTCATGTACTAATATATTGGAATATGTGATAGGGTATAACTACCTACATGTACCCATTATTTAAAGGTTACAGACCGTATGAATACTATAGATCAACACATCTATGAATATGAATTTAAGGACATTATCATTCTAGAAAAAATGGCCATTTATTTTTTATCATAATCACCTTTTGAGATTGATCTCATATAAATTCAAAAACATCTTCCCGATGTAATTGATTTGACTTGTGTACAACCCACCATGTCAAAATAATGCCCTTTAGTGCATAATTCAATACATGTAATTAGTGATATATATTTATAACATGTTATAATATAAAAATAATTTTTCCCAAGTAATTATTTGAAAATTATTAAGGTAATTGAATCACCAGTTACTAAAGATGCATCTTCCCAAAGTATAACTCCTTCATGAGTTAGTTTGGTGCAATCCATGTATGTTACACCCATTTGATATAAAAAATCTAATTAATACCTCATTGGTGATCACATAGAGGGATAATTTCATTATATTATATGGAAATTTGGAACTTTTTCCTTCATTGTCATAGGTCTATATGAAGGTTACTTTGGTTCCTATAACTACCAATGTGGTTTTATCTCCAAATGGAAAATTTTGAAATATCTAGTTTGTAGTGTTTTGATTAGTATTTGTGTAAAACTTACTTGTGTTATTGTCCCCATAGGAATAGGGTAGGTTATACTCTTTAATAATTATATATGCATTTATATCACCTTTATTGTGAGGTATAATGATAATATTGTCCCCTTGGTGTGCCTTAAACTAATTACACACTATGTTTATGGTCATTTAACCATCATTAGCCCACATTTTTTATTAATGAAGGGTAGTATGTTTCATTGGTACTCATATTTGTGAATTCATGTCCATCTCATTGACCTAGATCATAAAATTTCATTCATACATCATCTAATCACCAAATAGGTTCTACCCTTATTTAGTTTTCAAAACTAGATGTAAGTGGTTGTAACTAAGAGCATGCCATCCAATGGCTTACCATATCATTTAAGGGATCATATTCATTGTAATTGAAAATTTGAACATAAAATTTTAAACTTGATACCCTACCAATTAAATATCCATTTAGGAATAAACATCCCATCACTTTTTCATCTTATCATAGTATACCACCTTATTAGTGCATTACTAACGTCTTTATGCATAATATAATCGAATATGTATAAATTTTGTGATCTTATATGATATATATTTATTTTTGATTACTTACCAATTTAATTAGATATATCAAATTAATAAATAATCCTTCTTACCTCATAATTTACACAAGTTGAATATGCATCTGTGTGTCAGTGACTAACATCAACTTTATACACTATATAATGTTTTATATTCTACAATAGTTGTGATGGTTGATACATAAAAACATTTTAACTTATAATATCAATATATTTATTATGATTCACATTTATAATTCATTTATCTTATAGCATCTCTAAGGGTAGTAATCCTTTCTCTATGCGTTGATTCCATGTGAAGACTTATATGAACACAAGATCCTTTGGGTGAAACTTGAACATATTTACATTTCACACTAATTTTTATTTTATTTGCTTAATTAACATAAGGTAATATTTTATTTGATGCTTCCCTAGAGAAATTTAATATTCATAATAAACATATCTCTATAAATTAATTGGAGGGTTATATTTAATGTGATTATATTATCCACATAGAAAATAGATAATCAGTTGTCAACCCTATTACTAGTTTGGTCTATGATTAACTCTTTGGTCTGTACCTATAGTACACACCTTTATATCCCCATTTCCTCTAATAAAAATACAAACTTTTCTACTACTAACCATCATAACCTCCTTGTCACTAAAATAAACCCAACCCATATTATTATTGGCCATCATAGCTCTCATAGAGTCTTTGGGGATTATATAGGGACCATCTTGATTATTGTTGTTAGGGAAACATAGTGTTCCATTTTTGTTGATACTGAGGGGATAATCCATCCTATTTGTTACCATAAATTATATGGTGTCTAAGATGTTAAACCTTAATATTAATATTAAGGTGAGGTTGGAACCCATCTAAGAACAACTTAAGTCATAGTTTTCATCACTGTATCTAGGCTTAGAACCCATAGTTTATAGAACGAATATGTATCACTGCTATTGAAAATACATTATTGTTTTTATCTTAATTTATTTGAGGGCTAAAAAAAATTTATCATCATGACTATACTAATTTTAAAAATTATAGTATAGAGTTTGAGTTTATTAATTGTACTATTGTAGTACATGGTAGATCTCACAAAATTTTGTTTTGAATTTTGGGTATTCATTATTATGGTGATCCTCTTTTCCACACTCCATGTAATAAATCCCTATTTTATCCTATTAATTTCATATAACTCATATATATTTCACAAAACAACAACTATATTTGCATTGATTTTTTTAGTAGGCTATAGACTATCCCCATAGTCATTTATATGCCCCACTTGGATAATAAATACATGAAAATATACATTTATAGTGAAATATTAATTAAAAATGATAAATTTAATCCAAGTTCATAGAACTTATAAAAACCATTATGCCTTTTCTATATCCTAACATAGAAATTATACTGGGTTCATCAAATTAGATAAGTTGTGATCATAGTCCCATACTAATACTCCTATTTTTTTGTAAATCTCTTTTATGTCTTGGATTGTTTAATTCTCACATTTCATAATTTTAAATGATCCTATTAGCTAATATTTGACTTATTAAAGGCTCGATTTTATAACATCCATTTTATACATGAATTATAGAGCTCATCTTGTTAAGGATCCTATGAGCTTGCATTTATTTACATCCTTTATAGTTACACCTTTAAATTTTCATCTCATCTCATAATTTAATAGGTATTTTTGGGGTAAAAACACCTATCATACATTGCAAGGGTGATAAAAAAATCCAATAGTGAGATCCATGATTTATGTTCTCACACCTAAAATCACTTTTTATATGGACTAAAATTTTTTAGTGTCTTAAAACTTGTTTCTATATCAAAACTAACTACTATCTCAAAAAATACCTCATTCAATCTCTTCCTATCTAACACTTTCTTAGTATCTTCACTAACTTTTCCAAATTTATCTATGAAACTATTGAAACACTTATTATCTTTACCAACTTCTACATTTTTCATTCTTATTTCTATTGATAAATTAGGGGATGCATACCCTTGAAGTGAATGATCCTTATTTGTGACTTTTTCCTCATTTAAAATTGAACTTGGTTTAATCCTATGACTTATCATATCTTCTTCAAAATATTACTCTTTTGCTTCTCCAACCAATATTCTTCCTTGTAACTATGACCTAAAACTAACTTATAACTAATCTAACTACTCTCCTATCATTCAAATATCTATCTTTACTCTCTTATATATCCTCTAAATCCCTTTCCCAATCTATATCCATTTCTATACTCTTTCAAGCACCTTATCCTCTTTTGGGCTCTCTCATTTCCTCATTTCCATAGTCTATACCTCCTTTCTAAGCTCATATTCCTTATTTATCTAATAAACTCTCTACTATACTCTTATTTTTAGCTACATTAGGATTGTCCTATTTATTCCATCTCCTTTATTGTCATAGTTCTCTCTTGAGCTATAGAATTATCTTCTTATTTTATTTCTCTATGTCCTATATTATGGTTAATTTTCAATTTTTTCCTCTCAATTTTATATCATTCAATTATTTATCACACACTCCATCACTTATTTAGAATTATTTTCATTTACATAAAATCAATTTTTATATAACTTACAATGTTATGGCACTTCACGTTCTAACCTTTCATTTTTTCCTTTTAAGGAGTCTTTTCATATTATATAGTAGTTTTATATACATGAATAATCCAAATACATAAAATATTATATATATTATACAAAATTTTATTCACCACATAGTTTTCATGTATATACACTATGTTATTTTATAATCCTATGTCCACTACCAACAAGGTTAAAACATAGAAATTATCTCTCCATTCTCTCTTTGCATTAGAAATTTATTTAATAGTTATAGTTATATTCATACATTATATCTCTCAAATAATATTATATTAAATGATATATTATATTAATATCAGTAAATTTTTCATTTAGATACAACCAATGAAAAATTAAAATTTAAGATTTAAAAACATGTAATCTCACACACATAACACAAAAAAATGAATTGCACACAAAAACATAAATATCTTTGCATGTTTTTGAAAATTCAAATATAATAATAAATAAAAATTAATTAAATTACATACAAATATTATATTCACCTAAATCTCAAACAACAATAAAAAACCAAAAACTTTTGTACTAGTTTCGCATACATAAATTAGATCTTAAAATTTATAAATTACATATCACATAAAAATTATGAGTTATAAGTTTAGTTGTCTTATTTAATATTAAATATTAAAATTAAGTACTAAATTATAATTTCATATATATCAAGGAATTAAATAAAAATGATTTTACAATAAATAAACATATTTATGCACTCTTAAAGTTAGGAAAAAAATAAAAATTATCAATTGTATTGTTAAATTTAAATATATTTTCAATTAACATTGCATGCATAAAACTCCATGAAAAGGATTAAAATATAAAATATTTCATTTATTTTACTTTATTTAATTTAATTTCATCAATAGTATAGCTTTATTTCATTTTAATAATTCTTTTTGTCAGCACAAACATGCCCAACCAAAGCTTTGTCTAAAGAAGAATAAACACAAACCTTGTTAAAAAATAACATTTAAATTTAAAATCATAAAATTAAACTTTCTAAAAATAATATAAAATGAGATAAATAAAAAATTTAAATAAAATATTTTAAAAGTGTTTCCAATCTTCTGAACAAATATTTTAGTCGTTCTTGGATGACACTTTTAGGACAAGCTCATTTACATAGAGTAGGAATATATACTAAAATACTAACCCCCATACCAGTGAAAAATATCCAAAGTGATAAAAATAAAATATTAAGATATAATTATTTCATTTAAATTATCTTACTAACCTCATTATTATCCAACTAAATGATCTTGATGAGAAAGCCTATCTAGTAGAAACCCAAATAGAAAGACCAATATATATTCTATCTCGTCAAGATAACAACTTACACATTTAATCCTTTCATTAGTATCCTTCGGTATAGACTCATTATATTTAATTAATTTTTTAGATTATATTATTTTATAATACCTAATTTAATAAATAAATACAAATACATATAGTCCTTCAACCTAGTTTCACCTAATTCACAGAGCCTAATATAGACCAAAAAATTCACTACCTTGTTATTCTCTATTCCAAGGGTTATTTAAATGCTATAACATACAAATTCACTAGACTAAATTAAAAATATGATGCAAGTGAAGTAAACTGGTCTATGTGTGAGCATCATTTTTTGCTAATCATTTAAAAACACATAAAAATAACTCATCCTAGCCAACCTTCTATTATAGATATCCTTATCAAAAAAATTCAACCCATAAAAACCAATATACCACCTATCACATCATCCTCTTCATTAGATGTCTCAGTTAGACATTTTGAATTTGAGTACGGAAAGGTTAGTGTGTTAGTTTCCATGTGTATAGTGACCATGCCCATATGGTACAATCACACTAGTCTTAGATATTTCTCCTAATTTTATTGACCATTGATTTGTCCTTAAATATTCATGATATAAATATTCCCCCTTTTCCTTTATGATTGGTTGAAAACCATATAATTCCCACTTTTTAAAAAACATTAGCATAATTCATTTTAATGTAAATATTCAATTTTATCTTACCTATCCATATTAATTTTTTTTATAATATCGTACTAGAAGTAGTTTTCCATCATATAAATATATGAATAGATCAAAATATTATGTAGGCCTCTCACATATACACACAAAAGAAATTTCATTATTAATTGGTATATATTTTTCCTATCAAAAGGAGTGGCTCTCATTATTTTATTATAGATATTTAGTTCTTTTATTTTATTTTGTCCATAAATAATCTTAATATATCTTAATAAAGATGACAAATGGTTTATCTAAAGCTCATATTGCATTCTAAAAATAATATATTTTTGGATGAAAAATTTGTGTAGTCAAATTATAAGACTCTTCTCCCAATGAGTAATATGTGATTTTTTTTTTTTTTTCAAATATTCTATCTATTTGAGTTATTTTAAGGGTTCCATTTAAGGTCACCGTATAGGAAAATTTGGTTTTCCATAATTCAATATATGCTTGAATTTGATTAGAGGAGACCATTTTTTCAGCTATTATTTATTTGTATTCCATCATGGATACATTTAAAACAACATGTAACTTAAACATCTAAGGTCTTCTAATACCCTAAAAAATGTGTTTTATATCCAACAATCACAGATCCATAAAGGCCTTAAAATCATAGAATTTTTCAATAATGTAGGGAGTAAATGTGATGATCCCTTTTGGAGTTTTTTTAGGTGTCCATAATATGTGTCAAATAAAATGTTTTTAATTTAAATAATGACGATGAAAATATAAAAAATTTCCATTTATATCCTCATGGGTGTGTACCACTAAAATAAATATTACATATACAATGTTTAAACCCCTCCTTACTATCAACATGGACGTAAATTAAAATTAAGGTATGATTCTTATTGTCTCTCAAATCACTATATAGTTATAATTAATACACTATTGGTTATTTTTTCAATTAAATTCCTACACTATAAACATTAATTGATAAATAATGCACATTTTTTACTTCTACCCATTACATTCCTCTTATAAGTTATTTTATAATAGTGTGAAATGTAACAAATATTTGTATAATCCAATAATATACAATAAATCACCATACTAATTAATATAAAGTTTGTTAGTCTTCTTGAGACACAAGGCTATTGATGTGACAACATAATTTTTTTTTTTGTTCGATAAATGGTATGATAAAGTTTCAAGAACACCAATATCATATGTCCATGTGTCATTACACTATTTAAAGTAATAGATAGGTTCATAACATTACTTATGTGTCTTTTATTTCTTCCTATCCTTGGTATGCAAGTTTTTGTCTTATGTATTTCATTATGAATAATTCTCAAAGAACCCTTAATATGTTCCCCTAATTTAATTATAATATAATGTTCCTCCCATCCCTATAGAAAAATTAAAATTTAGATATGAATTTTATTTTATCTTTATGTTTTTCAAAATTATAGAAATTGTTACAAATGCACTTTGCTTTTGAGTTTGTTTTCTAGTTCTACCATTTATGATAAACCTCTAACTAGTTAACCATATATGTTTTAATTTTTGGTATGTTCTCTTTCGGGCCCAATTATATATATATATAGTGAAACCTCAAAAACATCCACCCCATTATATTTTTTTTCTTTTGTTTAATTCTTAGATTGGTGCCATTCAAAATTGAAGATAGTCGCTAAGAATGTATTAAGTAAAAAATATTTATACCATTTTCATTTATGGATTTAGTATAGTTACAACCCTTATTGATGAAATTAAAGTGAATATTATATATAAAATTATGTTTTAAATATTATTTACAATATCCTTCTTCAAATAAAATAGGAAAAAAAATTAGCCTCACTTAGTCTTAAATTTAAGGAACTTGGATTTTTATTCAGATTTTGATGTTTTTTAAAATTGTAAGGTTTTATTATCACTTTATATTTAATCCTAAGAGGGGTTATAAATAATAAATAATATATAAATTAATAAGCACAAGGGTGATAAAGAGACCTATACTATGTTAATTAATTTGTAAACTTAGATAAACAATATTTTGTATTTACATTCTAAGTTATGCCAAAAATAGAAAGTAAAGATATTGATTAATATTGAAACAAATTAAAAAAATTAATTGGATGGTTTACTATGAACATGTAGTTATGGATTGAAATAGGTTATAATTAGACTAGATCATGATCATAGAATAGTTGTTAGAATTTAGAATTTTGTATTTTATGTCCTCAGACATTTACATAAGATATAGACAATTGCATCGAGATTGGTGTTTGAACTAGATGAAAGTGTCTTATGTATAATAATGAATTGATATGATCATATGATTGATATGAAGATAGGGATGAATAGGGTAGGTTTACTCACTTGAATTCTTGATTAGCTATTTTTTGGTAAGTTTCCTTCTAAGTTATAAGTATTTTCTAGGTAATTTATGAATTGGGTTGATCTTGTATATATACCAATCCATTTTGAAACATATCTAACTATATCACTTAGGTAAACTATAAGGATACATTTATTTTGTAAATCAAATTATTTTTAGGTATCAGACACTTAGATGGAAAAGGGACATCTACGTTGACATTGGCATCTAGCTGAGATACAATTGTCCAAGAAGCTATAAAATAGGTACATGTCCAAAATTGGTAGAGAAGGATAATGGTTAGGTTTAGATAATTTTACATAGTATATAAGTCCTAATCATTAGAATAATAATATTTAGACTAAGAGATAACTAATTTAACACAAAGAGATAGTGAACCCAAGCCTTTTAATAGTAAAAATGTCTTAAAATTGAAATTTATATCAATGATAAATATTTACCAAATTTACAAGACTAAGATGTTATATAATTCAAATTTAATGTCTACCACCCCTCTTAATCTAGTAATTAAATTTCTAGTTTAAAGGAAAGTAAATGCATACCTAGATTTGTATAACACACCTTAGCTTTGTGTGAATGTTGAGTGATTTTATAGTGACTAACCTATAACCAATATAATGTTACAATATATAAATAGTGAATGAAATATGAAATTTAAATAATTTAAACGCTTGAAAAAAAAGAGAGAAAAGTTAGGAGTACACCTATATATTAATGTAACCATCATGATTTTTTGGAAATTTAATTTAAAGAGATGATTTATTAAAATTCCTTGGAGGTGAGATTAGGATAATTTTTAAACCTAAAAGTGAATATACATACATACATACATGCATACTTTGATTAAGGGGAGTTGTCTCACAACCTTTAAGTTTATCTCGATCATGCAACCCAATCATACTCATAACATGATGAATTTGAGTGATTCACTCAAATCACACTATATATCTATTGACGTGGATGATTTAATAAATAAATAATATAAATATTGTGAATTTAAATTATTTAATCAAGTATAAATTATAAACTTGTAATATTGAGTGATTTAATAACATAAACCTTGGCAAAAGGTGAACCATATACTATAGTAGATTGGCTTAATAAGAGTATATAAAAGTCCATACTAGGTATAATAATAGTTCATATTAGTATTTAAAATCTAAAATAATATTTTATTTTGTAATTTAGGTTCCCTTTACATGGAATATTTACCTCATATATTTCTAAATCTAAAACCTAGGTATAACAATGTACCAATATAGAGATGCTACAAAAAATGTGTATTTAAATCATATAATTGTGAAATTTGGAAAAAATTGAAAAAAATTAAAGTTTATAGGAAATGTTACCACAAAATTCCCCAACTAAATCTTTATAATCTAAGAAATAGTGTAAGTGTGGAGAAAATGTTTTCATAACATAGCCCCACTAAAATCTAAAATTGTGAAAATGTGGGAACCTTGCCTGTATGACATGCCCCCACTGATAATCCCCCCATGCCCCTTATCCCCCTCCCATATTGAGTTTATGTAAGTATAAATTAGTAGTTACATTACCTCAAAAGGATACTATAACTATATAGTTTATGCATGGCTCATGTAACATATAGAAGTAGTGTGTCTAGGTAGATATAGAAATTAGGTACATAATATGTGATAACATAAGGTCCTAAAATGAAATATGTAAATAATGGAAATATATTTACATTAGTAACACAATATCATAAATAAATCAATCACACACATAATAGAACTCAAAAGGAATATGATAGGCAATGGTCTAATGATACCTCATACAAGGGGCATGTTTAAATACCGCATAATCAAAGGGACACAACGTATTCAAATGTCCACAAATAATAACATGACATGTTAACATGTCCACATATAAAATATAATGACATAATAAAATATTAAAATAGGAAAGTAAAGACATGATGGGCATAAACAATAGATCATATTTAAATGTTTAAACAAGTAATACAATTAAAGATAATAACAAGGCAATACAATCAAGGAAGTGTAAAAAATGAAAACATAATAACGTAATAAACTATCATAATCATATCATAATAGTCACTAGATATATATGTTAGAAACAAATATTAAGTACATAGCATATCAAGTACACTTCAACAAATATAAGCATGGATAAAGTCATTTGTAAGTACATAAGTTCAAACATGATACTATAAATTGATCATAGAATAATACAACTTGGGTGTATCATGATAAAATATGTGTATGCCACAAATTTATTGATAATGTGAGTAAAAGGAAGGCCCAACATTTGTATTTGCATATATCATGTGTCTAGATATGATTGTATCACACTCAAAATATGCATGAAACATATGTGTGTATATAGAAAGAATTTAAATGCTATATACCAACATGGAACCAACAACAAAGGTGCCAAGGATTTAATAAAACATTTAAATTCTGAATATTTTTGGATTTATTGGATTTATTGAATGTTTTTTGTGTTTTTGAATTTTTTTATTTTTTGAATTTTTGAATTGATAAGAATACAAATTATGGATAAAGGAAAAGTGTTACTATAATCCAAGTATATCATTTAGGGGATGATTCTGTGAAGGTCATATATCATGTGTGTCATATTCATGTGTTATATAATCAATATCATTAGGATCATACTAATCTTATATGTTACTAGGATCATACTTATCAATATAACAATTAGTAAAGGAATGATGTAACTTCTTAGGTTGTTATTGAGCTTATCATAAATAATTTTGAGTATTTATGTATGAAAACCCCATTGTACCATAGATTATAATTTAATTATATAAAATTTGGTTTTATTGAGTATGTTTATCATTTTAAAAATGTTTCATCTCATTATGGGATAGAGAAGAGTCATATTTTATTAAAAAGTAGGGAAATATGTAATTTGTGACTTTACCTCCTTATTTGTGTTATAAACCCATTATGATAAATTATAAATTATGCATTAAAATAAAAAAATAACTAGCTCATATTCATTTTCAATAATTATCGTGTTTCATTTTTACCACTAAACACATCTTGAATAGTAACTATGAAAGATATAATTAATCCACTGGTTAAGATGTGATCCATTTATCTTTAAAAAATTATAAAACAACATTTAAGATATGATTCCTCATAAAATTCATAGAAAAGTGAAAGGTACTCATGTGCATTGAAATAATTCATATTTATAGCTGTAAAAAATATACAACCTCTACTATTTACAATGTTTATAATTATGTACAAGATATACAACCATTACTATATTAAATAATCATAAATTGGTATGTATAATTTATTACATTTCATCATTTAATATCAATATACACATGATAGGATGTAAAATAATACATTTAACCTCATAATACAACTCAATAAATATTATAAATAGCCATGTGTATGATTCTAATATGGTTGATCATATGAAGAAAAGGGATAACATCATCAGGGTGCTTTTGCTCCAACCATAGATTGTCAATCTTTAGCACACCTTCCCACTACGAGTGTCCATTATTTTCATGGAGGGTATGATAAAAGTATTGTAGATATCAAGAATTCAATTGAAACCTGTGTGTTTTGCAATAACTAATACATGTAAAGATCACATAGACCATGGAAAACAATCTTCTATTTAATATGACATTTTGCATACACATGTAAACTAGAAATTACATTGGATTGAAAATTTCCTAGTTATGACATTACTTTGGCCAAATTTATCATTATATAATTCATATCTCTCATGCATATGAGTCAATTACACACACACACACACACACACACACACACACACACACACACACACACACACACACACACACACACACACACACACACACACACACACACACACACACACACATTGTCTACTAATAAAAATAAATATATTATATGATACAAGATGATATATATATGCCTTTCATGATAAAAACTTCATATACATATCACCTAATATCAGATGAATCATGTGTGGTAAAATATCATAAACTAATTTCAAGTTATAATAACTACATATTTATAATGTATAACTACTCATTAAATCGAGATAGATATTTACTTATTCAATTCAATAAAAGGTAAAAACATCCATCTAATATATAAAAATCACATTGTTTTCCCATAACACAAATACTATTAAAACATCAAAGTATTAAAATTTCTTATAAGCCAATAACATTCATAATCCCAATTGTAAGCATAAACATATGCCTAGATTATAAAGATCCAAGTGATATATACATTATTTTCATGTAAAAGGAATTTCACACTTTTCATTTCTTTCTAACATTATAAAACTCATGAATTAGATCTAATATAAAACTAAATAACTCATTTTCATGTACCCAAGGATTAATTATTAGTATGTGTCAAGATACTAGTCCTCTTTATTACTTTCAGACCAACATTAAACCTTATTTGCCTATTTTCACAATTCCTTAATTAGGTAGAGCTTATATTTTAACTATTATAAATGCATTGTTCACACCCATTAATATCATATGCACATTATTCCATGTAGTTTTATAGATTATAAAAGAATCCTTATAAATAAATATTAAAACTTGAAAGTACAATTTAGTGTATAAAGGCCATTAATGTGTTATTAAAACTCTATTTCATTTACAACTAAAACACAATAAAATGAGGTACCACTTTCTCACATATGTCAACACCATATGGTACCTTCTAAAGTTTTGTTATCTTATTATAAATATGTATGTATTCAATAGTAAATAAGTATCTAAGCTCAATGAATCACCAAGATATACAATTTGGTCTTATATTACACATGGTTGTGTGTGTGTGTGTGTATTTATGTCTTATTCAAAATAATAATAAATTAAGTTAAATTCATCCTAAGAATTGAACACATATTCAGGAGGTTGTATTCCAAAATAAGAATATCTATAAGAGATATATATGAAATTACAAAAATGAACTTATCACACCATTCAATGGTTCATTCAAGCATATATGTATATACATATTTTATTATTCCATACAAATATATAAATACAACTATCATGAGTTCTAAAATACAAAAAACTACCAATACATATTCTAAGTTCATTCTCTACAACTTACATTCATATTAGATGGGTTTGTACAATTTTTTATCAATACATTTGCATTACTACTTGTGTAAACATAAATATGGTTATGTATTACCTCTTACACAATAAATGCACCTATAATTTATGTTTAAAATATACACCTATAGATAATAAATTTAAATCAAATCCATTAAGACTATAATCACTCCTTAGATCAATAAGAACATACTTGGTTATTTCATAATTAATAACTTTTAATCAAAAGATATTTTTCTTGGGTTTCATAACACTAAAGAATTTTAAAAAAAAACATACAATCCTTTGTTTTTTTGCCTTTCCTAGGTGAAGTATTTATAGTGAATATATTTCACAAATGTGATTTGACAATCACTATAAATTTAATTCTTTAAAATAACTCAAATATCACTTTTATAGGCCTATGGATGGAACCGAGTTCCATCCCCAGGTATATAAAAATGAAGCCCTAAATTTTTCATAAATATATCCCAACATATAAATTCATATGGGATATACACTAACCTAGGTAATAAAACATTCATTATTTTTTTCACAAATGAAATTTATGTCTGCGACAAATACAAGCAAAAATCCATACATTTTCTATTTATAAATTCAAAACATTACTTACCTAGTTACTTATATAGTCAATGTTTGAATGTAGGTGTTGGTATCCTCCATCCTTCTTGAAAATTATACTTCTAATATTTATCCATAACCACATTTTTTTTCTCTCCATTCATCTTATTTTATTTCTTCTCCTCCACATTTTGCATGACCTAGAAGTTCTACAACTCTAAGAATTCACCATAATGAAACTTGAATTTATTAATGCATGGTCTTCTCCTCTTTCCATTAAATTTTAGTCCATAACCCTATTTTGGGCATGGAATGTACATTAAAAACCCTTTACCTAAATGGAAAAGTCAACCCAAAATCATAGCAACTGAAAACATAATTCCCTTCTCAAGATTCCCATTATGACCTAATTACTTTTTATTCAAATTTTGCATGGAAATAAAACTATTAGAACATTATAAAAAAACAAATCTTGATTTCTCCTAAGTTATAAAACTCATTTAAGATAATCTATTGAGTTCCCTTTTTCCCTATTTTCTCCTCCTTAGGCCACGAAAATGGTTAGTATATAAATCTAGCAACCTATACATGACTTAAATACAAAACATAGTTTAATAAACTCACAAAAATTTATGGGTTTGAAATGAATAAAATAAGTATACCACATTTATAACTTATCAATTTAATTTTATCCCATATAATGGTTTCATGGAGATTCAAACAACCAATGCATACTAATAGAATTTTTGTTTTATGTTAATAAATAAAATCCATTATAAACTATTTATGCCACCACAAGATAAATAATCAAATCAAAATCAATGCAAGCAAACAATATTAACCATAGAGATAACTAATGAAAATAAAACACTCAACAAATTTGTAGAACATAATCAACACTAAATTAATTTGAGTAGTCAAGAGTGTAAGTATTTGTGTGCAAGTTCAGTTTCACTCTTTTTATCCCCAATGCCAATATAAATATCCTACTCCTATATGATACTCTCCCTCTATTCCACTCTATGAGGGTGATATAGTCTTGAAAACACCTTAGTCAACAAAAAGGTAGTTAGTTCAAACTTGTAATATAATAATATAGTACTCATAATGTATGTTCATCTATGAACTACAAATATAATATTCAAGTAAAACCAAATCCATATAATATTTAAATACACAAAAATATAATATATTTAAATTCACATGAGAGTAATATTTAATCATAATTGAGCATGAAATAAAATAATACAACTATCAACTATACAACATAAATACCCAAATATAACATAGAAAAATATAAATTAATAATCATTAGCTTCATTTTTATAACTATTACTAATGTAGTATTTAGATAGTGGGATGGATGTGACATCCTTCCCCATAAATAATTTCATTGTTTTAATGACTTTTATTTGAAACAAAAATTCTAAAAATAAATAATATTGTTCAACATAAAATTATTCAAATAGATGAGGAAACAACCTATATAATTCCTCGTAATCATCTCATGTGGCACTATCTTCAAAATATTTATCCCACTAGACCTTGAATTATGATACTTTCATGTTACATAAGATAAACTTATATGTATCAGTTATTTAGATTGATTTTTCTACGACCACCCTTGGATCCAAAACATATAATACATTCTATTCCAAACATGTGAAGGATCAACTATATATTTCTTAAGATAAGATACATGAAAAAATTATGCATTTATTTTTAAATCTAGTTGAAAATTAATTATATAAATTACAATATTTATCATTTCATAAACCTCAAAGGTTCCCACATGTCTTGGTGACAATTTTTTTGATTTCTTAAACTTAATAAAATTATTTTAGGGGTTGAACTATAAAAAAGCCTTCTCTCTAAATGATAATTGCCTTGTTATCCTTTCCTAATTATCATATATTTTTTATATATCATTGGATTCATCTAATCTCTACCTTATTATCTTCACCTGATCCTCCATTATAGCAAGCATATCATGTCCAAAGAACACTTTATCCTCTAACTTATCCTAGTTGATGGTGTTCTACATCTCCTGCCATATAATGCTTTAGAAGGAGCCATATTCATAGTAATTTGGAATGAATTGTTATAATAAAACTCAACCAAATATAACTATTACTCCCATTTGTATTGATGTTCCATGAAATAAACCTCAAAATATCCTCTAATATTTTATTTACTGTCTTTATTTATCCATTCATTTATATATGGTAAGCTATATGAAAGTTTAGATGTGTACCCAACATTAAATTAAGAGTTTACCAAAACCTTGAGGTAATCCTAGGGTCCCTATCTAAAATGATATTTTATATAAACCATGTAATCTTTACACCTCTTTTATAAATTCTTTGGCAAGAATTGATGCATCATCTGTTAGATTACCTAGAATAAGGTGTGATACATTGGTGAGTTTATCTAAAACTAAAAATATCATGTCATGACAATTATTTGACATAGAAAATACTTGGACAATATCCATACTAATGAATTTACACTTCCATTCTTATATGAAATGTGGGAACAACAATCCATCACGATGTACTTGTTCAACCCTAACTTGTTAACATTCTAAGCATCTAGACACAAAATCTACCACATCTTTATTGATTCCTTTCTAAAAATAAACTGGTCTTAGCTCTAATAAGATATTAGTCACACTTGGATATCCTGAATATGGAGAATTTTCAACTCTTTCATCACAATACCCTTCAAATTTTCCCTATTAGACACATTGATTCTTCCATTGTATCTCAAAAATCCATCATTTTCAAGTTGGAATCCTTTGTATCTAAGATCATGTAAAGTATTTTCTAAATATTTCTTACACACTATATCAAACACATGAAATGACAATGTTTAACTATAAATATTACTTTCGCCAAAATTTTCATATAGTTATTGATATCTAGGATCAACCAATTTCATACACACCACTCAAATGGATTACACCTCATATTGCATTAATGACACTAATTAAGCAAGTGAAATCCATCTCACTTATTATTTAGGGTCATTAATGTCATATTTGGTTATTTATATAATAATAAATAAACCAATAGATTTAAATATATTATTCCCTATAAACAGATATAAAATATGCTAAGTACAAAAATAACACATAGATACATTTAGTCCAAATTTAATGTAATGAATCTTAAATCATCTAATTTATTATAGAATAATAAATTGATTTTATATACAGTCCTCAATAAAAATATTCCATCTGAGTAAGAATCATATCTGAACTAAAATTTATGAAATATCAATATATAACTCTAAATAACATGACATTAATCAACAAATTATTTATTTGTTACATATTTCACAAATATAATATTAAGCTAAACATATATCAACATAATATGGTATGTATATATAATTTCTTATAATTTATATTTAATGGTTCAAAACAACATTAATCACATAATAAATCACCCATATTAATTTTGTATATCAATAGCATAATGTAAACATCAAACTATATATGCATTTGTAAATACATTATACTCTAAATCAACATTTTTTTGTCCATAATTCCTAGGAGAAATGTGTATAATGGTAGATGCATATATGTATTTGTCTATGCACTAATTATCCTTTTAATTATAGCATAAGTTAGCTATAATTATTTAATTTTGAATATAACCAATAGACCATCACATAAGTACTTAAACGCATAGACATCAATGAATACTTAAAGTTACACTATCATATATAAATAATTTATGTTGATGTATACCATGTTCTATTTATTTTACATAACCAACTAGGATTTTCTTTTCATATTTTCCATCTAAGCTTATATTACCAAACCATTCAAAATCCTTACATATATAGTGTTCAATTGATAACATAGTTACCGACTATATCTAAAAGGGAAAATTTCCATATGCATAGAAATATATCAATAAGCATATAGCCTTATATAGTGTCAACCAACTGTATCCTATAGTACTAAACATATGTATTTTATACCAAACTCAATCATTTTTATATTTAAATAGATAACAATAAATAGAAAAATTTATTAAACCAATAATATTTTATTTTAAACTCTCTAACACGTAGTCCTAAGACTAACTTAAATGACTTTATTTATATAGTTTACATTAAATTGATACACTTAGATCCCTCAAATCTCAATTTACCTAACTCTAAGACTCATATTTATAATACAAATCTATCCAAATGTATGTCTATGATTTTTAATATATAATCACCATATATATATTTATGTCTAAAGTTGTTCTATGTCTTAGCATATAAATAGGATCATTTATATTTCATTATTACAAATGAAAACTAGTTGACTTCTAAATATATGATCAATATAAAGTGGATTCAAAGTTGCATGTAAAAAACAACATATCATTTATTTAATACACACAAACAAACACACATACTACTATGTATATATACCCTAGGTGACTAAAGTCCTATAGGGTATATATACATACCCTCACATATGTATATATTTATTGTTTAGATAAAAATATAAGTGAAATAAACCAAATTTCATTATATTCTACCAAACAACCTTTATACATAGTCAAACCTTATTTTAGGGGTTTCAACTTTTATCTTGAACTAATATTTTATAGACTAAATTTGATCTTGAATATTCAAGGCAAGAGTTTAGAAAACTAAACCCTATTTTTAAAATTTTAGTTAGTCCCTCATCTACTTGTATGAACCTAGGGTTTAAACTTGTGATTATAAAATACATGAAATTACTCTTATTTTAAGCTTGATATTCTATAAACACATAGTAGAGAGTTCTAGACTATGGATACTCAGATTTAGAGTTTAATTTATCATAATCTTAGTATTTCACATCCCAAAAAATTATAGAACAAAAATATTTAACCATAAAATTTCCATGGATTTAAATAGAACAATCCAATACAAATTTAATTACAAAACCAACATTGCAATGTAGTTTGAGATATGGAGAATAACTAACCCTTCACAATTATTTTAAAATATTTCTCCTCTTTATATCACATCTCAAGACATCATATCCATCCCTTATAGGCCTCCATTCCCTCATTTTATATAGCTACATGAAATTTTCCTACTACATGAATTCCTCCAAATTCTTTGGCAAAATAAAGATCAAAATCATGCATGTAAATAACAACTGATAGAAACTAATAGTCTTTCACCATTTTCTCATGTAGAAGACCATTTTTTTTAAATATTTGGTCAATAGTTTGTTATCCCAAGTCAACGACTAATTTAACCCTAACTCCTAAACCTTCCATTAATCAAACAATAAAATAACATTAAATTCTTCAAACTTTATGCATGATAACATGGCTGATTTAAACCCTCTAAACTATAGTTAGTATCTATGAGTTTTACCCTTATATATCTAATTAATAAAATCTATCCAAGTATAAAATAATTAGGTTAACAATAATCACTAAATAATTAAAATTCTAAGTTCATTATAATCACAATGTCAATGACATTTTAGCATAAGGCCATTAATCAAGATTACCCAAAATGCCATCGACTAACCAAAAATTAATTAAATAATGTAATCATTATGATTAGCTTAGCATAATTTTATTACCATCCAATAATTACATCGACTTCTACAAGTCATTAAATTATTTTAACTTTTATAATAATACTAACAATGTTTAAACATCTATATCCTACCAATACGTGTTAGTCAAAAACACAACTTATTGCAAATGATCAAGCCAAACTATTAGAACATGAATCTAGTATAATACTAATGTTAGTTACCAATAAATTAACACACTAAATTAATACACATGTAATTATGTTCCTTAGCAAGGTATTTTTAACAAGATGCCATCTCATAAACATTCCTCTATATCCAAAGATAGCAGCAAGTAATATTATACACATAACTAGATTCTTATCACATGATATATAAACATCATAACTGAGGAAATCTAAGTATGATAACCATAAGTGAAATCACACAACTAGTTAAACTTGAATATCATGCAAAAAACAAGATCATAACTGAAGCATATTAACAATCATTTAAATGTAGATAACATAAAAGATATATTATAACTATCTAAATCAAACAATGAATATAAAGCATGATAAAATATTTTGGTGTGTGTGCATGGGTTTTTGTCATTTCCCTTTGTCATCCCCCAATGTCTCCATTTATTCCACCCTCTCTGATGATGCCCTTCCTCTATCACACTTTAAGAGATGAATATGTCATACATCCACCTCAGAACATTAAAGGTAGTCACCTTGAAACATATATATAATCCACAAAATACTATTATATAAACTAACAAACATGATCATAATATACAAAATATAAAAGTATAGCTAACTCCATAGCTAATCAATCTTGTAAATTAATCAACATATAATTTTCTCATAATTAGCATATTAAATCAATAGTAACTAAATATTAGTTAATCAAATAATAACCATAATAATCCATGAATCAAGAGGTTATTGGGCTTGGAGAGAAATTGGGATGTGACATCCTTCCCTTCATAAAGCTGGTCATTATCCTAATGACACTTACTCAAACATAAGTTATGAATCTACAAAAATTATTGAATATAAAAAAAATAATATACAATAACATAACAAATGAAAAAATGTGGAAATAGCCTATAAAACTCATCATAATCATCCCAAGTGTCACTATCTTCAAAATATTGGTCCCACTAGACCTTGCACAATGGCAATTCCCTATTTTAAAAATTATTTTTACAAGTGTCAATTATTTTGATTGTTTTTACCATGACCACCTCCAGATCTGAAACCTGTAAATCATTCTAATCCAACACATGTGAAGGATCAACAATATACTTTTTAAGATAAGACACATGGAAGACATTATGTAAAAGGGATAGAGTTGGTGACAATGCAAGACAATATGCTAAAAGATTGAATACTTATATAATCTTAAAGGGTCCCACATATTTAGGTGAAAGTTTAGTTGATTTCCTGAACTTAATCAAGATATTTTAGGCTTAAACCATAGAAACACTTTATAACCTACATATAACTACCTTATTTTTATCTTTAGATCGGTATAAATTTTATGTCCATCATTGGCCTTAGCCAACCTCTACCTAATTTTTTTTACTTGTTCTTCCATCTCCAAAAGCATCTTAGGTCCAAAGAATACCATGTCCTCTAACCTATCCCAATTGATTGTTGTTCTACACCTCCTTTTCTAAAATGCCATAAATAAATCCATATTTAAAATTGATTGGTATGAGTTATGTGAGTAAATTAAACCAATGGAAGGTACTCCACCCACTTGTATTATTGATCCATGAAATACGTATAGAGGAGATCTTATTAAACTTGGTTAACTCTCTCTATCTATCGATTAGTTTTAGGGTGATAAGTGGTGATGAAATTCAACTATATACCTAGAGCTAAATTCAAAATCAAGCAAAATCTAGAATTCATTCTCATATCTCAATCTAAAATTATCTTTTCTATTAATCCATGCAATTAGTACACCTCTTTCATGAATCTCTTCACAAGTATAGGTACATCATCTATCAAGTTTCATAGTATGAAGTGAGATAACTTGGTTAGTTTATCAACTACAACCAAGATCATATCATGTTAGTTTCATGATAATGGAAACCTTGGAAAATTTTCATGATAATCACTTGCCACTTCCACTCTTGTATATCATGATGATATAACAATCATGCCAAATTCACATGCTTAAATTTCACACATTAACATTCCAAATAATGAGACACAAAATCCATTACATCCTTCTTGATTTATTTCTAGAAACATATAGGTTTTATCTCATCCATGAGCTTGGTTACACTTGGACATCCTAAAATTGGTCCATTAAATAATTCATTTAGCATCATGCTCCTTAGATTCTCTCTATTAGGAACATACATCCTAATATTTTACCTCTAAATACTATCAATCTCTATCTTTAATAATTTATACCTAGGATTCTAAGCATTATCTAACAATGCTTTCTTGACGTCATCATAAAATTCATCTCCTAGTAAGAATTTGATTACTTGATCATAAAAGTACTCTTGACAGTATCCATAACTATTATGTACCAGATACAGCTTAGATCATCATCAAATCCTTTCTCCTTTCCATTTATATAGTTAATATCAAAATTCCAATCAAATAAGAATTATAAACATAATATTTGATGTGCATTTAGGTTTGGTTGAGTGAAGATGTACATGAATCCTAAGTTGACAATCTTGAGCTCAAATGGTTTTCCCAATAGATAATGCCCCCAAACTTAAAAAGCATGTACTATTTCATCAAATTCTAGATCATGAGGGGAATAATTCAACTCATATGGATTCAATTTTATAGACTTTTATGTTACAACTAAACCATCCTACATAAGAAATCCTCTAAGTTCATCTTCATATGCATCCATGATCACTAAGAATTCACCATTGGGATTAGTAACTCTCAGCACTGGTGCTAAAGTAAGCCTACTTTTTATCTCTTGAAATTATTTCTCACACTTATCTAACCATACAAAACTCTCATTTTTACACTAAAGAGAGGTAATTATATTAACTATATTTGATAAATTTGGAATAAATTTCCTATAATAGCTCACTAATCCCATGAAAATCTTTACTTCATACACATTTTTAGGCACTAGCCATTCCATCATGGCTCTTATATTCATTGGATCCACTAAAATTCAATCCAAAAATAAAATATATCCTAGATATTGCACTTTTTTTTGAAAAATACACACTTAGATAACTTATCATTCAATATGTGCTTCCATAAATGCTACAAAACTAGTTTTATATATTGAATATGTTCTTCCTCATCTTTTGAATATACTATGATGTCATCTATAAATACCAACACAAAATGGTCTAGATAATCCCTGAACACATTATTCATAATATTTATAAATGTTGTAGGATCATTTATTAAGCCTAGAGGTAACATTGTGAACTTGTAGTGCCTATATAAAGTATTGAATGTTGTTTTAGAACATCCTCATCACATACTCTCAAATGATGACACCCTACTCTAGGATCAATATTATAAAATATGGTTACCCCTCAAATCCAATCAAAGAGATAATCAATGCGAGGAAATAAATATGTATTTTTAGTCATCGCCTTGTTCAACATCATGTAATCAATATATAGATAAAGATTGTCATTCTTATTCTTGATAAAGACTACTAGTGTTGGGTGAATATTTTTTCACCAACTAACGAATGGGCAAAATAGGTTGTTTTAACCATAGCATAGGGAGATTTATTGGCCAAAGGTGTAGGTTAACCACATCAAAAGGGGTCAAATCTCTCCTCTTATCAAGGGGAGGTTCCCTATAACTATGATATGTTATGTACTATATATATATATATAAATAAGCAAAAAATAACACTCAGGGTAGGATAAAACCATCCATATCTCTTTTTTTAGAGATGATGTTCACATACATAGGAGAACTCTGGTGAAAACATTGAAGGCACTTCTCTTTTTCAGAAGTGGTTTGTAGCAGATGGCAAGAATTCTTTCTAGTGAAAAGTAAATGTAATAGGGCACAATAACCATTAGAATGAGGTATAGCACAAAGTCTCCACGTCAACTACCCAAGAGTGAAATATATGAAATACAATGGGGATACAAAGTCATCCCAAGATCCTTTACACAGAAATATAAAAACAAACACGCTAAAGACAATTATGGTAGCACAAAGTCTCTCCATAGTCAGCTTCAAGACACCTTCCTAATTACTTCCACTAGTTCTGCTTGTTAAATTAAATGGAAAATAATGCTTCTAGGAAACAAACATAAGAATAATTTCTTAAATAACACAAGCTATTCTAGCACAAAGTCTAAAAGGTCACTTGTTTTCTCATTCAAATAAATAAATATGATTAACAATCTGAGCTCAAAGTCTCAAGAAATGCCTTTCAATTTGGGTAGAGTTTTGCTTCTATAATAGAGAGATCTCCTTTACATAAAATAAGATATTACAATATATAACACTCTAAGAAAGAGTTGGGCACTTTGTTTCATGGAATGGCCCATGCTGCATTCAATGCCTTGAATGCATTTTCAATTCTGTTAAGGGGCCATGTTGGAATAGGGCATCGGCCTCAACTATGGTGTGTCATCTCATCTCAAATGTCTCCTCCAAAGTATATGTCGTCTAGTCCTCTTTCTGATATTTATGTAGCTATCCACTTCACCTTTACTTGATGAATAAAAATGGGCCACATCCTTGAGTGCTTGCACTCTCTGATGTCCACCTAGTGGACTGTTTCACCAACTAGAAATAACTCCTACATAGATATTTATAGTCTTTCCCTCTTGTTCCTTCTTCTCTTAATTCATTTTATCTGTTCCTCATGATTTGAGCTCTTGGGCTATATTTTCACTTTTAGCTAGATTTTTTGGCTCCTTCTTTAGCTGGTCACTAAATTTGTTCTCAAGTTTGCACCACATTTGAAAATAAATGGGCATTTTATTACCTTGAATTTGACATCCATGGGGATGTCACTAGTCGCTTGTCACTTGAACCACTTTGAACCTTGAACCTTTGAACCATGAGAGTGCATTGGTTCAATGGTTCAATGGTTCAGATGGTCTTATTGGCTCCTTGGTTCAATCACTTTCTTTCCTCTTCAGTTAAACCATCTCTTAGAACGTGTCTCTAGAATATTCTATTTCCTTCCTTTGGTTGAAGCTTCCTTGTGAAATTTGAACTTCTTGAACTGGTTGAACTCTTTGAACCATTTGAACCTTTGAACCATTTCGATTCAAAGTTCAACGGTTCAACAGTTCATTCTCTTTCTTTGAATCTTTTTATTATCTAAGTCTTTTGAACTTTATTGATCCTTTGAACCTTTGAACCTTGAACCATTTTGGTTCAAGGTTCAATTGGTTCAACCTTTCTTTCATAGTTCTTTGAATCCTTTATTCTTCTAAGTCTCTTAAACTTTATTAAACTCGTTGAACCTTTTAACTTTTAACTCTTTTGGTTCAAGGTTTAATGGTTCAATGGTTCAATCTTTCTTCTTCAAAGTCTTCTTTTATTTAAGTCCTTTGAATCCATTGAACTTTGAACTTGTTGAAACACTTAACTCTTTAAGTCTGTCGATGTCGTTGAACCTTTAAACCTATTAAACCTTTAAACCTTTGAAGGTGGGATTCAATGGTTTAATGTTTCAATGGTTCAATCTTTTGTTTGAAGCCCACTGATAAGTATTTTGATTGGAACTAGCCCTAAAATGCTTAAGTGTTGGGAACTTATTTCTTTGTGAGAGCTCACCTATTATAGTTGTTGAACCTGTTGAACCTGCGAGTCCCTTAGCTAAAAAATCTTGAATAATTGAAGAATTGGAGCGCTCAAAACATTTTTTGAGAAGGGAAGAGAGAATTTTGGCCTACACGACTAAAATAGTTGATATGTTGTCCCCAAAAATGAGTGATGAATTTTGGGAACAATAGCTGGCTTCAATTGGGGAACTTCCATCAATTATAAAAATAATCGAAGGGACTAAAATCTAGAATCTCTAGTGCCTTTAAGTATGATATTGGGCAATGGAGTCATGCTAGCCAAAAATAAACAAAAATGAAAATCACCAAATAGAACTAAAGACTAAACAAATATACAAATGTACAACCAGACTTATTTGATACTTCAAGAATTGAAGTGCTTCAGATGCTGCCCACTATGAGATAGTGAAAATGGTGTTTTATCTTGATATATCAATAAGAAACCATTTTCTCCATAGAAGTCATGATTGGTGAATGGACCTCTTCACTAGGAATCAAATTTTATATGCATTCCTTTTGGTTCTCTCCTCTTGCCCCATAGCAAGACTTGATTTCCAGTCTGAAAATCATGGATCCTTGTTCTCTTGTAGAAGAGTTTTTTTTCTTGATTTTGACATGCAATAGCATGGTTCATTGACATAATTTGTTTCTCTTTTGCTTTAGTCCAACACATGATTTGATTTTCCCCATCAGATACCTACTAATGATTGGCATTGTCAAGCACACTTAGTTGAAAGACCAGCTCGATAGTGTACTGCTCTTCAAAGTCTTTATGAGGAATCAAGAGGGTCATACAGATAGCCATTGAATCTACATGACTATGAATCTCTCTATGCACTGTAGAGATATTGAAAGTATCAAAAATTTTAATATAGTCCCATACCAAATTATGGTAATGGTTTAATATTTTGTTCTTGGTTTGACACAGGTTCCTCACCTGATAGACCATCAGTTCAGCATCTCCTTTGGCATGAAGGAGTTTGACACCTTTGTCTTGAGTATCCTTCAACCTGAGTAACAAAGATTTGTACTCGGTAGTGTTGTTGGTGTTGATGAACTATAACTTGTATGAAGAAGGAAAAATATCTCCTTGTAGAGATATTAAAAAAATCTTGACTCCAGAACTAATAGAAGAATAGCTGCCATCAAATTCTAGAATCTAGACATTATCAAAAACTGATCTTTATTTAGATTCCTCCTGGTCAGGGAGGGAGGATTCTTTTACATATAAAATTTGCTCTACCAATTCTCCTAATATCCTGTCTAAACTTTTTGGATTGTCACCTACAGGAATTTCATCAGATGAAATAGGGACATCCTCTGTAGATAGGAAAACGTTACCCATTCCGAAAGACTCAAACAGAATTTGAGCTTCAGGGGCTGATGTTTGGGTGACAATATACTTTTCCTCCTTCTTAAGAAGTAGCCTCTGCATGATGCCTTTGATACGGATCCTTGCCTTAGACAGGTCCATGCTTAATTCTCCACCAACATCCTTGCATAAATTTCATCCAAGTAGAATGCCATACGAGGCTAAAATGTCGACCACCAAGACTGTCATATTAATTCTTTTTTTTTGGAAAGCTAAAAATGCAAACTAGGCATACTTGATTTGTCCCAATAAAGGTACTTGTTTTTTTCCCATGGAGAAACATCTCCCAAAGGTCTTGGTTAGCATGAGTCCAAGAGATTATACCACTTTTGTGGGCATGACATTGTCAGATGCACCTGAGTCTATTATGTAATTATTTAGCTGGTGTCCATTTATCAGTAGGGAAACATAAAATGGTTCTATTTTCCCAGGGGCAGCTAGAGGAGTAATCACAAGGTTATTCTGGGTGGTGGATGTGTTCTTGGGGGGACTAAGAGTTACTTTTAAAATTTCTTGTCTTGTAGGGATGACTTTATCCTTCACACATTCCACTAATCTATCCAACTGCTTAGGATTAGATTGTAAGAATTCAAACTCAGTCATTTGAATTTTGGTCTTCTTGACATGGTCAATTATGTCAAATGACTGGAAAGGAATGATGACAGAGGAAGAAAGTTCATCCTTCTAGTTTTTTGGGGGTATAGGATTGATCTATGAATTTGAAGTAGAAGATGAAGGAATACTTGAGGTATTTACCTTGTTAGCGATCACCAGGTCCTTTGATTAAAAAATTAGAGTGGTTTCTCACTTAACAATTGAAATTATTGGTTGAGCTCACTCCTCTATTTTTTCCTTATCAGCTTGCTGGGTTGACTAGTTCTGGGACCAAGTGAATATAGGGTATGATCCATCAAATGCTTCACGTTTACTTCTAGGTTCATCATGGTAATTCAAGAAACTAATGTTAGAGTTTCTAGTTGATTCATCTTGGTCTTCTTCAAAGAGATCAACACCATCTTCCAGGTTCAACTCAGGTTGGAAAGAAAAATTTGATTGAATTTCAAGGTATCTAATTGTTGAGTTGGTTAGAGCTGCCTCAATGGCAAGTTTCCCCTGTGGGGGAGGAAGGTGATTTGGCTGCCCTTGATTCTTGGCAGATTTACCTTGGTATGACTAATTGGGGAATGTCCTCCTTGGTATATCTTGGTATGAAGGAGGAGTAGACATCCCTTGTGCTATTTGCTTTCTAAGAGCTAGTAACTCATTTGCCAGCTTTTACACCATTAGATTAGTGGTGCCTATAAATGGATATTCAAAGGATAAAGAAGATTTACCTTTGTTAGTATTTCTCCTTATCTTTCCCACCAAGATGAGATCATCTTCCACCTCAATAGCCAAATATTACACTATAGAAAGGTCTATGTGGCCAAACTATCTCAATAAGAAACTCACATCAGGCTACTACAAATTGATGAAGAAGCATTTGAGATTCTTAGCTATTGGCTAAACAATTATAGGAACCCTATTCCTTAACTTATCAAACATGATGATGAAATCCCTCATAGTTTCATGAGGTTCCTTTTTCATTTGTGTGAGTTAAGCTAGCAAGGCATGCACATCTTTTATAGGCTTGAACCTGGCTTCAAATTTGGCTTTGAGAGTGTTCCAGTCAGTCACTGACTGAGCCTATAGATGGTAGAACTAGTCTATAGTAGCACCTTGTAATGTTTCTATAAATAGCCTGACTGCTATGTCCTCATACTCCACACCTATCACACCATAGGCTATGCTGAAGGTTGTAATATGTTCATTAGGATGAACTCTCCCATTGCCATATAACTTAGGGAAATTCTTCTTGGAACTACGAGGTAGTTCATGTAGAGGTGGAGTTAGATTGAGTGGACCAAAAGAGTTACCCCAAGGGCCTTAAACTACCATGATTTGACTACTAAAGGGAGGGATAACAAATGTTTGAGGGGTATGTATTGATAGAGCTTTGATAACAGTAGAAATGGATGCTTTGCCTGGTAATGGAGACCTGACTTTAGTAGGAGGAAAACTCCTGATTCACTGAAGGTGAGATGGAGAAGGAAATAGGTCAAAATCACTTTGCTATACCAACTCAAATATAGGGTCAACAATACCTTTAGATCTTTGGCTTCTTGTATTTCATGGATTTTCTAGATTGTAAAAATAAAAATGGGAAAGAACTGGAACTACTTCAATTTGAATCTTGAGGCTTCAAACTATGCATTCTTTCCCAGTGGAGTCACCAAAAACTATTGGGTGAATATTTTGTCACTAGCTACCTAATGGGCAAAATAGGTTGTTGCAACCATAGCATAGGGAGATTTATCGACCAAAGGTGTAGGTCAATCACATCAAAGAGGGCAAATCTCTCCTCTCATCAAGGGGAGGTTCCCTATAACTATGATATGCTATGTACTATATATATATATATATATATATATATATATATATATATATATATATATATATATATATAAGCTAAAAATAACACTCAGGGTAGGATAACACCATCCATCTCTCTTTTTTCAAAGATGATGTTCACAGACATAGGAGAATTTAGGTGAAAACACTGAATGCACTTCTCTTCTTTCAAAAGTGGTTTATAGCAGATAAAATGAATTCTTTCTAGTAGTGATAAGTAAATGTAACAGGGCGTAATAACCAACAAAATGAGGTATATCATAAAGTATCCACCTCAACTACCCAAGAGTGAAATATATGAAAGATAATGGGGGCACAAATTCGTCCCAAGATCCTTTACATAGAAACATAAAATCAAACATGCTAAAGACAATTGTGGCAACATAAAGTCTCTCCACAATCAGCTTCAAGACACCTTCCTAATTACTTCCACTAATTTTTCTTGTTAAATTAAATGGACAAGAATTTTTCTAGGAAATAGACATAAGAACAATTTCCTAAATAACACAAGTTAATCCAACACAAAGTTTGAAAGGTCACTTGTTTTCTCATTCAAATAAAGAAATATGATTAACAATATGAGCTCAAAGTCTTAGGAAATGCCTTTCAATTTTGGTAGAGTTTTGATTCTATAATAGAGAGATATCCTTCGCATAAAATAAGAGATTACAATATATAGCACTCCAAGAAAGACTTGGGCACTTTGTTTCATGGAATGGCCCATGCTGCATTCAATGCCTTGAATGTATTTTTAGTTCTATGAAGGGGCCATGCTAGAACATGGCATCGGCCTTAACTATGGCATGTCATCTCATCTCAAATGTATCCTCCAAAGTATAGGCCATTCGGTCCTCTTTTTGATATTTACATAGCTATCCACTTTAGCTTTACTTGATGAATAAAAATAGGCCACATTCTTGAGTGCTCACACTCTCTCATGTCCACCTGGTGGACTGTTTCACCAACTAGAAATAACTCTTGCATAGATATTTTTGGTCTTTCCCTCTTGTTCCTTCTTCTCTTAACACATTTTATCTCTTCCTCATGATCTGAGCTATTAGGCTATCTTCTCACTTTTATCTAGTTTTTTTGGCTCCTTCTTCAGTTGGTCACTGAGTTTATTCTCAGGTTCATGCCACATTTGAAAATAAACAGGCATTTTATTACCTTGAATTTGATGTCTTTGGGGACGTCACTGGTCGCTTGTCACTTGAACCACTTTGAGCCTTGAACCTTTAAACCATGAGAGTGAATTGGTTCAATGGTTCAATGGTTTGGGCGGTCCTATCAACTCCTTGGTTCAATCACTTCTTTGGTTCAATCTCTTTCTTTCCTCTTTAGTTGAACCATCTATTCAAACTTTTTTTTGGAATCTTCTACTTCCTTCCTTCACTTGAAGCTTCCTTGTGAACTTTGAACTTCTTGAACTGGTTAAACTCTTTAAACCATTTAAACCTTTGAACCATTCTATTTCAAATTTCAACGGTTCAACAGTTCATTCTCTTTCTTTGAATCTTTTTATTCTCTAAGTATTTTGAACTTTATTGAACCTTTGAACCTTGAACCATTTTTGTTCAAGGTTCAATCGGTTCAACATTTCTTTCTTAGTTCTTAGAATTCTTTGTTCTTCTAAGTCTCTCAAACTTTATTGAACTCATTGAACCTTTAAACTTTGAACTCTTTTGGTTCAAGGTTCAATGGTTCAATGGTTTAATCTTTCTTCTTTTAATTCTTCTTTTCTTTAAGTATTTTGAAGCTATTAAATTTTGAACTTGCCGAAGCGCTTAACTCTTTAAGTCTGCCAATGTCATTGAACCTTTGAACCTATTGAACCTTTGAACCTTTGAAGGTGGGGTTTAATGGTTTAATGGTTCAATATTTTGTTTGAATCTTTTAGATAAGTATTTTTATTGAACCTTAGCATTGAACTACCCTTGAAATGCCTAAGTGTTGGGAACTTGTTTCTTTGTGAGTGCTCACCTATTGAAGTTGTTGAACTTATTGAACCTACGAGTCCCTTAGCTGAAAAATCTTGAATACTTGAAGAATTGGAGTGCTCAGAACATTTTTTGATAAGGGAAGAGAGAATTTTGGCCTATAGTACCAAAATAGTTGATATGTTGTCCCCAAAAATGAGTGATGCATTTTGGGAACAACAACTAGTACACCCCATAGTGACACACTTGGTAAAATCAACCCTTTTAATAATAACTCTTGAATTTTATCCTTCAAATCATCTAATTCAATAGTTATAATCTTATATGGAGCCTTAAACAATGGTTCTTATCTAGGTATGATGTCAATCAAGAAATCAAACTCATGTTTGAATGGTAATCTATGTAATTCCTCTAGAAACACATACTAAAAGTTCATTATAAAAGGATAATACTTAATGGATGGTTCTTTAGATTTCTCTATATCATTTATATTAATTCTTGGCATCCATTCCTCCAAGCTTTCTTGAATTTAATTTCATAAATATGCCTAATCTTTAACTCTCTTTTCTTACCCTAAAGTTGTGTCTAATTTTAAAAATGATCTTGACACTCAACCTTGTTTAGACAATATTCAACCTTAGATTTATGCTTCATAAGCCAATTAAATTCTAAGATCACATCATATAACCCTAATGTTGCATCATACAATTCTACTATTGTAGTGAATTTAGGAAGCCTAATCTCACCTTTGACTAGACACATGTCAACCTTGAATTTTGATTCATTCACATATCGTACTAACCATGCATTTTCCATAAATATAGCATTAATAGATAACTTACTATGCATTCTAGGAGTAATGAAAGATTTTGTATTTATCATGTCAATTAAAATAAAATCTGAAAACAAAATACTTGATAGTTATATAGGTGAAGCTTGGAACTCAGCCTAATCATGGTCAATAGTTGTATGAATCCATGGCTCAAATGTTCCTTGTTGAGAATAAAAACCCTTATTATGTAACTTATCTTGAGTACACTCTTTAGCATACCTCTTTTGTGCCTTGTTGAGAAGAAATACCCTTATTATGAATCTTGAGTAAACTCTGGAAGGAAAACTCATTTGTGCCTTAGAAGAAAAACCTCCCTTAAAACCATTACCAAGTTTCTTATTTCTTGAGCTACCATTGAACTTAAAATTTTGGTTCTTGAATTGACTCTTGGATTCTCCATGCCTTTTCTTCTAACTCCTATTTTTGAAAGATAATTTAGAACTTCCAAACTTCTTGATATTATCTTTGACTTGGGAAAGAGTTTCTATTATTTTTTCCTACATGACTACCTTATTAAAGACCTAATCCATGATAGATTGCACATGTGCATCCTCTTCATAACCAATTTGGGGTTTTAATCCCATAATGAATTTGTTAATATTGAGCCTCTCATTTACCTAATACTAAGGTACATACTTTAAGATCTTGGTGAATTGCTTCTATTATTCAATCATAGAAAGGTATCCTTGCTCAAGATTTTAAAAATATATAATCTTTTGATTTAAATATAACTATGGAATCCATCATGACCTAAATAATGTCACAAACTATTCCCAAGTGGTGGTGGTAGAGTCAAGGTTAATCTCAAGCTTCTTGTTTGCCCATAAAGTTGTTGCTTCAACAACAAGATGATATGTTCCCCAAATTTATTTGGATATTTTAGATTATTTTCTAATCTTGAAATATTTTTCCATCTCTATCAACCATGCTTTAGATCCATCTCCCAAAATAGTTGTTGACCAAATTTGACCCTATAGGTCAAATTATGACCCTTATAAGTAAAAATTTGATTTTAAGATGTTTTAAGGGGTCTAATATTTTTTCATAACATTAATTGTAGGTCATTTGATGAAATTTAATGTTATATTATCCTCAATCATTAGTCATTTTAATCCTTATGTCCTTTTTAGTCATTTTAAGGGTCAAATATAGCATTAAATGAGTTATACAACATCATTGGGAAGTGTGAAGTTGTAAAAATGGTTATTTCACATTATATATGTCCTATTATTCCTTAATAAACTGTTAATAATGTAAAAGTGGTAGGTTCTTTAGAAGAAAGGGTAGTTTTCTCAAAAAAGAGAAGAGTTTGGCACTTGTATGACCCATAAGGAAGTGTGACTTATGTGAAAAGGTCTTGGGGATGTCTATTTAGATTCCTAAAACTCAATTACACATTTTAAATTCTTTTTAAGTTATAATTTTGAGCCAAAACCATTTGTCTTCTTCTGCACCCTTATAGACACACAAAACCAGTCTTTAGGTTTGTACTTCATATGGTCAGTAGAAGAGGTTTTAGGAAACAATCTCTTGGTAATGTATTATAAACTTATTTATATTCCATTTTATGTTTTTTTTTATAGGAATGGTCACATGTACTTTATGAACTATTTCTAAGAACTTGACCTATCTAATTTGCTTGCTAATCTGTGTACCCTATATGTTTTGCCTTAATTTGCAAAATTCCATATAATTCACTTGATAATGTTTTTTTTAGATGATGTTGATCCTAAAAATTATATCCATGATTTATTTCATGTTTCAAGGTGTTTGGATAAGTTAAGTACATCAAAGTTGCAAAAAAAGAACCATTTTATGTTGTAGGTAGATTTTCACTATTTTTAGAATCTCCAAGCTTTGGTAGTGATTCCATGAGATGATAATAAGTTATTTATCATGTTTACAATGTTATTTAAATCTCCTCACATTAAAATCTCATCTTCTAAATCATTCTCTATGAGGGTGTAGTCATAAAACATCATGCAACCAGTTTACTCAAAGATTGTCATACACAGTCAGCTAGGTGAACTATGAAAGGTTCTAAATCACATCCATGGAGTCATAATTATGGTATTTAAAGTTATAATAAATTTCAATAGTATAGGAAATTAATTAAAAATATTTTACTTGGATGAAGAGAGACTGTCTTAATCAACATAGTCATCTGCATTTTCAGTCTACCATTGATATTTTCATATAGGAGTTTTCAAGTGTTAGAACGTGGTATAGAAACTTTCCTAAATTTTTTAAAAAAATGATATATTTTTTGAGACATTTTAAATATCATGGATTTTTTCATAAGGTCAAATTCATTATATCATTACCCACTACACTAATTCAGCTCATTACCTACAAGTAACTTAACATACACCTACAGGTGACCTCTCAAAAACCAAACATGTTGAAAATGATTATTTGAGATAGGCAGGGTCCTTAAAAATTAAAGGAGTCTATTTTATAAAATTTATAGGATTTTAAAACTCATAAAGGTCAGAAAACATGCACATTGTCCACACTTGTACTTTGATGCCTATGTATGAAAATGACCATCAACAGGTGGTACTAACAAAAACCTAAGGAGAAAATTTAGAGTGTGGAGGAATGTAGTGAGACCTTATTTGGAGTATTAAACATGTGAAAGATCATCGTATACCCTTTATAAATTTATACTTTACTAAACAAAGTTGAAAATCACCTTCAAAGGTAATGACTACAAGTTCAGTGATCAAATCCCTTAAAGTCTTGAATAGAGGCCTAAGGCCATTTTGGTGGAATCATACAACAAGGTTACTAATGAATTTTTATGAATATAATGAAATTTTATTGAATCCTCTACATAGAATACTAACATTGGAAAACATTTAGGGTAGATCACTAATGGAAGGTAGAAGCTTATGAACCCAAAGTTGTGATTTTATGCACTAAATCTTGACAATGACCACCTATAGTTTTGAGTCCTAAATGAGGTCTATATACCTGATTTTTAAAATGAAGTCCATATTAATTATTGAACTATCTCAATAGGTTAAACTAATATCAATAACATTTATTATCTAAGAAACCATCAAGATGAATTGATATGCAATATTTTAAACTCTATTAACACCTCCAGGGGTCTCTTCATTTGAAAATATCCACCTACAATAGACTACCAACCTCCATATCATTCATGACTATTAAGCACAGGATATACTGAGAGGGGGGTGAATCAGTATATCATATATCTTATAAACTTTCCCTTAATCAAATTCCACTTTAACATACATTCAAGATATGTAATAAAACTAAAATAATAAACACCACACAAGATAGAGAGAGACACTAAATTTAACGTGGAAACCCAATGTGGGAAAAACCATGGAGAACAATCTCAAGTATATGAATGAGCACTAACTCAAAACACAATATTCACAAGCACCAATTTTTAGGAGCTCAAACCCCTTTGCTAAGCACCAACATAACAACTATTCATGAGCACTAACCCACAGGAGCACCAACTCCTTTGTTGAGCACCAACATAGAAAAAATTCATGAGCACCAACCCATATGAGAACCAACCCATTTATTGAGCACCAACACATTATAAATTCATGAGCACAAACCCATAGGAGCACCAACCCCTTTGCTGAGCACTAAAACATCAAAAATTCATGAGCACCGACCCCTTTTCCGAGCACCAACACAACAAAAATTCATGAGCACCAACCCCTAGGAGCACCAACCCCTAGGAGCACCAACCCCTTTGTGTATACCACACAAATATCTCTCATTGTTGCTATATAAATAAATTATAGTTTATTACAATATTTCTTTCCTCTCTCACCTTTGCTATTCTAAGCTAGATATAACAAATATAAATCATACTCATCTCTCACACTACTCTTCTAAGATAGATATTACTATCTCAAATAAAAATCTATCTCACACATTAAAAATGGCTTCTCAAGCCTTTATTTATAGCTTTCCAAATGACCTCTAGCTTTCACCATTTGTGACCCTTCAATCCTCATGGAAAATGACACCAAACTTGCATGACCCTTCATATCCTTGCATTTGAAAATTCATGTGTTGACCCTTCATAATAAAAAGAATCCTTTCCTCTTTTGTCATTATCTTGGTGAATTTTTGTATACCTCAAAGTGTCCCTTCATGAGAAATTGTTCCCTTGCTCTTTTGTCTGCACGTGGTGACTCTTGGAATTACCCAAGATGACTCTTCATGGGAAAATGTGTCCCATTCTTTTTTTGTATTTACCCCATGACTCTTTGACTTCTCCATGGGCCTTTATTTTGTCTTATATACAACCAAAAATATATTCATTAATATTAAATAAATATTAACACACATTATCCAAGATATAGCTATTATAAACATCATTAAATGCAATGGGGCCTTTATCACCAATAATGCTAGACCTTTGACATCAATGACAATATTTCCAACAATCTCCCCCTTTGTTATTGATGGTAACCTCAATCCTGAAACTGCCACATCCTAAAACTTGCACATACTTGATCTGAAAACATACAGTAACTCCCCCTTATTTTAGTAACATGTAACTATTCCCTATATATATTTCTGCACCTATACCTATACTTGTTATTCTCCTCTTTTGACATCAATGCAAAAGGGCCTTCCTAGAGATAACACTTAGCTCCCCCTCAACTAATCCTAAACCTCAATAGTAGGAAATAATAGAAATTACTCCCAACTCCTCTTGTAGATCTTTTAATGTGTCCTTTGATAATGCCTTTAAGAATATATATGATAATACATATAAATTGTTGCATGTCCTTTAAGCATCTGCAATCAACTCATTTGAGTCTTTTATTCTAATCTCACAACCTTCTACATGAAACTTTAATGTGTATCTCTGATCACATATTTGACTTACACTCAATAGATTATGCTTAATACCTTTTTACATACAAAACATTCTTAGTCTTGGTTCTACCATTATCCAAACTCAAGGTACCTTTTCTGGCTATCCTGGTAGTGGTTTTATCTCCAAATTTCATGGTGCCACCATTGATCTTCTTTAGAGTTACTAACTTAATCTTATCTTCTATCATATGCCTTGAACATTTGGTATCAATGAACTATGGCTGATCTTCATTTATTACATGCAAAGCTATTTGAACTAACATAGAATCTTCAGGTTGTTTCATCTGCCATGAACATGTCTAAACCTTATTCTTAATGAATGGAGCCTTCAAACTCTGGTCCTTCTTGACTGACTCAAACATGCTTCTGTAGTACTAGGTCATGTGTCTAAATTTGTTACACTTGTAACATATTATGACCTCTACATCAAATCTTGATAGAGGGGCAAAAGAGTTGTAGCTTTTGCTTGACTCTACATGATTTCCCTTCTTATTTGTAAAACTATTAGCTCTTTTTTGAAATTCTAATTTCTTATGACCATATCCATTAAAATAAAAATAATAACCATAAAAATAAGATCTATCTATATATCTTTGACCTAATTGTCTTTTGTAGCTTTGTTCCCTCTAGCCTTCTTTGTTTGAAATGTCCTCTGTATTCTTCATTTCTTCCCTTTTTGTTTCCTCTTTTGTAAGATCTTCAACATAGCTCTTTTTATTTTCAAATCTGATACCTATCTTATCTGAATTTGCCTTTTGGCTTTCTAATATCTTATTCAACATGTTAGTGCTATCCTCAAATTTTGAATCACTAACTATTTTATCATTGACTGCTTTCTCAATATCTTCTTTTAAAGAGGCAATTTCAATAACATACCTTTCACATTCTTTTCTTACTTTCTACAACTATGATGTTAGATAATATTCATTCCTTTTAGCTTCTTCAATGTGTGTTGTTAGATCATCAATTATTTCCTTTGACTCCTTTTCATTTTTTTGATTTGACGCTTCAATATTTGATTCTTCTTCTCAACAGCTTATAACTCTTATAAGGCACAAATGAGTTCTCCTTCCAGATTCACTTCGGCTTCATCCTCTTATTCTTCTTTATCATCTATACATTTTCTTTTAGAGGAATCTTCATGTATGGACATGAATAGAATCTCTTCTTCTTCTGAATTACTAACTCCACTATCTTCAGCTAAGATAGGATCTTTAGAATATAGGCTCTTCTTCTTGAATCTCTTCTTGAATTTACCTTTGAAATTCATCTTGCATGTATAATTTCCTTATTCTTCATCATCATTACCCTTATTTGGGCATTTAGTTAAAAAATTCCAATCTTTCCATAATTAAAACATTTAAAAGGTAATTTTCCTTGATATTTACCTACTCCCCTAATTGGCTTGCGAATGAAAAGAGCTCCGTTGTCATCTTCTTCATCACTAGAACTATCACTTGATTCTTGAATCTTAGCTTTCTCTTTCTTTCATGCCTTGAAATCCACTTCTCTCTTTGAAGGTTTATCTTGTTCAGTCCACATCTCATATGTCATGAGTATACCATGAAGCTCATCCATCTTTAGCTTGGCTAACTTATTCATCTCCTCAATTGCCGAAACCTTTGCATCATATCTCCTTGGTAGAGATCTCAAAAAAATTTTTACCACTATTGAATCTTCCAATGTTTCTCCAAGATGTTGAATATGATTTACTATTTTATCAACTCGCAAAAGATAACTTGTTATATCTTCTTCTTCTTCCATCTTCAAACTTTCAAACTGTCTTCAAAAATTTTGAATCTTGTTAAACCTTTCCGTCACCTTTGTAAATATTCTCAAGTTGTACCCAAGTTTCATGAGTAGATTTACATTGCATAACTTTAACAAATTTAGATTCACATAAACCTCATAAAATAGCATTTAAAGCTTTAGCATTACATTCACTTGCCTTCTTTTCTACCAGAATAATTAAAAGTGTATGTGGCTCTTCATATTCCTCTACCACTACTTTCCATATGTTGAAACCAAGGGCCATCAAATAATTCTTCATTATTATACTCCAAATATCATAATTCATCACATCAAACAAAGGTGCCTTATTTGTAGAAAATCCTTTATGTGATCCAACGATTGTGCTTTCCTGATCTACCTTCAAGATGTAAAACTTTTTCAAAAATAACCTACTCTGATACCAATTGTTAAGCATGGGATATACTTAGAGGGGGAGGGGTAAATCAATATATCATATATATTATAAACTTTCCCTTAATCAAATTCCAATTTAACATACATTCAAGATATGCAATAAAACTAAAATAATAAACACCACACAAGCTAGAGAGAGACACCAGATTTAATGTGGAAACCCAATGTGGGAAGAACCATGGAGAACAATTTCAAGTATATGAATGAGCACAACTCAAAACACAATATTCACAAGCACCAACTTTTAAGAACACCAACCCCTTTGTTGAGCACCAACATAGCAACTATTCATGAGAACCAACCCACAGGAGCACCAAACCCTTTGCTAAGCACCAACACAATAATAATTCATGAGCACCAACCCATAGGAGCACCAACCCATTTTATAAGCACTAAACCCTTTGTTTAGCACCAACATAACAACAATTCATGTGCACCAACCCATAGGAGCACCAACCCCTTTTTGTATACCACACAAATATCTTTCAATGTTGCTATCTCAACAAATGATATTTCATTACAATATCTCTTTCCTCTCTCACCTTTGCTCTTCTTAGATACATATAATAAATACAAATGATACTCATCTCTCACACTGCTCTTCTAAGCTAGATATTACTATCTCAAATAATACTCTATCTCACACATTATAAATTGCTTTTCAAGCCTTCATTTATAGCTTTCCAAATGACCTTTGGACTTCACCCTTTGTGACCCTTCAATCCTCATGGAAAATGGTGCCAAACTTGCATTACCCTTCGTATCCTTGCATTTGAAAATTCATGTGGTGACCCTTCATAAACAAAAACATCCTTTCCTCTTTTGTCTTTATCTTTGTGACTTTTCATATTCCTCAAAGTGTCTCTTCATGAGAAATTATGCCCTTCCTCTTTTGTCTTCACTTGGTGACTCTTGGAATTCCCCAAGATGACTCTTCATGGGAAAATGGATCCCATTCTTTTTTTATCTTTACCCCATGAGTATTTGACTTCTCCATGGGCCCTTATTTTGTCTTATATAAAAAAAATATATATTATTTAATATTTAATAAATATTAACACACATTATCCAAGATATAACTATTACAAACATCATTAAATGCAATGGGCCTTTATCACCAATAATGCTAGACCTTTGACATCAATGACAATATTTCCAACAATGACAAGGTATTAAGAATAGAATAGATATCAATATTGGTGAGTATAAAATTATTTAAATTCCTGAAAAGACCCCAAGGTAATGTTAAATATTTTACAAGGTAACGGACACCTATGGGACCCCACACAATCAACCATAGTTGACTATGAGGGGTAGAGAGTAGAAGGTTTGAGTTTATTGAAGAGCCCAAATATGGAATGGATAGATACAAAAATTATTAAATTATCTTGGAATGGGTAATATATACTCATTCAAGGTTTTGAAGTCTAATCCATGCATATACATCTATAGGTGTACCTTTAAAATAGAGACAATCAACAAGGTTATACATAGTCTTGACTATCAGAGTATGGGAAAGAGTATGTAGGGAGTTAAGGTGATGAGCATACCTAGTAAAAATTAATAATGATATTCATTATATAATTATTCTCTTTACATGTAAATTAAATCAAATAAATTAAACTAAACATGAAACACATAGTCCATATGAGATCTTACACACAGTTTACCATTTGTACAGTCTATTTTGCATTTTAAGGGAGTTGGAAGGTCACATGACCTAAAAAATGGTATAAATTTGGTACATAATGTATCCATCACCTATATAATCCTATAAAATATTCATTTTGTATGATGTAATAGAGTGATCTCCCTCTATTATGTCTCAGATAGTGAACACTCCCATTATGAACAAAAATTGTAGTCTTGAGGAATGGAGAGAAAGGGATGAACTAGGAGTAGGGTGAGAATTTATAGAATGTTTTTGGAGTTTTAGGAAACCTAAAAAAACATGTGAAACTTTTCACATAAGGATGGAACCTGACAAGATGGTATGGGTTGTTAAGGTTACAAGCAAGCCTAGGAACCAAGGTCTACGCCTAGAGCCCACATCAGAGATCATTGACACTTTTTACTCTACATGAACATTTTGACCCTTGGATTAATATTTTTATGGTTACACCAGGTATTTATAAACTCTTGGTATGAATAAAATACCATAATAAGGCCATTTTTTAGCTTAAAATCACATTAGGCCTATGTAAATGTAAGAAATAAGCTTGAATAGGCAATTTGGGTGCTCACATTTCCTTTTATACTTTGCATAGAAAATAAATAAGATTGGATGAGATGGATAGGGTAATTAAAAACCATTTTGTGTCATTTTATTGAAGGTTGGATTTGAGATCTCTATGACAAATGGGTAAGAGGTCAAAACTATCTAAAACCCTTACAAACCCTTGAGAATGACCTAATTGGGAAAATGAGGTTGGATGGATATCTATATGGGTTATAATGACCATGAAAGTTATTTTTTCTTGTATAATACTCTTTAGGGATCCTCCCCATCAACTTTTACACTACCCTAAATGTATGAATAGGGTACAAAATTGCTCTTTTTGACTATTTTGTGCATTGTGTAGGTTTTATAGTGTTTCAAGAGATGAAATCAACTTTTAAGAGAATATTAAGACTTAATATAACTCCCCATGTAAATTTTAAGCCTTTAAAATACTCTTAAGTGTATTTACCAGCTACTTCATCTCAACTAATATGAATTAAAATAGTGAACATGATGGTGAAAAGGGTGAAAACTTTAAGTGGATGGATTTGTAAGGTGTGATTGATTCCTCTAAGGCCATGAAGGGTATTATAAAGTGTTATCCATTCAATTTTATAAATTTTAATGGAAAATTAATGTCTTTTTGGATGCCAAGTGTGCAAGGTGTGTGAAATAAGAGTTATTTTGACTATAAATGATGATATCTGATATTGGGAAGTTTTTAGATGATTAAGACTATAAAAAATGAATGGATAGGCATGTTTACAACCATTACCATTAATTATAATCATCATACATGTCCCTTATCAAATTTGGGACGTTCAAAAAAGTGTAGATGTTGAAGGCAATTTTATGAGCCAACACAAGGAGTTTCATGCCACTTTTATTGAGTTTTATGTCTTGTATGGACACTTGTGCTTCCTAACCTTACATGGTTTATTTTAAATATTATCCTCATTAATATTTAACTCCTTTTATAATATTTACAAGTGTCCTTGTGACCTTTGGACCTCTCTCTCTCTCTCTCTCTCTCTCTCTCTCTCTCTCTCTCTCTCTCTCTCTCTCTCTCTCTCTCTCTCTCTCTCTCTCTCTCTCTCTCAAGTTATATAAGAACTAGCCATTTTGGCCTTTATAACTTATACTCCACCTGAGTATGGTAAATCCCTACTCATTTTCATACCACGTATCAATAAATACTATTGATTTTGACCTCTTCCATGATTATTCATAGAATGTTTTACTTGGATATAGATCTTGCTTAGTGATAACTCTTATTTCCTTAACATGTTTTATTATTTTCTTACCTATTTGTAGTTAGAAAGCTTCTTCTTGTAGGTCATATGAATTTTTATAGGAAGTGTCAAGGTTGAGTGATTTATCATATTCAATAGTGTCATTATATAGATATTTTCTAGTCCTCATATCTTAAACATTCATGCATAACCTCATAAAAAAATATTGATGTGAGAAGATGTAGATTGGAGAAGTGTATGTCTGGTTAGTCCCATATTCTCATGTGTAACATGTATCTCATTGGTACTAATAAAATAATTTGGTGTATCACCTCCTTTATAATAGTTTTAGTTTAGTTTTATCTCTCCCTTTTCCCTCACAAGCATAGGTTTAGTAGTGGTTTACAAGTGGTACATCAAGGAAGCTAGCCTTATCTAGAGATTCACCTCACACTTAGGCTCACCCACAGCGTAGAGGTGTTTCAATTTTGCCAATTGGATGAGGAGATATTAAACATCTCCTCAAAGGTTGTAAATCCAAGTGACAATATTTCTTAGCATGCTTGGTGAGACTCTTAGTCTAATATGTTAAGTGATTTTTGGTGTTATCTTTCAACACATCAGCCTTTAGAGCCATCTATCTAAACATTAATGGTGACTCTAAGATTACATCATATAGTCAAGAAACCTAGGTATTCTTTTTAAATATTTTTGATAATTATTCTTTGGGTTCTTGCTTCCTAGTGAAGTTCTATGGTTGACTTTGGTGTTGAGTACTATTTTACATAAGTTGGTGAGGTATCCCAAGCCTATGGAATGCCATACCAACCTTGTTATGATCCCTACTAATTCCAATATGAGTCTTACTAGATCTAATATGATCATCATCATCTTTGTTATGAGTTTTATCAGTCCTATATCCAGCCTTATCAATGTCTTACTCCTTCTAGTCAACCTAGCTAGTTCTCAACTCAGACCATTTCAACCTTCAAGCAAACTCTCTTGGGCTATAAGAGCTACTTTCTATATCTTGACACACTAAGGGTACATGATCAACATATTCCTAGTCATTTAATTAATAAGGAGAGAGATGCATTATATATAGTTCAAAGAGAGTGGGAACCTATTGAGAGGGCCAATTGGCAAAGGCTCACATGTGAGATGCTAGATGTGAGTGGCCTAGTTTCATCCTTGGAAGATATGCTAAAAATTAATGAAAATCAACCTCACCAAAACTATAAACCTTAATATCCACTTCCTCAATATTTATATTAGTCTTAATTGACCCCTATTTATGATCCCTATCAAGCTTATTAAAGCCATCCTTTTCCTAATCAGTTGGAAGAGAGAGTTGGGAAAACAAACTTTATGTTTGAAGAAAATCCTCATAGGAAAATTTAGTTAGACAATAAGTAGATGCATCAATCCGTATCATTATAAAAATAATATAAATTTAAGGCCTCATTTCCCTCTCTAATTACATCACCACCTCAAGAAGTGACTTCAAGATATGAAATTCCATGTTGGAGACAAGGTGAAAAATACAAGCCTAAGGATATCCCAAGTTTCTTGAACACTTAATCCACTCCTAAAAGTGCATCACTACCTCAATAAGAGACTTTTAATCCTAACATCCTAAGATGGAATAATATAGTGGATTCATGGGGAAAGAAAGAGGATAAATGCCTTGATAAAGAGTATGAAGTTGAGAAAGAACTTGATCCTATGCAAGTCCCTCCCACCCTTCCTCAAGAAACTTCTTGTGTTCCATGTCATCCCTCTTTTACTCCTAAACCTCATGAATATTCATATGAACTTTAATAGTGACATTTAAAAGAGAACCTAGCCAATAAAATTAAAGAGTTAGAGTCAAGGATGAAATTGCTAAGTCAAGGTGTAATGGAAGGTTTAGATCCAAAAGAAGATCATATGCCTAAACACACCTATCTACTCTTCCTAAAGAGATTAATCAAGATAAATAAGATGTTAATTAAGTCATTATACAATGAAAGGAAGAAAAACAAGCTATTTTATCCTAAGGTCTGCCTCCCCTTCCTCAAGAACACCCAAAAGTATCCCTTACAATGCATTCTCAATATGATTTTGAGTCCTATGTTCCACCTCCACCAACTAGTTTATCTTGTCTTTACCCCATAACCATTTACCTTGATGGACTTATGGTGTGGGAACCTAAAGAGGATAGTTTTATTGACAAAAAATTAGAACTCTTGCTTCAAGAAAGTGTAACTCATTGGCAGCCTCATTGGACTATGTCACCTAATTTCAAGATGCCTATTCTTGGCATCATGAAGAAGGAGAAGGATATTGAAGATATTGAATACCTTGAGAAGTAAGATCATATTATGACATCTAAGATACAATTTGAGATCCCTATAAAAGTCCTAAGTGCTAAATAAGAGATGAGTCCTTATGTAGAGTCTTCTTATTTGGTTGGTAATGAAGAATGCCTTCCTTATGTCAAAGAAGAAATCTTGGATGAAGTCCTTTTGGATTCTAAAGAAGAGGATTAAGGATCTTATCTTATTTTTACCCTTCATGATGTTGATTAAGAAGAAGATGAGGACATGTGGCAATAATTTGAAAACATTTGCAATGAGTTTGAATCTCTCAAGGGGTCTATAACTTATTTGGAGTAGATTACAAGTCATGGTAAGCAAGATGAAAATTTTCAAAATGTCATAGAAGATCCAAAGCAAATTTCACCTTAGACTTTAGAGGTCAAAACAAGATTATATTGGCCTCAATCTTCCAAGGAACAAGAAACCACTCCTCTTGAAAGCATGCATATAAAGAAAATGCAAGGTGATCATGAGATGAAGAGTGGGAAGTAATATGAGGTATGTGTACAAGGTAAGAGGAATAATTTTACATTGGAGACCTATTTCAATATGTTCTAATTTAGAGAATAGCAAGTGAAGTTCCAAGAAGTAGGTCTAAGCTACCAAGTGTTCAATCCAAAGAGCAACATGCTTGGCACCATGATTCATGTCATGAAGAAAGAGATGTAAGAAACTTTCCTTTTGATCGTGGAAAGGGAGATATGCTTAATTTTTAGTTGTATGTAATTTTTTGTTTCTTATTTTTCCTAAGTGATTTGAGCACATGTGTGTCTTATTAGTTTGTCTACTTTGTTTGGTGTGTATCCTTTATTTTATGTGTTTGAGGTAGTTAAATGGTCTTTTTTTTTTCAAATATTATTCTTAATGGTCAAGAGGCCTCTTGTTTTATGTAAAAATTTATATGAATCCATAATCCCAATGGAATGATAAGGCTATTTATCCTTATCATAGTAGGCATGTTACCCCTATAAGTCACCAATTTGTTAACTAAATTTGACTTTGTAAGTCAAATTAGAACTGTTAACGCTGGAAAGTGCACCCTACAGCAGGAAAACAGATTCCTGCCCTCTCCCCGCAACATGGAAACCCCTCTCTCACCTGTGGGATGGCGAAGCAGGAGAGGAGAGTCTCTAGGTATGGGCTAGTTCCCTCTGATGTATCTTGTTTGTTTCAGGTAGCACAAAATATAGGTATATAGGTATACTGGGGGGGATGAAAAGAGATAGAGAAAAAGCATGAAAACAAACAACCTACTCTAAAAGAGGCGATACACCAAAAAAGGTTGACCTTCCACATCCACACTCAGGATCAGGGAAAAATGTACATACACTCAGATTTGGCAGAAAAGACTAGGTCTCTGGGATGACAGGGAGGTTCTTATGGAAAGCACAAGAAACAGGGACTCACCAAGGTGCTGAGAAATACACACTGTAATTGACCTCACCTGTTTTATACCTCCAAAACAGAACTCTACTCCTGGCAGCAGCAGACAGTGGCACTTTTTAGATCGCATGTTTGCTGGTGTTGAACCTGTGAGAGCATCAAGAGACAATGACTGGACATAGATTAACATTCAATGCATGCCCAGAAAGATCCATCCAAATAGAGGTAAAACTATCTTTTATTGATTCAGGTGGAAAATTTGGAGAGCAGTGCTCTTTACAAAATTGGGGAAGATTTTTTGATAAATGAACAAGTCTGCCCATTTATAGAGAAAAGCCAAGAGGAGTCTCATTGGAAAGAGTGGAAAAACACTATTGATGATGTCATAAGTTTGCCAAGACCATGCTTGTTGCCTCATTTTGCGTGCTGGTCTTCTCCTCTGGCGGTTGGGCAGGTTTTTTCCTATGTTCTGCAAGTGTTTTTTTCTGCCTCATGTTGTGGGCGATAAATTTGCCACCCGCTGCAGTGGATTGCATGTAAGACTTCTTCCAACATCAGCCGATAAGCTACCGACCATAGTAGTTTTGCCGATGTTGGCCTATGTAAGCTACCGATGGCGGTAGTTTTTCTGATGTCAGCCGATGTTAGTGGCCTCTTTTTCTCTACCGGTGTTGTGGGTGGTGATTTTGCCACCCTCTACATTGCATGTAGGGGGTCTCTTTTTACCCACCCATGTTGTGGGCAGCAATTATACCACCCTCTACACTTTGTCTGCCCTTCCTTTTTTGCTAAGTGTCGAATGCCCCAGTTTTTTCCCTTCTTCTTGTGAATGTTTGAAGACTCTGCCTCTTGCTACTGTGAATGCCAATGAACTAGGCCAATGAGCCAATGCTCTGAAACGGAGCTGTCGAACCCTGAAGGCGGACCTTGAAACTCAAAATGATTGACCATGCAAATTAGGTGTAGAAGGTGATCGAGATTTTGCCTGAGGGACAAAATTGGGTCAACAAATTGGTGACTCACAGGGGAAGCGTGCCTGCTAGGCTTAGAACTCAGTTTCCTTACATTCCATTGGGTGTAGAGTCAGATGGTGACTTTTGAAGAGAGTTCTCCACAGCTTGATAATCCCAAAATCAAAATACACAAAATTTACCCCCAAAACAAAGGGAAACACACAATGCTAAAAATAACTAATTGTGCAAACTACACTTAGGGAAAATAGGGAAAATTATGTACAGTCAAACCAAAATTTAGTGGCAGCGCTTCAGATGTATCCTGTTGACTGGGATACGCAATTCTTTGCCATCCAACTTGGAGAGCTAGAACGCGTTATGCTGCTTGCACTGAGTAATGATGTAAGGACCGCTCCAGAGGGCATCAAATTTTGCATGTTTTCCAGGCTTAGCTCTATCTTCGTCCCATTTTAAGACAATGTCTCCTTTGACGAAACTTTTTGACGAAAACTTCCTATCAAAATGTCCTTTCACCTGATGTTGGTGACTGACCATAGAGACCACGACCCAATTCCTTACCTCCTGGAGCTCCATTAGTTCACATAATCTGATCTCCATGCTGCTTCTTTCTTCTAGCTGCAGCTGATGAGTGAGATCTAATGCTGGTAACTCGAGTGAGATAGGAAGATTTGCTTCCCTTCCATACACAAGCGTATATGGAGAATTTTTGATTGATCTTTTTGGAGTGATTCGATCGGCCCATAAAGCTGTCTTTAGCTTGGTGTGCCAAATTTTTTGATTTTCTTCCATGGTCCTCTTTATAATCCTGATCAAATTTTTGTTAGTGGACTCAGCTAGCCCATTTCCCTGTGGGTAGTAATTTGACGAAGTGCTGAGGTATATACCATACCTTAGCACCCATTCACTAGTTTTGGTTCCCAAAAAAGCCAAGGTGTTATATGAGATTATGGTGGCTGGGACCCTAAACCTTGTCACTAAATCCTCATAGAAATCTAGGACTGTGCTTTCATTCACTTCCTTCAAAGCAATGGCTTCCACCCACCTGGTGAAATAATCCATAGCAGTTAAGACCCACTTGTGTCCAACACTGAAGGGAGGATTGATCATCCCTATGAAATCTAGGCCCCACTGCATGAATGGTTGTTCAACTTGAATGGGTTGTAGGGGCATGGCAGCCAATCACTGCTTCTCGTCAACTTGGATGGATCTTGCTGTTTGACAACATATATCTGAATTTCTTCAAGCTGCGTACCACTACCAGGACTTGCTTCTCTACGTAGGTGTACCTGATTTCGAAGTCCTCTAACCCTTGGCTAAAGAAGGCGAGTGGTTATTTGAGGTTATCACTATTTGCTTGAGTAAGCATAGCAGATATTACTTCTCCATTGCTAAAGGTATAGAGATTGAGGTCTTTATTGAAGTCGAGGCTGATTAGAGTGGGAGCCTTGGTCAAAGCCTATTTCATAGCTTCAAAGTTATCCTTTCTTGGCGTTGTCCACTTGAATTCTTCACCCTTCCTCAGCAAAGAGGTTAGGGGTTTAACTATTTCAGCAAAATTTGGAATGAACCTCCGAATGAAATTTATCTGGCCAAAGAAACTCTACAGGCCTTTCTTGTGCTTTGGTAGGGACATCTCCAAGATGGAGCGAACTCTTTCGGGGTCAATAGACAAACCTTCCTTGGACATAATGTGGCCAAGAAGTTTCCCCTCATGAACCACAAATACACATTTCTTTGGATTTAGGGAGATGCCAAATTCCCTGCACCTCTCAAAAATCTGCCTGAGGTGCTTCATATGCTGTCCCGCCTCCTTGGAGAAAACCGTTATATCATCAAGGTACACTAGCACGTTCTTATTTATCAAACCACTGAAAGCCATGTCCATGGCTCACTGGAAAGTAGCACCAGCATTGGATAGCCTGAAAGGCATTTTCTGGTAGGCAAACGTTCCCCATTTGGTGGTGAAGGCTATTTTGTATTGGTCGCAGCCCTGCACCAGAATCTGATTATATCCCGAATAACCATCTAGGAGGGAGAAGTGTTCAGAACCAGTTACCTTTTGGAGGATCTGCTCCATGTTCGAAAGGGGATAATGATCCTTTAAAGAGACTTTATTAAGGTCTCTAAAGTCGACACATAGCCTGATCTCTCAATTTTTCTTTCTAACTGGAACCAAATTGGCCAACCATGAGGAATGTTTGATCAGAAATATAATGCCGGACTCAATCAACTTGACCAATTCTTTTTGCATAAGGAGCTCAATCATCGAATTAACAGGCCTCTAATTTTGCATGACTAGTTTTGCACCTTCTTCTAATTCAGTAGTGTGTTGGGTGAGTCTTGGATCAAAGCCTTTCAAGTCGCTATAGTTCCAGGAAAAGACATCAATGAACTCCTGATACAGGAGAATGAAAGCTTGCCTTTCTTGAAACGTGCAAACTTTACCAAGCGCTAGCAACTTGTCCTTGAAGATTTCAACTTTTTCATAATTCTCTTCTTTGGTAGTGATGCATGCTTTGTCATCTCTTAGTTGGTCTTCTCCATTGAAAATACTTTCAAGTGTGACCAGACCCTTAGGAAGTTTATTTTTCTTCAATTAAACAATCTGATCTCCATATTGCTGCTACAATTTGGCTTGATTGTGGACTGCAAACTCAGCCTCTTCTTGTAGAAAAAGAGCTATCTGCTGGTCATTTTCGAAGACCTGGCAATTTGTAACATTGTCTAGAATTGAAGGCCGAACCACCACTTTTAGATGGTGCGAACCACAACCCCTACTTATTTATTTTGAAACATCAAATTGGGCGCCAATAGCTGCCAGCCTGTCAGCCTGCTTATTTTGTTCCCTGGGAATTAAGGTAATGTTAAGAGCAAGGAAATCTTCCATCAAGTCCCAGACTCTATGCTTGTAAGACTTCAGTAAGGAGTTCTTGGTCAGGTTTAGGCCTCTTATTTGGTTCACTATTAGTTCACTGTCCCCCATGATTTGCAATTTCCTGATCCCTCTCTTTCTTGCCCACTCAAGTCCATGAATCAAAGACTCATATTCTACAACATTACATGTGCAAGAGAACTAGAAATGGAAGGCTAAAAAGTACCTTTCTTTAGAAGGGGAAACTAACATTGCCCCACCACCAGCGCCCAGTTTGCTTCTGGAATCGTTGAAGTATAGTTGCCACAGGCCAAGGTCTTCTTTGTTCTCCTTCATTATATTGGGCATGACGACACTTTCTTCATGCAAGTAATAGACACCAAGGTCTGCCTCCTCAATAAACTTATAAGGATCGTGCTCAAATTTATCGCTTCCCCACTCATCCAAGAGTAGATCTGCGACTCCTTCAAGAGCATAAGATGAGGACTTGTCCATTTGAGAGTCTTCTACATCAATGATAGTGTAACTGACATTCACTGCCTTGGGTGAATAGGGCTCTAGGTGGTCCTTGTAGAGTGGCTCAGATTCAATTTTCACTTTGGTCCCATATTTGGTTTTGAAAACTAGATATGACCAATTCACTGCTAGATAACCACCTATTTTAGATGTAAAGTCCCTAGACAAACAGATTACAAAATATGGAGGAACATCCGCTACCACTATATCTTGGGGGATTGAGAATGTCGGGTAGGCATGCAATGTTAAACTCAATCCTTTCAAGATCCCGGCTGTCTTTGTAGGTGTTCCATCTAGTTGCAAGACTCCCTTGTTCATGGCTTCGTACTTTAACCCCATCTTATCAGCAATGCACTTGGGCATTACTAAAGTGTTGGCTCCGATATCAATTATGCAATTATGTACTAAGAAATCCCCTATGATCAAAGATACATAAAAAGGGGGAGTCTTTTTCTTCTTTCTTTACTTGACTTGAAGCAGAAGGCTGCCCATTCATCATTAGGATGTTATTAGTGTCTGTTGGGATGGCCTGTCGACCTAGTTCATGCAATTCTTTCTTTAATACCTCCTTTTGTCCCAGAAGAGACAATGAATCCCATAGAGAAATGATCACATGCAATTTATTCATTTGATCAACTATATTAACTTGGGGACTGACTCCTTTCATGTTTTCCTTTGGGCTAATCCTGATTGGAGCTATAGACTGAGGAGTTGGAGTTGCAAATGGTTGTTTGGCAATTGGGGCCTTTTGAAATGGGTGTGGTGGAGGATTCATTACTGCCTGAGGGGAGGCCTGTGCTTCTCCAACTGCTCTTCTTTTAAATCTCGTGTTGGCTGCAATGCAATCAACATGATTGCCTACAGCACCTTCATGATTAATTTCACAGAGTTCACCTTCCTCGTGATTTATCAGGGTAGAATCTGGCTGAGATTGATTGTTACTTGTGCTGGGTTGGGCTGGAAACTCAAAAAACTAGGAAAAATTAGCAGGCTAATTTTTTGAATTCTGAAAGAAATTCATCATGTCATTCATATGGACAGCTTGCTCTTGACCTTGTCCCATGGTCGAACAGCGTGGCTGCTCCTGCACTAGATTGTTCGGAGTAGGCACCATGGCTTTAGATGATGAAGAGGGGCTTGAGTTATAATTTTGATAAGGCTTGGTTGTAGTAAGCTGCCCTTGGCCTTGGTTATAGTTTTGAAAGGGGGGTCTAGGGGCATGGCCATAATTCTGATAACCCTAGTTTGGCTTGTTGCTTTGAGCTTGCTACCTTTTAAGGGCAACAAGTTTGTTTGACATGCTCTGCAATAGGCCCTTAACTTCATTTAATTCATTGGATGGAAAAGTAGTTGGCTTCTCAATGATAGGTAGGGGAGCAATTATGGGAGTGACAGCCTGAATTGGGGGTAGTGGTTCTGGGAAAAGTGGCATATGAGGCCTAGGGGCAATTTTTTTGGCTTGAATCAAGCAATTTTCGGCCGTAATGGCTATGTCATACACAGCTGTCAGTATGTGTCCCCCCATAGATTGGATCATCATAGCAATGTCACTATTCAATGCTTTTAGATAGTAAAAGAAAGTGTAGCTGGGAGTCGGCCTTACCAGGATGGGAATTCTATCCCAAGTCTTTTGAAACCGCATATTGAAGTCCTGCATGTACTCGTGCGGAGCTCTTTTTATAGTTGTCAGCTGCTCAGCAAGAGAGAGGCCATCACTTTTTTCCCCAAAATGATCAGTTAAATGGGTGCTCAGTTCATTCCAGGAATGTATGGAATTCACAGGCAATGTGTCGTACCAATCAAGAGCTTTCCCTTTTAGAGACAAGGCTAACAGTCTGATGGTAATGTTTTCTTCTGTTATGTTATGAATATTGCAAAGATTGGCCATATTCTTGATATGCTCAACAACCGTAATAGGTCCCACTCCATCAAAAGAAGGCACATTTTTTAAAGCTGTTCTAGGGATCAGATCATAGTGTGGGAGGTTTAAAGGGCTCTCACCATGAAAAGCTGCAAAAGGAAATGCCATGGCTGGAACAGGTTGTATTTGTGGCTGAGCTGGGTTGGTGTTCCTAGAAACAAGTCTAGGAGGATTTACTAGTGGATAAGGGTGAGTTCTTTCAAACCTGAGCTTTTTAGCAGAGTTTAAAGTTAGTTCAATGAACTCAAAGGGGACCCTTCTTGAAGCTGACCTTGTGGTAACCTTTGGCATAAAAGTTTAAGTGACTGGTCTTAAAAATAAAGAACTGAGCTCTTACCAGCAGAGTCACCAAATGCTAGGAAATCTTTGAAATGACTGTAACAGGACCAACATCAATCCTGAAATACTATTACATTGAAAAATACAGTCCCACTGGGCGTGCCAAAACTGTGGACACTGGAAAGTGCACCTTGCGGCAGGAAAATGGATTCTTGCCCTCTCCCCACAACATGGAAACCCCTCTCTCGCCTGTGGGACGGTGAAGCAGGAGAGGAGAGTCTCTAGGTATGGGCTAGTTCCCTCTGATGTATCTTGTTTGTTTTAGGTAGCACAAAATATAGGTATATAGGTATACTGGGGGGGATGAAAAGAGATAGAGAAAAAGCATGAAAACAAACAGCCTACTCTAAAAGAGGTGATACACCAAAAAAGGTTGACCTTCCACATCCACACTCAGATCTGGCAGAAAAGACCAGGTCTTTGGGATGACAAGGAGGTTATTATGGAAAGCACAAGAAATAGGGACTCACCAAGGTGCTGAGAAATACACACTGTAAGTGACCTCACCTATTTTATACCTCCAAAACAGAACTCTACTCCTGGCAGCAGTAGACAGTGGCACTTTGTAGATCACAGGTTTGCTGGTGTTGAACTTGTGAGAGCATCACGAGATAATGACTGGACACAGATTAACATTTAATGCATACATAGAAAGATCCATCCAAATAGAGGTAAAACTGTCTTTTATTGATTCAGGTGGAAAATTTGGAGAGCAGTGCTCTTTGCAAAATTGGGGAAGATTTTTTGATAAATGAACAAGTCTACCCATTTATAGAGAAAAGCCAAGAGGAGTCTCATTGGAAAGAGTGTAAAAACACTATTGATGATGTCATAAGTCTGCCAAGACCATGCTTATTGCCTCATTTTGTGTGCTGGTCTTCTCCTCTAGCGGTTGGGCGGGTTTTTTCCTATGTTTTGTAAGTGTTTTTTGCCTCCTCATGTTGTGGGCGGTGAATTTGCCGCCTGCTGTAGTGGATTGCATGTAGGACTTCTACCGACGTCGGCCGATAAGCTGTCGACCATGGCAATTTTGCCGACATCAGCCTGTGTAAGCTGCCGATGGCAGCAGTTTTGCTGACGTCGGCCGATGTTAGTGGCCTTTTTTTCTCTACCGGCGTTGTGGGCAGTGATTTTGCCACCCTCTGCATTGTGTGTAGGGGGTCTCTTTTTACCCACCCGTGTTGTGGGTGGTGATTTTGTCACCCTCTGCACTTTGTCTGCCCTTCCTTTTTTGCTAAGTGTCGAATGCCCCAGTTTTTTCCCTTCTTGTGAATGTTTGAAGACTCTACCTCTTACTACTGTGAATGCCAATGAACTAGGCCAATGAGCCAATGCTCTGAAACGGAGCTGTCGAACCCTGAAGGTAGACCTTGCAACTCAAAATGACTGACCATGCAAAGCATGTGTAGAAGGTGACCGAGATTTTGCCTGAGGGACAAAATTGGGTCAACAGGAACCTTATAGGTAAAAATTTTATTTTTATATGTTTTAATGGGTCTAAATTTTTTTCCAAAAGGTTTATTATAGGTAATTTTATAAAATTTAATGTTATATTAGCCTTGGTTATTAGTCATTTTAGTCCTTATGTCCTTTTTAATCATTTTAAGGGTTAAATAGAGCATTAAATGAGTTGTACAGCCTCCTTGGGAAGTGTGAATATGTAAAAATTGTGATATCACATTAAATATATGATATTATGCTTTAATAAACTATTTATAACTTAAAATTGGTAGGTTTTTCAGAAGAAAGGGTAGTTTTCTTGAAAAAGGGAATAGTTTGGCACTTGTACAACCCATAAAGGAGTGTGACACATGGGACAAGGTCATGAGATGTCTATTAAGATTCATAAATATATATTACACATTTTAAATTCTATATAGGTTCCAATTATTATCCAAAACTATTTTTCTCCTTCTTCACCCTTCTAGACACACAAAACTAGTCTTTAGATTTGTACTTGGTATGGTTAGCAAAAGAAGCTTCAAGAAAAATTATCATTGGGGTGTATTATATACTCATTAAAATTAAATTTTATGTTATTTTTAATAGGAATGGTGACCTATGATTTATGAACCATTCGTAAGAAGTTGACATATTGAATTTGGTTACTAATTTATGTACCCTATAGGTTTTATATTGGTTTGGATAAGTACATAAAATTCACTTGATGATTTTTCTTTCTAGATTATTTTTAATCCCTCAAAAAATTATACCCATTATTTATTTCATGTTTTAAGGTGTTTGGATAAGTCAAGTACATAAAATTTGTAAGAGAAGCACCATTTTGTGTTGTAGGTAGATTTTCACTATTTTCAAAATCTCTAGGATTTGGTAGTGATTAAAGTGGATGAAAATAAGTTAATTCTCATTTTACAATGTTATTTTTATCTCCTCCCATTCCTATTTTATATTACAAATCATACTCCATGAGGGTGTAGTCATAAAACATTATGTAACCAATTTACTCAAAGACTATCATACATAGTCAACTAGGTGAACTACGCAAGGTTATGAATCATGTACATGGACTTATAATTATGATATTTAAAGATTTAATAAATTAAAATATAATATTAAATCAATTAAAATTATTTCATTTGGATAAATAGAGACTATCCCATTCAACACAATCATTTATATTTTCAGTCTACCATTGATATGTACCTATAAGAGTTTTCAAGCATTGAAACATGGCATAGAAAATTTTATAAAGTTTTTTATACCATTATATATTATTTAGGACATTTTAAATATAATTTATCTTTTTATAAATTCAAATTAATTATATCACTACACATTACACCAATCCTACTCATTGGTTGCAAGTAACTTAACATACAGCTACATGTGCCCTCTTAGAAACAAAACATGTTGAAAATGATTATTTGAGATAGGAAACGTTGTTGAAAATTAAAGGAGTATATTTTAAATATTTTAAATTATTTTAAAACTCATAAAGGTAAAAAATCATTCACATTATCCACAATTTCACTTTGTTGCCTATGTATGAAAATGACCACCTACAAGTGGTACTAACAGAAAGCTGAGGAGCCATTTTTGAGTGTTGAGGAACATGGTAAGACCTTATTTGGAGCTCTAAATAGGTGAAAGATCATATAAAACCATTTTTTAGGTGTTATTTTTCTAAAACAAGTTAAAAATCACCTTTGAATGTAATGACTGCAAGTTCAAGGATCAAATCCCTAAAAGTATAAAAAAGAAGCCTAAGGCCAATTTGGTGGAATCATACAACAAAATGGCCAATGAATTTTGATGAATATAAATACCTTGTATTTAAGCCTCTAAATAAAATTCTAAATTTTAAAAATACTTATGGTATATCACTAATGTAAGGTATAATCTTAAGAGCCCAAATTTGTGTATTTATGCACTAAATCTATGCAATGACAACCTATACTTTTAAGTCCTTAAGGTGGTCTCTATAACTATGTCTAAAAATAGAGTTTGTTTTCATTATTGAAATATATTTATAGGTTAAATTCATATAAATAACATTTATTATCTAATAAATTATCAATGGAAATTTATATTCAATTTTTTGAACCCCATTACCACCTATAGGGGTCTCTTCATTTGAAAACATCCACCTATAGCAGACTACCAACCTCCATATCATTCATGACAAGGTCTCAAGCATGGAATAGATATAAATATTATAAGATTATAATATTATTTAATTTCATCAAATTATACCAAGGTAATTTTAAGTCTTTTCTAATGTTAAGTACACCTATGGGACCCCACACAGTCAATTGTAGTTGACTATGAAGGGCAGAGAGCAAAAGGTTTGAGTTTATTGAAGTAAATACAACCCAAATATGGAATGAATACATAAAAAAAATTGTAAATGATCTTTTAATGTTTTATATATACTAATTCAAGGTTTCCAATTTTAATCCATGCATATACATCTATAAGTGTACCTCTAAATAGAGACATAATAAACAAGGTTACACAAAGTCTTGACTATCAGAGTATGCGAAATAGTATGTAAGGATTTAAGGTGATGAGTATAAATAATAAAAATTAATAATTATATTAATGATATAATTAGGATATTTAAATGGAAATTAAATCAAATAAATGACTCTAAACATGTAATACATAGTACATATGAGGAGACCTTACACAGAGTCTACCATTTGTAAAGTTTGTTTTGGGTTTTATGGGAGTTCAAAGGTCAGATGACTTAACCATGGGAAATTGTTTTGTAAAAAGTGTCTTCATAACATGGATAATCCTCTAAAATATTTATTTTTTATGATATAATAGAGGGAGTTCCCTTTATTTTATCTTAGATAGAGGGCACTCCCTTTACGAACAAAACCTACAGTCTTGAGGAATGGAGAGAAAGGGATGAACTAGGATTTGGGTGAAAATTGATATAATTTTATGTAGAGTTGTATAAAACTTGAAAAAACATGATTAAATTTTCATAGGAGGTAACCCAATAAGATGGTTTGGTTGCTAAGATTTCAGGCAGCCCTAGGAAGCAAGGTTTAGTCCTAGAGCCCAAATCAAAGGTCATTGACACTTTTTACACTAGATGAGCATTATAATATTTGGATTAATGTTTTTAGGGATACATAAGGTATTTATAAACTCTTTTTATGAATAAAATACCACAAGAAGTCCATTTTTCATCTTAAAATCACCTCAATCCTAAGCAAATGGAAGAAACAAGCTCAAATAGGCAATTTGGGTGCACACATTTCCTTTGATGCTTCACATGGAAACTCAAGAAAATTTTATGAGATGTATATGGTCCATAAAAACCATTATATGGCATTTTATTGAAGTTTAGATGTGAGATATCTATGAACAATGGCTAAGAGGTCAAAACTATCTAAAACCCTTGCAAACCCTTAGGAAGGACCCAATCAAGAAAATAAAGTTGGAGGGATATCCAAATGGGTTAGAGTGAAAATGAGAGTTATTTAAACTTGTATAACACTCTTTATTTCTCCTCCCCATCATCATTTTCACTACCCTAACTATGTAGACAAGGTACATACTTGTTTTCTTTTACTATTTTGTGCATTGTACAAGTTATAAGAGGTTTCGAGATATAAAATAAACTTTGGAATGTTGATTGAGACTTAATAAAACTCCCCATGTCCATTTAATTCCTTGGAAAAAATCTTAAGTGTGTTTAAAATCTATTTCATCTCATCCAGTCTCAACTGGCATAGGGAACATGATGGTGAGAAGGGTGATAAAAATAAGTGGATGTATTTTTAAAGTGTTCCTAATGACTTTAAGGCCATGTAGGGTCTTTAAAAGTTTCATCCAATAAATTTTATTAATTTTTTTATAAAAATAATGCCTTTTTGGAGGACAAGTGTGTAGTGTGTGTGAAAGAAGAGTTATTTTGACTATAGATGGTGATATCTCATTTTGGGAATTTTCCATATGACTAAGACTAAAAAATATATATGGAGAGGAATGTATATAAACCTTCCCAATAATTAAAATCATTATACCTATCCATATTTAGTTTTTAGATTTTCAAACATGTGTGGATGATGAAGGCATTTTTCTAAGCTAACATAAGGAGTTTCATGCCACTTTTCATGAGTTTCATGCCTTGTATGGAAACTTTTACTTCTTAAAATTAAATGGTTCATTTAAAATATTCTCCTCATGTATATGTAACTCATTTTATTATCTTTACAAGTGTCCTTGTGATCTTCTCTCTCTCAATTTTTATAAGAACTAGCCATTTTGGCCTTTCTAACTTATGCTCCACCTAAGTATGGAAAATTCCTACTCATTTTCATATCATGGATCAATAAATAATACTCATTTTTACCTATTATATGATTTTTCATAGTTTTTTTTACTTAGATGATTGATCTTACTTAGTGATAATTCTTTTTTCCTTAGCATGTTGTCTCATTTTCTCACCTATTTGTAGTTGGAAAGCTTCTTCTTACAATTCATGTGAAGTGTTCTAGGAAGTGTCAATTTTGAGTGAGTTATCCTATTCAATAGTGTCATTCTAGACCTCTTGTCTAGTCTTCTTATCCTAAACATTCATTCATAATTTCATAATGAAATATTAATGTGAGAAGATGCAGATTCGACAAGTGTCTATTTGTTTAGTCCCTTATTCTCATGTGTAACATGTATATTGTTGGTATTAATAAACTAATTTGGTGTATCACCTCCTTTAGGATAGTTTTCTCTCATCTTTTTCCCTCACAATCATAGGTTTAGTAGTGGTCTATAAGTGGTACATCAAGGAAGTTATCCCTATCTAGAGATTCATCTCACTCTTAGGCTCACCCAAAACTTAGAGGTGTTTAAATTATGCCACTTGGATGAGGAAATTTTAGACATATCCTCAAAGGGTGAAAATCCAAGTGACAAAAATAGTTCCATTAAAATTTGGTGGATTTAACTTTTTCATGTCTCATGCTAACTTTAAATCTACTCGAGATCTTGCATCTTGTGTCACTTCCTCATGCATATACTATTAAGGGTTTTCATTATTAATTAGATACTCTTCAATCTCTTCCTAAGCATTACCCTCTAAATTCCCTTGCACTTCCTATTCCAAGGTCATGATTTGGTCCATAGTTTATTAGATGGTTTTGAGGATCTGATCCAAATTCAAAGCTTTCTCAATGATGATCTAATTTATATCAATAAGGGGATTGGTATTCAACATACCTATTTTAGACATATATTTCACCCTAGATAATCAAAGGAGTGTTTAATTCCTATACCCAAATCTAGTATAACATGAGAATGACCCTAGGTTATGGTTTACCTAATCTTGGGTCAGACCTCTTGGATTTTTAATGAGGATAGCTCCTCTGATGTATCACTTAGCTTATTTCCACTAAAAACTGCTAATATATTGGAAAAGGGAGAGAAAGATAACTAAAATGGAAACATAAGATAATGTTGGTGATGCACCTAAATTGATTACTCATTAACTCTATTTGGACTTGTAAAAACACTAATGAGATAAGAAAAATATTGGATCTACAACTCCAAATGTATGTTATGCATAAATATTTCATGTAGAGGTTCACCAAGTGATCAAAACCTAGGGGAAGTGATGGAGAGGCTTGATTCAAGGCACTAACTAGTTAATGTATCCACTTGCTAGCTTTAACTATATGATATTAAATAATAAACATGACTTGCATAACAAGATAACTAGTAGCTATGTGAGATCAGGACTTGAAAAGGGATATATTTCTACCACATATGTAAATCAAAATAACATTAACACACTGTACCAAAACAAGGAAATCTGAAATTAGTCTTCTATTCATCTCAATAGGTTACAAATCTAAATCTTGGTAGAGTCTAGTCATGCCCAAGAGAGGAATCAATTTTAAGTCTTAGAATCCTATATTTATAGTAGAAGGGAATGAGAGGGATGGGTAACATGCATGAGATAATGGAGGAGTCATTAATGATAAAAAATGTGGTGGCATTTCATTGATTCTTTTCTATATACATGCCTTCTTCCATTCAGGACTAATCCTTTATCAACAAGTTGACCTTCATTGTCCCCAATAATATTCAAGCTTTCTCAATGGCAAAGAGATCCACTAGAAGACAAGATTTTGTTTGGCATGATGAATCATGACTAAGTTTGTTGGAGAAAATATCTTTAAGATTTAAACAAAATCAATGATCCAACTCCTTCTCTAACCACCAATGCTATTTGTTTTTATTCTCCATTCCATCCACATTTACTTCATGTTGTAAGGACAAAGTACTTATAACCATGGGTTTGACAAGGTGATCACCATGTCTTATTTTACTGGCTATTTGTCAGATATATGGCTATCTACCCCATTTCAATATCTAAGAATAGATATATTTGATAGATTGAAAACTAATCTAATTTATTAGTTTTCATATAGATACTATATATCGATGTGGACCTATAGATCACATATACTCTTTCTTGATCTCTACATTGGGTCCAAAATAGACTTATCCTACCTTTGGACCCTATGAAATCTAATAACTCATTGCATACATGGATACTTCTATAAAGATAAAAGATTATAGTCATAAAATAGTACTACAAGACCAACTGATGGACCCTATATGTTCCAAATATTCAAACCAGAGGTTCATGGCATCAAAAATTTATTGTTAACAACCTCTGACTATCTAACTATGTCTACTCAATGGCATTCAATTGAGCTCCAATGGTAGCATCTACCCTTTGAAAACTTTTCCTAGTTTGACCTAAAATTTTATTTTGACCTTTACTTAAAAAATCCTAGCTTCAGCTTTTAATTTTATCCATTGATCTTAATATGAGACTTCAAGACTATATCACCTTTAACCTTCATTTTTGACCACCAATATTGATCTAGGCCTCCTATATTGTGCCAACTGTTAGCTCCTTATTTTCTCTATATGATCCAACTAACTCTTTGAGCTCTCATGCATAATAGATATAGTTTATTATTATTAAATACATACCTTTGATATTCTACCAATTTAACATGCATATGACACTTGGTAGCTTATCATTAACCTTTAAGATCCATTAACTTGTTGACTCATCGCTCACAATTGATCTGATTCATACGAGTGTATGGTCATTATTGATCTACCTAGACCCACTAACACTACCATTCAATACATACCATTAGATATTTATCAAGACATTTGAGATCTAACCACTTGTTAACTTCTCACTTATGCTAAAATTTTGACTTGATGCTCATTATTCATTTAATTTTCATGATCAAATATACACCATTAGATCTTGAAACCCACTGACATCTATTAGATCAATGCTCACCATTGAATCTTAACCTTATCTCCTAATATTTGGATAATTGTCACTCCTGAATTAAACCTTGGTATATTTAAATTCACATGGATACTTCAAAAAGATAAAAATTAATGTCCATGTGCATGTATCACTCTATAATTTCAGTTTTGAAGATTTATATCTTGAGATAACAAGCTCATCAAGACATGAAATTTGTATAGGATGATTTAGGTACAAAGATATTCATTTCCATGTGGTCTTTTGGCCTTGATCAATTCCCTAAGTGCATTTATTATATGTGAAATCATATTTTACCTACTTTTTTATGCATGACGTGCTAATGATGGTCTGGCTCTTTCATGTTTATGTAATAACTTTCAAGGATCAAAATTTATTTTTGAGACATATGAAACCTATTTTATGTCCATGAATTCTTGAAACACCATGAGAACCTATTGGATATCCTTCCCTTGCAACTCTAGACCTATCTCAAGACTTGTTTCTCAAAGATCAATAAATTGTACTTTAATCTTGTAATGTGTATTAAAAGATTTTAAATCAATATGATATATTTGGCCCATTAATTATATCCATGACTATTTCTCAACACATCAATCTAAGTAGAATATTTATACACAGGCCAAAATTTTCCAATTTTTTTGGTGACTCACAAGGAAGCATGTCTGCTATGATTGAAAACCCATACTAGTTGCCTTTTCTAATCCATTGGGCATGGAGTCTCCTCTTTGATTCAACATATTAATATATAGCTAAAAATAACTACCAACCTTTAGATAACTTATCTTGAAACAACTAGATACCAAAAGGAACCAAACCTAAAAAATGTTAAAAAGGCACATATTGATGGGAAACATAGGATAGAAGGGAAACTAATCTACACAAAACAAGGACCACTAACCTAAGGAAATAGGGAAAATAAGACAAAGGGGAAGTAGACTAATATTAGTGCTAATAACTTATTGTAACAAATAAAACTTATAATAACTAACCTAAAATAATATCCTTCCCTCTAAGATCAAATGGAAATCCATTTTGTGCACCTTAGAACTTTAAAACATGCTTGATTTTTCTTGATAGATCTATTTTTTAGCTAAGATAATTTTTGTGTTCATGTCTTCTTAGGGAAGCAACTGGCTCCTCTAATACCAATTTTATGTGCATGAATTATAGACATGAGTCAAAGACATAGTCATACTCCTCCCAAATTCATGTACTTTATAGTAACATCTTAAATTCTTCTTCATTTATGAACAATTGATCATGAACATATAGACTAGCTGAATCTATATCCTTTGACATATCTAAAAGGCTAACCTCTAAGGGAGATGGATCTATTCTTGGGACTTATTGAGTCCACTTGAGCTCATTCTCAACCTCCAAGAGTAGATATATATATAAATTTAAAGATAAAATATGATAACCATGTTTGAAAAGTTCAAACATGTTCAAACATGTCATCTTCTGAGAGAAAAACTACCTCTTGCTTAATGAAAGCACTTTCCTTAGCCTATAATTGACCACATTCAAGTAAAGAATAACCTAAATGAAAGATATCAAACAAATATAAATACTTTTTCTCATGAGGCTACATTTTAATTAGAATTTATTCAAGTTAAATGTCCAAAGAAAACATATCAATTTATTGACCACAATCATGAGGTTACAATTTTTTTTTATATCTTAGATTGGTCAATCAAAATTGATTCATCTTCAACATCAAGCTGATGATTGAGCATGATCTCAATTTTAACTTATTTTTCATCTTCATTAGTTTATTGGTACTTGTGTTATACCACTTCCATGATACTTTGTCCTTCATGATGAATGGTATCTCTTTAATTATCAAATAATTCATGGGAAACACCTTCAGCTTGTACAATTGGAGTGTCTTCTTATTAAACATCAAAAACCTCCTTTTCATGTACTTATTCTTGTACTTGAATCTGAGCCTTTACCTCAGCTTTCTCTTCTACTTGTTTCATATTTTCATCACTATGGAATACTGAAACATGTTTGTCCTTATGAAGAGGTGTCTCAATCATGGTTTCTTCTTCTTGGTCACTCAAGTTACCTTCATGTTAAGCTTCCTTCATTGTATCTTCTTTATTTGCCTCAAAAAGGAGAGGATTTCTATCAAAGAGTGGCAAATTAGACCCTTGAAAATATTTAGTAAGATGAGAAAGGTCCAAGTAAGTTATCATATATGCCTAATTTTTATCATGGAGTTTCTCTTCTTTGATTACCTTCACCTTCTCTCTTTGTTGCTTTGTTTCTTAAATGGATCTCCATGAAGGAAATGTTCTAGGATTTTGAGGGGAAAGGAATGTAGACTAAATAATCTCCTATTAGATCCTAACTTCAACATCTTGGCTTATGTGTGATTGTTCTTCCTTCTTTCTTAATTGTTGAATGTGATTATAAGTTATAACCTTAGGTTTAGAAACCTCTAATTTTGTACTTATTTTTGTTATGGGTGACAAAGAAGGAGTTTTATGTTGTGTTGCCTTTGTAATTTCCATTGAATGTTTGAGATTTTGATTTTCAAACTTAATTTATTTGGATAAATTAGTCTCAAAATCATGGATCAATTGGTTAGAGATGTCTCCTTGCAAAATTAAAGATGAAGTCTCCTGTATGATATCTTGAGAAACATGGAGATCAGTCTCCTCAAATCATGGTTGTCTAGCCTTCCTAGGCCTTTCTTAGATAGACTTCTAAGTAGGAAATTTAGGAAAGATATGAATGGAATTTTGAGGGATATGATAAACATTGGTTTGGCATTCATGGAAGGTAAAGTATATTTCTATGAGAACATGATGATTATGATCACCCTAGGGTTTATCATAAACCACCATCCTTTCTTTAATATTTACTATTAGATGACTAATGTCTAGAATATAAGAACTATACTTTGAGTGACCTTACTTTATAAAATATGAACATGCCAATTTATCCCATTAAAAATTAGTTTTCATGCTTTGAATTTCATGCTTGGATATCTCCTTTCTATAGCTCTTCCTAGTGTCTATAATTATCATATCTTTCTCATATCCAAACCGAATTTTATTGAAGCTTGAGATGGATTGATTTGGGACTTGAATGGGCTGATTAAGAGGATAACAACATTTATTAGGGTTTTTATATAATTGTTATCGTTCACCATACTATTGGTAAGGATATGTATATGGTTTGTGATGTTCATCATGGTAGGGTTGATATGAGTCTTGAAGAAGGTAAGAGCCATGCTATTGATAATAAGTATCATGAGAAACTTGATAAGACTCATCATAGATTTCATAAAAATCTTGGTAAAGTTGATTAGGCTCATATGGATCATGAGGATCATATTGGAACTACTGATAAGAAGGTGAATGATAGGGGTATTCACCATAGTTGTTCATATCAACTTCATATGTCAAATGAAATACAAGAACTAATTAAAATCTTTAATGAGACATACTTGGGTTGTTTAAAACTAGAATCTTTAATTTGGATTCACCATTGGTGCTAACTTGCTTGCTTCTAAAATATGATTAGAGAAAAGACACACAAAAAATCTTTCCACTCTTTTAGATCTTGGTCCTACTAGGTATGCCAAAATTTATTATAGACCTAGATTGCACCCTAGATGAGAAAATGAGTGTTTAGTTCTTCTTAGCAAATTTAGTCCAACATGGGAATGACCCTAGGATATGGGTTATATAATCTTGGGTCAGATCTCTACGATTTTTAACAAGGCTATCTCCTGTAATGTATCACATACCTTATTTCCACTAGAGCCTAATAATTATATGGAAAAGGGAGAGAAAGATAACTTAAATGGAAACCTAATCTAATTTTGCTGATACACCTTTATTTATTGCTCATCCACTCCATTTAAACATCTAGAAACACTAATGAGATAAGAAAAAGACTGGATATACAACTCCATAAGTTTGTTATGAATAAATATTTCATGTAGAGGTTCACCAAGTCATTAAAACCTAAAAGAAGTGATGGAGAGGCCTGATTTATGTATCCACATGCTAGCTTCAACCAAATGACATTAAACACTAAACATGACCTACATAAAAAGATAACTAGTATCTAGGTGGGATCAGGACTTGACAAGGGAGAGATTTGTACCACATGCAAATCAAACTAACATTAACACACTATACCAGAATAATGAAATCTAAAATAATTATTACATTTATCTCAAGAGGTTACAAATCTCAATCTTGGTAGAGTTTAGTCATGCCCAAGAGAGGGATTTATTTTAAGGCTTAGAATCCTATATTTATAGTAGAAGGGAATGAGAGTTATGGGGAACATGTCTGGAAGAATGGAGAAGGAGTCATTAATGATCAAGAAATATGGTGGAAGTTCATTGATTCTTTTTTATAAGCATTCCTTCTTCTAATTAGGACTAATTCTTTGTGAACAAGCTAACCTTCATTTATTCCAATAATCTTCAAGCTTTTTCATTGGTTGAGAGATCCACTAGAAGACAAGGGTTTTTTATGATGAATCATGACAATCTGTTGGAAAAAAATATCTTTAAAATTTGAAAAAAATTAATGCTCCAACTACTTCTCCAACCACCAGCTCTCTTTGTTTTGATTCTTTATGCCATCCCCACTTGCTTCATGTTGTAAGGACAAAATCCTCATATGCTTGGTCTTGATAGGGTTATCACCATGTTTGATTTTAGTGGACATTTTTTTAGAACTATGACCATATCAAAAAAAGAGATACTATTTTATTAATCATATATCTACCCCATTTCAATATCTGAGCATGGATCTATTATATATATTGAAAAACAATCTAATTTATTGGTTCTCATATAGCTACTATATATCGATTTAGACCTATAGATCACATAACTTCTTTCTTTATCTCTACATTAGGTCTAAAATATATCTATCCTACCTTTGGATCCTATGGAAGTTTATAACTCATTGTATGCAAAGATTTTTCTTTAAAGAGGAAAGATTATAGTCATGAAATAATACTATAACCTCAAAATATGGACCCTATATGCTCTAAATATTTGAACTACACATTCATGGCATCAAAAACTTATTGTTAACAACCCTTGATTATATAGCTATGTCTTATCAATGGAATTTGATCGAGGTCCAATGGTGGCATCTTCCCTTTGAAAATTTTCCTTGATTCAACCTAAAATTGTATTTCAATCTTTACTTAAAAACTCCCATCTTTGAATTTTAATTCTACACATTTATATTAATCTGAGCCTTCAAGATTATAGCACCTTCAACCTTCATTATTGATTGTTGTTCTTGATATGGGGTTTCCATATTGTTCTAACTATCATCTCCTCATTTGCTTCATCGTATATTACTAACTCTTTGACCTCTCACATATTGTAGATCTACTTTGGTATGATTAAACATATACCATTAATTTTATACCAATTTAACACACTTTTTACACTTGGAAACTTATTATTATCCTTTTATATCCATTGAATTATTTACTCATCACTCACTATTAATCTGATTCATATGATTGCATGATCACCATTGATCTACCTAGACCCACTAACTTTATCAGTCTATGTGTACCTTTTGATATATATTAAGAAACTTGAGATCTTGACACATCAACTTCTCACTTTTACTAACCTTTTGACTTGATGTTCACCATTCATCTACTTTGCATGATCAAATACATGTCATTGGATACTGGGACCCACTAACATCTATTAGATCAATACTCAGCATTGGATCCTAACATTAGCTCTTCATATTTGGACACTTGTCACTCTCATGTTAAACCTTAGGATATTTGAATTCTAATGTCTAATTCATGAAGCTAAAACTTGATGTCTGTGCATCTATTTTACTCTACAAGTTCAACTTTAAAGATTTATATCTTGAGATAACAAGCTCATAAAGACATGAAAATTGTATAGGATGATCTAGGTATGAATAGCTTCATGTCCACATGGTATTTTGTCCTTAACTAATTCCCTAAGTGTATTTATTAAATGTTCAATCATATTTGATCTATTTGTTTATACATGATGTATTAATGTTAGTTTGACTCTTCCATGTTTATGAAAGAACATTAAAGGCTCAAAATGAGTTTTTGAGACTTGTGAAACCTATTTTATGTCCATGAATTATTTAAACACCATGAGAACCTATTGGATCTCCTTACTTTGAAAATCTAGACCTATCTCAAGACTGGTTTCTCAAAGACAAAAAAAATTGCACTTTAATCTTACTTAAAGTGTTACAAAATATTTGTAAGAAATATGATATTTTTGGCCCATTCATTTCATCCAAAAATGTTGCTTCACACATCCATCTAGGTAGAAGATTTATATGTAGGCCAAAACTGGATAGCAGTATCCTCACCTCCTAGTCTAGTCTACACCATTCTTATTCATGCTTAATAGGAGAATAAGTTTGCATTATTGTACACATTAACTCATAAAGTTTTATCTTGAGATTTGATACCAAAATTTAACAACCCTACTAGATTTTACTATAATAAGGTATTTTTTTTAATTAATTACACAAATTCATGCAACAAGTTACACCATGATGAATCCTACAAAAGTACTATTTAACAAAGTATTATTTTTAGTTGACCTCAAAAATGTCTATATCTAATAAATTTATTTAATGATCACCATAATAATAATAATAATAATAATAATAATAATAATAATAATAATAATAATAATAATAATAATAATAATAGGTACAATGCTAAATATACAAATAAAGACTACATTTATTTCATAGAAACAATGTTATAAATTCAATCATGACTAATACAATATTATAGCCATTACTACAAATGTAAATATGAATAAAAAGTACAATTTCAACAATAATAAATGTCTCAATAATAATAATAATAATAATAATAATAATAATAATAATAATAATAATAATAATAATAATAATAATAATAATAATAATAATAATACAATGACACAAAGCTCCATAGAGCATGATTTACAATGAATTCAAAGTATCTAGAATCAATATCAAGTATACTCTCTAGTGTATTACTATTGTGGGGAGGGATAGCATCATATGAATGCCTTTCCACACCAACCATAGACCATCAATCCCCTATAATATCTTTCAACATGGTAATGACCCTCCCTTCATAGATGGATAGATAATAATGGTACAAGAATCTAGAGTGACAAACTAGAATATGTGTACTGTAAGATAACTAATACATGATGTATACCATAAATAAATCCATTATAACATGATATCATAAAAACATGTAAACTATATCAAACACATGAAATTATAATGTTTAACTATAAACATTACTTTGGACAAAGTTTTCATATAATTATTGATCTTTAGGAATAGTCAATTTCATATACACCACTCAATCAAATTACACCTCATCTTGAATTATTGGTGCTAATTAAGTGAGTGGAATCTATCTAAATAATTATATAGGGTAATTAATTCAAGATTTAGTTATTTATATAATAATATATAAACCAATAGATTTAATTAGATTAATCCATATTAATAGATATAAAATATGTTAAGTATGCAAATATCACATGTATACATTTAGTCCATCAAATATAATGAAATGAATCTTAAATCATCTAATTTATTAAAAAATAATAAAAAAATTCTATATGTAGTCCTCAATATAAATATACCATTTGGGTAAGAATCATATCTGAATTACAAGTTACATAATATCAATATGTAACTCTAAATAACATAACATTAATCAACTTATTTATTTGTTCTATGTTTCACAAATATAACAACAAGATAATCATATGCCAACATAATATGTTCTATATTTATAATTTTAAATAAATTATATTCAATGATTCAATAAAACATTAATCACATAAAAAAAACACCCATATTACTTTTGTATATTAATAACATAATAGAAACATCAAACTATATATGCATTTGTAAATACATTATATGTAAATGGACTTATTTTTCTATCCATAATTCCCCTAAGTATCATGTATAATGGTAGATGCATATACATATTTGTCTATGAACTAATTCTCCTTTTAATTATAGTATAAGGTAACTAGAATGATTTATTTTTGAAAATAACTAACAGACTATCATATAAGTACTTAAAATCACAACCATCACTGAATACTTAAATGTAGACTATCATTTACAAATGATCTATGTCGATGTATATAATGTTCTAGTTATTTCCCATAACCAAATAGGATTTATTTTTTCATATTTTACATCTAAGATTAATTTACCAAACCATTCAAAATCCTTACATATATAGTGCTCAATTAGTAACATACTCAACTGACTATATCTAAAAGGGAAATTTTCCATATGCATACAAATACATCATAAGCATATAGTCTTATATAGCCTCAACCAATTGTATCCTATAGTACTAAACATATGTAGTTTGTATCGAACTCAATCATGTTTATATTTAGATAGATAACAATAAAAGGAATGATTTATTAAACCAACAACCATGTATTTAAAAGTATCCAACACACAATCCTAAGATTAATTTGGCCATTTGTATTTATATAGTTTATATTAAACTGTTACATTTATATCCTTCAAATATCAAATTTTCCCACCTATGAAACTCAAAATTATAATACAAACCTATCCAAATATATGTTAATGAGTTTTGACATATAATTACCATGTGTGTGTGTGTGTGTGTGTGTGTGTGTGTGTGTGTGTGTGTGTGTGTGTGTGTGTGTGTGTGTGTGTGTGTGTGTGTGTGTGTGTGTGTGTAAGATATATACATATGTAATTATAATTATATGACTTTGTAACTAGATTTCAATATATCCTTGACTATACTCATATAAATCCTATAGACAGTGTGAAGGCATTTTGTGTCTTAGTATATAAATATGATCATTTATATTTAATTATTACAAACAAAAACTAGTAAAATTATATAATATATAACCAATCTAAATTCAATTCATAGTCACATATAATAGACACCATATCATTTATTCGATACTCACACACACACACACACACACACACACACACACACACACACACACACACAAATATGTAATTATACCCAAGTCACTGAAGTCCTATGGGGTGTATATACATACCCCTACATATTTATATATTTATCATTTATATAAATGTATAAATTAAACAAACCAAATTTCATTCTATTCTACCAAATAACCTTTATACATAGTCTAATCCTATTTAAGGTTTTTAAATTTTAATCTTGAACTAATATCTCATCGACTCAAGTTGAGATTGAATATTTTTGGTAAGACTTAATACAACTAACCATTATTTATACAAACCTATTCAAATCCTCATCTAGTTATATTAACCTAGGGTTTTAACTTGTGATGCTAAACTATATATAATTCCTCTTAATTTAAGATTGATATTATGTAAACATATAGAAAATAACTCTAGACCATGGCTACTCAAAAAAATGGTTTATTTTGTCATAAGCCTAGTATTTCACATCCCAAAAACTAAAAAAACAAACCCCTTTAACCATAAAATTTCCATGGATTTAACTAGAACAATCCAATATGAATTTAATTACAAAAACAACCTTATAATGTAGTTCAAGAATTGGTGAATAACTAACCCTTAAAAAAAAATTTCAAACATTTATCCTCTTTCTCTGCCATCTCAAGTCATCATATATATCCCTTACATGCATCCACTCCCTTATTTTATCTATCGAAATGATATTTTCTTACAAAAAAAATTCTTCCAATTTCCTTGACAAAATAAAGACCAAAATGATCCATGTAAAGAACAAGTGACAAAAACTAATAGTCTTCCACATTTTATCATGAAAAAAGCCTATTATGTGTAATTTTTTGCATAATAGTTTGTTATCCTAGGTCAATTATTGGTTTAACCCTAATATCTTAAACCTTTCATTAATCAAACAATAAAATAGAAATAAACTCTTCAAACATTATGCATGATAACATGGCTTCTTTAAACCCTCTAAACTATAGTTAATATCTATGAGTTTGACCTTTCTATATCAACTTAACAAAATTCATCCAACTATGAACATAATTAGGTTAACAATAATCACTAAATAATTAAACTTCCAAGTTCATTATAATCTCAAAGTTAATGCCATTTTAACATAAGGACATTAATCAAGATTAGCTAAAATGCTATTGATTAACCCAAAACTAATTAAGAAATATAATCATTGTGATTAACTTAGCATAGGTTTATCACCATCAAAGAATTCCATCAACTTCTATAAGTCATTAAATAATTTGTACTTTTATAATAATACTAAAAAGGATTAAGCACCTAGATCTTGTTAGTAATCATTAGTCAAAAACTTAATTACTTATTGCACAATGACCAAGCCAAGCTATAATAACATGAATTTAATATAATACAAATTTTATTTACCAGTAAATTAACATTTTTACTTAATACACATGTAATTACATTCCTTATCAAGGTATTATAAACAAGTTTCCATCTCGTAAACATTATTTTATAACCAAATATAGTAGCATGTAAAGTTAAATACATAACTAGATTCTAATCACATAATATAGAAACATCATAACTGAGGAAATCTAATTATTATAATCATAAATGAAATATCAAAACTAGTTCAACATTAACATCATGTAGAAAAAAAGGTCACAGTTGAGGCATATTATCAATCATTTAAATGTAGATAACATAAAAGACATACTACATCTATCTAAATCAAATAATGAATATAAAGTATGCTAAATTATGATGGTGTGTGTGTGGGTTTCTAGCCTTTCCTTCTATAATCCCCTAAAGTCTCTATATATGCCACCCTCTCTAATGACTCCATCCCTTATTCACACTCTGAGGGATGGATATGTCCTACATCTATCTCACAATAATGAAGGTAGTTATCCTGAAACATATATATGATCCAAAAAATAGTAATGTATAAACTAACAAACATGATCATAATTTACATAATATAAAAGTACAACTAACTCCATAGCTAATTAATCATGTAAATTAGTCACCATCTAATTGTCCCATAATCATCATATGAAATAGTAGTTAATCAAATAATAACCATAATAATCCATGAATCAATAGGTTATTAGGCTTAGAAATAAATTAGTATGTGACATTGGGTGTTGGTCATTCCATAATGTCTCTAATCTTTGATGGATCCATCAAAATCCCTTGTCTAAAAGTAATATGTCCCAAGTATTGTAATTTTTTTTGAAATAAGGCATAGTTAGACAATGTCCCATAGAGTTTACGTTTCCATATCTATTTTAAAACTAGATGGAAATGCTCAATATGCTCCTCTTCACTTTTTGAATAGATGATAATATCATAGAGAAAGGCTAACAAAAACTGATCAAGGCAATATTTGGAAACACTTTTCATGAGTTTCATGAATTTTTTAGGCACATTAATTAACCTAAAATAAAGAACTATAAATTCATATACCTATTCCTAAAGGATGTTTTTAGAATGTCTACCTCCTTTATCCTCAGTTCATGATCTCAAAGATCAATCGTAGAAAATATTATTACACCATGCATTTTTTCAAATAGCGCATTAATATGGTGTAAGGTATACCTATTATTAATAATTTATTTATTAAAAATCAAGTAATGTATGAAAATATGAAGGGTTCCATCCTTCTTAAAAAATAATATAGGTTCAACCCATAATGAAACACTTGGTTGAATCAAAATTTTTCCCAACATCTCTTGAAGTTGGGATTTTAACTTGAATTGATGATTTGATCTGAGAATGATAAAAATAGTGAATTTTAATTCCCTTTTGGGAGGTAGACCCAACAAATCCTATGGAAAAACATCCCAAAATTCTTGCAAAAAGGGGTAATGTTCTATAGAGGATTCCTTGGTTCTTGTATTCATATAAAATTTCAAAATTGGTAGCTTGAGTGTGGCTTGTGAAACCCAACCCATAGGTCCCTCTTGCATGCTATCATGAGTTAGAAAATATTACAAAAACAAGAAATAATACAAGAAAGACCACTAAGGCCAATTTCCATATTCTCTACATACAACCATCCAATATAGCTACTAGCATATTTAATCCCTCACACCAGCCCCTAGCCACCTCAAACACTCTTTGTTTAGAATTTTTGTATCCATATAACACTATTGCAAAAATCACAATAAGTGAGAGAAATACATATATATTGATCCCTCTTTGGATTTTGATATGTAGTTAGCATGCCCACACAAGGGGTGTGGATACAAGTTCAGTACATCTTACACACACTAACCCCCCACTTTTTCTCAAGTTTTATTCAAATACTATGAAGGTTTATGGTTTCATACTAAATCATATATTCAAGGAACTCCATCAACATTCAAGATCAAAATTTTCATAGGCAAGATCATACATGGATAGTGGACAAAACCCAAAAAACTTAGATCTTTGTGAGTAGTTTAGATAATAAAAACAAGACCTAAACTATAGCATCAGACCCTAAAGTGTTCTATTTTTGTGCTCCTATCCTTCCACTAAATGAAAGAAAGATCCAGATTCATGACACTATCCTAATCCTACACATTTGGTATTAGCCTCTATCTCAATCATATCAACCCAATTTTAATCTTAGTTACATTTCTCCTCTTTCATTTCTATTTTTAGAAACCTATAAAAATAAAATATATGATACAAATCAGTATTATAATTGTTGAAATATTATTTATTGATTTATTGTTCTAGAATCTTAACTAAATTAAGAATAAAACTCCAATATTTTCAAAATAGTTAAATCATTTAGTGAACCTGACTTACTTCATTTGTGCATAAAAACCCTAGGGTAAATTCCTTGTTAAATTTTCCAATAAATTTTTGATTTTTCTTGCATATTTTAAATTAAAAAATTAGATGTAATTTTTAAATTTACCTTAGTAATTTTAAAAATCATTTATTCCAAACCCTAGTTGAATTTACTAGGTCCTTTTACACATAAAACCCCTATAAACCCCAGGGAAAATTCCTTCCTAATTTTTCCAATATTTTTTTGATTTTTTAATTTCATATTTAAATCATAAATTTACAATAATTTTAAAAATTCCTTAACTTTAAAATTATCATTTTTCAAAACCCTATTTGTATACACTAGGTCCCATTACTTTTGAAGTATCACCTTACATCTAAAATCAGATTTCACAAAGAAACAAAAGTGGATCTCATTTATTTAAAAACATTTCTTGTATTTCTTATAAATATTAAGGAGACCATACTCAATCCTCTCATGTATGTGAATGATGAATTTGTCCATATGTTAATAAAAATCTTCTTTATTTTCATTTCATACTTAATTTTTATATTATGGGATGATATTAAGAAATTTAGTCCTAAACATGTTAAGATACCTCTTGCCTCACCTCCCTTAGAACCTCTATCCCATTCCAATTTATATTACATGGTCTATTTTACTCTTCCCTAGGTCATTATCCATCACTAAAGATCCTAGTTGACACCCTTTATCCCTCTACCACCTCTACCTATTGATTATCTATGTTATCTTCCCATAGCTACTACTAATCTTATACAACTGGTAGATAATGTGATTAGAGTTGTTACTCGATGTGCCATCATGCCTCCCTTACCTATTAGAGAGCCCCACCACCCTCCTATTCCTTAATATCCCAGGTTGAACCCACCTACATAGGAAGATCCACACAAAGCATATGTTATTGCTGATCAATTGAGAAACACACTAGCTAAGATTTTTATGTTAGAATTATTTCAAAAATGCAATGTGTTTAAGGACATTATTTATCAGGAAATCACTCAAAATTATATACCCATTGATTTATAGCCTTCTTATTTTGCATTATTAGTCAACATGTTAAAAAATATAGAAGATTCTATTGATTTTGATCATGAGGACATACCATCTCAGATAAGTATTGATCAAAATTTACCACTATTCATACAAGCTCAACTCAAACCTAGTGCAGTTAAGAGAGTTCTAGTTGATAGTGGTTCTAGACTTAATATATGTAATATGACATTCTTAAAAACCATGGGAATAGATGTGTTTTCTATATAAAAATCATCTATGAATATTAGAGGGTTTGATGATATACCAAGATAAACATTGGGCACCATTACTATGGATATCATGGTAGGGCCTAAAACCCTCTCTACATAGTTTCAGGTCATGCCAAGTCCTCTTCATTATAATATTTTTCTTGGATGACCTTGGATTCATTCTATTCAGGTAGTTACTTCTACTCTTCATCAATGTGCTAAGTTTCTCCATGAAGGATACCTCCACACATACCCCTAAGATAACTAACCATTCAGATATTGTCAAACTAGAGTCTTTTTTGACTATTTCACCAGATGGGACACATCATATCATAGTTTAGTCACCACCTCATCACATTTATCTTGATTAGATACATACATATGAGGTAGGAGAGACTAACACATCTCTCACTCCTCTACTTACAGGTGTGTCCTCAACTCCATATGCTTAGCCAGTCATAGCAGTATCAACCATTCCAGCTACTCCATCAATCATAGTTGTTACACCTATTAAAATTATAAAATCACTAACAATAGTTCTAGTAGTACCAATTGATTCTATATATACAACTCCTTTGAAAGTTATAGTTACTCTTATAGTTATAAATACTCTCATAGCACCACCATATTTTACTACTAAAGTTCATGAGACTCCCATATCACATTTAGCCATTATGGTAAATTTTTATTTACCATATGTACATTATGTTGATATAGATTCTTAGGCTAATTTATATGATGATACGACACCCACACTCATATATGACTATTTGTGTGGATAGATATTTACACTAGTTATCCTAGGAGACTACCAAGATCACTCTAGAGCTCTCATTACACATCCTACATCACTCTTAGCATCTTGTAATACACTATTGGGATACACTCCACATTAATATCAACAAATAGATCCCTTGGCACATATAGTTCACATGGTTACCTCTACGGATATAGAGCCATTCATTCAGATTCAGGTAGGCAACACACAACATCAACAATAGATTATACTATATATGTTACTTGATCATGGATCAATCACACTACCTATAGTATGACATAGATCTATTATCAAGTTCTCACAGCAAGATAGTCACCCATTTTGTCTCTTTCATAGAATCATAAGCTGTGATACAAACTCATGTATAGTTTTATACTAGATATTGGATAAACTTTAGGTTTAATGTACTATTCATATTACATCACCATGATCAACAACTTCACCACTTCCATCAAATCCATCTAATACCAAAGCTAAACACCCCAAAGGAGAATCAACATCTTCACCACTAGATCAACCTTTAGTTGGCCTTTGGTGGGATGACACCATGTATATAGAGTCTATGACATATGATGATACTTATGATGATGATTTTGAGGCATTTGATGATGGCTGTGATCCCTTGCTCCATCTTTATCCCTATCAAGCTCCATCCTTGGACCCTTTACCCCCTCTAGCCTATTATTTTACATCATTATATACATATTTCTTATTTTAAATTACTTGTATATAGCCTCCTTTTATTTTCTTGTACATAAATTATTTTTGCTTACTTATATATAGTTTATTAGTATTTCTTATGTATAGTCTTCTCATGATTGATTGCACATAGCTTATGTCAAAATATAAAAACATTAAAATATTTAAAAATACAAAATCATTAAAATATGTCAAAATACTAAAAACATTCAAAATATGTCAAAATATCTAAAAAAAATCACATTATTTAAAAACATAAAAACATTTCAATTGTATGCATTATCAATGCTTTACATTTCTACTACCATAGTAGACTTACATTTATTTGTATATGCTATTATTTTTAAATTTATTTATGTTACCATGCTTCACTTGATCTTATTTGAGTGTGTGCAATGACATCTAGATCATTGATTACTTCACTTTACCCATTGAGATGTAATCCTACTTCTACATTAAAGACATACATCAATATATTTACCCAGTAGGGGCATCTTCTAAATGATTAGACCATATAGGTTATGTCATTAATACACTACACACTCTAGCTATCATGTTGATGTACATTAATTACTAGCTTACACAAATTAATCTATCGACATTCACTAGTATATAACACTTGTATATTTCTTATCATATACCTAGTCTTGTACTCCAAGTTTTTCATACTTTCACTTCTTTTTTTGATTAGTTAGATGTGATTGTATTTATAGTATATTAGATGCCCTCCTTTCTTGATTTGCATAGATAGATGTGATTTCATTTTGTAGTTTCTATTTTGTGTCTTTATGTGCCTTAGGACATTTGTTAATGTCCTTCACTTCTATTCTTGTGTATGCCTTAAGACATTTGCCAATGTCCTTTGCTTGTACTCTTCTATGTGATTGTGGCCATCGTGTCAACCTTTCTTGTTTCCAATTATGTGCATATGTGGCATTTAAACATGCCTTATATGTTTGATATCTATTTTGAGTGACATTTTCCCATGTCCCTTGTTTGTTTAGCCCCTTGGCCACTTTAATTTGTTTTTTATTCTTTCCTTGTGTTCTTGTGTTCTTGTTTACTTCTCAACTATTTGCAATTTCATGATCCACATCATGCATTATCTTGATTTGTTATATTACATGATGGACATCATGTTCCATCCATCTTAACAACTAACAACTAACATTTCTAGTTTCAATATAGTACATTGCACATGATATTTCATTATTATATCTATCTAGGCATACCCTTATTGATCTAACAATCTTGAATACAAAATATGTTATATCTTGAGATATATTTCTGATTATCATTACAATCATGTATTTCATAGCATAACACACTTTCAAGGATATTTTTTTAAGGTAGTTATTATAGAGTCTTCATTCCTACCCTCAAAAGAGGGGGCAACAAATAAGGGTTTTGTCACAGAGATCATAGATCCTTTCAATAAAAAAATCAATTTTCAAAATACTCAAAATAATAATCAAAGGTCAAACCAGGTAGAATAAACCAAAAAAATAGTGATTTTTATAGAATAGTCATCATATTTAGGAAAGGAAAATAGTGCCAAACATGGACAACAAAATCAGATAGTAGGGTGTCCTATTTTTGGTGCTCTTATCTAAACAACAAAAAACCCATATTTTCCAAAAATAGGTAGAAAGGTCAGGTCAGCTATAGTTTTCTCACAAATATATTAGTTTAGATTCAATAGTTTTATTATAGTTTTTCTCAAATAATCCATACATAAGGGCATCATGTGAAGCATGATGGCTCTCACTTCCAATTTTAGATTAGGTATTTGATATAACTTCCATATCAAAATCCATGTTTCAGACACTAGTGATTGGAGGTAATGTGTGTGGCACATTTGATTTTTTTTTCTTTTTGAGTTCAATTATTTACCTAGGTATTCTTAGTATTTGCATGCCTTATTCCATATATAAATGGTTGGCATCATTTTTAAGTGGCTTCCACATAAGCCTATTGCCCAATTTTGGAGTGGCTTTCATATAAGCCTAATCTTCACCTTTTTTGAGTGGCCAAGAGTGGCCTATGTTCCAACACACATTGAACTATTCATGCCACATTGTAAGATTATATGACATTCATGGGATTTAGGAGCCATCTTATATTATACACATTAATATTAGTATCAGTTTATAACTTCACTTAATAGGCAATGATGGATCCAAAAGACTAGCTAGACTTTGTATTCTTGATCCACCTACTTAAATGGATTGTACATCTATTCCAAACATCAATTAACACATGTACAATCACATAGCTTCACTTAATAGGTGATGATGGATCCAAAGGTCTAGCCTTTGCATTCTTGAGCCATTCTCAAGCAATTGAGTAGTCAGCTCCATTCATGATATTACTCTTGGTTTAACACATATCAAACATCATCCAAAATTACTCAACATCATAACAATTTTTTAATGGTTTGTGTACTCGATGAGGTGTATTCATTCCTTTCTCTTCCTCTCTCTCTCTTATCCAACTTTTGTATGTTCTTATTTTAGATATAACATATCTAGTAAGAACTAATCTAATCTTTGTTTTCTCTTGTAGATTTACACTTCACAATGTGCTCTATTTATGCACACCTAGCATCACACATATTCATTGGCTTCACCCTTGCAAGTAATTTTAGGTATGTTTTCTACTTTTCCATTAGCCTAGTATTTTTCTTTTCTACATCACTGGAATAAGGGGGCAGCAAATGTAGTCATATAAAATGTCAAAATTTGTAGCTTGAGTGTGGCTTGTTACACCCAACCCATAAGTCCCTTTTTCATTCTATCATGACCCTTATAGACACCTTTTTTCTTATTCCTAATCATTTTTAGACTTTTAAGACCTGATTCTAGCTCAACCAAGTTATATTTCTTATGCTAGTTCTATCCCCTAGGTCCCGAGCCTATGAGATAAGAGTGTTGGGGTTAGACTATAGCACTAGACCCTAGGGTGTCTCATTTCTAGTGTTACTATCCAAACACATTTGAATCCTAGATGACCATTTCCTTTTGCTTCCTCTTCCTCATTGTGTCAACCTACTGTGAATAAATTTATCCCATGACCAATATATCTCTATAAAATCCCATTCAAAGTTAATTTATAAGGTGTTGGTAAATATTAAAAAATATAGCAAGAGTAAAAGCAAGACCACTACAAAAAATTTCCCTATTCTCTGCATATAGCCATCCAATATAGGTACCATCATATTCAAACACTCACACTAGCCCATAGCCACCTCAAACACTCTCAAATTGGCATTTTTGCATCTACATAACACTATTACATAAAGCACATAAATTGAGAGAACTACATATGGCTTGATCCCTCTTCAGAGTATTGGTATGTAGGCAGTATTCCCACACAAGGGGTGTGGATACACATTTAGTGCATATTACACAAACTAACCCCACTCATTCTCAAGTTTTATTCAAGCACTATGAAGTTCTAGGATTGGAGATTAAATCAACTCTACAAGGAGATTCATCAACATTCAGGATCCAAAATTTCATAGGTAGGCTCACAAAGGGACAATAGATAAAACCTAGAAAAGTCAAATCTCCATGACTAGTTTGGACAACAACATCAACATGACTTGGACTGTAGTGCTAGACCCCAAAGTGTCTTATTTTTAGCACTCCTATCCTTTCACCAAAAAAAATATAGATATAGATTCATAACATTGTCCTAGTCCTGCACAACTAGTATTAGCCTCTGTCTTAATCATATCAGCCTAGTTTTAAGATAAGTTACTTTTCTCCTCTTTCATTTCTATTTTTAGAAAGCTATGAAAATCAAATAAATTATAGAAATCAATACTGTAATTATTGAAATATTACTTAATGACTTATTGTTCCAAACCCTAAATTAGGAATAAAACTCTAATATTCCTAAAATAGTTAAATAAATTCTTTCAATTTCATTAAATTTGACTAAGAACACTTGAAATCCCTTTCATTAAGCCTTTTTCAATTGAATGGCTAAAATTTACTTTAGTTTCAACTCTATTTTCCCCTTGAATTTGAATTTGATTTCCTACATCATCTAACCATTCAACCTTGGATTTTGTACTTAGAGATCTAATTCGCTCCTAGGATCACATCATATGATCTTAGTTATGTTTCATAAAGATAAAATACCATAGTTTATTACAAAAAATTTACTTTATCATCTGAAATATAAGTATGAACCTTTAGATTAGATTCATTCCCATACTAAACTAACCAAAATTTTGACTTAAAACTAACTTTCTTAGATAATTTACTTAACATTCTAGGAGAGATAAAATAGTTAGTGGCTCCTATATCTATGAATATAGAAATGAGATGCCCAAACAAATTTCTTAATACTTAAATGGGAGAAGATTTAAAATTTTCTTGATGATTCTCAATGTCATATGAATTCACTACTAGAAGGTTCCCTATTATGATGTAGAGGTGGATGAATTCTTATTTCTATCATATATCTTCCACTAAGGACAATACTTAGCATAATTTTCTCCCACATGTAAATCATCTACCAAGTGGCCCCTTCCTCTCACATTTATTTCCTCCCTTGAATCATTATTTTAAACCACTTCCAAGTTTCTTATTTCTTGATGCATTATTAAACCTTACATTTTGACTATTTAATCTATTATTGGAATTCCCATTTTATTTCCTATTCTTTTTCTTAAAGGTTGTCCTAGAGCTTCCAAAATTATTTCTGAATTTTTCCCTAACCTCAGTAAGTGATTTGAACTTTTTTCCTATTTAAATACTTTATCAAAGACCTGATCCATGGTGGATGGCCCAAGGACATCCACTTTCCATCTAATTTAGGGTATTAAATACATGATGGGCTTCTTAATTTTAAAACATTGATCCTTTGATACTATAAAGCATACTTAAATATCTTTATGAATTTTTATTAATAATAATTTATTATAATATCCCCCTATTTTATATTTTTTTAAACTATTAATTTATGATCAAACTACAATTGGGGTGGCCACTGATCTATAAATAAGTTTAAAAACTAATTCTAAGTAGTGGTGGTATATTCAAGACCCATATATAACTTTTTATTATCCCACCAAATTTTTGCTTCTCCAACTAAATGGTAGGCTCCCCAAATAACCTTTTTTACCTTATAATAATTTTGAATCTTGAAATAGATATCCATGTTTATAATCTAGGATTCATCTCCATCACCCAACATTGTACCATAAAATTTGGGTGGATTCACTTTCTTCATGTCTCATGTGAGTTCTGTAACTACTTAAGGTCTTAGTACTTGTTGTCGCTCATCATGCCCCTAGTCTTGAGGCTCTTCCTAACTAGATGGTTGTTCTTATATAATTTATTGTTCATTTTCCTCCTCTTGGCCATGAACTTATTTCTTTAGGGGTACTAATCTATCTCTAGTTTCATTCATGATAGTAAGTATTTGATCATGTTTTATATCTTATTCAACTACTAACTAATTAGGATCAGCTTGAAGGTTCTTATTAGAGGTCCCTTCAACATTTTATCTACCTCACACCATTCTCCTCACTTAAAATACGATAAATAACTTAATGTTAGTATACTCATTGAGTATGAGCATTTAAACCTTCACTTTGATACCATAATGTTAGAACCCCATTGGGTTACATTATAAGTTACACAGTATTTTTTAAATACTTAACTAATATTAATTTTCAATAATTATCATTATGTTTCACTATTTTAATGCTAAAAACATCTAGAATAGTAACTATAGAAAATATAATTAATCCATTGGTTAAGATGTGATCCATTTGGATTTCAAATAATATAGAACAAAATAGAATAGAATATTCCTCATATAATGAATAGTAGAGTCAACAATATATAGGTACACTAAAACAATCCACATTTACAACTATACAAAAATACACAACCTTTACTATTTACAGCATTCATAATTATTTAACAGATATATAACCACTATTGTATTGAGTAATCACAAATTATTATGTATAATTTATTATATTTCAACATTGAATATGAAAATAAACATGATAAGATGTGTAAAAATAGATTGAGCCTCGTAAAATAGTCCAATAATCAGTAAAAATAACCATAACTATGATTCTAATATGGTTTATCAACTAAAGTGAGGGAAATCGCCATCAAGTGATTTTACTCTAACCACATATCATTGATTTCATACATACCTCCCCAGTGAGAGTGGCTCTTACCTTCATGGAGGGGAAGATAAAAGTAGTGTGGATATCAAGAATTTAACCAAAACCCATGTTCAATACAATCACTAATACATGAAATAGTCAAATAGACTATGAAAAATAATCCTCTATCTAATATGACATCATACATAGACATGTAAACTATAAATTACAATGAAATGATAATGTCTTAGCTATTACATTAATTTACCCAAAGTTTTTATTATAGAGTTTAGATCTCTCATGGATTTGTTTAAATTCCACAAACATATTCTCTATGAATGAATCTAAATTTTGAATATGATACTAGATGATAAATATATACATTTCATTAAAACAACCTTATATATATATATCACTTGTTATAAAATGAAGCATGCATGTTAAAATCTCATAAACAAGTTTTAAAGTATAATAACTACATATTTGCAACATATAGCTACTCATCAAATCAAGATAGATATTTACTTATTCAATTCAATACAAGGTAAAAAAATCCATATAAAAAATAAAAATCACATTGTTTTACCATAACACAAATATTAACACATCTAAGGATTATAGGTTCTTATCAACCTATGACATTCATAATTCCTAATTACAAGTATAACCACATGCCTAGATTATAAAGATTCAAGTGATAAATTATTTATTTTCATTTCAAAGGAATTTCAAATTATTAATTTCTTATTAACATTATAAAACACATGTATTAGATCTAATATAACACTAAATGGCTCATTTTCACCTACCAAGGATTGTTTATTAGTATGTGTCAGGCTATTAATCCTATTATTTACTTTACGATCAACTTTAAACCTTATTTTCATTTTTTGACAATTTCTTAACTAGGTAAAACTTATATTTTAACTATTATGAATAAATTATTGATAGCCATACATATACATGCACATCTTTCCATACAATTTTATAGATTTCAAAAGAATACTTATAAATAAATATGAACACTTGAAAGTATGATTTAATGTATAAAGTCCATTCATGTTTTCTTAAAACTCTATTTCATTTACAACTAAAACACCATCAAATGAGTTATCCACATTACCACATATGTCAAAACCATATGGTACCATATAAAGTTATAATATCTTACTATAGTTATATATATATTCACTAGTAAATAAGTATCTAAGCTTACTTGAAACACCAAGGTATAAAATCTAGTCTCCTATTACACATGGTCATATATATACATACACATACATACATTCATACATACATACATATGTATGTATATATACACACATATACATATATATAGATACACACATACACACACACAGAAACATGTGTGTGTGTGTGCGTGTGCGTGCATGTGTGTGTGTGTGTGTGTGTGTGTGTGTGTGTGTGTGTGTGTGTGTGTGTGTGTGTGTGTGTGTGTGTGTGTGTGTGTGTGTGTGTGTGTGTGTGTGTGTGTGTGTGTGTGTGTGTGTGAGTGTGTGTGTGTGTGTGTGTGTGTGTGTGTGTGTGTACACACACACATGTGTGTTTGTGTACCTATGTGTGCATGCCCACACACACACACACACACACACACACACACATACATACATACATACATACTTACATACATACATACATACTTGTGTGTGTGTGTGTAAACATTTTTTTTTTTTGTGTGTGTGTGTGTAAACATTTTTGTGTGTGTCTAATTTTAAATAATAATAACTCAAGTGTAGTCCATCCTAAGTTTTTAACACATATGTAGGATGTTCTATTCCAAAATATGAATAACTAAAATCCATATATATGTATGTATGAAATTACCAAAATAAACTTAGCATACCATTCAATGGTTTATTCATGCATACATGTATATGTAGACTTTATTATTCCATTACAAATATATAATTAAAACTAGCACAAATTCTAAAAGACAACCAACTAGAAATATGTACTTTGAGTTCATTCTCTATAGCTTACATTCATATCACATGGGTATGTACAAAATTTTATCAATAAATATGCATTGTTATTTGTGTAAACATAAATATGGTTGTAAATAACTACTTATTACGCATCATATTGACCTAAAATTTATGTTCAAGGTATACACTATAGGAAATAAATTTAAATCAAATCCATTATTAATGTAATAACTCTTTAGATCAACAAGAGCATCCTTGGTTATTTTGGAATCCATAAATTTTAATCAAAGGAGATTTTTCCTAGGTTTCACAACACTAAAGGTAAATCAAAAGTCAGGATTATCATAAATCCAAGAAGAAATTTTGTATAAATATAAAAAAACCATCATTTTTTATGTCATGCATAGATCAAGTATTTATAGTGAATATATTTCAAAATAGTGATTTGACAATCACTATAAATTTAGTTTTTTAAATGGCTCAAATATCATTTTATAGGTCTATGGATGGAACCGAGTTCCATCCCAAGTTATATAAATATGAAACCCTAAATTTTTCACAATGATATACAAACATATAAATTTTGATGAGATATACACCAACCCATGTACAAAAACATTAATTATTTTTCCCTAATAGAAGTTAAGTCTAGAACAAATACTAACAAAATCTCATACATTTTATATTTATAAATTCAAAACTTTACTTTCTTGGTTACTGATATATGCACCATTTGAATGTATGTGTTAGTATCCTCCTTATTTAAAATACTCCATTTTATCTTTGTCCATTCTCCCATTCTTTTCTTTCCATTCTTATTATTTGTTTTCCTATCATTCTCCACATTTTTTAAGACATGAAAGTTCTCCTACAACTCTATGAGCTTACCATAATGAAACTTGAATTCAATACTACATGGAATTCTCATATTATCATTAACTTTAAATCTATAACCCTACTTTTGGCATGTAATTTTCATTAAAAACTTCTCCTTTCACTAAATGGTGAAGTAAACCCAAAATTATAGAAACAAAAAACATAATTCCCTTCTCAAATTTCCCATAATGACCTAATTCTTGCTTATTAAAATAGTGCATGGAAATAAAGCTATTAGAACCTTAAAAAAAACCAAACCCAATTTATCCTAAGTTAAAAAATTCATTTAATGTAATTGCTTGAGTGCCTTTTTCCCTATTTTCTCCTCCCTAGGTGACCAAAAGGGGTAGTATATAAGTCTAGTGACCTATACATGATTTAAATATAAAACATGGTTTAATAAACACCAAATAATATATTGGTTTGAAATGCATAAAATAAGTCTACCATAAGTATAACTCAGAAATCAAATTTTATCCAATATAATAGTTTCATGGAGATTAAAAAAACAAATACATATTAATTTAATTAACATATTCTATTAATCAAGATCATCCATCACAAACTAGTTATGCCACTATAAGATAAATAATCAACATAGAATCAATGTGAAAATGAAATATTAACCATAGAGATATATAATGAAAATAATACACTTAGCACATTTATGGAACACCATCAACATTAAATTCATTTAAGCAGTAAAGAGTGTATGTGTGTGTGTAGGTTTAGTTTCACTCATTTTAATCCAATGCCAATATTTGCATCCTCCTCACCTATGATACTCTCCCTTTGTTCCACTTTGTGATGTTGAGACAATCTAAAAACATGTTGGTCGATAAAAGTTTGTTAGTATAAGATTTCAATAAAATAAAATAGTACTTAGAATGCATGCACATATATGAACTATAAATCATATATGTGAGTGAAGTCACATCCATACAAGATTCTAATACACAAATGATATAATATATCCAGATGAACATGATAGAACCATCTAATCATAACTAAACATTAATAAAATAGTACAAATATCAACTATACAATATAAATGTCTAAATATAACATAGAAATAGAAACTACTAATCATTAATTTCACTTCTCTACCTAATACTAATTAAGTCTTCTGAGAGTGGGATAAGATGTGACAATTTGAGGATGAAAGCATAATTTTTTTAGTATTACATTTAACTATTTGTTCCTCTCTACATGAAGTAGATATGATTTTTGGATCCTTAGAAACCATATTTGTAAAATTTTACTTGGTAGGCATGTCTTGCTTTGAAAATTCCTTTATTATAAACCCTATTTTTAAAATTCTTGTTTTATTATCTTAAGCTTTAATTTGTAACTTTTATTCTTGATCTCTTTGTAACATTTCCTTTTAAATCTTTTCTTGATCTATTTTTTTCATTTGTATGTTTTTCTATCCGAATTACCCTTTTTTACCCATATTTATCATTTTATAATTATTATTTTGTAGAGGTACACATAATTTGAGTGGGTTGTTTGATATATGTATCAATTATATGATCACTATGATCATTTATATTATGTGTTTTTTATTCAATGTAAAAAAATAATATGTATGTTACCCATGAGTTCTATGATATTAACAATAGTATTTATATCTCCTTATAGGATGTTTAGGAGGTAATTTAATCACTTTATTTCAAATAATTTCTCTTATTATTTCACTATAACTCTTATTATGATTTTGTTCAATTTTTGAGTCACTTTCCTTATATGTATTCTTTTTTATTTTTTCATTTGGATAAAAAACCTTGTTGTGTATAAAATCTCTAGATAAATATGCAAATGGATGATTAAAACTAGAATATTTTTTATTTTACATGTATGTAATATGATTTTATAATTCTTTCATTAACTCACTTATACTAGTGATTTGATATTTTGGAGCTTCACAAGCATAAACCCCACCTTACCCCTTGAAGAAGACATAACATGGACCTAGTTAGAGGGATGGTAATTATAAACATCCTTAGGGATAGGATAAGGAATAAGTATTTTTTATCCATATTAAACATTATTTTAGGAAAATAAATTCTATTTTTAAATCAATTATAATAGTTGATAAATCAGAAAAACCTAAAGCATATTATAGGTTACATCAAAATACATAAAGGTCAGGTTCACCATATTTTTAACCCTAAATTGATAATATGGGTTATTAAGGGTTAATAATATATAAATTAATAATGAAAATTGTGATAAATAGATCTAAAATAGGCACAAGTGTCTTATATATAATATTAATTAGATCTACATGTGACCAACTAGAGATATCTAGGTTTTATATCACCTTTACTATGATGCATACAAATCATGTGCACAAGTGATGTAGGAGAATAAAATTCATAGATAAAATTTTAATTATTAAAGGATATATAACATGATAATAGGTCCATTTTTTGTCCCTAATGTGATAGGATCTCCTAAAGAGGTCTAGGATTTAAATAAGAGGTTTTCCCTCCAAAACTGAATTTGAATTTTAAAATGTAAGAATTTGTTCAAAAGTAATCCTAGAGGTATTAAATGATGTATAAAGGTTGGATAGTGGTATAATATGTTATATATAGGTTATTTTATTCATAACCTAATATATTATAATAAATGCGTATGTTCTTGTTTCATAACCTCCAAGAATCCAATGTGAGAGTTGGTGCATGAAGATAGGAGGGTTGTTTGCATGGCATATAATAGCCAAAAAAAAGTTGCATGTAAATGAGATAGAGGAAGAGAGAATATATTTTATCATAGGATAGGAGAGATATATCCATATAGGATAAGAGGAAGGTCTTATAATGAGGAAATACCCAAGAATCCTCATGAAAGTTGAATGAGTCCATTGTTGGACTATTTTTGCATAAAGGCTAATTCAATGAATAAGATAATTTATTTATGTAATTACTTCCCATTTAATTTTATGGACTGATCCTTGAATATTCACATTTATTTTAGTTGAATTTTAAGGCTATATAGGTATATATGCACAAGACCCTATATATGTCTATAGATTAGTAATAGCTTATATGTTACAGCTAATTAAATGAAGATTCAAATAAATTATACAAGAATAGTGAAATTATTTCTTGATATATGATTTGTGAGACTATATTTGATCATTTTTGTACCTTAATATGGTTTATTAATTGATATTTAATGGAGGAATTCAATAATTATAACATCTCTACCCATATACCCTATTTATCAGTCAAGGAACCCCTACTTTAGAGGATTGAAGAAGATTCATATGTTTGATTATGAAATGGATTTGATAATAATGTGTTATTTTCATTAATATATGGATAAAATTTTTCTTTTAATGGAATTATCCTTGAAACCCCTATTTTGGAGGTGGTCACACTCAGACCCCTATTTTTTGTGTTCCTTATTGCTTTGTAACTATATATTCTATTCTTAGAGGAAAGCTACATAATAAATGAGTTAATGGGTTTTGAATAGAGTTTTTAAATTTTAATTTTTTTTATCAAGGTTATATCATTGATTATTTAAATGAAACATGATTTATTTTATGTAAATTCACTATAGATCTATGTAATATTTATCTCCTACACAGTCGCACAAACTAGGTAGATAACATGAAAAAACTTAGGAAGGGTTTTAAAATGATTATATGTGTGATTTAAGTTTTAAATATACTTAAGGAATGTGTTTTGGGTCCCTTAGAACCTATAAAACTCATGTTATGTAAATTTGTAGTCTCTCTAGCCTAGGAGTATGCAAAAAAACCTAGAATTAGGGTTTTGTTGGTATAAAGAGTTTTAACCTTAAAATATTTCTCAAAATTTGTAATATTGTATAAATTAATTTTATATAACTTATTAAATAGGTTTCAAGTTGGTAAAAATTCATTTTTATAGATTATTATGATTGTGTTTTAGTATTAGGTCTAGGGAAGCCTAATGGAGTAAGGGTAATGAATAAAAATCACATTTATCTAAATAATCATAGTAATAAATGACTTATTAAGTTATTATAACCAAAATTACATCTAAAAACATATTTATTTTGATCTTATGGTCCATAAATTTCCCAAATTAAGGATTTTTGTCAATTTTGAGGGGGTTAATTGAGGGGTAGCTTAAAGAAGAAAGTACCTTGTGTCTTGGGAGTTGTAACAAAAGGAAAATTTATGAGTTTTATGGCCCAAAATGGTCCTTTAATATTTAATAATTTTATTTATAAGGTTTTTTAGTTACTCCCAACAAGGAGAAATGCCAAAAAAATGGCTACAAGCCTTGAGAAGATAATGTAAGGTTGATGAGTAGAAATGAAAGGTAAGGTATGAACCAGAGGTTATAGGAGGTTAATATAGATGTAATATTATTATGTATGGTCATAAAAGACAATATAAATAACTATTTAATCTTATAACAATAATTGACACTTGAGACCTAGAGCTTGTTACCTAGTGAAAGTACAAGGACAAGATTGAGAGAGGATTGAATGAAAAAGGATAGATAATGAATGTCACCATCTAAATTGAATTAAATTTCATCACTGAGGTTTGTTCATATTACCAAAAATAAGGATTCAATAAAAATTACAATAAGCATAATGATCAAGCTAGGGAAATTAGAGTTGTGTAAGGTTTATCAAGAGTAAGTAAATGTAATTGAATGAGACAATCTTCAAGACTAGAGCTAGGTAAAGATGTTGTGTAAGACTTCTCCCTATGCCTCTACATCAACAATACATCTATCTTCATCAAATTATTAAACCTTAACTTCCTCAAACTTGGATTGACTTTGGAAAGAATGGCTTAGTGGGCACATGACGTCTATCTACCCCAAGGACCCCTCTACAAATTTAATATGCTTACATATTCAATACTTTGAATAGGGCCTCAAAATTATGTAGTTCTCCCCTATGTTTTTTATTGTGTTTTCATAATGATTCAAAGTGTGATAAGTAATTATATGTACTAACATATATTGTAAGTTAGAAAATATAGATAGTGGGATGTTCCTTTAGTAATTTACACATGAGGGGATAATTCTCATATGACGAATATGGAAATAGTAATTAATATTAAAATTTTTCTCACTTTAATGCTTCATTGAGTGTTTTTTGGTATGTTATCTTATGAGTTCCAAATATTTTCTTATTGAGGTACAAATGACCATTTATCTTGTATATATACCAATCCATTTTAAAAATATATTTCACTAAATCACTTAGGCCAACCATAACCATACATTTAATTTTAAAATTAAATGAATTTTTGGTACTAGACACTTAATGTGAAAATGGATACCTATTTTGATGTAGGTGTCTAGTTGGGATGCAATTGTTTGAGAATATAGAAGATAAGTATAGATCCAAAATTGGTAGAAAAGGATAATGATAAATTTTAGAGCATTTTTCATATTATATAAGACTTGGTCAATATAATAATGGTGGTTGAACTAAGTGATATTAAATTTGGCACAAATAGATAGTGAATACAAGCCTTTTGGTAGAGGGAAGGTCTTAGAAATGAAGGGTACAACCATAATAGTGGTTTGTCAAATGTATAATATTGATGTGATATATAATTTAGATTTAGTGTCTACACCATTTGATCTTGATTTTGAATTGATGCATCATAAGAAATAACACCATCATGGGTTGTTGTTATTGAAATTCATTCTACATATTCACCTCTATCTATTTTAAGGATTATTTTAACATCAAAATTCATAAGAGAACTAAAAAGGTGGACTGATTTTCTATCATTCCATTTTATAAGATATAAAATATTGATATGTATGCCAAATGTTTCACCATAGAATTATATACATTTTACTATGTCTTTTTCAAGTATATTTATTACTTTTCACTCTAAAAAAACATTTATTTTAGGTGAACAACAATGCATCAACTTGGTTAAAGTTACTCTGATCTTAAAATTGTGTTCACCATCCCATATTGATAGATAGCCTTCTAATTGATTAGTCCCTCTAATTTTTAATGTAAATCCTATTTTTTTGAGACACATATTTTATTATTGGAAAATTTATTTATGTCATGTTGTAGTTTATTTGATCAATTGATGATATACTATTTCACCTTCTTAAAAATTACAAAAATATTCATAGATATGAAATTGTCTCCACTAATTACTTTGACTTGCTATACATGAATTATAAATTGTTCATTTATTTAGGCATTAGTTTTGGAACATTAGTGTCTAAGAGACATATATATACCAATAAATTTAAATCTATCTTTAGGACTAATATATTTGGTGTCTTGAAAATCATCATTGTATCCCTCTTCCATAACACTTTCAACTTATGAAACATGTTCTAAGGCAGGTTGTTTATGATGAACACAAAAAATTGGTATGGATGAATTTTCATGTTTTTTCACTTATTTGACTTCATAAGGGATAAATTAAATATTATTATTTATTTATACTAATGTTTAAAAACCATAATTTTAATAAAGAAAATTTAATTTCCCATCTAATGTAATGCTAACATTGATAACATGCTTGCCTCTTCCCATGTCTTTGGAATGTAGTTTTCACCAACTTAGATACAATATACCCTATATAATTTTTTTTCCTTTTAATATTAATTTGACATGCTTACTTTCATCAAATACATTAGACATTATCAGCTACCAATATATGAAACTATGAATGACATAGAAAAAAATTTAAATTCTATTAAATGCTATGTGAAATAAAACACAAATTAATGAAAAAAAATAATGAATTTTAATTTTATATATTTATTAATGTCATTTTAATTAAACATGATAGTGAGGTCATTTATGGACTTAAATTATTGTAATTTTCAACATCATTCCACACCTTACCTAACGTTGTCACATAATCACCTCACCTCAAATGGTTACTATTATACACACCACCTCATTGTGCTAAGCTTAAATACCACACCATGATCATTTTTGTTTTTTTAAAATCTAGGATTATATGTATAAATTTAGTTGGTGAATGGATAAACTATGGAATTTTTTTATTGATTGACATTTATTTATAATAAAGTATTTTATTCTATAGATGATAATTTGAGAAATTACTGCTTTTTTATTTTTAAACATGATAGGGATCAAAGTTTATATATAAATTAGTGTTTTTAATTAATAACATAGCATGGATGATTAAAACTAAGGGGTTATTTATAGTATAAAAATAATTAATTAGAAAGATTTAAGATTTCATAGACTGATATGATTGTTTAGTCAAATTCTTGTTTTTTTAGGGTTTATTGTTCACTCCAAGATCTTATTCCAAAATAATCATGAGATTTAGTATTTTAAAATAGAATAGTAGAAACAATGATGTACTTTCATCCTCAATTTTATGACTAATGTAATATAGGTATACACAAAATATATTTAAACATTATTAATTACTGATGCTTTCTCTCTTGCAAGAACATGTGGAGTCTCAATCTCTCTGAGTGAATTCCTTAAAGGGTGCATAGGGAAATGGGTGGGAAGACAATTGGTAATTCAAAAGATTATTTTCCCTATACCACCACTTGAAACCAACACAAACCTCTATTATACACATCCCTAGGCTTTGACACCTGCTTTGCACACTCCTCTAAGCAATTAACCACCTCAAACAATCCCTACCTAAGACAAAAACTCTTCTTAAATTTAACAAAACAAAGTTAGCTGGGGATGACTCCATACTTAAAATATATGAGCATGTTATGGGATTAGGTTGGTCTCATATGACCTAGACTAAGACTTAACTACTTTATTAAATTAAAGATACAAGTCAATAAGATGGGCTTTGTTGACTTATACTTTAGAAGAGTTTAGGGTTAGATCCAACTATATAAAAACATCATTTTTCATCATTTTATGAAAGAAGTTAATCATTCAATTTTTCTTCTTTACAATCTACTCTTCCAACATTCTACTTGAGGAGTGATTACTTAGGGTTTATAATTAGAGACAAGAATATTATCTTATGGAAAAGTTTTGTATGCTTAAGAGAATTCATATAACCTAGAGATGAGCTATCTTAGTGATACTTACAAACCACAACAAATATTTGAAAATACCCATTGGCCAAGGGAGAGATTGAGTCTCTATGGGTTCATATTCAAGGTAAGTATCTATACCTCTTACTCCTTTATTTTAATATATAAAAGTAGAATAATTAATGGATTTCTAATGTATTTATCTCTCCATGAATTAAGGTTATATATATATATATATATATATGTATGTATATATATATATATATATATATATGTATATATATATGTATATATATATATATGTATATATATATGTGTGTGTATATATACATATATATATGTGTGTGTGTATATATATATATATATATATATATATATATATAAACATAATTATAATTCCTCTATGCATGTTTAATTTTATTCTTATTAACCCCATTTTGCATGACAAGATTTGGTGAGAATTAGGTTAGATTTTATTTTAATTTTTCATTTTATTTTGATATAAAAGCATAGGACCTAACTAGGGTTATTATATGGTGTTTCTTGATTATATGCTTTGGAATTCTCTATAGTGAATTGTTATGGTAAGGGACTCCTTAGTAAAGTATAGTGGATCCATATTGGTCATGACCCTTATTGTCTAAATGTACCAATAAGTAGAAGGACTAGTGTAATTTATATTGTCCAACCTAAGATTGATTTTTAGATCATCTTTACTTTCCATTGTATACATTATAGTGAGCTTGATGTGAATCTAACCCTTGAAGGGTTTCCTTCACACCTTAGTTTATTATCATATATTATATATTTTTATTTTTATAGCAATATATCAATTATATTAATATAGTATAGCATTCTATGCACAAGTTTAACATTCAATCACTACCATTTACTTTGTATTTCTCTATGTAGGTTGTCTTGAATAGTAAGTAACTTGATTGATTAGCTTGAATCAATTCACTTATTTACATACAAGTTTTTATCCTCTATCAACTTAGTCAGCTTTATTAGTAGAATAAAAATCATCATCAGAATAACACATTATAAAAATAAAAACTTTATTATCTTAAAATAATATTAGGTTCATTCTTACCTTCTTAGTCATTTTTTAAATTCATTTATAGTCATGTTTTTCATGGTTTCAATCTATATAACTTTAACCCTATAATGAATTGGGTCAACTTGATCAACATAGTTTTTTAACTTGTTTTCTAATCTAGAAGACTCAATTGATCTATTCAACTATTTTATTTTAGACCTTATTTATATAAACAACATTGAACCCATCAATTTTTTCTATATTATTTGCATACAAGATCACCTGAACCAACTCTATACTCTTCAAAACAAAGGAAGTAACCTATCTTATTATTAATTAAGTCATTTTTTATTTTTGTTTCTTATTAATTTAGAGTAACACATATAGACTAAATAGGAGGTTTTTAATCCATTAATTTAGTCACACTATTTTTTTCACACACTTTTAAACCATATAACATAAAAAATAATTAACCAACATATACCCAAGGTCTACCTACTTAGATTTCATCACCAGGGGAGAATTTGAATTTATTTTTTAGTCAAGTGTAAATATGTGTATGATGGTATATATTGGAAAAGCCCTAACACTCTTATCAATGTGGGATTATGAAGTGAGGGGGTAGGCCCCAATACCATGATAATGCCATCACCAATTAGATCCCTTTTAGACTCAACTACCTAAATCCATACTTAGATTCATTTTCTTGCTCCTTCATATAGCCAACTCTCTATCACATTTATTTCAAAAATTATTATAACTTAAAAAATTCAAGAATGAACATTTAGATTAGTAATATCATCTTTTATTATTTACTATTTGAAATTTTAAGCTATATTACAAAACTTGTATCAGCCAACATTGGTGCAATATTTGTGTTGTGTGACATAATTGGATAAACTAGATCGATATAATCATTTATGTGTTTATTTCAAGTATTATACACAAAAAAATAGACTATCTACATTCATAATTATCAAAACCTATCTATACCCTCAAAACATAATTGATCTACTCAACTATGTCTCTTATAGTTTATGTCTTTCTATAGGACATAGCCATGTCAGATGTAGTGTCTTATAGGTTGGTCAATCTTATTTTACACAACACATATTTGACTAACCTAACTATGTCCTTTCCTCAAATTTTTTTGTTGGTCTTCCCTCTATAATCTATCATCAGAGTCAAGTTTTTACCTTTTAGCTAATACTATTTGGTATTTGCTAAGTTTGATCATAATTTCCATCTCTAATTTTTGATCTCATATTCTTATTTCAAGAATCATGAAATTCCTTATCAAAATATTTTTGTACAACCTTAATCTATTATGATGGTATATGTGATGTTATTTTCTTCCTACCTTTACTACCCAAGAGGAATTTCACTCTTGGAGTGCCTTTCATCATCCCTCATCTTTGGGCTATAATATGGTCTAAATCACTCCAATTAATGACATTGATGGATCAGATCAATTTTACACTTCTTAAGATATTTCTTTCTTTAAATCACCTTATTACACTATATGGGTAATTAACACAAGCTTAACTAATAACCCTATAGGAAATATTCTAAACACTAATAACTCACCTCCTAGAAATACTCCACATAGCAATCCTCCCCCTAACACCAATTCAGGGAATGTTCCTCCTACCAATCCTAATAATCCACTATTAAACATTAATAACCCAAATCCACCAATTGATATCACTCAAATTCTTGAACAAATAGTGTAAAGAATTAACATTATGAAAACATTTAATACCTCTCAATTGATGTAAATGAAACATAATTTGTTAAACATGGATAATCAACATCCTATTCTCCTTCCCCAAAATAACCAAAATTTCATCCCTCCACCTCTTAAATATTTTATGGGAAATATCATTCCTTAACCCCTTATGCATAACAAGATGCTCCAAAATATTCAAAATGAACCTTTAGAACCTTCATTGTTTATATTGATATTTTAAATATCTCTCAAACTATTAAATATAATGGGAATAAAGACCTTGCATGTTTCTTTAAAGCATTTGGTAATATTTATAAAAAATGGATTCAAACTAATACCTTCATCACTACTAAAATTTTAGTCAAAAAATTCATAGGTCACATATTGGAATGGTATAATCAACTTCCATAACATTTTATTATGGAAACTTGAGGATTTAGCCAATCCTTTACTCAAGGAATTTCAACTCAATGATCTTCCTAAAAATTGTTTTAGCCATTTCATTAATGCTAAACAATCCCTTTCTAAATGATCTCATTATTTCATTAAACATTGAAAATCTTTAGCTCACAAATATGATCACAACTTGACTGATGATAACTTTTTCAAACTCTTCATAGCCACCTCAACACCTTCCCTTCAATACAAGGTTTCAACCCCTTCTCCCTAGAAACTAAATAATGTTATTGATCAAGCTAAAAGGGAAGACTTTATTATGAAATAGTTTGATCCAAACATTAAAACCATCAAGGGATATTTCCAAAACTCCACTAATACAATCACTAGTAATCCTCCTAAAGAAAACTGGGAATGGCTAAAATGGATAATCCACAAGCTTTCCATCCACCCCTAACTATTTAACAAATGAAACAAATTTTATCGCCTTCTAAATCATTTACTTACACCAATAATCCACCTACATGGTATGATCCTAACATAATATTTTGGTTTCATGCCAATTTTGGACATTCCCATGAAACATGTGGGCTTACCAAATTTGTTATTTCTTTTATGTTAGGATATACATTCATTCATGATGTTATGATCAAAATATGTCATCATGATTATGTTAAAGCCTCTCAAAATAAATAATATTCCAATCCTTCTTCCTCTAACAATCCAAAAATGTTTAATACCTCCAACCCATAACATTCAAACAAGGATATCTATGTAATTGATGTTGATTATGATCAATATTATATAAATTCTTAATATGTAAATGCAACTAAAGTCAATTATCAATGTAAACTTGCCCATAAATATATCATCAAAAATCCAAAGAAACTATCAATTTAAGAATAAATTATCAAAGAAACCACTACCACTAACATACCTTCTGACATGAATGAGGAAATAGTTCCTCAATATGAACCTCAAACTACTTCTCTTCCTACTAAAAACATTTTACCCTCCAAGCCTCATGTTGGTTCTTCATCTTTTAAATTCCACTGTAATTTATTAGAGGAACTTAACTCTATGCCTTGTAAAATACCTCTAATGGAACTCATTTATACTTCACCATATCACTATACATTATTAATGTAACAATTAAAATTCATTAAATAACCTCTTTTCCTTGAAGTAAAACAAACTCTTCAAGATCCTACACTGATAGAAGTACACAATATTGAAACAATTTGTTCATCTTCCAAACTTTCCATAGAATTCCTTGAATAAGTTATGATCAATGGTAAAAATTCTCTTTTGATCTGGTGACCCACCTCCCTTAATTAAAATAATAGTTAATACCACCCTTATTTTAAATTCTTAGTATATGAAGGGTTAGGAATTAATGTTACATCCCTTTAGATGATTCAACAACTTGGGTATAATGAAAACCCCTTTGGATGATTCAAGGACTTGGGTATAATAAAAACCACCTCAAATAAACTCATCTCAAATGTCATGGATTTTAAAATATGAATAAAAAACCACTTGGTTGTATTTGGCTTCCTCTCACTATTGGACACAGGACCATATGTACCAATCTCCTATGTAATATACCTAGTAGGAGAATACAATGTATATTTGGGGTGGAATAGAAGAATGTAATAGTATTATGAATAGTGATAAATAGTAATGTCATAGAGTAATAATATTTCATGCATATAATATAAGAATTGTATATATTAGATTAGTATAAATAGAGGGGCATAGTCCATTCTAATATTATCCAAGAAAAATATTTCAATTAGAGAATATGTTTTAATAGGGAGGTAACCCCTTCAAAGTGGTAAGTGATTATTTAGTTATTCCTTCCTACAAAAAAAGAATAAAATATTAATACATATTAATTATTTGTAATCATTTTGTGTATCTGAGATATTAGGTTTTTAACATCTGGTATCATAGCTCTTTCTAAGGTCATTTCCATGATATTCGTTGTAGGAAAATTTTAGAGCTTCATTGCATCTTGTGGCTTTTCAAAAGTTATATCTAAATATTTTTATATTTTCCTAGTCATAATATATAGCCAAAATATGCAATTTAAAAATTCATATTTATATTTTTTGTTAATAAACACAACTATTCTTTTACATATAACTCTCTAATGGGAAACAATTATACCAAACCATTTCTAGGGTTTATGCAACTTGGTGTTATATTTCCTTAATAGTTTGAATTTTTAAATTTTGCTTAGAATTTTTAAATTTATTAGATATTTAGTAACTAATTATATAAAATTTAAAATGTAAAAAAAAACTTGACCACTATTTTACATATTACACTCAAATGGGAAACAACTACATCAAAAGTTTTCTAGGTTTTGTGTGAATCATTTATATATTTTTAGAATAGTTTGAAGTTTTGAATTTAATTAAGTATTATATAATTTATCACATTTATAATAACTATTATTTGTATAAAAAAATCAAATTATATTTGTTTCACTCACTACTATGAAAAAATATAAAATAAGTTTATTACTTTCTAAAGTGAATGCTACTTTGCATAAATAAGCACTACTATGCATACTAATTTTGATAGATTAAATAATCACTCCCATATACTAACACATTATGTTGAGTAAATTAATAAAAAGTTTAATTGGGATAAGAACTATAAAACATGGTATGATGATTTATTTCATTTACTTGAAGCATAAGAGATGGGCATAACTACATGGCTAGATTTGGAGGATTATTGTAACACATGGTATGCTGATTTCCTTCCTTTGGTCATGACTAATTCACAATTAGATGCACACAAGAAATCACCTAAGCATGGCACCGATCAGATCACATTGGCTATCGATGGTTTGAAAATAATTACAGTCTTTGTTGTGGTTAACTTCTCAAAGAATAATTTATGCAAAGACTAATGATAAGGGGGATGCCATGTATCCTCAATTAGATCACCAGACAACCTATTTTTTGTAGCCTCATTATCACTTTGATAAGTTTATCATCATACTTCAAATTTCACTTTAATTTTTGTTTATAGTGATCATGTTCACACTATTGATGTACTTATTCATCTCCAAGCACAAGAGGAAGAAGTGGAAGTAGAAAGGGATGAATGGACATGCCTCCATCTAGTCTTCTAAATATTTTTTATATGTAATTATTCTGATGTTTTTATTGTCAAACATGTCGAGGGGGATGTAATTTAATATACCTAGTAGGGGAATATAATGTATATTTGGGGTAGAATGATGGAATTTAATGCTGGCATGAATATTAATGAATAATAATGTCATAGAGTAATAATCCCACATGCATAGAATAGAAGAATGGGATAGATTAGAATAATATAAATAAAGGGGTATGGTCTAATTTAATATCATCCAAGAAAAATATATCAATTAGAGTAAATGTTATGATAAAGAGGTAGCCCCATCAATGTGGAAAGTAGTTGTTTAGTTATTATTTATTGTTAAAATAGAATAAAATATTAATATATATTTAGTATTTGAAATTATTTTGTGTATGTGAGATATTATGTTCATAACATCATGGTTCTTGATTTACCATTATCTTATAATCAACTCATAGGTCACCCATGGACACAACACATGAGGGATATTGACTCCTCAAGTAGTCAATGTATCAAATTTATCCATAATATAAAACATTATAAATATGAGGATGATCATAATCCATGTGTCCTCAGCTACCCAACCCCAAATCTTAGTATCAAATTCTAACCATTCCATAAATTAATAGTGCACCTCTACCTTAATCCATTAACATAAATCCATATTTTTAAGTCACTCTTATCAATTATAATTATGATGAGCCAAATGACTTGAAAAACATTTTCAATACTACTATGTTACCACCTTATATTTTGTAGTGGTTTCCTCCTTTCTTACCACATGATCGTACCATCCCTCACATCAATGAGATCACTAAATTTCTTCCTTCATGTAATTTACATGAGGTTTCTTACATATAATATGAATTCACATGTAATTAACATGGAGTGGATAGGCTATTTATAGACCCTTTTACCATATCACCTCATAAATTTAGTGATCTAGGTGTATCTCCTTTTGATTCTCTTATAGAGACACATGCATGTTACCATCTCTCACACTTATGATGAAAACTATATCATGGCTCAATCTCAATCAATAGACTTGGACATTTAACACTATCAACAAACCTTAGCCAAAATAAATGATTTTAAATGTGATGTCCATGTAATTTAAATTGATAGTAAGTTATAAATGGAAGGTCATGTATCTCTAATTAATACTCTACTTCTTAATACCCCTTCAGTTGTTAAGCAAATCTTACCTCTTGAACCTTCAAAATTTCTAAAACCTTTTATACCTTATATATCAAAAATAAATCTACCAAATATCCTTCCTTCCAATTATTCTATAGATACAACTAAGGATATCCCCATCACTTTGACTACATCTCCATTTATAACATGGTAAAATACACCTATTACCAATATGGTTGACTCCAACTAACCTTTACAAATAATTCCATCTACACCCAAAATAACCCTTGATGCTAAGGTAATAGATGTATGACAAATACATTCTAAATATTATTTACATGGTAATAAAATCATTGATCTTGAATTAGATGTGGAATATTATGGACCCTTACCCATGCTCCCTAGCAATGAATCCATAATTGAGTTACTCCATGATAGATAACCTCAACTCCCATGAAAACATCACAAACTTATAATTTTAAAATGAAAATATCTTTGTCTTAATAAATTCATTTATATCATGAACCCTAAAATAAATTCTATTTCTTCTCTTCCCAATGTTCCATATCATTTCTAAGATGGAAATGTTATGATCATTGAATAAAATATAAGACAGAATATGGTACACAATCATGTTTATGACCCATAATTATTTATAAATAACTTACACTAACCTAACATGATAAATTTATCCTATCACACAATAAGTATCATGAAAAAATTTCATGTTCATATGAGGACATGCCCTGTATCGATCCTAGTATTTTAATGGATAATATCATCAAATACCCAAATGTAAAACTCATATAACATAAATAATATAAACTTACACCCTATTCCATAAATAGATTACCAAACCTTTAGATTCCAAATTTATTGAATCTATTGACTATTTTTAATGGGTGTCAAACATTTTTCCCATTCATATAAAATTCACCATGGTCATTTGTATATACATTAATTTTCACAATCTTAACCTTGCATGTCCAAAAGATAATTTTTTGTTACCTTCAATAGATGCCATCATATATTATACTATTGGATATAAAATATTATCACTTATGGATGTTTTTAATGTTAAAATAAAATTCATGTATCCCCCAAAGGCCAACACAAAAAAGCATTTATTATGGAATGGGTCACCTATTGCTATGTCAAAATGCCTTTCAACCTTAAAAATGTTGGATCCACTTATCGACGTGCCATGACTCACATTTTCCATAATATTATACATAATATTTTATAAACTAATTTTTATGACTTCATTTCAAAATAAAATAGTCACATAACACATCTCACTGATTCAGTTATCATTTTTTATCGATTAATCAAATACAAAGTTAGACTCAACCCATATAATCATGTATTTGGCATCAGATCTGGTAAACTTCTAAGGTTCCTAGTATATTTTCACTATATTTGTGTCAATCCCAAAAAATAAATGATATATTAAACATGCCCATTCCTTATTCCATTCTTAACATTAACACTTACCTTGTCAATATTGGGTCAATCCAACAATTCATCCCAAAAATGGCTTACCACATCTACTATGTTAATTCCCTTTTCAAAAAAGTAAATTATCTAAAATGGAATAATTCCTATAATAAAAACTTTGATAACATGAAAAAATATTTTCTCCATCCTTCTACGCTCTGCCCACCTTCCAATGATCATTATTTTAATTTTGTACACCTCTTCTACTCCCATATCAGTTCAGATAATGATTTCCCAACAAGATGATACTAATAGAGAATACACTATTTAATATGTTAATCAAGGCCTTATTTAATATAAAAACATTATAATAAACTATAATGTGACTACCTTATTTCTAATAATGGTGACAATTTCAGAAGTAAGGACATGAGATAATTATGTGTTAAGTTTAAAATTTTCCAAAAACATTACACACATTATATACATAATACAATGGCCAAATTGAGGCCACTAACAAAATTATCAAATTAATTATAAAAAATACCATCTTTTAAACCTTCACAATTGGAATCTTCACTTATATCCCAAACTTTGGACCTATCGTATTAATATGCGTACTACCACCAAGGCATCACTATTCTCGCTAGTATATGGTTATGAGTTTGTCTTACCACTAGAAGTCACACTCTGATCTTTATGTATATCTCTTCATGGTATAATTCCAAATGAAGAGTTACATGAAGATCACCTTCATTCCCTATAATTTCTTGATGAAAACTATCTAGTTTCTCTCTAACATAATCATTAATACAAGGCTCACATCACTAGCCAACATAATCAAAAGTTTAAAGTCCACACATTTAATGCTGGTGACCTAGTCCCTAAATTAGACTACACCCATGATAATAAGTCAAATATTCCCAAAAATTGTGATGGCCCTATTTATTTAAAGACATCTTTGGTCCTAACACCTATCACTTACAAACTAATAAAGGTCATGTTTTCAAATAACCCACTAATGCACAAATTTTTAAGTAATATTTTGCTTAAAAATTTCCCTTCTTATCATATTTATATATACTATCCTAATAACACTTCATAAAGGACTCTTCCATGTATCTAACCCTTTGAAATTATACACAAACCTTGGTCCCTTCCTTTGGTTCTTGGGTTTCTTTAATTCATGTGTTGCATTGAATACTGTGGATAGGACACAATTTTCCTAATGAATACATTTACCTTTACTACATCAATTTTTCATACAAGTTTGTTATTTTACCATACATTTTACACCCACTTGGACTTTTATTTTGTGAGTTATAGTGTAACACCATAGATAGGGCTAGGATTTCCTCACAAATATTAATTTTCACATCATTTTAAACCCACTTGGTTTTGTTTTTTGTGATTTGTAGTGTAATATCATGGATAGGACTAGGATATCCTCACAAATACAATTTTTTTGTTTTTTTCACCCACTTGGGTTTCTATTTTATGAGTTGTAGTGTAAGACCATAGATAGGACCGATCTCTCCTCATAAAATCTACATATTATTTCAAATATTTTTACTCAACTGAGTGTGATTTTTAGAATGTTAAGAAATGGTTACAAGTTTATGATCCTATATTCTCAGCTTCAATTTTTGTTTCATTTGTAGATAAAATTTTTACCACAAACTATGTTAGCATGTCTCCCTATACTTACATACATTCTTATGATAAGGAATCATACTTACCTATCATTGTATCCATTTTCACATTGTCATATTTTTCATGATTTGAAGTAGTCCAAATTATTTCATGTTCATTCCTCTTGGTTTCCCTTTCTTTCATTCCATTTTGGATAAACTAAGGTTAAATTCAAGATAACAATTTTATTTCACATAAATAAACAAGACTCTTAGAAAACATGCTCTATAAGTTATCTTTCTTAGCAACCAAGTCCAATGTTTTCAAATGATAGACATTCTAGAACCCATGTTTGGTTCTTTGAGTACATATAGATGAGAAATAGAAAAATCCATCAAAAGTTAAAATCCAAATTATTTGAAACAAAAGTTAATGATCAAAAGGAAATTAAAAATCAAAATGTCAACATCCCATTATAATACATTATTTATAGCACATTTTATATATCCAATCAAATCTCAAACTCCATAGTTGGCCTCATAATAAAGCCAACATCCATTAGGGAATGGTAGGCTAGTGGATTGGGATAAGATAATTAAAAATAATATATAATGATATCTAATTTCTCATGAAATCACCCAATCTTAGTAGTAGACTAATGGCTCTATAAGGGGTCTTGAAGAATGGGGAACACATTATGGGAAGGTATGCCCATTTTAATTTTTCATGCATTTAGCCTTTAAGGGAGGATATTCATAATTAATTTGTAAACCCAATATTTGTGTGGTTAGGAGAAGTTATTCAGATTCCTTAATGTCAAAAGTCCTCTTATTTTGAAAAAAAAATTAATTTTAGTGTCTTGACTTATATAAAGATTTTTTATACATTATTTTCCCCTTCATTTACCCCACCACCCATTTCATTTCCCCCTTTGATATGAAATTTTGATTCCAAATCTATTTTCAAATTTATATATTCCCTCTTCTTCACATCTTGCAACATTCTAGAATTACTTTTTTCTATTTTTACCTATATTTAGAAGACAATACTATGCTTTAGTGGCTGGATTATTTTATTTACTTCATTGCTTTACATCTATATAACTGCATTGGTTCATTTGAAAAATAATTCATTATCATTGATTTTTTCAGAAAACTATGTTCACTTCTATATTTATCACTTTTTCCATTATTTAGTGATTTTGGATTGTTAATTCCCACTCACCAATGTTATTTTCTCTTTCATGTACTTTTTCCATTGATGATTGAGTAAGGATTTTTAATACTCACTCATCAATGTTATTTTACCATTTTTTTCAAAAAAAAATTAAGTAAGAATTTTTACTACTTTAATTTGTTTATTTTAGCATTGTGTTGCTATGTTATTTTCCTGAAGCACCATTTCATGTTACACCTATATGAAACATGATGAGATTTATGTGGGACATATGTATACACATAATATTTTTAAACTTTATCAATTATAAATTCTTTCTCTCTAGCAAGAAACTATTGAGTCTAAATCTCTCTAAGTGCACACCTTAAAGGGTGCACTAAGAAAGGTGTGTGTAGACCATTGGTTCTTTGTAAGATTATTTTACACTATAATACCATTTTAAACCAACAAAAACCTCTATTATATAATTCCCTAATATTTGAAACCCACTTACACACACCTGCAATCAATTCACCACCTCAAATTGTCCCTATTAAGCCAAAACCTCTTCTTAACTTTTATCAAACAAAGACAGCCTAATCCAACACTATACCTAAAATATATAATCACATTACAGGATTAGGTCAGCCTTGACCAGCCTAATCTAGGATTTAATTTATTTATTAAATTAAATATATAGGGTTGATTGGGATGACTCTTTCAACTAAATATTTATAAAAGTTTAGGGTTATATCTAGTTATATAAACACATCCTTTTCATCATTTAAGAGAAGATTTTAATCATTAAATTGTGATTCTTTACAATTTATTCTTATACCATTCTAATTAAGGATTAATTTCTTATTGTTTATACTTGGAGACAAGAATATTTTCTTTTGGAAAAATCTTAGATGCTTAGGATAAGTCATATATCATAGATCAGACTTATCTTAGTGATCCTTATAAACCAAAACATCTTGTAAAGCACTAATGATCAAAGGAGAGATTGAGTCTCAACTTGTTATTCTTCAAGGTAAGTGTCTTTAAATCTTACTTATCTATATTTGTATATATAAGTATCATAATTAATAAATTTTGAATGTATGTATATCTCCATGAATTAGGGTTATATCTATATTAACTGAATTATAATTCTTCTATACATGTTTAATTTTATACTTATTCCACCCATTTTATGCCATAAGCTTTGGTGAGCACCAGGTTAGATTTTATTTTAATCTATCATTTACTTATGATATGAAAACATGTGACCTATCTAGGGTTATCATATGGTGTTATTTTATTATAGGCTTTGAAATCCTCTCTAGTGATATGTTTATGGTAAGGGACCCCTTAGTTAGATCTAGTGGATCCATATTGGTCATGACCCTAATTGTCTAAATGTGCCAAAAACTAGAATGGATAGTGTGATTTATCTTATTCAATTTAGGATTGATTTATAGATCAGTTTCACTTTACCTTGTATAAAATATCATCCTAATGCACAGTTGTAGGTATTTGGCTTCATAATGGAGCCTGCATAAAATAATCTTTAAGAGATTTAGTGTGACCACTAGTGGTTCAATTATGATTATTTGTGAGTTAATTAGTTAATTACTTGAGTCTGATACTAATATCCATGTACTTTACCATTTTATAAATTAAAGGTAAGGGGTAGTTCCATATCTAAAATAAACACAAAAAGAGGGAAGAGTAAGGAAGGAAAGAATGTTTCCAAATCAAGATGAGATTAATGCTTCAACAATAGAGCTAAGTGAATCAACCACATTTATACCACTATGTGTTGAGTTTCACCAAAGGTTTTGACTCTAATATCAATATCAATATTAGAAGTCCATATTAAATAAAACTTGATTTATGAACCCTTACTAAATATCAATATTAGAAGTCCATAGTAAATAACACATAAAATTCCAAGATAACTTATAGACTTACACATAGGTTACCAAAAACATAAATAAGATGAAAGGAGTTCAAAAAGAGATTATAACAAACAAACACATCATAACCATTGCATTCATAAAATGGCAAAGCCTTAAAATAGTTATATGAGAACTAACATTCATTTAAAACTAAAATTAGGGATGTTTTGACAAACAAAATATGCATTACATAAAATTTAAAATTTCCTTCATTAAAGATTAAAAAAATATATTATAAAGGTATCGATCATGGCCAAATTTATGTAATACAAAAGGGTGAAATAATCTATAGGTGAAATCTTGGCTTGATTTTTACAACACTTTTGAGCTAAAAATTTTCCACCTAAAAAATACAATACAATTACATATTTATAGATAAAAATGGGATTTTCCCCTAAGTATAATCATATTCTCATCTTGGGCCATGATAGCCACTCCTTATAGTTATTAATACATAATTCAAAAAAGGGATAAAACCTCCTTGATTTGCTTCAAAAATATTTTTAAGGGGACATCAAATAATATATGTAGGTGGAATAGACAGGCTAGCTCCCAACTTCTTTAACTTTGCTTCTTTGGTCTCCAGTGCATCTACCATAAGGTTAAACTCTAGGTCTAGCTTGGCAAGGTTCATGTTTTGGAGGCTCTCTGATTATCATCTCTACCTAGACCATGAGTCATTAGTATACCCAAAATGGAGCCTCCATATACAACTAGACATTGAACACCTTGTTGATGCTCACTATGGATTTGGTTGAGATTTTGAGAATAGACTATGATCCCACTTTGTTTACCTTGGCCACTTTTCTCCTTGTAACCTAGTAAAACTAAACTAGGTAGACTTCAAATTAGCCTTTGTTTAATAGAGTGTAATATGTATACACATAATATTTTTAGATTTTATCAAATAATGTTGTTTTAGATCTTATAGGAACCCATTGAGACTTAATATCTCTAAGTTCATGTCCTAAGGGGAACACTAGGAAATGGGTGGGTAGACCATTAGTGCTTCACATGATTATTATCCCTTATTACCACATATTACCAATCCAACCAGCTTCTAAAATGATTCCCTAAGCTATTACTCCTCCTTTGTAAACTCCTACAATTGTTTTAATCTTTCCATCCCTCTTTTACTCACCTTAAGTCTCTTTTGTCATTCGATTGTACAAGGTCAACTGGGTCAGTCATGTACAATTTTAGGGTACTTTTCACTTAGGAGGTAGTTGACCTTTGTCTAACCTAGCTCATGACCTAGTGAATTATTATCTAAAATTGTACAAGGTCAACTAGGTTGACCCTATGAATTGACATTTTTATAAGGGCTTAGGGTCAAATCCACCTATAAACATAAGATCATTTTTTCATTATTTCAATATAAAATCAAGAGTTATTATCCACTCATGTTTCTTTACAATATGCTCTTCCACCATTCTACTATATGAGTCTTAGCTTAGGGTTTCTACTTGGAGAATATAGTCTTGTGGATGAGCCTTGGATGCTTTGTCCTTTCTTAGTGATCCTTAAAAACCACAAAAAAATCTTTCAAATCCCCTTCATACAAGGGAGAGATTGAGTCTTGATGGGTTCACATTCAGGTAAGTATTATCTAACTTTGCTCCTCTCTTTATTAGATAGAAGTAACATAAGTATTAGTTTTGAATAATATTAATCTTCATATTCCATGTATTAGGGTCTTACCTATACTTAATTTAGATTCTACTATAAATGTTTTGATTATTTACTAACCCCTCATGTTGTCTCACAAGCTTTGGTGAGCACTAGATTAGATTTATTTTACTTGTTATTAGTTTAGGTGAAATATCAAAACCTAGGACCCTTTTAAGTTTATTTCATGATTATGTTAGACTAGAGGATTTGTAACCCTCCTTAGCATAGTGTATTATGATAAATTATCTTCTAATTAGGTCTAGTGGATCCCCATATTGGTCACGCTCTTGCTTAACAAATATATTCCCAATTGGAAGTGTAGGTATGCTCTATATTATTTGAGTTGGGATTAATTTATAGACATGATACATTTATAATTATATAAATTCTAGTGAATATGATATGAAATAACACTTTCAGGATTTGTTTAGTTATTTTTCATTATTTATATCATATATTTGCCATACTGGTTTGACTAGATTGACACAGTTCTAAATTTTGTGCACAAGTTTAACACAGTCACATCTAAATGACTCTATTCTTTTTGTGCAAATTATTTTTTCAGTACAAGCTACTACACTGACCTAGTCAACTCAATATAGGTTTTTAAACTTTCATACATCCAATCTAGACTACTCAGTTGACCTAGTTGACCCTATACATCTAAGGTACTCAACAATAGGATTTTGTAAAGCTACATCAACCTAGTCATCCTTATTAACATGATTTGAAGTCATTTATCAATGTTATTTGATATAAATCTCATTTCTTTTCATATTCAGACTCACCAAGGTTATTTTCTATCCTTTCTCTCTTTTCTTATAGTATTTCCTTTCACAGTTTGTAGTCTTTAAAATTGCCCCTATATAGCCAATTGGATCAACCCTATCAACCCAGTTATTTATTATATGTATTATTTAGATAACTAGTTCGACTCTATCAACCTTATTAATTTTCAAAAAAAATCTTCCACAATACAAAACATAAACTATCGACCCTATTCTATATTATGTGCATACATTATTGACTACATCGACACTATACCATGTTTCGAAGTTGGAATTAACATTTATATGCTAGTAATTATCTCACACTTTCATTTGGTGTTGCTTGCATGCTTATAATAGATCGCATAGTATAATTAGGTGGTTTTCATTTTACCATTTAGTTTAACTAGTTTCTATTTTATGCACACACAACCAAATCACAAAATCTTAAACAATCACTTTTAAAATTGTCTACCCACGACCAACCTACTTGGATTTCATCACCAAGGTAGAAGCCAACTTAGTTTTTTGGCCAAGTATAAACATGTGGTTAATTTTATATTATGGCTAAGAACCCAACACCCTTATCACTATGGTGTGTGAAGTGAGGGGGTAGGCCCCAATAACAAGCTTGTACCATTGCCAATACAAATCCTCTTCATCCTAAACATCTTGAAACCATATTTAGATTATTTTCTAGTTCCTTGCTTATATCCAACTTTGCATCATTTTTAAGACTATATTCTAATAATATAAATAACATTTAGGTTGACCATCTAGTTAGATTTTTATTTCTAAGTTGATTGTTTGATCTTTATTCAATTGTATTTTGTCTTGAAAAAACTTACATTAGCCAATATTGGTGTAAGGTTTTATGTTGTGTGACTCAATTGGATCACCCTCATTGATAAAATTGATTGTTTTTTTCCCTTCAGTTATTTATTTTCAAAATACTTACAAAATTATTCTTGTCTTAGTGCACAATCATTTCAATCAACACAGTCTATTATAGGCTACTTGTTTTTTCCATGTTTATTGTATTTTGTTGACCTAGTTGACCCTATACACTTTTTCATCATCTATTTACTATGTTAGGTTGACCTAGTTGACCCTATACTATTTATAAGCCATGTTTTTCTTTTCTGGGTTGACCCAATCTACCCTGTACTATTTTATGCTTTTTATGTTTGTCAATTTAGTTAATTATATTTCCTTGTTACCATTATGTTTATTTCTCTCAAGTCATAATGAATTCTCCTATTAAAATCTTTTTGGATATATTTAATCTATTTATATATTATATGGGATGTTCATTTCTCCTTCTCTTTTCTTCCCTATAGCACCATCACTCCTGGGACACCTCTTCCCCTTCTCCATCTATAACCTATAACATGGTGAAAATCACACCTCAAGATGAATTTGATGGTTCTAATCCTTTAAATACCTACCAAGATACTTCTCATATTTAAAGTTTTCAAATTAATGTGGGAGAAATTGACACAATTTCAATCAATAATCCCACTAATAATCCATCTCATAAAAACCCTCCCGCTAATACCAATTTGGGGAATGCTCCTACCAACACCAACCCACCTCTTGATACATCTCAACTTCTTACCCAATTTATTAATAAAATGAACATAATGAGAAATTCTAACACCAATAAAATGATTAATATTCAATAACATTTGATTAATATGGATAATCAACCTCTAATTATCCATCCTCAAGTTAATCCCAATTACATTCCTCCACCTCTTAGAGATGCCTTAGGTAATGTTATTCATCAACCCATAATGAATAGAAAGATGCTTCAAACTATTCAAAATGAACCTTTATAACCTATTATTGTATCCATTGATATTAGTAACATATCTCTAACTATCAAGTACAATGGGACTAAAGGCTCTTCCTCATTTCTTAAAACCTTTGGCAATCTTTACCAAGAGTGAATCAAAAATAATACCTTCACCACAACTAAAATCTTAGTCAAAAACTTTACTGGTGATGTATTATGATGGTATCACCAATTACCCAACATTTTATTTGTCAACTTGAATATTTGGTTAATCTCTTAGTTAAAGAGTTTCAACACAATGATCTTCCCAAAAAATTTATCAGCCACTTCATTAATGCTAAGAAATATACCACTAAATTAGTTCATGTCTTTATTAAAATATGGAAATCATTGACCCATAAATCTAACCATAACATTACTGATGAATTTTTTTTCAAAATATTTATCACTATTTTGACTCCTCTTCAATACAAGGTTTGAACCTTTTCTCCACAAACACTTAATGAAGCTCCTAAGCAAGCTAAACATCAAGACTTTCTCATGAAGTAATTCAAACATAATCCTAAACTTATAATTGAATATTTTAAAACATATAACAATGATATCACTAGTAATACTATTCAAACCAATCTAGGAGTTGCCAAAGCTAACGTTCCTTCATCTTCTCACACACCTCTCTCAGTTTAGAAAATGAAATAATTTTTACCACCTTCTAAGCCTTTCATTTATCCTAACAATCCTCCCAAGTAGTATGACCCTAATATATTTTGTCAGTTCCATTTTGACATTGTTTATTCCTATGAATCTTGTATATGGATCACTAAATTTTTTGTCTCCTATATGCTTGGTGATTCATTTAATAATGAATCTATGATCAACCTTCATAATCAAGAGTAGACTGTTACTTCTCAAAAGTGACAAGCTTCCAAAGCTTCTACCTCAAATAATCAAAAATATATTTATAAAATTAATATTAAACCAAACACTAAGGATGTTTATGCCATTGATTCTAATTATGACTAATATTACAATAGTTATCAATATGTTAACAATTCTAAGGTTAATTATTAGCACAAGCTACCTCATAAAGATCTTATTACCAAACCTAAGAATCTATCTTTAGAAGAATAACTTCTCAAGGATACTATAAATACTAATATATCTTAGAAAGGTCATGAGGAACCACCTCCTCCTTCTAAACCTCTAAAAATATCTATATCTTTAAAATCTACTTTACCTCTTAAACATTATGTTGGTTCATCTAAATCTCATTAGAACTTTCTTGAAGAACTCAACTCTATGCCTTGTAATATTCCACTTATGGAGTTTTTTTTTACTTGTCCCTATCATCTTAAGTTCCTTATGAAACAACTATAATAAATACAAGATCCATATTCTATTAATTAATAGCCACCTTTTATTAAATATCAACCTACCAATGTCAATACCATTGAAACTATGTGTCCTTCTTCTAAGCCTTTTATTGAATTTTTTTAAGAAGACATGATTAATGATGAAATCATTTTTTGTGTTGATGATCCACCAGTTTTCATTAAAATAGCAATTAATACTACCCTTATCCTTAAATTTCTAGTTGATGAAGGCTTTGGTAATAATTTGACATCTTTGTGGCTTATCCAAAAAATTAGTTATAATAAGGATCATCTCAAGCAAACCCATCTTACTTATCATGGTTTTGGTAAGACAATTCAAAATCCACTTTGTTGAATTTGTCTTCCATTAACCATTGGACCTAAGATTTTTCAAACTAAACTTATGGTCCTTGATTTAACCTTATCATATAACATACTCCTTGGTCACCCATGGAATCATAGAATGAGAGCCATTAATTCTTCCAGTAGCCAATGCATTAAATTCTTAAATAATGGAAAATGATAAAATCATGAAGCTAATCCTAACCCATGGAATATTCAATTTCCTAGTTATAAATCTTAGTATCATATTCTTATAATTCCTAAGATCAATAGTGTTCCTTTACCCAAGTTCATCAACATGAATCCTGATTTACAAGTTACTCTCATGGATTCCAATGATGATGAACCCAATTATTTGAAACATAATTGCAATAATACCAAGTTACCTCCCTACTTTTCACAGTGTCTTCCTCTTTATATATTACCTAGGGACCATACTATTCCTCTTATTGATGTGATTACTAACTTTCCCCCTCCATGTAATGCTCAAGAGCCATCTTTACCAGAACATGCCTTTACATACAATGATTTCATATTGTCCAACTTATTTCAATATCTTCTCATCATGTCTTCTCACATATTTAGTAATATTGTTATTTCACCTTCTAAAACTCCCCTTAACTCTCAAGCTTATACAATTTCTCCAACATATGATGACAATTATACAATGGCTCAAGCTCCATATCAAGATTTATATGTCCATCACTATCAAAAAACCTTATCTTAAATGCATGATTCTAACCAATATATGCATAAATTTTCTAAAAATTGTGAATTAGATCTTGAGGGTCATGTTCCTCTTGCCAATTCTCCACTTATTTATACCCCTTGGGTGGTAGATCAAATTATACCTTCCAAATATCTATAAATTCCAACATCTCCTTTACTACCTATTGATCTAATCATTGCATATAATTCTTCCCATATCACTAAAACCATTAATACTCCAATATTTTATGATCCATCTTCTTTGCCTACTCTTGAGATTACACTAGATGCCAAGGCAACTAATGTCTGTTAGATACATTCTAAGTGTGATCGCCATGGTAATCAAATTTTATATCTTAAAGTAGATGTTGAGTATTATGGTCCTCTTCCTACCTTGCCTAGTGATGAAGATTTTATTGAAATACTTCATGCTTGAGAACCTAAACTTCCTTGACAACATCATAAAGTTGGGAATTTTAAAAATAAAACCACTTATTTAAATAACTTCATTACTAGAATTGATCCCAAAGTAAATCTAATTTATTTTTTACTTAATGTACCATATCACTTTTTAAAAAAACAATGTCATGCTTATTCCACTCGTATTGAATATGGTAATCCATCTTGTATTTGACCAATTACTACCTCTCATAAACTCTCACCTACCAAACATGATAATTTTAGATTAATATTTGATAAATATTGTCAGGTTTTTTATTGGTCTTATAAGGACATGCCTAGTATTGACCCTAGCATTTTGGTGCATAATATCATTACTTATCCTGATGCCAAATCCATGCATCAAAAGTAAAGTAAATTTCCATCTGAGGATTCCACTTTATGTCACAAAGAAATCATCAAATTACTCAATACTAAATCTATTAACTGAGTGGACTATTCTAAATGCATTTCTAACATTATTCCTATTTATAAAAAGGTCACCATGGTCATTCACATTTGTATTTATTTCCACAATATTAACCACAATTTTCCCAAGGAAAAAAATCCTTTACCTTTGATATATGACATTGTTGATTCCACATCTGGTTATAAAATGTTCTATCTTATGGATGGCTTCTCAAGATACAATCATATTTGCGTTACCCTAGAGGACCAATATAAGACCACTTTCACCATGGAATAGGTCATGTATTTCTATGTAAAAATGCCCTTTGGCCTAAAAATGTTGGAGCCACTTACCAATAAGTTATGACTCACATATTTCATGATCTTATCCAAAAAATTATTAAAACCTATGTGGATGACATCATTGCTAAATCCAAAAGTCATACAACTCATCTATTATATCTTGCTAACATCTTTGATCATCTTCTCAAATACTGGGTTATAATCAATCCTTACAAATGTGTCTTTTGTATCACATATAGAAAATTATTAGGATTCTTAGTCTCCCTCTATGGCATCAATGTTTACCTCACTAATATTAGTGTTATCATCAACATGCCCATTTTTCATTCAATTCCTAACATTCATTCTTAGAAAAACTTGGGGTAATTAAATGATTCACCTTCAAAATCGCTTATCACATCCACTATATTAATTCTCTTCTCAAGAAATGTATCACTCTAAAATGTATGTAACCTTTTCAAAAATCCTTTGATAACATGAAAGAGTCATTGCTTCACCCACTTACACTTCATCCTCTTTCTAATGATCAACTCTTGATCATCTATACTTCTTACAAACCTATATCAGTTATGGAAATACTTGTCCAACATGATGATACCAAAAGAGAGTATGATATCTACTACATTATCCAAGGCCTCATTGATTATGAAACCTGTTATACCCAAATTGAATGTGATTGCCTCACCATCTATTTCATAGCATTAAATATTTAACATTATATGTTTTATCAAAATACTTATGTCATTATTAATTATGACCCCCTTCATTAATTCTTCTCCAAAGCCTTTCTTTGTAGACATAGAATTAGAAAATGAATGGTCCTTCTTATGGAATTTGATCTCTACATCATCACTAAAAAAGTTATTAAAGGGAAAATCATAGTTGATCAGCTTACTGTAGCTCCTATACCAGCTGCTTCTCCCCTTAAAAATAGTCTTTCAAATGATAAGATCCTCTATATTGAAGGTTTTAGTCAATCTATTTCTCTCAAAAATTATTTTAATAAATTTACTATTGATTTTGAAGAAAATAATCTTGATGAATCTATTATTTCCTCTAATCTTAATAAACCTAAATTATTCATCAAGGAGATTCCTAAAATTAATGTTAACTTGCACAAAGATACTTGGACCCTTTAATTTAAAAGTGCTAAATTCCTTCAAGGTGCTGGGGTAGGATGTATTATTACAAGTCCTCTTGGAAAAATCTTTCTTTTAGCCTTTCATTTCACATTTGATGTCACCAATAATATGGACAAATATGAATATCTAATCTTAGGCATGAGAGTTGATCTTGATTTATACATTTAATATTTGTATGCTTTATGTGATTATTAACTTAATTACCACTAAGTCAATGGTGATTATCAATGTGTTGGTTCCTAATTGTACACCTCTTTAATATGGACTTGCACACTTGAAGAAAATAGTAAATAATGACTAGAAACCTACTAGTATGTCATTATAACTAGGGAAGGGTTAGACATCAAGAATATACCAGACTGAGAAAATGACTGAGAGGTACTAAGAAAGGGTGTATGGTTAGCTCCATGCTACTTATGGCTCTATCTAGACCAGGGTGAGATGACCTAAGGGGTATCTTACTAAAATGGAGATATTATACGATTCAACCTCCATGGGGATTATTAACACAAAGAGACACAGATGTGACCTAGACACAATCAAGCTTTCACACTCCACTCAAGAAGGGTTATCACAAGTAATGCACAAATGTACTAAGTCACATTCAAGATATTGAAGATACATATGTATATTATTACATCTTTCATTTTGAAAAATCTTCAAAAAATATAGGGTTTCAAATAAAAGAATGTAATTCTAAACATTGAAACAAAAATAGTAAACACATTTTAAACATGAAATATCTCATGCATTTTCAAGACAAATAACACTTATAGTATATAAAATGTGTATTATTGTTAGGGTAGGATGAGCTAGGCAGTTAGATTATTATATAAAAATGGAAGGTGGTATGTTTTTGGCTTGTTTCAAACAATAAGGTCTCTTACAATGTTCATGACATTATCTTTAGTAAAAGATGTAGAAAATATTTTAAATACAAGCTAATGAGAAATACCAGATGGTCCCTAAAAAACTTGAGCATACACTACCACTAAAATTTCAATAAACTTTTTCCTATTGAATCTTTAGACCTAGGGTGCCCTAAAAGGTCATTTAATAACACATTTTCAAAGCTAAACTATAGAAAGGGATTTATAACCTGGATCTATGCTCAAGATGATAAACAAAAATGAACATAAACCTAGATATCTAATCAACAAGACTTGTAAGACATATTACTACACTTCATCAACAAGAAAGAGCAAAGAACCATAAGCATTTTCATTAATATTGAAAATAAAATTTACACACATAAATTATTCAAAATTCTTCCAAGCGGATAATCATGGTGAGTTTTCTATTTTGACAAGGGAGACATATAAACATGCTCTCAAATCTGGCTAATGGATATACAACTACAACCACCTTAGAAAGAGAGATAAGATATACACAGAGGAATTGATCCTAAATTTTTTTAGAACATATACTTAGAGAAATAAAATACTAATATCAATAAATAAAAACATATAAGCACCTTTGAATAGAGGTGAATCCCCCTATTTATACATTTTTCAATCCTTCTCAAATCTGGAGCTATGGGATGTAATTTGCTAAAATTGCATAACAATTTTTTTTAGTCCCATAAAGATGCTCCTAGCTATAAAATACCATTTTTATGCCAAATATTTCCATCCATTTACAATAAATCATTGTTGTAACTACATATACAGGGAAGGATAAGGACTCATGATCATTTGGAGATGATCTTGACCACTTTCTCACATAATTGGAGGGAAAAAAATATTTGAGGAGACAAATATACTTTGTCCTCATATTTAAACACCTAAATATTCCTCTTTACACATACCTAGAAGGTAAATTTCATGGTATAGGCTGAACAAACTTTGTTACCATGTGTAACTACCTAGAGATGCTGGTGAATGGTTGCCTACATAGCTAAAATCTCCTAGACAACTACCTTTCTTTTTTTTGCATGCCATAAAACAACCTATTTTTATAATGATGGCTAAAAAATTATTTGTTTGTGACATTAAAAAATTATCTATGATCATTATTATAAATATTTTATCTATAATGGGTCATGGACCTTCTTCTATGCTTCAACTCATTGTCTAACATTTGGCATGCCACATCAGATTCAACTAGGCATTCATGGGCTCTAATTTTGACTAAGTCAATTAATCAGCTCTAGTCTAGACATTTGTCAATTCCTCATGTAATCCAAGCCCTTTGAAAATAATATCTTGGTTTGCATCATTGGATCTACTCATCTGAGCAAGTGCATGCCATTGATTTTGATCTAAAGGATTGAATGCCATTGGCTGTCTATGGGTCTTATATCAAAATGGTGCCACTTGGTAGCTCTATAGGCTTTCTGCATCCTACTCTATCAATATTATTAGGCTATCATGCTCTTCTCAAGTAGTGGTCCCACATTCATTCTAGGTTTTGTTTAAAAGCCTTAACTTAATACATGTCATAAATTAGATAGTGTATACTTGAAAGAATACTATCAATCTATACGAATTTTCATGATCATTATCCTAGGACTATGCATTGAATTTTAAACCATTCCCTCACACCATTATATCTCTTCATCTAGTAAAACATGAATTTTTATATTTTAATAGATGAGATTGAGCATGATCTATTCCTACAAACAATAAAAATGTCTAAGTTTAAAACCTAAAGAACAATATAAAGCTTCAAGCTAAAGTATTTGGACTAAGATCTTATTTATGTTAATGAACACAAATAAAAATTTTAGGCCAATGTTTAGACTAATCTGAAGAAATAATAAAATGGGGGCCCATGGTTAATATAAAAGAGATATAGCATAAGGTTTTAACCTAAGGTTTTGTTGTATTAATAAATACAATGAAATTTAGGGTAAAGCCCTAGACCAAGTTAAAACATAAATAAAAAGGACCCCTTGATCTCACACTATTAAATATTGTTAGGATGGATCAATGCATGTCATTATATTTTGATCCAAAGGATCAAATGTCATTGGTTGTTTAATAGTCTTTCTAATGTGGTTACAATGCATGTCACAACTTCATTCACTTTGGGCTTGTTTTTGAAACCTTGAATTAATGTGCCCTATCAATAGGAAGGTATATGCTTAACCACATACCATCAATAAATGGGAACATGATCAATAATTATCATGAAATATATCCTTGAACTTTTCACTTTGAATTCACACCATACAATTTTGATTTCTTGAGCAAATACAAGACATCAATTGTAATTTGTTAAGTCAAAATGCGATTAGTGCCTATCGATAATATAAAATATAACTAAGTCAAAACTCAAAAATAATATAAGATAGGATACAATATTAGACCAAGGTTTTGATTCATATTAATAAATAAAAGTTAAGACCTTAAGTTAAAATTTTAGACTACGCTTGAAATAAAATAGGGCTCTACTAAATAAAAAGGACCGTGTATTAGTTTAGACCATGAGGAACATAGGCTAAAGGATCTCAAGACCTAAATGGGACCAAACATGGATTTTTAGACTAGAGTTTGGTCATGTAAATAAATACGACCAATCCTTAGTATAAAAATTTAACTAATTCTATGGAATTTTTAAATTATCTCATGTAAAAATGTTCCTTGTTATTTCAAATTCAAATAGAAAAAAATCGACTAGGATAATTGGAATTAGGGTTTTCAAGGTGATCAAAATGAACTCAACTCAGACTTTATCAAACCAAAGGATAATAAAATATCAATATTAACACTAATTTATGAAACTTAGACATAATCCATTTTCAAGGAGGGCTCCATTAAAGCTATAAATCTAAAACTCAAAAAGCCAATGCTAGCAAATTAAGATAAGATCTAAACTAGAATCATGCACAAATATGCCAACCAAACTAGGTGTGGATGATATTCAAAATAAAGAAAATGTGTAAAAATATAAATAACACCCTAATCAAGTGAATTTCCATAGAAATATGTTTTAAAATTTAGAGATTATGGTTCAGACTTACAACTAGGCTATTTATTCCACTTGATCAAGCACTATTGTTGAGACCTGGTCATGTTTAAAACAATCCTATCACATGCAAAATTAGGATCAAATACCAAAACCTTGTCATGTTTTGTGTGTTTTTTTTATTATACTTACTATTTTACATGATATGTAGAGATCAATTTCTAGACTTCATGTCTTTAACCATTAACACTCACTTACAACATGTTTAAATATTCATGAATAACCATGCTCTTAGATTATGCAAGGATTGGACATTACTATGGTAAGATCTAGGCATCCATATCCCTGATAGAGATTCCATTGGCTCCATTTAAGGCCTTGTTCCACTGTTAGCTAGGTGTCCATATCCCTGGTAGAGATTACCTGAATCACCTTTTCTTAAAAAGTTCCTTTCAAAATTTGTAATGAGCTCTTATTTTTGTATTTTTGCTTTTTATAAACCATTTTTAAAGTTCTGGAAAAGGTTAAGAACTAATTTATCTAGGTTTTGGGATTGGGTCAAGTGTCTGATCTTCAATAAATCATCCTTGGTCACAAAATTTACCCCATGTAATGAATGCTATTTAAGTGCAAGCATGATTATGCTTTAATAATTTAAACTTTCATCCTACATATACAAACCTTATCAAAATCAAGCTTAAATCAAAACAAAGCTCAATATTTTAGGTAAGTCTTAGTCTATTTATTTGTATTTGGAAATATCCCTAGAATTAAAGCATCAAGCTCACACTTTAGACCTATAGGCCTTTTACATCTATACTCCCAACTCAGAAGATCCTTCTTTGAGAAACTAGATAAAACTTGATCCAAGGAATATTTTGAAAAGACTTATTAAAAAAATAAAGAACAATACAAAATAAATAAAATAAACATGTAAAAGTACTATATAAAAATGATGGATAGGAAAAAAAGAATAAGAAATAAACAAACCAAAGCCCTATACTAACTCAAAAAAGAGCCTACCTTCAAGATCAAATGAAAATCATTTAATCAATTATATAACCTTAAAATGTGTCTACTTCCATTCAATGGCTCCCTTTTGTGAATATTATCACTTACACACTTTTGTCTCTAGTCATGATGTAGTTTGGATTCCCACCTACATTGATCCTTTGAACCCATGATCCAACACAGATGATTAATTTTTATTTGAATACTAAAATGAAATTGGCATGTCCACTATGACTTAAATTTGACATCTATGAACACATTATTTGACATCCATATGAACATCATCAATGGGTACATGACCATCAAATTTAAACCCCAATTTATAGTTATTGTGCCTTAAATTTGTCATTCACATGCCAGTCGTTTGACGTTCACATGATCATCAATGACATCTATGTGACCATCAAATTTAAGCCCTTGATATATAATTATTGATCCTAATTTTTACATCCATGTGACTATCAAAGATGTATATTTTAACATCACACTATGGGTTCCACTTTCTAATATTTCAACATGTGTCCTCTTCACATTATTTTAGAGGTTCCTTTGATTTTGTTGACCCCTACATGTCATTAGATCATTTAGTAACCCACCAAGATGGTGACAATTATCACTCTCATAGGGATCTTGGATATATTTAATGATTCAAGACTACTCTCAGATCATTTTATCATCATACTCTACATTGATGTAAATCATATGATTGTGATCCACTTACTCAATTTTGATTGTCTTAATTCAAACATGGGAAATTTCTAATTTCGAGCTCAGGACATAAAACTTAGGATAAGGACTTAGCCTAAGGTATTTGGGTGGATAAACAAATATGATGGGGTCTTGGGACACTTATGCTAAACATATAACTAAGGGACCAAGCATTACTCAGACCATACTAACAAATAAAAAGGACCAGGCTACGAGATATATAAAGGGAACCAATATGAATCATTATATTAAGGTTTGGTCATGTTAATAAACATGACCAAACCTTAGTATAAAAATTAAATTAATTCCATAATATTTTTTAAAGTTTTCCCACTTAATTTTATTTTAAATCGAAGGGTCCTAGGCTAAGGAAATTAGAACACAAGCTTCAAAGTGCACAAACATTATTTTTTCACTCATTTGTATTTTTTTTGGATAGAGCAAAGGCATTGGAGAACTAGAATTGGAAAAAAAATCAATTATTCACACTTGAAAAGGGCCCAATTACTTCAGTGTAATTTTTGTCACTAACACTATCTCTCACCTAGGGATGCATACCCCTAGAGGTGTGTAAAGAACACCAAAATGTAAGTCTAGGTGCCAATCCAATGGGCCAAAAATTCAAGACATAACAATTTTATCAATCACTCATAGAGGCTTAAAAAAATAATCCAAACTAAAAAAAAGATTATGAGGATATGAAAATGACCACATGATAGAAACATAAAAGGAAACTATATAAATAAGGCTCAAATTAGAGGAGCAACAAAGTAACAGAAGGACAAAACAACAAAACACTATACACTATGGTATATAATTTATGAACTCAATCAAGGAAATGATTCAAATGTCTACCATTGAATGGCATCTCCAATATTTCAAAATCTATATCTCTTAAGAAAAAATTATGTTCCCCAATATGATGTCAATGGAATAGGGACCCATCCACAAGGCATTAAATTTGCCATGCATTCCTTTCTCCTCATACCTGTTATCCAAAAGTAGAACCAGATTACCTACTTTGAAGGTTCTTAGAGTGACCTTCCTAGCAAATGTTTTATTCATATTATCTTTGAATTTTAGGTGTCTTTCTCATGCTTGTCTTTAGATTTCATCAATATCAATAATTTGGTTGATCCTACTCTCATAGTGGTTGACCTACTCATCATCATCTAGTTGTTGCATGAACTAATAGGTGGGAAAATATAAATTCATAGGTAGAAATACTTGAGCCCCATAAATAATCTAAAATGGTTTCTACCTATATCTCTTTTAGGCATAATGCTATCAGCCTATAAGGCAAAATTTTACTATTCACCCCACTTTTTCTTATTTGCTTCCAAAGTTTGCCTAATGATCTTGGGAAATTTTTTTTTATTAGATTCAACTTGCCCATTCCCTTGAGGTTTGTAATTAGAATCATATGTCAATTCAATCCCATAATCTTTGCATAATTCCATTAAAGGTTTAGCTTTAAATATCATATCATTGTTAATAATAATTTTAACAGGCACAAAAAATCTACAAATAATCTGATTTAGCAAAAAATACATTTCTACCTGGTGTGATTCTTTATTTTTAGGGACCCCTTGAACCCATTTTGTAAGTAGTCAATTGTAAATAGTATCTATTTATACCTAGTACTTGATGAATAAAAAATTTCTCCAATAAAATCCATTCCCCATTATCTAAATGGGCATTCAATTGTCATAAGCTAAAAAGGAAGATAACCTAAAGCTTTCATCCTCCCAACAAAGCACTGACATTTCTCACACTTTATAATTTTCTAAGCAACATATTTAAATAGTGATGGCCACTAATAACCAGCTCTTATAATTTTATGAGATATAATTTTAGGTGAAAAATGGCCACCATATACTCCACTATGGAGATATTTAGGACAATATTATGTTCTTCTATCATGCATCTTAGGAGAACCCCATCTGGATTCTTCCATTCTAATCCATTCTTAGTGAAGAGGTATTTTTAGGAGACAAAACTAAGAGTTCTTTGATTCTTATCCAATTTAGGGGGATAACTTAGATTTTTCAAGTAGTAATCAATATCTATATACCATTGAGATACATTAGATTGACTCTAAGAATCATTAAAATTAAAAATAACAATGTTTACCTCAAAAACTTGTAAATTGGTCTCAGCCATAATCTTGGTTAGACCCAACCCCCTTACTAGCTTGGTGGTCTAGATATCCATGTCATACACTTGTAACTTGTTGATGCACCTGCACTACTTGCTTGATACTTCAGTCTAAGTTAAAATGTCCTTCACCATGGTGTGTGGGATGTAGGAAATAATATTTGAACTTAGAATATATGGCCTGAATATTTTAACAACCTTTAGAAGAGTGAAAGCTTGTTTTTACATAATAGTATAGTTCACTTTAGGACCTTTCATATCTTTAGGAAATAAAGCTATGGGATGCTCATGACCATCTTCATTATTTCTTAATATGATAACAACAATAGTATTGTATGATGTAAAACAGAATATATCGAATGGATTTGTATAATTAGGGTTGGACAAAATTGAAGATAACTTTAAAGCTACCTTGATGTCACTAAATGATTTCACAGACTTATCCTCCCACTTGATAATCTAGTCATTATTCAACATGGAATTAATATGAAAAGTGATGTCGACAAAGTTAGACACAAACCTCTTTACAAAATTAATTTTCCCAAAGGACTAAATTCCTTTCTTAAATTGTGGGATAGGAACTTTTTCAATGGCTTTGACCCTTCTAGGGTCAATCATGACACCATATTTGGACACTATATGTCCCATTGACTTGGTGTTTTACACTCCAAAGTGGAACTTTTTGGATTAAGTGAAATTTTGAACTCCCTGCATCTGATCAACACCTTCTCTAAATGCTCTAAATACTCTTCTCTAGTCTTGGAGTACATAGTAATGTCATCCTAATACATAGTAATGAAATTGTTAACTATCACTATATAATCAAAATAAATAGCTCACTATAATGTTTTAATTTCATTCATTAACCCAAAAGGCATACTCATATATACATATATGCCCCAATCCATAGTGAACATAGTTTTAGACCTCTTGTATTCCTTCACCACAACCTAGTTGTAACTTGAGAATCCATCTAATCTAAACAACATTTATGATCTAGTAACACTCTATAGTAGGTTCTCCATATTGGGTAAGGGATAATTATCTTTTATATAAGCTTTATTGAAATTCTTGAAATCCACACACAAGCATAGGTCATCATTTTTATTTCTTATAGGGAATAAATTTTCAACCCATGATGAGTACTTAAGAGGTTGAATGATACCACCATCCCTTAGCTTCTTTAATTCATCCCACATCTTGGTGGCCAAGATGGGTTAATGGGTCTCTATTTCTACTTGAAAGGATTGAAATTAGGCTACAATGGGATGGTGTGCTAAAACAAGTCTTCCCTATACACTTTTAGCTCAGAATAAGATAATGTTAAGCAATCCTAATACTTCCTTAATAGCTACATGTAAGAATTATTCTCAACTACTTTTAATTGAGTACCTAGCCAAACCTTTCTTGGATTCTCATGAAAAATCAAGTTGCACTCAGTCACATCTTTTGAAATGAATGATTCTCTCAACTTGATTTTATTAGCTCCATCAAAAGATGCTTCTAAGATTACCAGTCTTCTAGGGAGCATGTTTGTATTCATTTGAATAACATCCTTCCCAAATAAGGTTTCCTTTCCATCATAAACATGAATCATGGATTCCAACTCTATGAGTTGATCATGGAACTCAAGTTCATAGTTTAGAAACCTCTGAATCTATTCATCATCATAAAATACTTACAAATGATGAACATTTTTTGGAATTGAAGGCTTGATAAGTACCTCCACTTGATACTGATAATGAGTGCACATATTTGTAATATCAAATTGAGTACCTAGCCCTACAAGTCTATCAGATTTATAGTTGAAACTCATGCCATGGTAACAAATGTTAGATTCATTAAATAATTCAAGAAAATATCAAATAAGATTATGATATTATTTTGACCTTTTATTTTTTGTAGCAAAATAACTATGAACTTACTTTACCACTAACTCAGAATCACCCTTGACAATCAAACATTTAATTCCATATTCATAGGCAATCCTTAAACCAAGTAAGAGTGCCTCACACTTAGTATTATTATTTGTGCACTCAAAGGATAGATGAAAATAAAACATGAAACATTTTCCATTGAGGTCATAGAAAATATCCCCATCTCTATTTCCAAGATTGGAGCAAGCCCCATCAAAGCACATTTTAAAAACTATACTTTTTTTGTCAAGTTCAACACCAAGAATAATAATTTGTTCACTAGTATCAATATTCCCAATAAATTTTCCAAGCTCAACACCCATTTACAACACTTCATTAAGAGAACATTTTTTATCCTTAATTACATTAAGAATCTTTATCTCTCTATAAAGCTTGACCATCTTACCATATGTGGAATGGTGGCATAATAAAGGACCATCTACACACTTCCACCCATACTATTAGCCCATTTATGTGACAACAACATCCCCCATTTAGGTGGGTAGTCTACAAATAATACATCCATGTTCAAATACTTACCAAGATGAACTACCAATTTTTTAACTAGCCCCACCTATCCAACAACTATAACTTCTCATGAGTCCATGGCATAACACTTTTTAAAGGTTGATGTAATCTTAACTCTAATTTCATTTAGGATATATAGGGTCATCATGTTTCACGACGTTCTAGAATAAAACATGTATTTTTGAAAAATTAGACCATTAATCAGTAGGGTTATATAAAATGGATCCACATTTAATTGACTTTCTACAAGTGCAGTCTCCAATTGAACCTTTAGAGTAGGTTCATCAACCTCTTTTGATTCCTCATCTTCTTTTGGGGGTGCTTGGGGTAATTATTTCATTTGTAGATGACCTTTTACCAAATTATAAATATTCAAAGGCCCTCTTCTTATGTTTAGGTAATATCAATAACTCAAAAAGTGACACAATGATATTTATTTAACTCAACACTTAAGCCATGCCACACACACTATATTGAGGAAGAGGCATATTTAGAGGAAGGGTAAAAACACCTTCAACTAGAATTTAGTCACTCAAGGTCTGAAGTGGAAGAGGATGGGGTGGATTTTACACTTTGATAACAACATTTAAAGGTGTATTGTACTTAAGATCATTTACACCCTAAGGGATCTTAGATAATATGGGAATTCTATTGCTCTTAGCAAGAGTACCTCTAGGATTAGAAAATTGGGACACGGGTGTTATCTTGGAAGCTTCTAAGACTATTGTATCTTTATTTGCTTCTTTTATTTCATTCCTTACCTTCAGATTTGTAGGGATAGTGTCTTGAGGAGTAGTATTTGGTTTCCTATTTCTCAAGTTGAATTCCTTCTTTTGGGTAGTTGTTGCATTAATTAACAGTTACTTGTCCTCAACTAATGGAATTCCCCTAGGATATTTATTAATCATTATGGAGCATAAGAGATAAAAATTATGGATGGATAATACATATTTTTGTTCCACATTAACATCGAAATCAAATTAAAAAGTCAGGATAATATCCATTTCAATAACACTCCAAAACTGATAAACTATAGTATCATTCAAAAAAAATTGAAGTAGTTGATTTATTCTGAGGACTTTGACAATGAAACATAAAAATATCATAGTCAAATGAAGTATATTTATGTTCATCTATATCTTTATCAACTTGTTCAACAATATCACATGGAGGGTGAAGAAGAAATAAATTATCACACTAATCAATGTCTAAATCAGAATTCATAGCATTTACCTTGATGTTTAAAGGATCAAGCACCTCCTTTCTAGACCATTTTTTTAAGTTTCTACCTATCCTTTCATCATGTGTAGGCCTCTTCCCTCTATCATTATCTTTATTGTGGAAAGCATCCCCCCTTTTGACTTGATTCAGATTTGGAGCTCTCTCATAGCTGGTAGACACTTTAAGGACCCCCTTTTTAGCTCTAGCCAACTTGTATGAGATTTATTTGACAATAGAGGCCAAATTTTTGATAGATTCCTCCAATTTGAATATATTTTTAGGTTTTATCTTTTCTAGATTGACTAGCTTCACAACAACCTACTTGTTTGTGGGTTTTCCCACAACCTTGATGGTATTCTCAATTTGGATGGCCATATTGAATGTTAACTATAGGTTAGTGGGATCCTTATCCCTCAATAATTATGCATCCTTATTATCAAAGGCATCATAATACTTTATCGATCATGTTATATCATTAGGCATGATGTTTTTAGGTAGCTGCATCATAGTCTTGTTAAAGCTTATGTTAAATTCCTACACATACTCATTATGATTCTTCTTGATATTTTCAAATTCATCTAATAGAAACCTTGGATCAATCCTGGCATCATACTAAATTATAAACATTTTTCATCTCTTCCCATGAATTAATGTATCTATTAGGAAAGGAATTAAACCATTCATGATCATATTCCTCCAGCATATGCACAAATAAATTGATGCACACATCTTCATACTCAACCTCATAATCTTCAACAATATTTTGAAAGGCCCTAAGATGATGATCACCACTCACTTCATTGTTCCCTTGGAATTTTGGTAGTCATTTCCTAACTTCATTTAGGAACTCATTAAGATAGCCTTCATTCTCATCAAAATTGATAGGCCTAAATCTAGGAATGTCAAATGTAAGATGGGCATTATCATCTTGGTCCCTATGCCTCATGATTAGTTCAATAGGATGTTAAATAATAAATGGAAAAGGGATAGGAGGGGGTGAATGAGGTGGCGATGGTGGATTAAACTTAGGAGGGGATGCAGGTAGTTAAGAAGGAGATAAGAAATGGACTATGCATTTTAAAATTAATAAAAGAGTTGTGACAGTCCTCAATGATGGGAGTCAACAAAGATTTCAAGATTATAAATATCTTGATGGTCTTGAGAAACTAAAATTTTCCATTCAATAGGCCTCTAGACTTGTCCCCTTCTTTGATGGACACTCAACGGAGAGAAAAGTTTCTTTAATGGGTCACTTCTGAAAGATGATCTTAGTCCTTTCAGATTTGTAAAAATGAAGATACTCAAAATTTAAAGTTAGTAGGATATCCATAATAGGCACCAATATTCCTTGGAGCTAGAAAATAAAGTTAGAGTCACCACTAGAATCAAACTTATAGAATATAACATTTGACAAACTATTGTGATACATGCTGAAATTGAACTTGATGAAGCCTAACGAGATAGAAAACAAAGACACTGAAGTTTTTAGAATAATGTTCAAAATGGAAAAAACACATTTCAACATGTCATGTTAATAGTTATTTGCAATATAATCAGTAGAATTCAAAATATCAAGCCTTAATACTTCTTGGCACATCCTTGGTAGAGTGATAGGACATTGATAACCAAGATAGTAAGATCAATATAATAACAACATAGAACTTCATAAGGTGAAATACTCATGAATCTCTACAAGAATTTTAGGAAACATAAGTGACTAGAAGTTTATTTTATTCCTTGACAATGGCATAGGTGAGTGTTATTTCATAGTTATACACCTCTCTAATCTAGCCTTACACACTTGAAGAAAATGGTAAACAATTATAAAAAACCTGTCAATATGTCATTATAGCCAATGAAGGGTTGGACATCAATAAGGGACCAGACTAAGAAAATGATTGAGAGGCACTAACAAATGGTATGGTTAACTCCCTACTACTTTTGGTTCTTACTAAACTAAGGTAAGATAACCTAAGGTGTAGCTTTCTCACATGGAGATATTATGCAATTCAACCTCTTTGGGGATTATTGGCACAAAGAGACACAAATGTGACATGGACACAACCAAACTTGTGTACTCCACCCAAGAAGGGTTATCACAAGGAATGCACAAATTCACTAGGTCACATTCAAGCTACTATAAATATATATGCATATGATTGCAACTTTCATTCTAAAGAATCTTAAAAAAAATATAGGGGTTCAAATAAAAGACTATAATTCTAAAGTTTAAAACATGAACATCAAAAACATTTTAATTATGAAATTTCTCATGGGTTTTAAATGAAAATAACACTTATAATATGCAAATGGTGTATTATTTGTAAGGTGGGATGAGGTAGGACAATTAGACGATTATATAAAAATGGAAGGTGGCATGTCGATGTCTTGTTTCAAACAACAAGGTATCTTACAATGTTTATGACATTATCCATAGAAAAATATTTAGAAAATATTTCAAATATAAGCTAAAGAGAAATACTAGATGGTCCCTAAAAAAATAGAGCATAAATTGCAACTAAACTTTCAAGAAATTTTTTCATGTCAAATTTGTAGACCTAGGGTGCCCTAAAAGGTCAATTGATAACACATTTTAAATGTTAAACTATATAAAGCGATTTAAAACCTAGATATATGATCAAGATGACAACTATTATTGGACATAAACCCAAATATCCAATCAATATTAATTTTAATACATATTACTGCACTTCATCAACAAGAAATAACAAATAACCACAAGCATTTTCTTTAATGTTGAAAATAAACTTTACACACATCAATTGTTCAAAATTATTCTAAGGGGACAAGCATGGTGAGTTTTCTCTTTTGATAAGGGATACATATAAACATACTCTCAAATCTTGATAATGGTTGTAAAACTACAATCACCTTAGCATGATAGATAAGATCTACACAGTAATTGATCCGTAAAAAATTTTAGAATCTAGACATAGAGAAAGCAAATAATAATAGCAATGATCAACAACATCCAACCACATTTGAATAGAGTGGAAGCGCCATATTTATACATTTTTCAATCCTTCTCAAATCTGGAGCTACGGGCTAAAATTTTCAAAAATTACATAACAAATTTTTCCATTCCCATAAAGATGTTCCTACTCAAAAAATGCCCTTTACTACACCTAAGATTTTCATCCATTTGTAAGAAATCATTGTTACAACTACCTCTAAAAGAACTGATGAGGACTCACAACTACTTGGGGATGCTCTTGAACACTTCCTCACATAACTAGAGGGAGAAAAACATTTGAGAAGAAAAACAAACATTGTCCTCATGTTGAACTACCTAAAGATGCCCCTTTACACCTGCTTAAAAGGTGAATATCATGGTATATGTTGAATATTTTTTTACCATGTGTAACTATTTAGATATGTCAGTGAATAGTTACTTGTACAATTGGAATATCCTAAACTACCACCTTTATAATTTTTTTGTGTGACATGGAACAACCTATTCTTATAAAAATGGCTCAAAAATGATCCATGATCATGATTGTAAACATTATATATATAATGGCTCATGGACCTTCTTTTGTTCTTTGAGTCATTACTCAAGTAGGAAAGAGCCATCAACTTTAAATTTTAGACCAAAGCTATCTACATACTAACATTTGGCATGCCATATCAAATCTAACTGTGCATGTTTGGGCTCTAAGATTGACTAAGTTAATTAATAAACTCTAGTCTAGACACTTGTCAATCCCTCATGTAAATTGGGCCCTTTGAAAATTCTATCTTGACTTGTACCATTAGATATTCTTTCCAAAAAAAGAATGTGTCATTGATATTGATCCAAAGGATTGAATGCCAATGGTTGTTTATGGATCTTATACTAAAATGGTGCCACTTAGCATCTCCATGATATTTTCACATCCTTCTCTTTTAGTCCTATCAAGATAATGCACTCTTTACAAGTGGTAGTGCCACATTCATTCTAGACTTCATTAAAAATTCTTGACTTAATATGTGCTATAGATTGGATAGTGTATGCTTGAATGCATATTATCAATCTATAGGAACATGCTCGATCTTTAGCCTAGGACCATTCGTTGATTTTTCAATCATGCTATTTCACTATTAGATCTCTTCATCCGATCAAATGTACATCATCAAATTATAATCCATTATATTGAGCCTGATTTTCTCCTACAAACAATAAAAATGTCTATATTTAAAACCTAAGTAAAAATATAAAGCTTTAAGCTATAGTATTTTTACTAAGATCTTATTTATGTTAATGAACATGAATAAAAATTTTAGGCCAAAGTTTAGACTAAGCTCAAGACATAATAATAGGGGCCCTCATGCTTAATATAAAAGAGACATATTATAAGTTTTTAACCTAAGGCTTCATTGTATCAATAAATATAATGAAACTTTAGTGTAAAGCCCTAGACCAAGTTCAAACATAAATAAAAGGGACCCCTTGATCTTGCACCATTAGACCTTGCTAGGTTAGATCAATGCATGTCATTAGATTTTGATTCAAAGGATCAAATGTCATTGGCTATTAAATACTCTATCTAATGTGGTTATGACATATGTCATCAATGTGTTCATTTTGGGCTTGGTTTGAAACCTTGACTTCATACAACCCATCAATCATAAGGTGTATGCTTAACCATGTACCATAGACCTATGGGAACATGATCAATAATTTTTATTCACTTCAAGCTTGACCTTTTGAATTTGAATTTACACCATCCAATTTTGATTGCCTGAGCAAATTTGGGGCATTAATTTTAATCCATTTGATCAAAATGTGATTAGTGCCTGTAGATAGTGAAAATTTTAACTAAGTCAGAGCTCATAAATAATATAAGACTTAGGCTACAATCTTAGACCAAGTTTTTGATTCATATAAATAAATATGAGTTAAGACCTTAAGCTAAAGTTTTAGACTAATATTTAAATAAAATGGGGCTCTATTAAATAAAAAGGACCATGCATTAGTTTAGACCATGATGAATATAGGCCAAAGGATCTCAAGATGGAAAGGAGATCAAGCATGGATTTTTAGACTAGGATTTGGTCATGTAAATAAACATCACTAAGCCTTAGTATAAAAATTTAATTAAGTCCATGGCATTTTAAAATGCTCCCTCATAAAAATTTCCCCACTAATTTTGAATTTAAATGGAAAAACTTGGGCTAGGGTAATTGGAATCAGGGTTCAGGGTGATCAAAATGAAATCAACTAAGCCTTTGTCAAACCAAAGGCTAATAAAAGATCAATACTAACATTAAATCATGAAACCCAGACATAATCCATTTGTAAGGAGGGCTCCATTAAACCTACATATCTAAAACTTAGAAATCCAATGTTAAAAAATTAAGATAAGATCTAAACCAAAATCATGGACAAATATGTCAACCAAACTAGGAGTGGATGATCTTAAAACTAAATAAAATGTGCAAACATATAAGTAACACCCTAATCAAGTGAATTACCATAGCAATATGTTTAAAATCTATAGATTATGGGTCAGACTTATAGTAAGGCTATTCATTTCATTTTATCAAGCACTATTGTTAAGACCTATTCATGTTTAAAACAAGCCTCTCACATGAAAAATTGGGATCAAATATCAAAACCTAGTCATGATGTGTGTGTTTCGATTCCACTTACTATTTTCCATGAGATTTAGATATCAATTTCTAGACTTCATGTCTTTAACCATTGGCATTGACTTACAACATGTTTGAATACTCATTAAGAACCATGCTCTTAGCTTAGGGAAGGATTGGGCATTACTCTACTTCCATCGAAGAATACATATCCCTAATAAATATGCCTTTGTCTCTACTCAAGGCCCTTCTCTATTTCCAAACAAGTGTTGATAACCTCAATGGATATTATCAGAATCACCTTTGCTTAGAAAGTTCCTTTATAAATTTGCAATGTGCTCTTATTTTTTGTATTATTTGATTTTTATAGACCATTTTCAACTTTTTAGAAAATGTTAGGAACCAATTTAGATAGGTTTTGGGATTTGGTCAAGTGTATTATATTTAGGAAATCATCCTTGGTCACAAAATTTACCCCAAACAATGAATTATGTTTAAGTTCAAACATGACTATGCTTCAATAATTGAAACTTGTATCTTGCATATGTAAACCTTATCATAACCAAGCTTAGATTATAATAATGAACAAGATTTTAAGGAATGATTAGTCTATTTATTTATTCTTTATCAGTATCCCTAAAATTAAAGAATCAAGCTCACACTTTAGACTCATAGTCCTTTTACACATGCACTCCCAACTTAGAAGGTCCTTCTTTAAGCAACTAGATAAAACCTGAGCCAATGAATATCTTGAAAAGACATATTAAAAAAATAAATAATAACAAAAAATAAAGAAAACAAACATGTATAGGTGCTATATAAAAACAAGGGATAGGAAAAAGAGGAAAAAGAAACAAAAAAACTAGATCCCTACATTAACTCAAAAAAGAGCCTACCTTTAGGATCAAATGGGAATAATTTAATCAATTAAAGAACCTTCAAATGTATTTTATTCCATTCAGTGGCTCCATTTGGTGGAAAATATTACTTTCACACTTATGTCTTTAGGCCTGATGTGACTTGGATTCCCACCTCCATTGATCCTTTAAACCCATGATCTAATATGGACCATTAATTTTTATTTGAATGATCAAACATCATTAGTGTGCCCATAATGACTTAAGTTTTATGTCTATACACCCAAAATTTTACATCCATGTGAACATATTTTATGGGCACATGATTGTCAAATTTAAGTGAAAATTGATAAATGTCATGGTTTAAATTTGACATCCACGTACCCATCATTTGATACCTATCATTTAACATCTGCATGACCGTAAATGACATATTCATGAATATCATATTTAATCATTTGATAGATGATAATTGAGCCTAATTTTAACATCAGTGTGACCATTAAAGACATCCATGAAACTATCATACCACTAGTTCCACTTGTCAAGAGTTTGGCATGTGTCCTCTTCATATTCCTCTGAAGGTTCCTTTGACTTTATTGACCCATATGTGCCATTAGATCAATTGGAAACAAATAAAAATGGTCAAAATTATCACTCTCATGGGGCTATTGGATCTCTTTGACAATTCAACATTGCTCTCACATTATTCGATCATCTTCTTTCAAATCGATGTGCATTATTCGATCATGATCTACTTACTTGATTATAATTGGCTTAATTTAGACATGGGAAATTTCTAAGTTAGATTTTAGAACATAAAACATAGGAAAAGGACTTTTACTAAGGTCTTTGGGTGCATAAAAAATATAACAAGGGCCTGGGACCTTTACACTAAGCATATAACAAAGGGACCAAGCATTACTCAAACCGTGCTAACAAATAAAAGGGACCCATAATAAATGTTTATATTAAGGTTTTTTCATGTTAATAAACATGACAAAAATTTAGTATAAAAATTATATTAAGTCCATAACATTTTTTAAAGTGTTATCACTTAATTTGATTTTAAATCAAAGGGTCCTAGGTTAAGGGAATTGGAACAAGGGCTTTAAAGTGCACATACATGATTTTTTAGCTCGGTTTTTTTTTGGACAAACTAAAGGCACTTGAAAATTTTAATTGGGAAAGAAACTTAGGTATTCAAAATTAACAAGGGACCAATTGCTTCAATAAAATTTTATGACAAAGTTCCAATTTCATATTAACATGCAATTAACTAATGTGCAAAATGAAGTAGCATAAACTCAGATCCTACCACACATTAGGAAAACATCTAAGGAAAGTGTGAAAATATGCAAATAATAACAAGGTTCACTTTAAGAAATTCACCTTACAAGTAAATAAGATTAGCATAGATGTAAGAAGAGTAAAGAAATGGAAGTAAACCTAAGAAATTTCAACTAATCCATCATTGGCCCAAATTATCAACTCTGAATTAAAATATGCACATCTAGAATTCACAAGAACCATTCAAATCTAAAGATAAGATCAAAAAAATGAGAGAGAAACCATAATATCAATTCACACAAGAAAATGTGGACAAACTTTGTATAATTCCTTGCTTATATTAATTTGCTCAAAAGTTATAAATAGTTTTTTGTCTTTAATAAATCTCTCTCACTTTTACAATTGGAAATACCTATTTTATATAGACCATTCATGAGGTATGCTAGTCAGAAATTACCAATTAGATTTGTACATGTGTCTAGGGAATCTATCCTTTTTATTACATTCTAGAACAAATGACCTTTTATAATATACTGACCTATAGATAATGTACTTTACAAGTTGTACATACCTTTAGAAAAATAATATTCCACTTCAAAAATATACAATGCTAGTTTAAAAATAACATTTTTAATCCATCTAACTTTGGGACCCTAGTGATACTATAACCTTACACCTTCCTTGAAGGATCTTCATTCTATAATGTTTCTCATTGATCAGTTGGAGGCCAATAATTGGTTTCATGAATACCTCTTTTTCTTGATCTCCCAAGTTAGTGAGATCTTTTTGAGCTCTCTCCAAAGCTTGTGTGATGCTCCTATCATCTCATATATTCTCCTTAGATGTTAATATTAGGTCCATAATCTTCTTATTATCAGCCCCTATCTTCCCTTGAACTTGGTTCCTCACCTCTTGCATTAATTGACAAGTTATATGCTTGAAATCCTCATTAGTGATAAGGCCTAAAGGACTAAGTGAGGTGGGCTCTTTGTCTAAGATATCCAACATGTGTAGAATTTTATATTCTTATTATTTGAGGTCCTTAGAAATTTCTTCCATCTACATGGACTAACTTCTTAGGGCTTTGAATTTATCCACCAATATATACATATCCATATTTAAATGGGCTAGGATGATTGTCCTAAATTTAGGGACTTGATTTATTGGTCAAGGAGTTGATCAATTCTTTCACTTGATAACTTGAACCCTACCATTAGCTAACTTATCTTGTAGTCACGAAATTTTTCTTGATTATTTCCTCATATTTAGTTTTGACTAACATGAATTAAACAAGTCAATCATAGTGTCATCATATATCTTGAATATTTCTTCTTAGATTGATAAGATGGTAGTCTCTTCTAAATTTTGTTTTATTAGAAGATGCCCTTGATCATTATATTAGAACTTCCTTACAGACATGTTCTTATCTTATGATGGGTTGTTGGTTCTAAATGGTCCAAAAATAGCTTGAGAAATTATTGTCACTTGTATTTAGAGCTATGGCATGAAATTATGTGTCTTTAAAAACCCTTCTGTATCTAAAGTCAGATGAAGCTCCACATATTACCTTGAAACACTTTTTCAAGATGACATAACTATGGGATTCTCTAGATTACTTGATAGTGGTCTACAGTTCAATTTTAGATTAAATTATCCTTGCATAAGTGATAATTCAACTTCCTTAGTTTGATTATAATGAGCACAGGGTCAAATCAAGGATTTTGTACTTACCAAGGCTTTCTTAAAGGTTTTTATATTACTTTAATGGTGGTAACTATTCAAACCTAAATGAGCTTCATGACTTAGATCCTAATTATATTATGTACTTATACCCTTGTATTTTTTGGGTTTAAAAAATTTTAACTTGGCATTTTATACTTACATGGCTCTGATGTGGCATCCCTATGGCATTTTCATGGCACTTTTCTTGTTAATATTTTAAAAATGACCATTCTTTTTTGGAGATTTTACCTTGATCTAGCACCATTGATTTATCATTGCATAGATCAACATAGACCATTGATCTCAATCTAAGAACTTGAACACTATTGGCTGCTAGTTATGTTCCTAGTGGTTATTACACTTGTCACTTCGATATTCACTTTGAAATTTGTTTAAATGTCAACATTTATCTTGCACTATTGATCTCATTTTCCTAGATCAATCATAATCTATTAATCTTGATCTGCTTAATTATGCCTCCTACTCCATTGATTATTGATAAAAATGTGTATTCACATCTACATACCATTAACATTTGAAAGATGTTTGAGCTTTAATTTGTGGCTTACAACTATGCCATGTGTCATCTCTGCATTTATCCTTAGTACTCTTAACTTTTCAATGTTTTCTATGCACCATCTAATCATCTTCATCTAATCAAACATGATCCATTGGATCTTGATCTACAAACTTGAATGCCATTAGTTGTTGAGTGTTATTTGGCTGAAATTATGACACTTGTCACTTTATCACTTGTCCTGGTGCTCCATTGAATTTTTGACTTGATACACACCGTTAGATCAATCCTACCTAAGTAAACACATACCATTTATCTTTGGAATATGTTCAAACTTTATATTAGGGCTAGGAATTTATCTTTAATCTCACACTATTAGATCTTGATCACCTAATCAATTGTGAACCATTGATCTTACAAATGAAAATGATGTTTAAGTTAGGCTCAGAAAAATAAAAGAACTTAGCATAATGTTTATGGAATATGGTTTTATTTCATGTTAATAAAAATGGGTAAGACCTTAGGATAAAATTTTTAATCTATGTTTTGAGACATAATAAATGTGACCTTGTGAATAGTAAAAGACACAACATATAGTTTTAGCCTAAGGTTTGTTGTATTAATAAATGAAAAAAACTTTAGGGTAAGGAGTTTAGGCTAAGTCTATATTGAAAGGAACCCTTAGTTTAGTTAGATCATGTGGAAATAAAAGGGACCAAGGGGGGCTTAGGACATAAGGAGACCAAATATAAAAAAGTTAAACTAAGGTTTGGTCATGTTAATAAAAATGGCTAAATGTTAGGATAAAAATTAAACTAAGTCCATGTCATGATAAATCATTCCTACATAGATTGTTTTTACCAAATTTGAATTTGATTCAATGGGACTTGAGCTAGGGTAATTTGAATGAGGGTTTCAAGATTCTTAACCATGAATTTAATTTGATCCGTGATAGGCTAAAGGCTAGTAAAAGGCCAAATTGCTATAAAGATTCATGAAACCTAGGTATTATCCATTTGGAAATGGATAATGCCTAGGTTTCATGAATATTTATATCAATTTGGCCTTTTACTAGCCTTTAGTCTATCACGGATCAAATTAAATTCATGGTTAAGAATCTTGAAACCCTCATTCAAATTACCCTAGCTCAAGTCCCATTGAATCAAATTCAAATTTGGTAAAAACAATTTATGTAGGAATGATTTATCATGACATGGACTTAGTTTAATTTTTATCCTAACATTTAGCGACTCTATTGGAGTTGTAACCTTAAACATGAAGATCCAATGTTAGTAAATTTAAACAAGATTAAATCATAATTATTAATAAATATGCCAACCAAATTACGTGTGGATCATCTTGAAAAAATACTATGTGCAAACATGTTAGTGGTATTCTGATCAAGTGAATTTTTTATTTTAAATTACAAATTTACACAATTTTAAATAAGGGTCCCCATTTTTTAGAAATGGGGGTATGTTGACCTCCAAAAATGGCTACTTTCAGGGCAAAAATAGTAATATATTAAAATTTAGAGACTCTAGTTCAAATTAATAACTAGTTTTTCCATTCCATTTGATCAATTACTATTGAGATCAATCCATGGTTTAAAAAAGTCTTGCACATATAAAATTAGGGTCAAACATCAAGACCTATTCATGTTGTGTGTGTGTGCTTTGATTCCATTTATTGTTTGTCATGGGATTTGGGTTAAAACCTTTTAGATTTCATGACTTTAATCATTAACACTTACTTTCAACATGCTTGGATATTCATTAAGAACCATGATTTAGTTGAGGGAAGGCTTGGACATCTCTTTCTTATAAGTTGGGCATCCATAGCCCTAACAAAGATGCCTTCAAATCTATTTTAGGCCTTAATATACTGCTAGCTAGGTGTCCATAGCCCTGATGGAGGTTATTAGGATCACCTCTACTTATAAATCTCTTGATATTGTAATAAGTTCTTGTTTTTGTAAAACACTTAGATCATTTTGACTTTCTAGCAAAGGTTGGGAAATAGATTATCTAGGCTTTAGGATTTGGTCACATGTTTGATTTTTAGACAATCATCCTTAGCTATAAAATTTATCTCAGGTAATTAATGTTTATTAAGTGTAAGCATGATTGTATCCTAATAATCTAATATTTCATCCTTCATGTGCAATCATTCTTAAAACCAATCTTAGATCAGAATAATGCTCAAAATCCTAAGGAACAATTATCCCAACCATAAGTCCTTACTAGTTTCTACAATATATAACACTAAGCTCATATTCTAATAATCCATGATCAACAAATGTTGATAAAACATATCTACATTCCTAAATTGTGAGGTTTTATTTTAGAAACTAGGTGAATTTTGAGCTAAGGGTTACCTTGAAAAAGGCTTATTGAAGGAAAGGAATAGATCAGGGATAGTAGACATAAAAAATAAATAGATAGAAAGCAAAGGAGATAATCAAACAAAGATATACAAACCCTATATACAAGTAAGGGACAATAATAAAATCACAAGAAGGAAAATAATCTAGCCTACCTACACTAGCTTTAAATAGTCTTACAATTCATTCCATGAAGATTATAGCTGGGGTAGCAGAGAAATATTGCTTGAGGTATTTCCCATTGGTTGGTAATGTGAACTCTATTCCTTTTAAATCTTTTAGATTGAAGGTGTTGTCTCCTAGGGTTTTAAAATTTTGATATGGACCAATCCATAGAGGTGTGAACTTCTCATGTTTTCCCTTTGGTTCTGAGGCTTTATCCCAAAGAATAACCAGGTCTACTTGTCTAAACACCTTTATCTTTGAATTTCTGTCAAACCACATTTTTACTATGGTTTGGTGTCTACTAAAGTTAGAAAAATCTTCCTCTCTTTCATTTTCTCTTTGTATGATGTCCATCAACCTTGAACTTATAAATTCTTGATCCTCCTCCATGTACTCTCACATGAGCCTTTAGGTTGGAAGCTTGAGTGTTATGGGAAAAATAGATTCTCAACCATATACCAACAAAAATGGTAATGCCTTGAGAGATTGTTTGACTCTAGTTCTATCTACCCAAAGGGAATACTTAAGTAGCTTATTCCATGTTATTTGTTTATTAGTTGCATATTTTTAATGGCTTTAATCAAGTTCTTATTTGTTGATTCAAATACTCCATTTCCTTGAGGATAATGATTTGATGAGAACTTGAGGATAATGTTATTTTCATATGCCCACTCTATCATCTCAATTGATATAAAGGTAGATCTATTATCATAGACTAGAGACATAGGTGTTCTAAACCTTGTACACATATTTTATTCTAAAAATTTGATCACATCTTTAGTCTTGTATTGTTTGGTTACCACTGCTTTAGTGCATCTAGTATAGTAGTCAATAGTAGTCAGAACATAATTATGACCATCAAAGGAATTAGGGTTAATGACCCGCATAAAACCCAATCCCCATTGGGAAAAGGGTTTATCAATCATTACTAACTTTAGTAGCATGGATTCCTTAGGCTATTTAGTTTTGAAGACTTGACATGAGTGGCATTCTTTCACATGTTTGTGAGTATTTTTGAAGATATTAGTCTAGTATTAACCATCTCTAAGGATCTTGTGGGTTATAGTCCTTCCGAATGGATGTCCACTTCCCAATTATTCATGAAAAGTGCCCAAGATCTTTGTTTCCTCTTCCTTATAAACACACCTTAGGTAAATGCCTCAAAAGTTATTCCTATACATAAATCCATCCTTGATCATAAAATGAGTTATTTTGAGCCTTAAAGCTCTCTTTTTCTCTCTAATTAACCCTATAGGAAAATAACCATTTATTAACAAATTAATAATAGGATTGTACTAATCATTTGGCTGAAAATTCTATTGGTCTACCTACATGACACTCAATTTGGGATTAGTATTACCAATCAGCTAAATTAAACCTTGGTATCTTACCAACTTTGAATTCTTCATCTCTAGATGATATTATTAGAGAATAGACATCCACTTACCTTTCCTTTCTCCAAGTTCACCTTTAATAAGCATGAGCTTAGTGGTAGGGTTTGGTAGTATTACATGTACCTTGTTTTTAAGGATATAATGCCTAAATTTATTTAATGACTTGATAAGAGCACATGCTTGTTTGTCAATAAGAGAATAATTCAATTCAAAAAATTTAAAATTAGTAATCATAAAAGTAATAATATGATCACATCCATCTATATTATGGGTTATGATAGCTATAATTGTATGGTTAGAAGCAAAGGAGTAAAGATAGAAGTCTTAGTAAAGTCTGCACTTATCAACATAGGGGCTTGTCCAATTTATTCTTTGATTTCCTTGAAGGCCTTCTTGGTCTCTTAATTCAAATTTATCTTAGAATCTTTCTTCAACATGTCATTCAAATGCCTCACTATTTATGTAAAACTAGAAATAAATTTCCTCACAAAGTTGATTTTACCAAAGAAAGACTTTAGTTCCTATTATTTAGAGTTTATATCTTTGATATTGAATTTACTCTATATAAATCTATAGATATATCTTACCTAGTTATAACATATCCCAATAATTTTCCCTCAGTTACACAAAAAATTATCTTCTTTGGTTGCTATAAATTCTATACCTTCTACATCTTTCAAATACTTTTTGTAAGTGCATGATGTAATCTTCCTTATTATTTGAAAATACAGTCAGGTCATCCATGTAAATAGTAATGTACTTACATATGAGGCCTTGGATTTCATGATCCATTTTTATTTGAAAGGTTGCACCTACATTTATTAATCTAAAGGAAATTCTCTTGTAGGCAAAAGTTCCCCACCTAGTAGTAAAATTAGTCTTCATCATGTCTTCCTTGTTCACTAGCACCTGATTATACCCTAAAAATACATTAAAAAAGGCATAATATAAAAACTAGAAACAATTTGGATTACTTGGTTAAGATAAGGTAGGGGTAATTATCCTTTTTAGATGCTCTATTTAGATTTCTAAAATCAATGAACAATCTAATTTCACCATTTTTATTCCTAATAGGTACTAGATTAACTACCCAAGTGGAGTGTCTAATGGTAAACACTCTCTTTGAATTTAATAACTTCTTGACCTCCTTATATATAATTTGTTCTAGGATAAGGTTGATTGGCCTTTGTTTTTTCCTAAATGGCTTGCAAGCTTATTTTAGAAGTATGGTGTGGGTTTTGACCCTACGATCAAAAAATTTTAAGTAATCATAGGGCCATGATATTACATCCTTATAATTTCTCAAAAAATCTTTATCCCTCTTGGTTTCAATGATTTTTTAGGTTGTACCAGTGTTCAACATGTGAGGTTGACCTTGGGAACCTAGTTTCAATACATTGTAGTCTTTCCCATCTATCTTAGGGATCTTAGCAATCTCAGCTAGCTTATCAGAATCAAATAATCTCTCTAAGGTTATCATCACTTTGGAGATCTTATTATCACTCAACTAAATGACCTTGTCATGAAGCTTTCTTTTAAATTTGTCATCATCAAGGGTATTTTCACTAGCCTCATCAATGATGTAAGCCTAAAATAATCCTAATCTAGTCATGAAGTTTGTGATCTATTGATTATCATTGAATACTTAAAAATGGTTGATATTATCTATCATTAACGAATATGAGACTAATTCAATGGTAAGGCTTTATAACATGGAACCTTGATTGGGTATAAGGTTGGTTGTAGTTGAAGTAAGTTCATTAAAAACCTTATTTTATTCCCTAGGGATTGACTAAATGTTAAAATAATCAAAACATTCAAATAAGTCCCACGCTCTAAATTTATATTTATTAAGATAGGACAACTTGCATTGATATTTACTCTTGACATGATTCACTAATAGTCCAAAATCACCAAAAACTAATAGTTCTTTGACCTCATGTTTGATTCCAAATTATGATCCAATAATAAGTGCTTCATACTCTACAAGATTGTTAGTACATGGGAATTGAAGTTTTTAAGAGGAATTATATTCTTTCTCGATGGGATTGATTAATACCAGTCCTAATCCAAAACTTGATTTTCATCTAGCACCATAAAAATATAACTTCCATAATCTAGGCATAATAAGAGAAGTTTTAGAGTTACATACATTTATGGTGTCAAGAGTATAACAACCTCTATCTAAGTTAACCATTGACCCTCTCATTGGTTACATTGTACTCAATGATCATATGCTTCATTTAGGTTCCATTTCTATCATGATCTAATATAGAACTCCTTTCCAAGGTAACCACATGTGTGAGTAATTAGTTGACATATAACCATTCAGAGATCTAGTCCAAACTCTACTTAATAACATTCTATAAGCATCAGGGATGTATACCACTTGGATGTCAATGAATTATTGGATTGTTGGTTTAAAATAAATATAGATGTGAACATTTAATGATTCCCCAACCATCTTTAATTTTTATTTATCTAATTGATTCATAATTCTATTAGATTTAATGGGAGTCAAAACTAATTACTCACAAATACCTTTAGGCATAACATTTGTAGATGCACCAAAGTCTAACAAATAGCTATGAAAATTACTACCAAATATCCTGACTATAAGTATGAAAGGTGGAAAATCTACCTTAATTTTGTGTATTGAAACATTAGCATGTCCATACTTTTGTAGTTTACTAGTTTTTTTAGACAAATATTCCAAAAACAAATCCCTTTGCTCTATAATATAAGTCAACTCATATAAATTAATGTTATATTTGATATTTTTCATGTCATTTATTATATTATATCCATTCCTATTGTAATAATTAGATGCATTAGCATTGGTTTTAAATGTACTTCCCTTAGGAGGCTTTGGATTGTTATCAAATGTAATATCAGGAGTGTCAAAATTATTTGGTGGAGTTGAGGTAGTCAAAGGTTGTTTCTAATCCCTATTCATTAGAGGATAGGTCTTCTTAAGATATTGATAAAAATCATGAATCTCTTTATGGATATCCTTAGGCTCATTCTCTTCTTGGAATGGGAACTCAAATGTTTCCATGATGAGATTTGAATCAGTGGATTTAGATGACCTTGAAGAACCCAAAGTATTTACACCATTATCTTTATGAGGTATAACTTCAAAGTTATCCAATTCTTCTTGAAAAGATTCAAAAGAATTGTAAAACTCTAGACAATCTAATTCATCATGTTTTGAAGTACAATGAACTCTAAAATAATCAAGCAAAGTTGCACCACCAAGATTTGTATCAAGTATATTATTATTAGAGGATAATTCATTATTGTGGATATTTTTGTTATTATTTTGAAACCTATTTGAAGACCTATTTAATATTTAGAAATAGAATTTCATTTTGGAACTTTCTCTAGTATTTCCAACTTGCTTTTATAGCTGAATAAAATCAATGCTTAGATTTTGGATCATTTTTAAGATAGAATCATTCTTATTTTTGAGTTTCTTAGGATTATGAACTTGAGTATTGATACTATCTATAGGCATTAAAGCTCTTTAGTATTATGGATGAGATACATTGGCAGAGTTGTTTAAAAATCCTAGGATTTGGCTAGGATGTGCATGGCTCAAAAGCAATTAGTTTAGAACTAGAAGATAATTTAATGTAGGCATGTTTTGATTGGCATTGGGAATGACATTCAAAATAGGAAAATTTGGATTAATGTGGGAATGGTGTATTATGTTTGGCCTTGTGGTTGTATTTGGTCATTAATGATCATAGATTCAACATAAGCTAGGTCTACAATATTAATGACCTGAGAAGATCTTTTAAGAAACATATAAGTCATGGGATCCAAGGTATATTTGTATATTTCTGAGGATAAAGGCTCATCAGGTCTATAAAGGGTTATGGTTCTATTAAAAATTATGTATAATATAACATTAAATGCTATTATGGGCTCACTTGAGTCTCTTTTAATTGTGGTAAGCTACTGGTACATGACACATGGACTAATGATGTTGCCAAACTGGTCAGTGAAGTAATTATTAAAATCATTCAAGCTAGCTATGTAGTTTTTAGGAAGTTAAAGGAACCATTCATATGAAACATCTTTGAAAATAAATGGAAAAAATCTACATGCTACATCTTCATGAATTACATTCAAAAGTATTAAAGTAGCTTTGAAGGATTTAATGTCTTCTTCAGTGCATACAAAACCATTATGACTAAAAGTAGGTAAATATTTTTTAGGATTATGAGGAATGCCATGTACCACACTTGACATATTGATTGAAGAACCACCTATCCAGACCATACCTTGATAGGGATTGAACATTGGAGCACCCTGAATTGGTGAAGTTGGTTGAGACTTTTGCTTACCTTTATCTTACCTATATCTCCCATGGAATTATAATGAAAGAAGGGGAACACTTGTCTTTGAATGTGACTTGATCCATATCCTTGGCAATTCCAGCTTGAGATCTTTCAACCATGTTTGAAAAAAAATGTGTAAGTCTTTTATTTACAATGAATGATTATTAGACTTGTAAATTAAGCAAATTTTACACAAATATGTATATAAAATGCCAAAGGACATCAATATTTAACTAAATTAGCTCAAATATGTGTCTAAAAATGTAAATGTGAATCTTATTTACATGTTATAGTTCAAATAAACTTGAATTTACAAAGATCTAATCAATATTTGAAAAAAATAGCTATTACTAACCTCAAATGCCTTGGATTTGTAGATCTTAAGCTATCTTTACTACAATCAAACATCAAACTTTAAATAAAACCTATCTTTGTCTAAATAAGCACAAGTACTCTTTTGAAACCATTAAGATCAATTATCTTTAAACAAACATGCTAAAAGAAAACAAATATGCAAAGAATACATCAATCTTTGAACATAATTCACCAAAATTGGCAAAAATGTTGCAAATTTTCAAAGATTTAATTTTTCCCCATTATAGCACCAATTTTTCCCCCTGTTGATGCACCTAAATGTATCAACAAGTTCATATAGTGTTCAAGAAACACTTCTCATTTATAGATTCAAGGAATCTATTGCATGAGTTGCTATTTTTGATAATCTTGTTATCCTTGATGGAATAGAAGTAGAATAGGTTAATTTTTTAAAAAAAGTATATTAGTCGGTGGTTGGGAGCCACCTTGGCTTAATAGTTAATATTTGATTTTGAAGATGATATTTTTCTATTTTAAGTTAATTATGCTAAAAACTAAGTCTAAATATAAACTAATATGAATATTCACAATGAAACTAATCTAAGGTGAATTGATAAAAAAGGAGCAAAAGAAAGGGTAGGGCAAAAAAGAGAAGTGTTGTTGATCTTTATTTCAAACACTATGACAAAGTTATAATTCCATCTAAGCATGCATTTATCCAATATAAAAAATGAAGTATCATAATCTCAAATCCTACCACACATTAAGTATACATCTAAGAAAAGTGTGAAAAGATACAAATAATAACTAGGTTCACTTTAAGAATATCACCCTTGTAAGTAAATAACATTAGCCTAGATGCAAGAAGAGAAAAGAAAGTGAAGTAAACCTAAGAAATTTTAACAAATATAGCATTAGAAAAAAATAAAAACTCTAAATTAAACCATGCACATCCAAAATTCACAAGAACCATTCAAATATGAAGATAAGATCAAACAAATGAGAGAAAAACCATAATAGAAATGTTGACCAAATTTGACCCTATAGGTCAAATTGGGACCCCTATAGGTAAAAAATGTGGCTTTTATATGTTTTATGGTTCTAATATTTGGTTAAAAGTTATATAATAGGTCATTTAATATTATTTAATTTCATATTATCCTTGGTCATTAGTCTTTCTAGTCCTTATATCATTTTGAGTCATTTTGGCGGTCATAAATGGGCATAAAATAAGTTGTACAACATCTTGGGGAAATTTTAAGGTTTAAAGAGGTGATTTAACACCTTATGTGTCCTCATATGTATTTATAAACTATTTTTAATTGGAAGTGGTATGTTTTTTAGAAGAAAGGGCAATTTTCTTGGGAAAAGTGAGGACTTTGACACTTGTACAACCCATAGAAAGGTGTGTCATGTGGGAGAAAGTAATTTAATGAATATTTATCTTAATTATATCCATATTAGTTCTTGAAACACTTTTTAAGTGATAAAAATGTCCCAAAACCATTCTAATCCTTCTTCACCCTTTTAGACATACAAAACAAGTCTTCAATTTTGTAGTTGGTACGACCAGCAAAGGAGGTTCTAGATAAAATTCCTTTAAGACGTGAAATTAGACTCAAAGAGATTAATTTAAATAATAATATTTATAATAATGGTTCCCTATGATTTGTGAATAATCCTCATGAAGTTTACTATGTTTTTTTACTTGCCAATCTGTGCACCCTATAGGTTTTGCCTTGGTTTGAGCAAGTCTATACAAACTAGCTACTAATTTTGGTTATAGATGATTTTGAATACTTATTAAAATGATTTAAATTATTTTTTTAGTGTTTCAAGGTGTCTGTATATGTAAATCATCTCATGTAATAGGAGGATGCACTATGTTATGTTAAAGGTAGTTTTTCCACCATTTTCAGATCTTCATGCTTGACAATGGCTTCATAGGGTATAGATAGGTTTACTTTTAATTTTTTAAATGAAATATTAGTTACCTTTATTTATAAATCTCATTATCAAAATAATGTATCGTGGGTGTCACCATAAGATACCATACTTTTAGTCTACTCTTTGACTATCATGTATAGTCAACCATGATGGTTAAGCTCTAACCATGTTGTAAAGGATAAATTAAAGGTTACAAATATGTGAGAAAAATTAGGTATTTGGGTGAGTTTTCAAGAGATAAAGAAAAAAATATATGATGGGTGTCTTTATTCCCTTCATTTAATAAACTTTCTGTTGATGTCATATTTAACCATGGATATGTCTAAAGCTATATGCAACAAGAAGAATCTTAGCGATTTAGTAATTGATTGTAGGTATTTGTATTTATATTTTATTTTGGGGGATTTTTTAAGTCTTAAGGACTTCTTTGGTTAAAACCTTATTGGAATCAAACAATGAAAATTTACTGGAAGTAAACACACTTTGCAGAAATGAATTTGCTAGAAGTAAACACACTTTTGCAGAATGAAATAGATTGCTGGAAATAAACACACTATTTAGAATGCTTGGAAAATGATTGCAAAGAAATGAGAATTTAATCTAGAACATCTGCAAGGACAAATCTACAATGACTTTTATTTTAAGGAGTTAGAATCATTTATAATTTTAACAGAGCTACCTATTTGTTTTTGAGAATAAAATATAAATACTGACCAAAAATGAAGATCCTGGTTCTTGGAGGAGTGGGCCCTTACTCTACCTAGAAACAAGATTAAACAAATTAATTCTCTCAAAATAGAAATATTTATTATATTGATAAAATGTTTTATATTAAAAAAATGTACTAATCTATCCTTATCCCTCTATTCTTCAATTATTCCTACTCCTAAATTCCCAAGTATGTATATATATTCTTCTTCTTATGGTGCATTGATGGCTATAATTGTTTCATGGATATGATGGAACTGAATCATGTCTAGAATAGATGTTGAATTAATACATGGATAGATGTCCAGCTATGTGATAAATGTCTTAGATTTACAAGTATGGAAATTAGAAGTCTACTCTTGATTAATAGGATCATTGATTTGACAGATCACTGGCTATTTGGAATAGATCCTTATCAGTTCCATGTCTAACAATGAAAGTTTTGCAGCTTATCTACAGGAGTACCAAAATTAATTTAGACAATTTTGGAACTAAATATAGAGTTCTAGAACTAATTCCAAAAATGTGATAGAACTTGTAATAGCATGGTGGGGTTCCATAACTAAGCTGTATTGATTCCAATGCTTCCAAAAACATGCAATCCGCTTCATATTTTTTCTTCAACCTGATGATGACCTATTTTATTAAAAAACTTGAATTTTCCAAATCACTTGTTAGGAATTATAGATCTTTTAAAATGTTATAATCACAATCAACAAAATATGTACAATTACATCCTAACTCATATCAGATCAAAATAAAAGTTATAAAATATAGTCAAACTTAATAGAAAGAGAGAGTAAGACAAGGTCATTTATTATAAATTTAATGAGCATATTCTAGCCTCATCATTTCCCCTATACTTACTTGTTTTTAAGTCCCTTTACAAACTTTACTCTTCAAATTTGGGATTGTATATTATGCATTCCATTTGATTGCTCAGATCAAATGTCTACAATTGAATATCCCAATGCTTTGATTCAGAGGTACTATACCCTACTCTTGATTCTACTTTTCTTTTCCATTCCTCAAATTGGGTATGATCTTGAGGCCCTCTATTTTTCCAAGGAGATATGGGGCTAAGAAGTAGAGGTGGCCTTGTCCGCATTCCTATCCATATGCGTAGGGGAGTTTTATTGATCTGAGGAATTATTGTGCATAAATATTTTTCACTTTATAGACTCCAGATCACATCTGAAGGGGATATTACTTCCCTTCTTTTCAATTCCACTGGGAGAAATTCCCATCTTTTCAAACATGCGTCATAGATATTATCAAAATTTGCCTTTTCATAACAGGTGAAGGCATTAGTGCTATTCTATGAATTGAAAAGATAAGGTTCCTTGAAATTATCATTAAATGCATGGTATTGTAAATGTGTAGCAAAGGTGAATGGGTTACCATAATGAATTCTCATATAGAGACCAAATGAATTATCCTTTAACAGATGCTCTGACTCCCTCTCTTTCCATGCAATCTAATTTTGAAGAATAGAGATAAGTGTGTTAAGCTTGCTTTCCCCTACATACAAATTGATCATAAAAGCTAAATTTTTTTCTATCAGGAAATTGTAGAGGTAAAATTCATAGAGAATATTTTTCTATTTTGCATTGGCTAAGGATTAGGCTATCGAGAAATCAGCTTCATCTTTTATTTCATGTGGAAGGCCACATGTTATCCTTGCCAACTACCAGTGAATGAATTATTCCTCTAAAAGCATACTATATGTAGGAGAAGGTCTTCTGCATGCAAGTAGTTTCTCACTCATCATGCAAACTATTTATATTTTTACAAGATATTCATATTTATCTTTTTCCTCCCTATAAAATTTTTCTTCCCATTCCTTCCTTGTTTTCTTTCCTTCCTCCATTTTGCTTTTCAAGTCCTTATTATATGTCTTGATTACACTAATTTCTCTACATGTATCATCCGATAACTTATTGAGTGGAAGATAAGTCAATTCAATCTATGTAGAGACTATTGACACAGTGGTCTGTCTCTTAGAAATTGTACATTTTTCCTTGTTTCCATCAGTTGCCTTTTAATCTCTGCTAATTCCTCAGTTTTGGTTGTGAACTAGTTTGTTAATTCTTTAAGGAGCATTTCTCTCTATTCTAATTTGAGTTTGAGGAAACTCAATTCCTCATCCTTTTCATTGATAATGATCTCTACTCCAGACAAAAATAGAGCCTATTTAACCTATTGATTTTATTCTTTTTCTAAAATTTTATGGGGAGTTAAGCATTCTTCTTCTACCAGAGGGGATTTAACTTTCCTTTTTTGAGATGCCTGTTCATCTTCTACATGTGATGGTGTTACTATCTCACCCATTTCTTGGAAAACTTGCTCCTCAAATCTTTCATCTTCTTTTTGTTTTTCTGTTTGTCTTGGTCTAGGAGGAGTCATGGCCATGCTGCCCAAAATATCAACAACTTTAGTTTCTAGCCTTTCTTGTTCTTTCATCTCCTCTGAAATTTATTTAGACCTTTTATGACGTCTTTGTCCTTAAGGAGCCTCAAAAAGTGCATACATGGGTCTCCTATTATATCTTCTTCTAATTTTCTCCTTTTGCTTAGGCTTAGGTGAACCATCATTGTCAGAGATAGGTATAGTTCTTCTATAGCTTCTGCATAAGAAGGAATTTCTTGAGAAGGCATAGTAAGGTCTACAATTTTAGCTCTTCTTCCAGATCTTCTTCTTGTTGGTATTTCCTCTTCCCCTAGTTCTTTCTTTTCCTCAGTAGTGGTATTAGTTTCCAAATGAACTAAAGGGTCAGGAGGAGTTTCTATTGCTCTTCTAGAAATACCAAGGTTCTGCACAAATTTGCAAAAAAAAAATCCCACATTTCTTCCCCATTTTTCTTTGAAAGGAAATGGTGCTGGCATACTAAATGCACTAACTCATGATGTATAATTGTTCCTACACCCTAGTAATACCTCTAGGCCATTGTATAGATGGAATCAAAAAGAAACATTGGAAGGTTTACTATATATTCTAGTTTTTTGGCTCCATATCTAAGGTGCATGAGGATTTTTAGGACTTCTTTTCCTACTGACCCAAATTTTCCATCACAGGTTAAATACTTAACTATCCAAAATGCTACTTTGTCAAAGTGTTTGGGCAAGCTGGCCCTTTTGACTCCTTTGATGATTTTCTTTGTGTTGTAAATATATTGGGGTTCATCATCCCCCTCTTTCAGTAGGCTTTCAACTAGGTCTTTTAATGTCCCTTTGACAGGGTTTGGGACATGCACCATTGGTATTATAGATATCTCACTTATTACATTCATATAAAAAGGAATGAAAATCTACATAATTTTTGTCCTTGTTTTCTTTAAATTGATAAAAAATTCTCTTACCAATTCATCATTATAAATGCGAAATTTCCTTAGAAACTCCAACCATCCTACCTGTTGAAAGATAGTTGCTACTTCTTCATTTGCAAGGATCTAGGTATCATCCTCTAGTTTTGTCTTCTTTTTAATCCCCATGATTCATTATTATTTAATCTTACACAGGTTAGCTAAAGATTGATTCTCTTATCAGTGGAACTGATGACTTTGGTTGTAGAATTGGCAAATTTAGTTGTTGAACTGGCAAATTTGGTTGCAAAATTACTGTACTCAACTACAGAACTAGCGAATTCAGCTATAGAACTACTATACTTAGCTATGGAACTAGTGAATTTAGCTATGAAACTATTGTACTCAGCTGTGGAAGTGACAAATTTAATTCATTATATCTCTTTTGAAGTTTTTTTGTAGTTAGTTTTAATTTTGTCAATTCAATAATAATAATGATTCTTTATAACTATCTGCCAACTTGTTCCATCATCAATGTCCTCATGATTTCACACATTTAATCATGATGTATAATAGATGACTCATCATACTAATCTTTTTAAATAAAGTCTAAGCACACATGTGAACTTTCAATCTAACCTTTAACAAGTTAAAAACATAATTACCATCCTTAATGATGTAATGCCTCCATCATGATGACTCATCATTCCTAACAGGTAAAAAAAAATAGTTAAAAAATAATTAGAATTCCAAATAAATTTTTATTTTGAATTATCCATTTATTTGAAAAGATTAAACACCATCGCTAGTTTTCAATTGATCTTTGAGATATTTTTTTTCTTTTTTTTTGGGAAGAGAACAACATTTACTGGTTTTCATCCTCTTCCCTTTATTCTATATCTTTTCATCTGATTATTTGATCATTTTGGAAGAACTGGGTTCTCACATATGATCAAATTCTTTGTTTTCTTCAATCTACTTCAAGAATTCATCCTTAGTAAGAGGCTTCCTACAAAGTTTTAGCTTGTGTCCATTGACCAAGAGTATTCTTCTGCTACCATCAATGGGAAGTAATTAGATATAACCATTGTCAAATATTTTCTTGATTTGATAAGGTCCCACCCATCTAGTTCTGAATTTGCCTTTGAATTATTGGTACTTAGAATCAAACAGCAATGGCTAGTCTCCTACTTTCAATTACCTTTCCTTGATATGTGAATCATGCCATTACTTCCTTTGATCTTGGATTATCTCTATTTGGTGGAGTGCTTCCATTCTTAATTCATCCAATTCATTGAGTTAAAGGATTCACTCCTTTTGAGCTACATCTAATTCAATTCCCACCTTAGTTGTTGTCCTCAATATCTATAGTTCAAACTCAATAGGCAACAATGGAATTTCCCATATACTAACTCATATGGTGAAAACCCTATTATAGTTTTCCAAGTTGTATTGTAAGCCCAGATAACTTCAGGTAGTCTTTTTACCCAATTTCTTCTTTTTCCTTCAACTATTTTAGTGAGGATGTTTTCCAATTCTCTATTTGTTACTTCAACTTGTCCATTTTCTTGGGGGTGATAGGGAGATGACTTCTTATGATTGATCTGATAATACATTACGAAAGCCTAGATCATATTATACATAAATTGTGTTCCCTAGTCTAAAACTAAGCTTCTTGGTGCTCTAAACTTTACCATAATTCTATGCCAAAAGAAATCAACAACTACTTCAGTGGCATTTGTTAAAGCCTACACTTTTTCCCACTTTGTTACATAATTAGTACACACAAGAATGTGCTCTTTTACCTATGAAGGAGGATTGAAGGATCCAAAAAAATCCAATCCCCATCTCTCAAATGGTTCAATCACTACTTATGGTTATAGAGGCATTTCATTTGTAACAGTTGGTTGTCCCATCCTTTGACAAGGATCACACCACCTGATATATCTCTTCACATCTTTGTACAAATATGGCCAATAGTAAGCAATTCCAATTATCTTGTGATCTATTCATTTCACTGAATAGTTTCCTCCACTTGGTTCATCCTGACATGCCCGATAGATGTCAAAGATTTCATCTTCTCTTATACGCCTGTGTAAAACCAAATCAATACCACATTTAAATAACATTCCATTTAACCATTTAAATTGTGCATTAGTTTTTATTAACTTCTTTATTTGTTTTTAAGTGAAAGGAGGAAACATACCTATTTCAAGATAATTTTCCATGTCAACAAACCATGGTGTATTAGCTGAAATAACAAACAATTGTTCATCTAGAAAGTTATCCTTGACTAGATCCTGCTCCCCTGTAGTGGTTAGTCCTGACAAGAAATTAGCTACCACATTATATTTGCCTAGATTATCCAAAATGGTAATATTAAATTCTTTTATAAATAATAACCATCTAATTATTCTACCTCCAGCCACTGGTTTGTTCATTAAATATTTAATTACTGAGTGATCTGTATGTAAAAATATTTTGTACCCTGTAATGTAATGTCTAAATTTATTGATTGCAAGATCATACCCAAAAGTTCTTTTTTAGTGGTAGTGTAATTTCTTTCAGTGGGAGTAAGATTTTTACTGAGATATAAAATAGCATACATTCTTTCTTCTTCATCTTTCTATCCCAAAACTACACCAATTGAGTTATTTGAGGCATCAATTTGGATGTGAAAAGGTTTCTCCCAATTAGGTCCTTTCAATATTGGGGAAATTACTAATTTATCTTTAATTTCTTTAAAATCATGTTGACACTTTTCATCCCAAAGAAATTCATAGTCCTTGATAAGCAACTTAAACATGGGGTTGGCAATTTTACTAAAATCCTTGATAAAGTGCCTATAGTATCCAACATGCCCTAAAAATGACTTGATATCTATGGGGGTTTGAGGAATAGGCAAGTTTGAAATAATATTGATTTTTTTTGGTCAAACTAAATTCCTCTTTTTGAAATATGTTATCCTAATATGATCCCTTCATCAACCATCAACAAACATTTCTCATGACTAAGAGACAAGTGATGTTATTCACATATTATCAACACTCTGTCCAAATTTTTCAAGGCATCATAAAATGTATCTCCATGCACAGTAAAGTCATCCGTGTATACCTCTACACAGTCATTTGTTAGGTCTACAAAAATTGCTAATACAACTCTTTGAAAAGTTGCTGGAGCATTACATAGTCCAAATGGAAATACCCTATAAGAAAATGTACCCCATGGACAAGTAAATGTAGTTTTATCCTGATCCTTAGTAGCAAATCTGATTTGATTGTATCCACTAAATCCATCCAAGAAGAAAAAGTACTATTTACCTGAAAGGTTGTCTAAGACTTGATCTATGAATGGTAAGGGAAAATAATCTTTTAGGGTGGATTTATTTAGTTCCCTATAATCAACACAAATTATCCATTTTCCATTCTTTTTAGGGATAATTACAAGAGGAGACACCCACTAGCTATCTGAGATAGGGTAGATAAAACCTACTTGTAATAGTTTTTCAATTTCTTGTTTGACTATATCCCTTAAGGCTGGATTAATCCTTCTCTTAGGTTGCCTAACTGGTCTAATGTTTTCAATATAAATGTAATGGGTGTAGATACTTGGGTGAATTCCCTTCATGTCTCTATAGTCCCAATTAAAATCTTTAATATGATTCTTTAGAACATCAAACATTTTGGCTTCTACATCATTCTTTAACCAACTATTAATATTCAAAAAATTTCCTAGTTGAATCTCAACATATTTGGTTCCAGTATATGATGAACTGATTTATTGAAAGGGTTCCATTAAGGTGTTTAGTGGATAGGCATGTGGTAACAACATATGATATGTAGCAACATCTCTAAAAGTTCCTTGAGACAGAATGATAGACAAAGGACAATAGGAAGAGTTATGATACTTATCTTATTATAGGTCAAACTCCTCGTTACTACTATTTTCTATAAATTCTTCATCATCTCTTGATATCTATAAATCTGAGGCTACAGAGCCTTCCTCTCCCCAAGAGAAATTCCATTCCTTCAAAGTGAAATTATCTTCATTTGTAGGGAATTGTTGTTGGTGTGGTTCTAGAACTAACTGTAATGGTTCTAAAACAAATTCTATAGGTTCTAGAACTAATCGTGACTGCTCTAATGACAATTGATGTTCATTCAATTAAGGATTAACCATATCTTCTATTTCCTAGACATGATCTTGCAATGTTATCATAGCCAAAGAAGATATATTTTTCTCATTAATATCAAGATTATCGACCCATAATTTCTCTTGATTATCAATAAAAGGTTATGGAGAGGGATATAATGAAATTTGCTTAGAATTATTACCATTTGAAATAGTCATATCACCTAACCTACAATCAATTATGGTAACAACTGTAGCTAACCATGATCTCCCCAAAATAATGGGATAACCAAGTGTTTTAGATTTTGTCTAAAATATAATGAAGTTGAATGGATATTCCCATGATTCCACCATTACTGGCACATCTTCAATAACTCCTTTTGGTTTTGCTATAGACTGATCTGCCATCTATAATATGGTGTTAGTAGGTTGTATGCCTATTAATGGTAATGTTTTCAAAGTGTCCACTGTCATTACATTGATAGATGCTCCCAAATCAATCAAAATGTTTTGTATATCTTTATTGCCTATAGAGATAGAAATAACAAGGCTTCCAAGATCTCCATATTTGGGAAGTAGGAGCTTTCCTGCTAATAAATCAACAAGTTTCCCATCTACTTGAATAGTCTTGGGGTACTACTTATTTCTTATAGGTTTTTTAAAACATAATAGTTTGATTAACTTGTTCATCTCTAGAGTATCCTTAATTGCTTGTAACAATGGTATTTCAATATTCAATCTTCTTAGTTCTTGCACCAATTTAGATTCCTTAATTTCTATGGCTTCTTTAAATCTTTCTGGAAATGGAATCTTAGTAGAATTTCTTTCTAGTTCCTTATATTTTTCTTTTTCATCTTCCTTAGGTGCAGCCAAACTAGGGGTTTTAGCTTCTTCTATCATCTTAGTGATTATAACAGGTGAACTGCTAACTATTTTTTTTAGATCTAGTTTAAATGTTTTTACAATCTATTACATTTAGATCAACTAATTTTTCTAGTTCTGTTTTGTATACAAGAGTTATTTGTTTATTTATTGGGTTTGCTACTGGTTGTGCTAGCATTTGTGTTTGGAATATATTTTTAGCCTATGGATTTTATGCTGGAGATCCCATTATGGCTTGTTGGTTCTGATCTTGATATTTTTTCCCTTACACATAATTACTAGGGCCCCATCTAGGTTATGGCCAAACATAAGGATTTCCTTGACCAACCCAAGGTTGTTGATGTCCTTGAGTATACCAAGATTGACTTACCCAATCCTGAGGATGCCATGTTGGTTGAGGGGCCCAAGGTTGTTTTCCCCAACTTTTTGGTATTGTTTGAGTTTCCCATTGCATCATCCAAGGATTAGGAGCTGGTCTTGGCATAAACTATCCTTGGCTAGGTTGTCTCTGAACAAAATTCAATTCTTCAGTGGTGGATGATGTACTAGTTTGTTTGAGATGATTTTTTATGAGTGGAAGAAGAGAAAAAGAGTGATTATCATGTTCTTTATATTCACAAAGAAGACATACTTCTATTTTATCCAAAGGACATTCCTTTATTGCATGTTTCTTCCTACATCTAGGACAATACATGGCTAATGGTTCAATTTGGGCATTTGTTTTAGCTAGAAATCCATCCATGGTAGAGGTTAATTAAACTAATATGTCTATTTTAAAGTTTACCAATTCATCCATTAGTTTTTTCATATTTGGATTCAAATTTTTAACCATTTTTCCCATTTTACGTCCACCCCTTGTCCTTGAATAGTTTCTACAAATTTCTATGATTTTGTGCATTCTTAATTGAGAAATGTTTCCCTCGCAAATTAAATCAAGGGTTTCCCTAGATTAATCATCCAAACCTTTGAGAAAAATGGTTTTACTTAAATCTTATTAAATTATAAATCCACATCTTTTACTCATAAAGAGGAATCTGTCCAAATAATCTTCCATATTTTCATCTTCTTCCTATTTGATTTTGAAAAATTCTTCCTTTCAATTTCTTCCTCCATAATAATCTTTATATTTGTCTAGGAAGATAGTTTCCATTTATTCCCAATTGGTAATAGAATTAGATTTTAATCCCATAAACCACCTCATTATTGCATCCTTCAGGGTAGATGGAAATAACTTGAGTTTTTGATTATCTGTCTTGTAATCATAAGTCTGACATAATACTTTAAACTCAAATAGAAATTGGTCAGGATCCTCAGATGACATTCCTTTAAATGTGGGAAAGTGTGTAGGTGAAATGTTATTCATAGTGATTTCATCATCCTCTATCTGAATGGGATAGGTAAAGGTTTGCTCAGGTTCTCTTCCAGCTTCTCATGCCATTTCTCTAGTATTATCTAGTCCCCTCTCCCAGTCAATGTGGTATATGGTCTGCTTTGGGGATGGTGAAAAGTTAGGAGTAGGAGGTTGACTACTCAATTGAGAATCAAAACTTTCCCTCAATGGATCTTGAGAAATAATCCTCCTTCTTAAAATTCTACTTGCTTCTGATGACTGATCCAAAAATTCTAAAGATGGCAATTTTGCTTCTTGTCTTGTAGGAGATAATGGTGCCTCCAATTCTTTCTCAACTTCCTTATTTAATCTAGAGGATGATGGAAATTATTGTTTAGATATTTTGGGGAGAAATCTACCCATGAAGTGTCATGGTCAAATTAAAAATTTTGTAATAACTTTTAGGGAAAATTTCTTTAATTACTAAATGTATGATTGATGCTCTTGTTGACACCTAATTAGAAATTTCCAACTAGTGGATCCCCAGCAACAGCACCAAAAAATGATGGGTGTCATTATTCCCTTTATTTAATCAACTTTCTATTGATGTCATATTTAAACAGGGATGTGTCTAAAGCTATATGTAACAAAAATAATCTTAGCGATTTAGTAATTGATTGTAGGTATTTGTATTTTTATTTTATTTTGGGGGATTTTTAATGTCTTAAGGACTTCTCTGGTTAAAATCTTATTGGAATCAAACTATGAAAATATACTGGAAGTGAACACACTTTGCAAAAATGAATTTGTTGGAAGTAAACACACTTTTGCAAAATGAAATAGATTGCTGGAAATAAACACACTATTTAGAATGCTTGGAAAATGATTGCAAAGAAATGAGAATTTAATATAGAACACCTGCAGGGACAAATATATAATGACTTTTAACTTTAAGGAGTTGGAAGCATTTATAATTTTAACAGAGCTACCTATTTTCTTTTGATAATAAAATATAAATACCAACCAAAAATGAAGATCATAGTTCTTAGAGGAGTGGGTCCTTCCTCCGCCTAGAAATAGGATTGAACAACTTAATTTTCTCTCAAAATAGAAATGGATATTGTATTGATAAAATGTTCTATATTAAAAAAATGTACTAAATTATCCTTATCCCTTTATTCTTTAATTATTCCTACTCCTAAATTCCTAGGTCTGTATATATATTTTTATCTTCTTGTGGTGTATTGATGGCTGTAACTATTTCATGGATACGATGGAACTAAATCGTGCCTAGAATAGATGTTGAATCAAGACGTGGCTAGATGTCTAGCTATATGATAAATGTCTTAGATCTGCAAGTATGTAAATTAGAAGTCTACTCTTGATTAATAGGATCATTGATTTGATAGATCGTTGGCCATTTGGAATAGATCCTTATCAATTCCATGTCTAATCTTGAAAGTTCCAGAGCTTATATGTAGGAGTACCAAAATTAATTTAGATAATTCTGGAACTAAATATAGAGTTCTGGAACTAAGTCTGAAAATGTGACAAAACTTGTAATAGTGTGGTGGGGTTATAGAACTAAGTTGTATTGATTTGAATGCTTCCAAAAAAATGCAATCCACTTCATATTTATTATTCAACCTGATGACGACCTATTTTATTACAAAACTTGAATTTTCCAAATCACTTGTTAGGAATTACAGAGATTTTTAAATGTTAGAATCATAATCAACAAAAGATGGACAATTACATCCTAGCTCATATCAAATCAAAATAAAAGTCCTAAAATGTAGTCAAACTTAATAGAAAGAGAGATTAAGATGAGGTCATTTATTATAAATTTAACAAGCATATTCTAGCCTCATCACTATGGTATTCATATACAAAATTTCCATACTATTTTCCATTATTGTGAACCTAGAGGTGCTTGGAAGAAAAAACCACATTAGAGTAAAGGTTTTAATACTAGTTTCAAGATTCCCATGGTAATAAATATGCATTGGAATATAATAGAAGGGACTAATATTTATCATGATCATACATCATATAATGTTTGGTTGATATTCATACCACTTGCCAGTACATGATAATGATCACCTACAGGTGATGTTGATAGAGTACTGAGGTACTTAATAGAGTGTTAAAACATATATAATGGAACCCTAATTGAAGTACTCTTAGGTGTTTTATTCATGAAATATATACTTGAAAGGATAAATGGACAAATTAAAGGGTAAACATCTTAGAGGAGGTAGATGACTGAGTTCAAGATGTTTATCCCTAAAATGTGAAAACAAAGGTATTATAAATTTTTGTCAAAAGAAAAAAACAAGGTTGTCATGAGATTGGAAGCATATAGGTGTACTAACCTTGTATTACCTACATATTAAAATTAATTGGTATATTTTAGAGGGAAAAATATTGATGAATCTTGATTGTTTGGGGCCTCAAAGTTGTCTAAGTCTAAAAGGAACCTTTTTCATCGAAGTTGGTAGTATTAAGCTAGATAATCACATTTGGATGGTCTTATATGGTTTAAAATAGCATTCATGGCCTAAGAGATCATCTAAAAAATACAATGTATTGTCTCTTATCTCCCATACACACCTACATTTCATACAAATAGCTTGAACATATTCATCTACAACCAATATAGGGTTCTAGTTTGAGAATGTTTTCCTTTCTTGGATATATGGGTGTTATGGTATGTTGATAGTTTTAAAAAGTTAATGGAAACTTTATAAAATATCTCAATTATATTAATAAATAACATGGTGATATTTCATTCTCATTTACACCTATAATATGAACTTGTAACCACTATACATGATTGTTTCAGATAGTGAGTAGGAGATTTTACTTGCAATGTTAACATTTATTGAGTATGGATAATATAGACCTAAACAATATAAAATAACTATAGGGTTTATAAATATGATGTGTATATTGTCTTTGAGGTTAACTCATGTAAATTAACCTATAGTCAGGACTCCTATTATACAAGAAACATAGTCAGTTTTGACTGAGTGGGATAGTAAGTTGGAGAAAATAGTTAATACCATATCTAGGTATGAATATGACTTAGATTGACATGAACATGATATAATGTGGCAAATAACACATTTGTAAAGTATTAAATAACTATATTTAAGACTTAAAGAGTCATGAATACTTACAAGTGTACCTTCATGACTTGAAACATAGTCAAGAGTTGAAACACATTTTTTACTAAGAGAGGAGTGTGAAGGATTTGTTGAAGGGTTAGAGTGTTGAATGAGGATTGGAGAAACTCCATCAAAAACATGTAAGTATATATAATCCTTTGAATGTTGATATATAATATAGATAGGACTGTTTCAAATGATATACCCAACCTATAGGACTATTATCTTTCCTTGGAATAGATCTGATGTTAAAAGCTATGAAATATTCTACAAGATCCCAAACTCTATGCTCGTTATATTTGAGCAAGGATTTATTAGTCAAATTCTACTCTCTAACTTGATTCATAACAATTTTACTATATCTATACAATTGTAGTTATATAATTCCCCTTATTCTAGCCCATTCAAGGCCATAGATAAGGACCTCATACTCTACCACATTACAGGTGCAAGAGAATTGAAATCTGAAGGTTGAAAAATACCTTTCCTTTTAAGGTGAAACCAATATAGCTCCACCACCTACTCCAATCTTGCTTCTAGACCCATAAAATAAAAGCTACCATAATCCATTTACATATTCACTTAACTTCATCAAATTGGGCATAAAATAGGCCTTCTCATGCATATAATAGACCATAATACTATATTCCTTAATAAAAATTTAAGGATTATGTTCATAGTGCTCTTTTCTCCACTCATATAGGAACAAATTAGAAACTCCTTCAAGGGAAGATGATTGAGATTGATCGATGTGAAGCTCCTCTTCATCAATGATAGAATAGTTAACATTTGATACCTTAGGTGAGTATGGTTCCAAGTGATATATATGAATAGGTTCTGGCTTAATACTTAATTTAGTGTCATACTTTATCCTAAACACCATGTAAGACCAATTCATTTCCAAATATCCACCTATCTTAGATGTGAAGTCTCTCAATAAGAAAATAGAAAAATAGGGAGAAAAATATACCACCATCACATCATGAGGAATTGAAAAATTAGGACAAGCATGAAGGATGAAATTAAAACCTTTCACTACCCCTAAAGTCTCTGCTGATGATCCATCCAATTGTAAAATTCATTTAGTGATTGGGTCATACTTGAGGCTTAGCTTATCTGTTATACATTTGGGCATAAATGATGTGCTTGATCCACTCTAAATGATGTAATTATGAACCAAGAAATCATGAATAATTAGATATAGGTAAAAATGAGGATTCTTCTCATCTTTATTCATTTTACCATCTATGTATTGAGTTTCATTAACCAAAACCATATTGTCATTTCTAGATGGACCATCTTGTTTACCCAATCCATGCAATTCCTTTTAGAGTAAATATTTATACCCTAATAATGTTAGAGAATACCACAATTATATGTTCATGTTAATCTTCTTAATTTGTTCCACCACATTGATGGAAGGATTACTCACCTTTGTGTTCTCTTTATAAACATTGGTGCCTTATGATGTAAAATGTGTAGGTAGAGTTGTAGCAGTTGGCATAAATTTAGAATCCTTTGATTTTATGTAGTTTATGAGTTGTATTAGACCTAATTACCATAGTATATCATGTAGGAGTCACCATATGTCCTTTATTATCTCCTTAAGTTTCATCAATATATCTCCTTTTGGACTTGGTATTGGAGGCAACACTAGTATTAGTATTGCTTATATTCCCCTCATAATTAATGGCACAAGACTCACCCTCCAAATGATTCATGAGAGTGGAATCAGAATGAACCTATATTATCTCTATCTTGAATTTCATTGGCATCTCAAAATTTGAAAATTGAGATGTTTGATCACCTTATGTAATCATGCCTTGATTTTGCATTTCACTTACATAAGCCACTTGTTCTTGACGATGTTAAAAAGATGGATAGTTGGGTTATTATTGAACCAAGTTGTTTTTAGTGGGAAAAAGGTCTTTGGAGGATGATGGATCACTAGTATTATATCTTTGATAAGGCTTGACATGGGTAATTTGGCCTTGTCCTTATGCATTATTTTGTAAAGGAGGTATGTTTGTTTGTCCAAATTGACTGTAGGGCTAATATGGCCTATAAACTTGGGCTTGTTTATTTTTAAGAGAAACCAATTCATTAATAAAAATTTGGAACAAAATTTTTACTATGTGAATTTCATTATTAGGGGTAATGGTATATTTTTATTGACCAATTAAAGGAGCTAAATTGGGCAATGCACTTTGACTAGGAGAATGCAAATCAGGGAATAGTGGCATTGGAGGTCTAGGAGCTATCTTTCTCACTTGGATAAGATAATTATTAGAATTTATGTCTATTTCATAGGTATAAGGAAATGTGTTCTCACCCATAGATTGAATCATCATGTTAATATCACTATTTAACACTTTCAAGTAGTACAAAAATGCATAGTTTACGATTAGCCTCACAAGAATTGGGATTCTATCCCAAGTTTTTTAGAACCTAATATTAAAATCTTACATAAATTCATGTGGTTACCTATTTTTTATGGTAAATTTATTAGCTATAGATATGTGATGCCTGTTTTCCCTAAACCTGTCAGTTAATAGACTCCCCAACACATCCCATGAGCCAATAGAATTTACAGGTAGGGTCCCATATCAGTCCAAAACTTTTCCTTTGAAATAATATGCCAAAAACATAATAGATACATTCTATTAGGTAATATTTTTGATATTAAAAAAGTTTTATATATTATGAATGAGCTCAATAATAGTAATAGGACCTTCCCCACTAAAATATGGGACACTTTTGAGGGTTGCTCCTAGAATTTGATCGTATTGTGTAAGATGCAAGGGAGATGCCCCAGTGAAAGGCATAAAATGTTATCTTATATCAATTTTTGAATGATCACTATGGATTTTAAGAATAAAATGTTACACAAAATTATAATCTTTAAACACAAAATCTCTTTTGTAAGGATGAGTATTGAAAAACCTAAACCTTTTGGTAGAATATGGAGGTAGTTCCATAAACTCAAAGGGTACAACTTTAGTATTAAATCTAATGGTCACCTTTGGCCTAGAAAATAGTATTTATCATTTAAAAATACTTTAATTCTTCAATGGAGTCACCAAATATTGAATGTAGATGTTTATTTCTCTTCAACAATGATAAGACTAGAACCAATCTTAAACAATCTTATAGGACTTAGAGTCCCACTGGGAGTGCCAAAAACTATTGACACTTGGATTTTCACCCTTGAAGAGATGCTCATCTCTTCTCATCCAAGTGGAAAAATTGAGTCATATCTCTTGATGGGGGTGTTAATTTTGTTGAGATAAATCTCTAGATCAAGGGCTAGCTCCCCTTGATGCACCTTTAGAGCTCTCTTTCTAACTTAACAATTGGATATGAAAAGGAGGAAAAATGACTAAGAAACCAAATGTTGATGCACCAACATATAATGTCCTCGAAATTGACTAAAACTACTACTTAAATACAAAAAAGATGTTTCTCACAGACTCACAACTCAAGATTCATCGCTACATCAATGTTTCATCTGCTAGATTCAAGAAGGTATATGATTCTTAGAAAGGGAATGATTGTTTCCAAAGAGGGATACAATCATGGACCACTTCTGGGATATCTCTACACTTAGAAAATAATACTATCAAATACCTATAACAATCTCATTTCTATGAATTGGTAGACCATCAAGAGTACAAGCTAGAAAAGACAATCTTTCACTAGACTAGACCAACTAGATTTAAGTCATTACTCAATATCATAACATATGAGTGGAAATAACACTTGTATATTTCTTCAAGAGTTCTTAAAGTACAAATATGGCTAGATTTATACCAATAACCAATGGAGGCCCCTAAAATGAGCCAAGGGAATGTATATAAATAGCCTTTGAGAGAGAGGTCAAGCCAAGGGGAGTTCAAGAGTCACTCTGACATGTATCCACATGTGAAAATTAGTTGCATTTGTATGTGGGAGAGAGGTGGGTGAGATATGCCATGTCACCAAATGAATCAGTTACAATTGAATGAATCAATTACAATTGAATGAATTAATTATAATTTAATGAATCAGTTATAATTGAATGAAATGCTTCAGACATTTTTCCATTGGCTACCTCTATATTCACCTTTAGGTTCCCACCAAGCCTTTCTTTTAAACTCCAATGACTAGTTTTTTTAGTCTAAAATTGACATTTTATGGGTCATCATCCTTTGGGTATTTTCTTTAGACATTTTCTCCCTTGGACTTCTTATCTCAGCACTTTTATTTTAGTCACTTTATTTTCTTTGTATCAGATAAAATGTTTGAAAGAATTGGTCTTTGGCTTCCTTTCAATGTGGATAATATTTAAAAAAGAATTCCTCACATAATCTTTCCAAAATAATTCCTCATAAAATCTTTCTAAAATAATTCCATCAGACTTTCTTTCCATTTGACCCTTTTGGTTCTTTGAAATGTTCCTTCAGGTTTCTTGAAGTGGACCTTTGGAACTCTAGAATGACCCTTCAGCAAAGTGAAAAAGACCCCTTCAAAAACGTTTTAAGTGTCCTTCAGAAAAGTTGTAAATGTCCCTTCAGATTTTGGAAATGACCCTTTGAAGTTCTTGCAAATGAACTTTCTGAAAGGAAAATAACCTGATATTTTTTGAAATTGTCCACCTTCCCATGAAAACAATCTCTCAAACTTTTTTAAAATGCCACTTTGGAAAAGTTGTTAAATACCCTTCAGAAAAGTTGCAAAGTACATTTCAAAAAAGTTGAAAAGTACCTTTCGATAAATTTGAAAATAGCCTTCTAAAAAGTTGAAGTGGATAATTTTCCTAAAAAAAGACACCCTTTGGGAAAATGCTTCAGACAAAAAGTCTGAAATAATTCTTGGCACTTAAAAAAAAACTAAAAATAATTCTCCTAAAAGAATTAACACTTAGTCAAAAAAAACAAAAATACCCAAAAGGATAACTATGCAAAGGCTTAGCAAAAGACCAAAACCAAAAACTAAAAATAATTCTCCTAAAATAATTAACTTAGTCAAAAAAAACAAAAAATAACCAAAAGGATAACTATGTAAAGGCTTAGCAAAAGACCAAAACCAATTTTTTTGAAAGAAATAAACTTGCACATTTGTTACAAATTTATATAGAACACTTCTTCTAAATGAAACCTACATACTAGACCTAGCCAAAGGTATAGACTTAGGTGGCTAATTTTTCAAATAAGGGTGCCCAATTTTGGCCTGAAGGGCCAAAATTTGGTCAACAAAACCCTCAATCCTAAGGACAATATAGTTAGGATAAAACCAAATGTCTCCCATGAGATCGACATATCTTTTGATAAGATGATGCTTCATGGGTATGGGATATCTTGTGATTATTTGGAGCAAAATAGGATATATTTAGTCATAGATGAATTGCATATGATCCCTATACTTGAAGATATAAAGTTTAGAGTAATGATGAGAGATGGTGATTTTATTGTGGGAGGACCAATTTTTAACACCATATATATGGGTGGATGCCATCAATGAGTCCAAAAAATAAGACATCATGGTGAATTATTGAATTTTATTCTTCTTAATTCCATAAAACTATCTTCTTAAGTGGATACTAATTATCTCCCCAATAGGTGGAGTCAGCTTTTCTTCTATCATAAAGTATACGTAAGAAACCCACCTAAGGTCAACACAGGTCATGGTACCTACTTCTAAGGCTCTATTTAATGAGGTCATAATGATCTTGATGCCTTCCCTAAATTGTATGATGAGGATCATACCATCATGATTTTTGGCCACATGAGTCCTTTGGATTAACCATGGTCTCATGATGACATCTAAGTTATGCTGAGTAGTCCACTCTTTTATATAGGGGAGGTTAATATGGGATTTAGGGAGTCTATATTAGCCTTCAAAGGCTACTAAGGAAACATAATTAATCCTCTTTAAATATCCCTTTTTGATAATCCAGTCATTATCAATTCTACAATCCATAAACAAGGGTGTAAGGATGTCAATACAGGATAGTACCTCTAGTTTGGTAGCAATTTGATCAAGACATATCATTTGGATTACAATCAGGTCATCAAACTTCCTCTTGGTGACTACCACCCTTTGGTCACTAGATAAAAAATGATGCAATTCTTCAATGGTGAAGAAAATTTTAGACCAATTCTTCATTTCATTGGCTAATGCTCTTGTGTGTAATTCAGTGTCCCCAAAGCATCTCCCTTCATGGTCAATGGATAGATACAAGTCTATCTCTTCTTTCCACTATTGTCCTACCACTACCATGGTCTTAGTTACTCTATAATATTCTTATCCTTAATACTCAAGATGATAATTTTAGCTTTCTTAATGAAATTGGGTCCTCAATTAGTCATGTTTTGGAGCCTTTAACTATTCTAGTAGGGGTTTTAAGGCTTTAATGGTGAAGTTGATGGATTTAATAAATGTATTTGTGTCTTAGATCTTATAGATGGCACCAATCATACAAATATTGTCTTTTCAAATGTGCCATATGTTGGGATTTCCTTTCAGTGCTTACATGGTGCTTACGTGGACCTCTCTGAGCATGTTTTCATGGAATCTCATGGGAATTTATTTTAAAAGCTATCTATTTATTTTTAAATATACACTTTTATTTCACTCCATTGGATCAAGATACAATGATGAACACGAGCCATTTATTAATATTCAAAATTCCATTTTGATTGGGCGTTTAAGTCCTAGATGATTGGGTTACACCAAGTGCCATGCTCTAGTTTTCTTAAGAAATGACTACATGTGGTTTATCCAGGTGTCAAGTCATCAAGCTCTGAGGTCTTTGAGTTGAAATTTTCACTTCCATTTTGTGCCATTAGATTAAGATTATTGATTAAGTGAGAGCCATAGATCTTGATCTATGAGGTTAGATTTGATTGGTTGATAGGTCAATTGTGTTTAAATTTGATGTTATCACTAACATCAAAGACATCCTCATGAATGTTAACAAATGAGAGTATGAATTTCAACTTCAAGCTCATGAGTTTCCTTTATCTAAATGGTAGCATGCCACACATTGAATTCTCATTTCTCTTGAGACTTTGGGGTTGACATGGGCCATTAGATCAGGTTCGATGATGAAGCATGAACCATCTATTTTGATGTGCGAGGTCATTTATAATTGGTCCATCCTTTGGCAAACCTTTTGATCTCACACTTTTGGATCAAAATCTTGGGATGCATGTAATCCATTGGATCCTAAAAGATGAATTATTATTAAGTCAGTTTATAATATACATAGGCTTAGGCTGAGGTATTAATTTTTATATTAATAGTATTTTGAAAAAACACTATGACCTAACTCTTAATGTGATAAGCCTAAGTTTTAACATTTATAAGGTCCCCTTTTGGAATAAAGGTAAAAGTTTGGATGTGGCTTATTTTTAATGCCTTGCTAATGTTAAAGACATCCTTGTGAACATCAAATGATGAGAGCAAGGTCATCAAAGTAAATACCATAAAAACATTTATAACAAGCGATGTTTAACATGTAGTTTGTCTTAAAAATATCTCGTGCCATTGAATTAGGCTTCTAGGTGAATGCTAACCATTGATTCATGTTGAAAAAACATGAAGGCACTTTGGGATTAAACTTAGGATGAAATGTTGATAAGGAATTTAAATCTTTTAAGATGAAAAAGGGCTTTGAGGACATAATACTTAATGAAATTAGGACGGATTTAAAAGGGAAAGAACATAAAGGGGCTTTAGGGTTAATTTTAGACTTAGGGTATTTTGAAAGGATTAATTACTTCTAGATTTTCTCCCCTAAAAATATAAATTCAAACCCCTAGGGTTTCTTTCTCTGAAACCCTACCTTCTTCCATGAAACATACACTTCATCATTTAAGATTTATCATCAGTAGGGTTAGTTAATAAATAATAATTAACCAGGAAAGGACTCATTCCCTTTCTTAGTGGATGATACCCTTATTAAAGAAATAAAAATACCATATAAACCATGCCAAGATATGAATGTTTTGAAATATTAACAATGGCCCCATTTTTCAAAGTAGTGTAAAAGAGGGGGAATGTTGGTCCTAACAACACAATGTAATGGTCAAACTAAAGCCACTAATAAAATTCTCACAAAATTCTTCAAAGGAAATTCTTCAAACCTGAATGGATTTCCATCTTCATCTTTATCCTACTCTTTGGGCCTATCAGACTAGCATACATACTACCATTAGGGAAACACCATTTTCTCTCATCTATGGTTTTGATTTAGATCATTCATTAGAAGTTTATCTTCCCTCTCTCTTTATATCTCTTCATTGTATCATTCTTGATGAATAATTATGTGAATCTTTCCTTCATTCCCTTGATCTCCTTTATGAACACTTTCATTATACCTTGCAACATAATCACCAATATAAGGCTCATATTGCCAAAAAACATAACAAATGTGTTAAAGTTTGCACATTTAATGTTGGTAATATTGTCCTTAAATTAGACTACACTAATGATAAATAAATTAAATATTCCCAAAAATGGTGGGGCCCTTATTTAGTCAAATATATTCTTGGTCTAAGTACCTACCACCTTAAAACTAATGAAGGCCATGTTTTCAAAAATCCCACAAATGCACAACTCCTTAAAAAGTAATTTCCTAAAACATTTCCTTCTTTTCATGAATTTTATATGTTATTTATCTACCACTTTTTTAGGTTACTTTCATGGGTCTCTGCATCTATAATAATTCTCTCTTTTCACAAACCTTTAGTCCTTCCTTGTTGGTTTTTTGGTTTTACATTTTATCTCATGAGTTACATTTTAAAACCATAGATAATACCTAGTTTTCCTCATGATGTACCATAGTATTCTTTATTTTCATACTCTTTTTACATTATTTTTACATCCCTTGGATTTCTCTTTTGTGATTTGCATTGTAAGACCATGGATAGGACCTAGTCTTCCTTACAAAATACCATTTGTTTCTTCTCATTTATTTTTTTCATACTTTTTATCACCCTCATGGGTTTATTTTTTATGAGTTGCAATGTAATACCATAGATAGGACCTAGCCTTCCTCATAAAATTACCATCATATTATTCCTTTTTCTTAAAAAATGTTTTCGAGCCTTGTTCTCAAATATAACTTTTATTTCTTTTGATAGATAGAATTTACATAAAAATATGTGTTAGCATGTTTTCATCCACTTCTCTCATTCTTATGATAAATAATCACACTTTACTATCATTGTATCCCTTTTTCTCCCTTTGTCACATTTTTTGTGATTTGAAGTAATTCAGGTTGTTCCATGTGTCATTCCTCTTTATTTCCTTTTATTTCACTCCACATTGGATAAAATAATTTTGAAGTCAATATAGAACTTTTATTTCACCTAGATTTACAAGAATCTTCGACCCCATGCTCTCTGAAGTTCTCTCTTAGAAACCAAGTCCTAAGTATTCAAATGAAAGTCATCTTTAGTACCCATATTTAGGTTTTTTAATTTGTATGGAGGAAGAATAGAAAAATACATTAAAAAATTTAAAATCCAAATCATTTTAAATAAAATGCAATGATTTAAAAAAGGTAACATACAAATTTCAAAAGTCAAAATCACACTAAAAGATGTTATTCCAAGCACATATACTATCTCTAATTGAAGCATAAACTCCATAGTTAGCCTCACATAGAACCAAGGTCCATTGGGTTGTGGTAGGCTAGTAGATTAGAATAGGAAAATTCATAAAACTCTATGGTGTTACCTAAGTTTTCATGCAAGTACCCAATATTCATAGTATATTAATGGTTCTGTAAGGGGTCCTAAGGAATGTGGAACACATTGTAGGAAGGTAGGTCCATTTTAATTTTCATTCATATAGCCTTCATGGAATGATCTACATACTTCATTTTTTGACTTAAGACTTGTGTATCTAAAATAAGTTCATTAGAGTCCTTAAGGTCAAAATTCCTCTTATTTTTACAAACCTAATTTAAGTGTCTTGGCTTCAATAAAGAGTTCCTCTACCTTGGTTTTTCCTTCATTATCCCCTCCACCCATTTCATTTCCCCCCTTGACATGAAAACTATGATTCAAAATCTATTTTCACTTCTTATATATTCCCTTCTTATTCACCTCTTAAAAACATGTTAACACTACTTTGTTTTAGTTTTATCTATCCTTAGAGGAAAACAACATGTTTGAGTAACTATGGATTACCTTTCTTTACACCATAGATTTAAATTTATAGAATTATTTTAATTTATTTTTACCATTTAAAATATTTTTTAATTACCTTCTATCATATACACCTAAGTTTTTACCTTTTTTCATTATTGAGTGAGGTTAGCTTGTTACTTCTCACTTGATAAAGTTGCTTTCACTTTTTATGCACCTTTTTCCATTGTTGAGTGAGATAAAGATTGTTACTGCTCACTCATCAATGTTGTTTTACAATTTTTGCTATTTTATTTTACCATTGATGTTTTATTGCCATATTTTTTACATGTATCCTTGGTTGGACTTTGTTATTTCTATTTTCTTACTTGAGGTTTGCTTGTTTGAGGTTTTTGGTCTATAGTATCCTTGAATTTTTGGTTACCTAATTTAATCTTGTTTTTTTTTGACTTGGTCATTTGGTCTAACATATCACTTTTCATGCTAGCTTTCCAAATTTCCCATTATGTCACATCCTCATATCACTAATTGTTGGGAGGGTGTACACCGGAAGCACACAATTTGATTACTAATACCAAGCAACTTAATATGCGGAAATTAACCAGATTCACCAAGTAACTAGAATTCAGAATAACACATGATATGAGAGACAATACCAAATTGTATTAACACTTTATACAGAAAAGAATACAATAAAGAAGATGCCACTTCTTCTCCACCACCTTACAGAGGTTTCCCACACCTCAAGTGAACAGTAATTCTTCTCCCCAAAGCTCTCCCTCTCACAGGTCCCAACACCCAACTCAAATACAGAGTTGGTGTTCACCTCCCCGTGCTCCACGCACACCACAAGTGCTCCACGCACTCCACAAGCACTCCACATGCTCCACAAGTACTCAAGGTACTTCAAGTAGATCTCCCATGAATCTGCAACAACCTGCAATTCAACAGACCATACTTATGGAAGGAACTGCCTTGCCTTCCTCTTGCTCTATTCGAGTACACACCTGTACTCCAAGTAGATCCTGCCTGATACTGCTCCCTGTAGTGTTGTTGTCTGTATGACCTTGCACACCTGCAAATCAAGCAATGGTTCCAATCACCTGTGAACCTCGACCTTGCACACACATACACCTGCAGATCAACGATCTTACTTATTGAAGAACCCAGCTGGCTCTCCAATCCAGTACCAACACACCTGGTACTGTGGCACTAGGAGGAACGCACCATAGCTCTACCTCACACACAGAAGGAGCTTATAATTATGCTCTCTTACTCCCTAGCACACTTTTTCAATACAACCATGAGTCTATTATATAGATCTCATCCAAACAATGATTAGACATCTAATTACAATAATTAGATCCGCAGCTATGAGTCTAAAATTAGCACTCATCATGCAAACTCTTGGTTCGTTAGCTAACTGCCCATAAATAGCTCGCAGTCGAACCACACAGGCAACCGACGCCGGTCCCTGTCCGCCTGAGGTGACCGACGTCGGCCGATATATGACCGACGTCGGTTGCTTCTCTATGCTATCCCGCCGACGTCGGCTGATCAGACCGACCCCAACTTCTTCTGCAACTCAGCAACCTTCAGCAACCTCCTCCCCTGTTTGCATCAGTGAAGCTTTTAGCTCCACAATCCTAACAATCTCCCACTTGGAGATAAACAGCTGCACTGTACCTATACCCGTACTCCGTCTAATCTGTTTCCTGGTTTGTATCCCTCTTCAAGCTCCCACCTGAAGACAACCCACCACACATCCCGTGGTGTACCACCTGTCATCCGAGTAACCTGCCACATCCGAACCTACAAATACATGTAGTGAAGTCCTGACCCTGCATAGCAACACCTGCTGCCGGTCCCTCTCAGAAAAACCTGAGAATCCACTTCCACGAATTGGCTCCTAACTCTCTGACAGCTCCCACTGCATGGGAATACTCAGGTCTATACCAGACCTCATGTGATTTCAGACACTGTACCTGTCCAGCCCTTAGTGTGCTCCGGCTCTGCAACCCAAACCTCGCCAACACCTAATTCACATCAGCTCCCACTCGAGACAAAATCAACCTGTGATCTCCATGCCTCCCATGTCAAAGAATTCCGCTACTCCAAACTCCTCCTGACATGCCACTGAACTAATCTTACCCTTAGCTCAGCAAAACCCTGTATGTACACACCTGCTATAGAAAAACATACCATCCACATACAGCACAGAATGATGTCATGACTCATCATCCCCCTGGTAAGACAAAACCACAGTAGTTACCCTGACATTGACTGAAGCCATGCTCCGTCCTCCACCTGTCAAACCTGGTACCACTGTCCTGCAGCTCCACAAGACCATATACCTGATCTTCCATCTCATGTATCCGTTCTCTCCATTATTCTACTAAGGAATCCATTCATCTCTGTGCTTTTATACCTGCTGGCATCTCTACCAAAACACACCTGTCTGGTTCTCCTCCAAGGAATCACATCCTCATCCATGCCAAGCTCACACCTGTTTCCTGGATCCTTCCTGCTCTACAATCAGCAACATGTATAAAGAAGAGGAACAACGAATTTGAGGGCCTACTTACGCCTTCAGTCCTCCGTATGGGTGTTTGAGACTCCTTGACAGCTTGCTGTCCACCCAAAATCCATTACAGTAACCGACCTCGGTCACCCCACAGTCTGCATCCGACCGACGTCGGTTCCATGCGTCTGTACCTGACTACCAACCTGCCTGTGCTGGTGTCCCTTCTGCCGACGTCGGTTCTCCTACCCGACATCGGTCTTACATACTGCCGACGTCAGTCTCATGACCGACATCGGTCTTACCCTGCCCGACATCGCCGGCGTCGGTCTGCACATGACTGACCTCGGCACCTGTCTGTTCGACGCCGGTTCCTCATGACCGACATCGGTACCTGTGTTCCCCTGTGAGTGATGACTTTTTACCCGCGAGCTTCTTTGAATCAAAATCCATGTCCAAACTGCCCTGCTCAGAAGTATCCAGCCACATCCACTGGGTTCTGTCCGCCATCTCCTCCATAAACACCAAGGCTTTCCAGTTCTTAAGCCTGTCAAATATATCTGTCTTCCGCTTAAGAACATGCATCTCCTTCCTGCTCATGTGACCAAGCCTACGAAGCCACGTCTCTGCAACAAAAGAAGAATCAGTAATATAAACAAGTAGATAAAGGATACCTGTTTTCTTACCACCAGCTAATTCAAGTGCATCCACTGTGAGAGTTCTTGTGCATCTCTCATCACCCAATCTTTCTGAAGAAATTAGCCATATCTCCAAACCTGGGACCTGCATGACCTTCATCAACACCTGTGTGTTGGCCGCCTACAATTTCAGCTTCACTTCTCCTTTGCCAATCCTTTGGCAAGGCTCACCAGCTCCTCTACCTGGAACTGCATGGAAAGAGGCAACCGAATCTTTTATCCAAGATTCAACTTTATCCAAGAAACCTGCAAACACATCCTGTGCAACAATACCTGCTACATCTGTATCTTCAGTTTCTTCATGCTGATCTGTTACCAACCAACAATAATCTTTTACCTGCTCTTTCTTTCCATAGGACCGTGAGTGACCATCTGTGCTTTTCAACTCCTCCATTCTTAGCTTACTTTGATCTGCAGTTGCTCTACTCCCACTCGATCAGAAACCCCTGAGAGTGACCTGTAACCAAACACAAACCCTGCTTCCTCCAACCTCAGCTCAGATACCACCTGTTGGTATCAAGCTCAAGAACCTACAACCAAGGCTCTGATAACACTTGTTGGGAGGGTGTACACCGGAAGCACACAATTTGATTACTAATACCAAGCAACTTAATATGCGGAAATTAACCAGATTCACCAAGTAACTAGAATTCAGAATAACACATGATATGAGAGACAATACCAAATTGTATTAACACTTTATACAGAAAAGAATACAATAAAGAAGATGCCACTTCTTCTCCACCACCTTACAGAGGTTTCCCACACCTCAAGTGAATAGTAATTCTTCTCCCCAAAGCTCTCCCTCTCACAGGTCCCAACACCCAACTCAAATACAGAGTTGGTGTTCACCTCCCCGTGCTCCACGCACACCACAAGTGCTCCACGCACTCCACAAGCACTCCACGTGCTCCACAAGTACTCAAGGTACTTCAAGTAGATCTCCCATGAATCTGCAACAACCTGCAATTCAACAGACCATACTTATGGAAGGAACTGCCTTGCCTTCCTCTTGCTCTATCCGAGTACACACCTGTACTCCAAGTAGATCCTGCCTGATACTGCTCCCTGTAGTGTTGCTGTCTGTATGACCTTGCACACCTGCAAATCAAGCAATGGTTCCAATCACCTGTGAACCTCGACCTTGCACACACATACACCTGCAGATCAACGATCTTACTTATTGAAGAACCCAGCTGGCTCTCCAATCCAGCACCAACACACCTGGTACTGTGGCACTAGGAGGAACGCACCATAGCTCTACCTCACACACAGAAGGAGCTTATAATTATGCTCTCTTACTCCCTAGCACACTTTTTCAATACAACCATGAGTCTATTATATAGATCTCATCCAAACAATGATTAGACATCTAATTACAATAATTAGATCCGCAGCTATGAGTCTAAAATTAGCACTCATCATGCAAACTCTTGGTTCGTTAGCTAACTGCCCATAAATAGCTCGCAGTCGAACCACACAGGCAACCGACGCCGGTCCCTGTCCGCCTGAGGTGACCGACGTCGGCCGATATATGACCGACGTCGGTTGCTTCTCTGTGCTATCCCGCCGACGTCGGCTGATCAGACCGACCCCAACTTCTTCTGCAACTCAGCAACCTTCAGCAACCTCCTCCCCTGTTTGCATCAGTGAAGCTTTTAGCTCCACAATCCTAACACTAATTATCTTGGATTTCTTTCATTTTTTTTGTTTTTTATCTTTAGTTTTGTATTCTTGGGTTTGTCAAAAGTAGTATCTTTGTCCTACACAATCAAAACTAACAACATAATAGACAACTATCCAAAGATAAAGGTAAGTCAAGGTATGTAGCATATTTAATTTTTATTCATTTAATCTTTAGTTATTTCCCTTTCAATCATTTACTTTCAATTATTTTATTATTTAAAATAATATAATGTTTTTTAACATTGACATTATGTGTTCTTATGTTCTTTCTCAAAGCACCATCCCCTATTACACCTTAGTGACACATGATGGGATTCAAGTGAGGCATATGTATACACATAAAATTTTCAACTTTTATCAAATAATGATGCTCTACATCTTTTAAGAACCCATCAAGACTCAATCTCTTTGAGTGCACACCCTAAGGGGTGCACCAGGAAAGGGGTGGATAGACCATTAGTGCTTCAAAGGATTTTTGTCCCTTATTACCATATATTAACAATGCAACCAACTCTTAAAACCATTACCTAAGATATTACTCCTCCTTTACACACTCCTATAATATTTTTACTCTTTCCATCCCTCTTTTTCTCACCTTAAGTCTCTTTTTTTAGTCGATTGGACAGGGTCAACTAGGTTGACCCTATATGGTTTTGAGGTATTTTTCACTTAGGAACTAGCTAGCCTTTAGCTGACCTAGCTCATGACCTTGTGAATTATTATCTAAAATTATAAAAGATAGAGTGGGTTGACTGACCAACCTTTTTTAAAGCACTTATGGTTAAATCCACCTATAAATAAAATATAATTTCATCATTATTTCAATATGCAATTAAGAGTTATTATTTTCTTGCACTTATTTACAATCTGCTCTTCCACCATTCTTGTTGAGGAGTCTTATCTTAGGGTTTATACTTGGATAATCTAGTCTTTTATACAAGTCTTGAATGTTTTATCCTTTCTTAGTGATCTTTATAAAGCACAAAAACCTCTTAGAAAGCCCCTTTGGCCAATGGATATATTGAGTCTTGATGGGTTCACATTTAGGTATGTATTCTCTAACTTTTATCCTCTCTTTAGTAGATAAAAGTACCATAAGTATTGGCTTTAGATAATTTTACTCTTCATATTCCATGTAATAGGGTTTTACTCATTCTTATCTTCATTGATATTCTCCTATACATGATTTTATTATTTACTAAGCCCTCATCTTGTGCCATAAGCTTTGGTGAGCACTAGATTAGATTTATTTTACTTGTTATTAGTTTAGGTGAAATATCAAAACCTAGTACCTCTTTAGGGTTATTGCATGATTATGTTAGACTAGAGGCTTTAGGACCCTCCTTATCATAGTGTATTGTGATAAATGATCCTATAATCAGATCTAATGGATCCATATATTTGTCATGTTCCTACTTAACATATATATTACCAATCATAAGTGTAGCTATGATCTATCTTCTTAGAGTTAGGATTGATTTATAGACATGATGTATTTTGGATTACATATACCATCTAGGTGTAACATCACTAAGATATTGATTTATTATAAGTAAGCTATTATATTCTTCCTACCATCTTCTAGGGGTCTTATTATAATTTGGGCTAAATAAAACCACTCCATATAAATCTTCATAATCCTAGCATATGTATGATATAATCCCAAGTATGAAGTGGACATCAATTTTAGATCTAAGAACATGCACTTATTGATCACAATCATTAATTTTTTTAACTTCCCATCAATCACTATGGTCCTTTATAAATAGGCACAAGTTTATTGGATGAGCACTTGGGTCTCTTCCATAGTCCCTACCACCTTTTCAAATTTGATAAAAAATTTAGGAGGGATTAATTGACCTACTCAATTATATCATCTAGGAAGGAGATATTTACTTATGATTTGAGAATTGGGACCTAACTCTATGTGTCTTTAATAAATATTTTTGACATGTCATGGGTTGCCTAGAGAACTAAGAATGGGTCCTCCACTTTGGTGAGCTAGAAAAAGTAGTTCTAGGTCTACCTGACCATAGGGTCACCCTATTGTATATATTTATATGTGAGGATCCTCCACATATTCCCTATGGGTGTACTCAAAATCCCATTACATGTCCTAAGATCCTTGCATAGTCATATATGGAACCTACTATACTAGGACCATTCTCAAGGTTTTAGGATGTGTTGATGGGGTGGTAAATATGATAGTGATATGTGGAGGGGTTATGGAGTAAGTATATGGTGTGGATGGTGAAAATAGTAGAGGAGGAGGCATAGGGGTCTAGGGAGTCAAGATTAATAGAGATGCATAGGATAACATATGTTCTTGCCATTGACCTTGGGTCACGCCCACTTGAGGGGAAATAACTCTTGGGAGAGGGTTATTAAACATAATGGAAGAGATTAGTTGATTAAATATAAATCCCTAAGTACTTGGGGTAATGGAAAAAGGGGGCCAAGGATCAATGAGAAGAACCACTAGGGTTGCTAGTAGAGGATCTAAATGAACTGGTAGAGGAGGTGGAGTTACATCAATTGGTACTTATAGTAAAGTTTATTATGATCTACCTTCCAAGTTTCCTTGGTATTTTACCTAGATTGGCCTTAGAGGATATTATAGAAGAAGATGAGGTAGTGAAGGCCATGGGAGATGACTATGGGAGATTCTAAGTCACCATAAGAATTATTGATATGGTCCTAATCAATGGATAGATGCATACAATTAACTCCACTCCTAGAGAAGATGGGGAAATTGATAAAGATAGGGCACTCATAGGCACATAAATATGAATAATGGCTAGTGAGCTCTCCAAGAAAGTTCCAAGTTAGAGAATGGATGGTGTAAATTAAAATGAAGAAGGAAGGATATTAGGGATACCCAAGGCCATGGGTTATTAGGTGAATAGTAGAGGAAATGCAATAGGGAAGATAGGTAGTACCAATTACATGGTTTTTTGAAGGGGCAAAGAACCAAGTGGAATCATGAGGGGATGCTAAAAAGTAGATGGAGTGAGGGGAATAACTTGCATTAGTTACTATTGTTGTTATTGTTTCATGTTTATTTACATGATAATTTTGATGTTGAAACTCAAGGCTTATGTGTCTTGGGGTTGAGGTGCCTTTTAAGGAGCTACCTAAGCTTAGTCAACCTATCATTGAGTCATATGGGTTTGAATTAGTTGGTGTTGAATTACTTGGGTCACTTGAGGTAGAGCTATGGATTATGGATTCGATACTTTTAGGGGAGAAGGTGGTGAAATGATTTGTAGATTTCTAAGAGAATTCTACCAATTGACACCCAAAAATGACACCCAAAAATGGTCTCTACCAATTGCTAAGAAATTTCCATCTCTACAAGCCAATATGGGACATGGTATGGAAAATAAAGGATATCCCTAAGGATACCTATGACTCAAATTATGGTCTCCTCCTATCAATACCAATAGTCTCTAATGGGAGTCAATGATTCTTTGATTTCATTTAATATGAAAGGCATAAATGCCTCATTGATCATGTTGTATAGCACTAGGTAGAAAGAATAATAGATATCCTAAATAATATTTCTATAATAGTGTCCATATATCTTATAGAAAATTACATGAACTACTAAGCCTTTGGAAACCCATGAAATAAAATAAAATGACTTGAAAGTAAGTGTCTCATAGAATGATTCTACAAGATAAATCATCATGTATAAGTTCCCACCTACCTAGGCATATGTTATGGTCTTGGCCATGTGTAAATTGAAGCCTCTTCCTAGGTCAAAGACTTGAGAACCATCCTAAATCATGTGAAGTAGGGATAATCACAATATGTTGATGTGTAGGCAATCTAGGGCATTGAATAATTGATTCAATAGAATCATACCAATATGGACCTCCTCCTTGAAGGTTTAAACTATGTATGTGTTGATTTAATCTTGTTCACTCACTTGGTTTTTGTATTCTCTACCTAGTCCTTTAGGGTGTCATAGATTTAGAAGGTGTTAGTCTAGGTATGGACCACCACTGAGTCATATGAAAGGGTGAAATCCAAGAGATTTTAACAGGATTTGTAGGTAGTTTCTAAGATGTTAGTAAATTGAGATCAATATTCGATCGATTAAACCTAATTATGGGTTTTGTTTTACACTCATTTACTAGTGATAATAAACTTAATGAACACACTTCTCATAAGTTCATAGGGTGCCTTAAAATTTGTCAAAATTATCATCATCAATAATCAATTTTTTGGGAACTTGGTAGATAGATTTAAATACCTCATTATAATTCTTAAATTGGGTCAATCCATATAGGAACAAAGTATCTCTATATTCAATCTTGGTTTTAGGATTTGATGATGAATATACCATAATAGTACAATGGGGATTAGTAGAAGATATATGGGTTAAGGAAAAGGTATAAAAGGAAATAGGTTGGATCAAAATGCAAGGATTTTAAACTTGGGAGTCTGGAGCTATAAAAATTAATGATATTTCCTCAATATACTTGTGGAAATACTTATTCATCCCCCTATATTAATGGTGTTTTATAGATCTATCATCATGGATTAAAATTTGAGTTGGTGGCTCAATACTCCACTTAATTTCCCAATATATATGTTTCTATGCAAAATTTGCTTTCTACATTCAAAGAAGAAATAAGAAACTAAAAGAAATGGTCAAGGCTAGAATATACCTGATAAAGTCGTGCACACCGAAATCAGACATTGGAAGATTCTCCTCTTTGGCTGTGGAGGAATGACACCTGCAAAGAAGAAAAGGCTGAAACACGAAAAAATGTTAGTCAAAGATATGGTGGGCTGTCAGGCGAATGCCCGATCCCAGAAGTACGAAGACTTCCTAGAAGGATATCAACCCACTTATAAAAAAGCAAAATATTGGATGAAAGTAGATAATAAAAGATAAAATGACAAAAATAAATGACAGAAAATAAAGTGCGTACCTGATATGCAGCACTATTCTGCACAGTCACCGACGTCGGTCTCTGTGGTGCCGGCGTCGGTCAGGGAAGGTGCCAACGTCGGTCAAACTGCCAGCGTCGGTCGGGGTAGTGACCGGCGTCGGTCGGGGCAAGTTCTGGACAGAGTCTAGGTGAGTTGCAGGAGGTCTGGGAGAGATGACAGGGTCTTGACAAGGCCGGGACAGGGTCTGATGGAGTCGAGATAAAGTCAGGGCAGAGTCTAGGCAAGGTTTTGGATAAGTTCTGGGCAGGGTTTTGGATAGGTTCTGGTTAGGATAAGGTCGAGTCTAAACAGGCTCTGGGGATTTTCAGAAGGTCGAGTCTAGACAGAATATAGAGTATGGAAATAACAAGCAAACAATAACCAAAAATAAAAATAAACAGATGAGGATACTTACCTGTCACAGTGCGAAGACATGATTGACGTTGTTGAAGCTGTCTGTGCAGTGCCGGATTGAAGCGAATGTAGATTGGTTGATGCCAGAGTTGGTTGATCATGAGAGTGTTGATTGTAAGGGTCTGTCAATGTCATAGTTCAGAGGTTGATTGATTGATTGATCCAAATGGTTCATTCACCTTTCGAATGGTTGGCAGACGCTGATGAAGGTGAGGGACGATTCGAGAGACGATTCGATAACCGTTTGGGAACCTGATTAGGAATTGAATGATAACTGATAACAGATAACGGTAAGGTGACCGATGTCAGTAGGATTGCCGACGTCGGCCGACAGGTGACCGACGTCGGCGACATCGGCTGGGTAAAGACCGTCGTCGGTAGATGCACAATGGGGATAGAGTCTAGCTTTAGCTCTGTGCTCATTTTTACATGCTGCCAGGGTCAAGGTTAATGGAAAAAGTGATCGACAAGGGTTGAATAGGTGAAGAAGAATAAAACGGGGGATGACCAGGGGAGTCGACACGATTTTGGTGTCTACATTTGCCCCTTTTTGTCTTGTTGGTTGTTTTGGACGAACTGCAAGACAAAAACAGGAGTGATTGCCCCAGGTGAGGGATAAGGTTGATTTCGTCTTGTTGGTTGTTCGAATGAACTGCAAGACAAAAATAAGAAGTGGATTGCCTCGAGTATGGATGAGGTATTCCCCCTCAAAGCAGGAGTCGAGGGAAGGGAACCAGGAATCGGGTGTTGATTTGACAAAGAGTGGATGAAAAAAAGGGGTGAGGGTGAACGCTGCAAAAGGCGTGATTGCATGCATACCACTGCACGAGATGGTTAAGTCAAAGTGTCACAGGTTAAGGGTTGAGGAGTGCCAAAATTGAAATAACTGGGCCCCAGCATTTAGTCGTCTGCTGATTGGGTTATTCAATCAAAGCTAAAGCTCCAAATGGGTCATCGCATTCTAGGTATCTCGGGCTCAGGAAGTGCTCCTAGAAACATGAAAAAGGCACAAGTAGTGTGGATCAACCAACTTGCGATCCGATACTTGTGAGGGTCCAAAAAGGTCTGTGCACAAATCTGCTAACCAGTCAGGAGGTAGCATACATGCAAAAACAACCAAGGCAACAGTGTCTTGGAGGTGGTCGAGGTCAGAGGAGAGAGGTATGATCTCCAATGGTTGGTGGTCGAGGGGAGGAATGGACGAAAGGATGTGGCTGAGCTAACCCCAGAAGACCACATGTCAACTGAGTGCTGCCTACATAGCCCTGGTCATAGGGCCTCAGGCCAATGTAGTTCTCCCTAGAAGGGAAGGAGGGTCAAAGGGATGAAATTGGTCATGATCAAGGGCAAGGTTATGGTTGAAAGAAGGAAAGAAGGTTTGTCCATCAAAGAGATGAACAAATGAGGGTGGTCGAGCTAACCCCAGAAGACGGTGGTGTCATCTGAGTGCTGCCTACATAGCCCTGGTGGAAGGGCCTCAGACCAATGTAGTTCAGACAAAGGGTCCGAGTAGTAGACATGTGGTCAAAATGGTTGATAGATTGGTCTTGGTTATGATGAAATTATGAGGGGAAGAGATGTTGCAGCCTTTTCCAAATGGTGTATTCTGCAACATTGGTTGAGAGGTTTTTCATCCCTAGCAATATTCCATATTCGTGATGGATGTATGCTAAAAATGAATTGAGGTTTATTTATGCTTTAGCAAGTATTGGTTTATGCTGAACATAAAGTGTGGCGGGTCGATAGTTTCCATGTGTATTGGTGTCCATAAAAACTAGGATGAATAGGCTATGGGAGTGGTCTAAAAAGAGAGTTGAGTTGAGTCAATTGACTAGTGATGAAGGTGAATGTGACCAAAGTGCAGAAGAAGTGAAAAGCATATTGCTCTTTCATTGACAAGGACCAAAAAGATAACATAGATAGGGGTTGTGAGAACCAAGAGCCCCATTCATGCGTGACGTCGTTGACCATAGTGATGTTAGAGTGGTAATCAAAACACTTTGACATTTAAGTGAGCTCGAAGTCCCTTGAGCAGGTGATAGGAGGAGGAAAAAGGGTAACTTGTTTTAAGAGCAGAGATAACTTTGCCCCTTTTTATAGGAGACCCCGAGACAACTATAAGTCAAGTCCATGACTCATTTTTTTTTTTTTTTAGGCACAGACTGATCAATGCAGGAAGCCTGCATGGAGATGTCATTTGCTTGGTAGTCAGTTGTGAAGCTGATCAATGCGGGAAGCTTCTAAAATAGTGTTGTTTATTGCCAGATTAGTCATAGCCATCCTTCAAGGGAGTGGTCTAGATCTTTATTTAATATAAGGGCTTTGAATAACTATCCTTCGAGGGAGCAGTCTATTAATTACAGCAATGATAGTATAACTGTCCTTCGAGGGAGCAGTCTGCCTTTTGATTTTGATATTGATATAGTGACCATGGATATTGTGACATCTTGATTTGTTTTTATAGAAATGTGAGTCATGGACAAGATTATAGAAGGTCAATGGCTCCCTTTTATTAGGACAAAGCATCCATACATCATAAAAGGGTTATAGAAATTTGTTAAGAGGAATAGGGTTGAAAGGAAGTAGGATTGAAGGGGACAGGGATTGCTCAAGGGATGAGCTCAAGTTAAGTGTCAAGTGGACGAGTACTCGACTAGCAGTAGAACGGTCACAGATGCAACGCATTAAGAGGCTCAGGGTCTGGGCGTCCATCAAGAGAAGATAGACGGTAAGTCCCTAATCCATACTTGTGTGTGATAAGGTCCGAGTCAATTAGGAGCAAACTTGCCCCATTTGCCTCTTTCCAAATTGGTCAGGTGTTGATTGATGATTGGATGTGAAGTTGGTTGATATGGTTGTTGATTGGTTGAGAGGTCTGAATGTTTTGATAAAAAAAAGGTTGGTTGAATGTTTGGTTGAGATTTGGTCATTTGATAGTTGGTCAATGGTTGGTCGAGGGTTGATTGATTGGTATTTGGTCTTTGGTTGGGTTGAATGTTTGGTTGAGGTCAGGTTAAATGTTTGGTTGCTAGTCTGGTTGAGGCTAAGTTGAAAGAGTAATTGATATGTGGTCGAGACTGTGTTGAAAAATTGGTCGAGGTTTGGATGAAGGTTGAATTCCCCCAGCGGCTAGGGAGAATGTTTGATGGATTGGTTAAGGTCGGTTGAGGTTTAGTGGTCAGATGGACTGTGTTGATGTCGAATAAAGGGGTTAAAGGCAGCGAAGGGACCCTAGTCTGGCGTGGAGATCCTGATTCAGGTGACGAGGTTGGAGAGGCATGGGTCGGTGTTGATAATTTTTCAAAGGGGTGGTCAAGAGGATCCTTGATAAGAAGGGAATCCTTTTTCCGGTGGTGACGAATGACAGCTTTAAGAGCACAACAACGCTCGGTGTCATGTCCCAGAGTGTGATGATAATGACAGAATTTAGAGTTGTCGAACCAAGATGGTCTTGATCCGAGAGTTGATGAGTGGGGTGGTGTTGAAGGTTTATTGATGATGTGGTCAAGAAGAAGGGTGTCATTCCCAAGACATTGGCGAATAGCAACCTTAAGGGCACAACAATGCTCAGTGTCATGTCCAAGCATACGATGATATGCACAAATGTGAGTGTTGTCAAACCATGGTGGTTTTGGTCTGAGAGATTGATATGGTTTAAGAGGTGGGAGATAGATACGAGAGGACTGCAACAATTGCCGTAACAGCAAGGTGTAAGAACCTGCTAACGGGTCTGGATGTCTTGTTGTAGTGAGGGTTGGTGATTTTGGTTTGAGGGGTGTAAGAGATGTTGATCGATGGTTTGGAGGAGGTATAAGTCTGATGGGTTGAAAGAGTAATGAAGGTGACTTACCTCTAGGAAGTATGGGAGTGGGAAGCACTTCGAGTAAAGTGGATGGATGTGGGCCCAAGATTGAAGGTAATGACAAAGGTGGGGAAGTATGCTTCCGGTGTGGTTTAGTAGCCTTCTTTGGTTTGGGTTGAGGGCCACTTTTATGTGAGGTGAGATTAGATGTGGGGTGAACACCAAGAGGTTTAATCTCTTTGAGCATGATGGATGCCTGCGTGGGTTTGAACTTAGATGTGGACGGTTCTTCTCTCAATGGAGAAGAGATTGAAGGTGTGGGCTCTTTAAGAGGAAAGAGCGCTGGAGTAGTCATAGCTTCTGCGTGTGGTTGAGGAGTCAAAAAGGTGTGATCATGTATGGATGATAAGAAGGATGAAGGCGAGGCAGCTGGTGTTGATGTGGTCAAAGCGTCCTCTAATATGGGAGAAGTCGATGGAGGACAAGTAGGAGAAGAAATTTCTTCGCCATGTGGAGGAGGTATAGGGGAAGAAGGGTCTTCCACCTGTGAAAGAGGTTGGTTAGGGATAAGAGAAAAGATAGTGTCGACCGTGTGTATATCATGGTCTTGAGGGTCATTGATCATGTTTTGGATGTTGTCTTGAGTAGGCGGGTGATTAGGGAATGGTTGCTTGAAGATGTCAAGGTTTTGGTTGGGCAGTGCATTCAGGTTATCCAAGATGAGATCCCCCTTGTCTATCATGTCTTGGATGATGTTTTTGAAAGTTTGACAGTGATCCGTGTCATGGCCTTTGACACGGTGATAGTTGCAAAAGTGGTTCTCCCTGTACCATGTAGGATAGGTGTTGAGGGGTCGAATTGATGTGGTCGGATTGAAGGGAGATTGAGGACCCCCTGCTTGACAAGTTTATCCAAGATAGAGGCATATGACTCCCCAATTGGAGTGAATTGACGCTGTATGGATTGACGTTGAAAATGTTTATTGATGTAGTCTAATGTTGAAGATGATGGTCGGTTGGTTATTGTTGAAGATGATGGTCTGAAGATGACAGTGTTTGCCGACCCCTTGGATTGAGAGTGGGCAGAAGAAGGTCTGGAAGAAGAATGGTCATTGGTTCTTGCATTAGTATTACACAATTTAACCTTATCTTCTTCAATGGCGCGGAGTTCAAGCTTTTGAGCCATGGTGAAGGCTTCGTCGAAAGTGTGGAATGTTTGAACCCGCAAGGTGGACGAGATGTGACTGACACATGATTGGGAAAAGAGCTCAATGAGCTCGGGTTGAGGCAAGGAGAAAGAGAGCTGGTTAATCAAGCCTCTCCAACGGGCGACAAAATCAACTATTGATTCGTCGTCAAATTGCCTAATAGAGTAAAGGTCTGTGATCGAGATTTGTTTAGTGATATTGATTGAGAAATGGTCAACGAATAGTTGGGCGAGTTGAATGAATGAAAAGATAGAATGTCTGGCAAGAGAACTATACCAGTCAAGGGCAGGGCCAGAAAGAGACATAGGAAATGTGCCTAGAAGTAACGCATCGTCGTGGGCGATAAGGTAACAGGCATGTCTGAATGCCCGTAGATGTTGTTGTGGGTCCTTCTTACTTTGGAAGTGAGTAAATTTAGGAAGCTCCCAATGGTTGGGGTATGGTCGGATAGGGACAGAAGGATGGATGGGCTCGTTGTAAATTTGGTCATATGAAAAGACATTACTTGAACCGGAGATAGAAGCTTTGAGACTGGACATTTTATCCATCAGCATCTTGATGACGTCTGCTGATGGATTGGTGGATGGAGCGCCCCCTAGGTTGTAAGGTGCTTGAAAGAGGCTAGAAGAGGCGTACGACGTAGTCGGTTGTACCAGTAAAGGTGTAACGTACGGATGACTAGTCACAGAGACAGAAGTGGAGACCAAAGGTGGTTGAGTTATGAAGGTAGAAGGCATAGGCTGACCAGATACCGCCAAAGGTGGTTGCATGATGGCATTGGCGAAAGGGGAGGTAAACACTCCTGCATTTACGGGCGCAAGAGTGTGAGGGGTCGAGGCAATCAAGTTCTGATATGATGTAGAACTTGGTTGAATTGAAGGTGGTTGAGGGGGTAACGAAACCCCAGTGGAGGTTGGTCTAAAAATAGATGTGGAGGCCAAAATTTCCGTATCTGCCATGGTCAGGTTAACGATTGAGGCAAAAGGCTGAGTCAAAAAGGGTTGGGTGGCGAACGGCGTTGATGTCGTCGCCACGTCACCCGAGAAGTCTCGCGTTGGGTTTCTCGCGAGATAGTTTTGGAGGGCTGCGGTATTGAGGTCTAAGAATCGTGCAAAATCTTGGTCCCCTTCTGGGATAATAGGCGTTTGGGTCGGGGATGGTCTAGTAGGAATTCTTTCGGTCTCCGAGTAGAACTCCATTATAGGGTTGATTATAGACGGGGTAGGCAGAAGCGGTTGACGTCTAGCGTGATCAAGAAGAACCTTGGTTTGACTACGAGTCAGAACCATTCAAGGCAAAGAAGAACGTCCTCACACGCTCAAACAAGCAGATAAGAATGAAAAAGATGAAGACACAAGCAGATCCTAAAATCCTAGGAGTAAAATATTAGGATTATAGTGGCTTATGCCTCAGAATGTGTGTAGAGGAAGGTTGGTTTTCGAGTTGGGTCCTAGAAGAAGTAGTCTATGGATGGTTTCGGGTTTTGTTATGGTGCTCAAGAAGTCTGTGTTAGGTTCGGTATGCGGCCTGGTGCTAAGGATCAAGCTCCTCTCACTTCACGATTCTAGTGGTTAACTGGTTTCGCTTAGCCAAAATATACCTCGCCTAGAGATTAGACTCCGCCAGAGAACGGAGTGGGCTTTCCCCTTGGTGATGAAATCCAAGTGAGATTGCCAGGTAGGGGTAAGGTATCCGCTGGGGGATGAAATCCCAGTCGGGCCTTGTCTCAGGTAAGTTAAAATGTTTGTTTTAGTGCATGTGGTCTGGTAGTGTAACATCAAGTGATCTAGATTAATTCAATATGCGGTTTAATTACTATATGTGGTCTAAGAGATGTAGGCAAACAGAAATGAATGCAAAGTGTTTTAATGCCCAAGTCGAAATGTTTGTTTGTATGAAGACGAATGGAGAAAGAGTCGAAGAATATGAGTTTTAGCTAGTCTAGAAGTGCAAGAAAGAAAGAAATGTTCATTTTAGTCCTGCTTATGATGTCGTTCAAGAAGAGAAGAAAGGAGGTGAAAAGGAAGGAACCTAATGCACCTATGTAAACGAAAGAAAGAAAGAACCCAAGGAAGGCCCTAGGGTCCCATCGGGTATGCCAGAATGTTTCTATGCAAAATTTGCTTTCTACATTCAAAGAAGAAATAAGAAACTAAAAGAAATGGTCAAGGCTAGAAGATACCTGATAAAGTCGTGTGCACCAAAATCAGATGTTGGAAGATTCTCCTCTTTGGCTGTGGAGGAATGACACCTGCAAAGAAGAAAAGGCTGAAACACGGAAAAATGTTAGTCAAAGATATGGTGGGCTGTCAGGTGAACGCCCGATCCCGGAAGTATGAAGACTTCATAGAAGGATATCAACCCACTGATAAAAAAGCAAAATATTAGATGAAAGTAGATAATAAAAGATAAAATGATAGAAATAAATGACATAAAATAAAGTGCATACCTGATATGCAGCACTATTCTGCATAGTCACCGGTGTCGGTCTCTGTGGTGCCGGCGTCGGTCAGGGAAGGTGTCGACGTCGGTCAAACTACCGGCGTCGGTCGGGGCAAGTTCTGGACAGAGTCTAGGCGAGTTGCAGGAGGTCTGGGAGAGATGACAGGGTCTTGACAAGGTCAGGACAGGGTCTGATGGAGTCGAAATAAAGTCAGGGCAGAGTCTAGGCAAGGTTTTGGACAAGTTCTGGGCAGGGTTTTGGACAGGTTCTGGTTAGGATAAGGTCGAGTCTAAACAGGCTCTGGGGATTTGTAGAAGGTCGAGTCTAGATAGAATATAGAGTATGGAAATAATAAGCAAACAATAACCAAAAATAAAAATAAACAGATGAGGATACTTACCTGTCACAGTGCGAAGACATGATTGACGTTGTTGAAGTTGTTTGTGCAGTGCCGGATTGAAGCGAATGCAGATTGGTTGATGCCAGAGTTGGTTGATCGTGAGAGTGTTGATTGCAAGGGTCTGTGAATGTCAGAGTTCGGAGGTCAATTGATTGATTGATCTGAATGGTTCATTCGCCTTTCAAATGGTTGGTGGACGCTGATGAAGGCGAGGGATGGTTTCAGAGACGGTTTGATAACCGTTCGGGAAACCGATTGGGAACCGAATGATAACTAATAACAGATAACGGTAAGGTGACCGATGTTGGCAGGATTGCCGATGTCAGCTGATAGGTGATCGACGTCGGTGACATCGGCCGGGTAAAGACCGTCGTCGGCAGATGCACAATGGGGATAGAGTCTAGCTTTAGCTCTGTGCTCATTTTTACATGCTGCCAGGGTCAAGGTTAATGGAAAAAGTGATCGACAAGGGTTGAATAGGTGAAGAAGAATAAAATGGGGGATGACTAGGGGAGTTGACACGATTTTGGTGTCTACAATATATTTAAATTTGAAGCATATTATTCCACACTAGTTGATCTAGTAAAGGTGATGTGGTGTTTGAAATTATCTAATTGAGGTCCATTTTCCCACTTTATCAATGTTTTAAGTGTGGTGGGTACATGAACACTTCACACTTAAATATTATTGAGAGCTCTTTCTTCATGCCACATGTCACCTACCAACTAGTCCTCATATCAATGGTCTATACCTAGGAATAGCCAAACATATTGCTAATATAACCTTGGTAGGGATGATATGCCAACTAGGGACATGTAGCGCCCTATGATTATCTGATGTGATTTCACCTGTACTATATTCTAAGCATCCCATGGCCTTTAGGGGCCCACCTCATAAAATTATTTCTTATACCATGTGTCATGTTGTGATATGTCAAGATCTCTCAAACTCTGACATCTTTATCAGACCAGGGAGACTGATTATTTTGAAAATAGGTTACATGGTGTTTCCTCATTGTGTCAGGATCTCCTATGATCTAACATTTCTATCAAACTAGGGAAACTAAGTATTTTAACAATAGGCCACATGTGGAAGAACCTAAATGGAAACATAAAAAGTACTACGTGAAAGATAAATAAAGAGTGTGACCAATTAACTACTCACCTAGTTCTTAACTATGTTTTGAAATACCATGTAGGAATCTAGGATCTTATACTCCACGAATAGGATAGACTCTAGGAATATCCAAGTGAGATGAAGCCTAAAATGTTAGTGCATCAAACCTTTAGAGTAAGAAATTCTATCTTAAACATAGAGAATCATCAATACTTGGCATTGTTTCTCTCCTATAAGTTTTATATTTGAAATGTAGATCAACTAATCATTAAAAATACTAAATTATCAATAAAAATAGGGTGACACAAGATTTCAAAGAATTAGAACAAGTGGAGCTAACTATAATGAGCGAATGGGTCCAAGAAATCTAGTTTTGTGTTTTTAAAATGGGTCCCAAATTTAGACAAAAAGGGGGATTGTTGGCCATAACAAATGGTGACTTCAATGGGAGTGTGGTAAAAAGAACTTAGAACCTGACCTATTAATCCTCTATTCTTGCATAAAACAAAGACTACAAGAGAGATATTTTAGACATATAAAAACAATAAGGATCTAGAGTCATGTAATAACAAGTGACATACTAAGATTTTATCTTATATAAGACCACTATTGTGTGTAAAAAGTGATTTTAAATTAACTTATCTAATTACAAAATTAACTCAAGTAATTAAGGCTGAACTAGGTATTATATTTTTTTAAGGGAATTAATGGTTCCATGGATTAGAGGGGAGTGGCACAGGTGTTAATCTACTTACACCTAGGCATCCATATCCATGATAGAGATACCTATAGTCCCTTTCAAGGCCTTTCTATACTAATAACTAGGTGGAAAAGGACTATGATGGAGGTTTCCTAGATAGCCTTTTCAAGGAAGACTCAAAACTCAAAATTTTCATGTTTTTCTAGTCCTATCTCGAGGTTCCTTGTGAAGAGATTTATAAATATTATCCATTTATAGTTCAATACCAATCGAAATGTGATATGGTGAAGAGGAATCTATGAATACCCAGTCAGTCTTAGATTGGCTTGAATGGTCCTACCTTTTAATAATTTATTATGTTAACTACATCTTGGAGGACTCTATTGGCATGCAAGTTATTTTAAAATCCACTTATTTATATGAGATTCATTGGCCTCCAATATTTAAAATTTAAAAGACCTAATTATAATCCATGGGTTATTTGGATTTAAGACTCAACTTTGGTCTTTTACAAATCCAAAATAACTTTTGGGCTTTGATTATCACTTGGAGTGGCTACAAACTTTCCTTTTCTAAGGATCTATTGTAATGGGACTCACTTTCTCAATTCTAAATATGGGTGATATCTAGGGTATAAGAATTATTTAAAGACATGAAAAAATTAATGAATCCAAAAAAGAGAGAAAGAAATCACATAATAGGGAAAAACCACATAATTAAAGTAAACTAACCTAATATATACATTACCATCCTTTACTGAGGTTATTCTAAAATTAAATTAGATGAGGTAGTTGAGTAGTAGTAATTTTAGAACCATTCATTTACAATAAGAAACATGTCATTGCCTTTGAGGTATTTAAGGTGAAAAGCATTTTGGACTAGGACCTTGGCTATCTAATAGGGGACAATCCAAAGATGATACAAATTTGAGTGTTGGCCCTTATTTTTGTGAGCCTTACTCCAAATTAATACCAAATAGGAGATCCTAAAAATATTTATCTTAGACCATTTATCAAAACATTAATTTAAAATACCTTGATTCTTGTTGAATATTTACAAATCTTCATCTCAAACTTCTTCGAATGAAATGATATAAAGGAACCTAGAATTTACTTTACTGCCTAGTTTCATGAATTATTCCATTTGATTATAAGTTAGTAGTCTAAGTGTGACTGACATGATTGGATCCAATCCATAAAATAGAATCAAAGGAGAAATCTTGAGGGATCATTTAAACCTGGTGTGGTTAGCCCATAAAGCAAACTTCAATAATGAGTGTCACTCCTAAGGTTTCTCTATTGTATAATTTTTTATGGCATCTATTAAATTATTATAGGTGAACTCTAAAAATACATTTCTTTATTGATAATTATTAAATTATAAATTAAATGTGATACAATTGTCATAGGACCATTATGGAAACACCATAGACTATAAGGTAGAACTATTGTCACATACCAAAGTGACTAGGACCCAAAATTGGCTGGTTATGGTGTTCTCCATAAATTTGATGACTTCAGTAGGAATTATTTTATTTTTTCCTAACTTCATTAGACCAATATGTGAAATAATATATGTTGACAAGGAAAAGATTTTGTCCATCTAATGAATTGTGGTTGATGACCCCAACAAAATCTATCTGTGTTGATTCCACCATAGGATGAAGTGGAATTATCACCTAGGTTTCCCTCTTGGTAAAGTTTTGGTAGTGATGGCAAGCATAAACATGGAAATTAATGTATTAAAATAAAGTATACCAATAGTATCCTACCTAAATAAATTTATGTGTCATGACATTTGTTGTAGGGTGACTAGATCCTAGTCTTTCATGAAAACTTCCCATCTCTTCCTTGTCTTTGTCTGGTGATAATAATCTAAGGTAGACTCCTCCATGATTCTTTCTAAATATAATTCCATTCTTTAACATATAATATGTAGCCTTAAAATAAATATATATCCTCTAGGTATGGTTGATTATGGGAGGTGTACTTTCATAGATAAGTAAATTCACTATCGGGGCATACTAGTCTAGTTGTAGCACTAGCTCCTAGTCTAGTTGGTGTATATTTATTCCCACATCTATCTCAATTATAAATTGGATGAAACCTTATCCTATAACTAATTTGTCTGATTTGATCTTAAATTTATAATCATACAACCTCATCATCCATCAACCTCTAAATTTAACTAATTCATGCTTCCCCAACATTTTCTTTATGGTTGTGTTTGGGATGACTACATGGACCTTGTTTCTCAGAATATAGTGTCTAAATTTCTTCATTATTTTAACTAGGTCATAGGCATGTTTGTCTAGAGTAAAATAACTATTTTTTTCATCCTTTATATTGGTGCTCATGAAAGTAATGGGATGTTTCTCTCCATCTAGTCTCTAGGTGAGGTATCAAGCAATAGAGTGTTTAGAATAAAATGGGTAGATGTAAAAATCTTACATATAGTTTAGGTTGATAAGCACCGAGTCTTACATAATGGCATATTTAATTTACTAAAAATATTTCTTTGATTTTGTGTGTCATTCTATCTTCATGTCCTATTTCAACATAACATTCCTGGGTTTTATAATTTTGATAAATCCAAAATTGAAGTTATAAACAAAGTTGATTTTCCCAAAGAAGGATTTCAATTCTTCCTTATTATTAGGTAAAGGTAATTTAAAAATCACATTAGCTCTTTTTGGATCAATAGAAATACCTTATTATATGACTATATGACTTAGAATCTTACCTTAGGTGACACTAAACATACTCTTATTTGGATATAGGGAAATGCCATACCTTCTACATCTTTTAAACAGTTTATTAAAGTGGTGTATATAATTTGAATTGTATTTTTAAAACACATTCAAGTCATCCATATTAATTATTATACACTTGCCAATTATTACCTAAAAATCAAAATCTATCACTATTTAAAAGGTTTCCTTAGAATTGATCAACCCAAAGGGAATTAAATTATAAGCAAACATGCCCAATTTTTTGGTGACTTCAGTTTTGACCTGGTCTTCTAAATTATCTAAGACCTAGTTGTATCTAAATAATCCATCTAGAAAGGAAACCATCTAGGATTTGTTCAAGATTTAGATTGCTTCGTCAAGGTAAGGTAATGGGTAATTATCTTTGTCTAAGGATAAGTTTATGTTTAGGAAGTATACACATAAATATATTTATCTATTTTTATTTCACATGAGCACTAGGTTGGCCACCCAGGTAGAGTTGCAAACCAATAAAATTATCCCAGTAATGAATAACTTATGGACCTATTTGTGTATTAAGGGTTCAATGATTGGGTTTATTAATCTTTGCCTCTATCTTAATGGTTTTTGACCTAGTTTAAAGGGGATAATATAATTAATCACTCTTGGGTCAAATACCTTGAGGTCTCCATAGGCCTAGACAATTACATATTTTTACCTCAATATTATTTTTGTAACTTATCTATCACCAAGTCTATCTACTCATGATCTAATTGATAGTCTGAGGGTTTTATATTAGGATGGCATTGATGAGATGACATTTTTGGTTCTTGAACATGGGATTATTTGTTTGGAATGTGGTTTATAAAATATAAAATGTTATTTCCAATTAAATCATCCCATTCAAGATCTGATTCCCATAAATATTAAGAATCTCATCTTATTCTAGCTTGGTCATAGGGTTATCTCTATCTACTTGATCAATGATTTAGGTTTCAAATAGCCTCATGCTATTAAGTAACTAGATGATCTAATAGTCATCATCAAAGACATGGAATTTTGTTACATTATTAGGGACATAAAGATAAGGGATAATTTCTATAGATAATCCTTGTAACTCAGTGCAATTTAGGGGTTAAGTTTGTTCCTTCAAAGGCTAGTGAGTCAATAATTTGTTTTTATTCCCTAGGGATAGGTATATCATTGAATGCACTAAAATTTTTGATTAAGTCCTAAGACCTATGATTATACCTTCTAAGGTATTATAGTTTTATTTTAAATGTACTCTTAGTCTATTTGACTATAAGCTCAAAGTCTCTAAATACTCTTAGTCTGTTTGGATTGTATTTCAATGTGAATTGTAATCCTAAGATTAAGGATTTGTACTCTATCACAATTTTTGTGTATTTAAACTACTACCTATATGATGTTAGGTGTTTTTAATTTTGAGTATATGTTAGTATAACACTATTCCCACTACCTTATTTTAAAAAGGACCTATTTACATAGAGAGACCAGAGGCCTAGAAAATTTTCTTGACTGTCAGTTTTATCTTTGGTTGGTTTCCTACTTAACATATAAATCCCTAGGTCTGAGGGTGTTATGTTCACTTTCTCATTGATGGAATTATACTCAGTTATCATGTGTTTCATGTGGGGATATTTATCTACCTTGATTTGATTAGCTACACCTATCCATGATAGCCACACATGAGAGAAGTCTATGTCCATATACCCATTTAGGGATTTAGAATAATCTCTACTTAGGAACATGCCATAGGCCTTGGAAATCTCTACCACTTGGATGCCTATGAATTGTTGAGTATAATTTTTAGATTCCAACTTTATGTTGACATTCAAGATATCTCCTATAATTTTGACCTAAGATCTATCTAGTTAAACCACTACCTTATTTGAATTGATAAGTATTAACCCTAATTTCTTAGCTATGCCTTTAGGTATTACATTAGCTAAGGCTCTTGAATTCACTAAGAAAATGTTTAGGTTTTTCCAAATAATATGATATTAAAGAGGAAGGGAAGAAATTCAATCTTATTCTTATGAATGAGCACATTGGTATGGTCTATTTTTTATTTTCCATGGGTTGCTTAAGTCAACTTCTTAGTTAGGGAATTTCATAGAAGATCACATTACTCTATGATCTGAGAAAGTTTATGGAGTGTTATGATGGTTTTAATATTCTTCATGTCCCCTAATATATTATAAACTCCTTTGATCTAGACTTATGGCGATTCCATAGGATATTTAGTTTCTTAAGGTTTTGGAGGTGTTGGATCACTCCTATAATTTAGGTTAGGTGGGGTTAGACCATTATTTGAGGGAGTCAAGGTAGTGAAGGATTATTATGGTTGTCAATTCCTAAGGGTTTATTTGATCTTTTTTAACTATTGAAATGCCTAAACCTCACTAATACTCTCTTATGACTCATTTAGTGCTAGATACTTTACTTAAATTAGATGATTTTGCATGATTAGGGACCACCTCATACTCTTCCATTTATTTATGGAATATATTAAAGGCATAATATAACTCTGTACAGTCAAGTTCTCCATGGGCTATCATGTTATGCACTCAACACCAGTTAGGTAGGGATATCCCAAAGATTTTAACTTATGGTAGCCTATTGGTTGAGGGTTTTGGTGGATTTTGGGGATGATTATAGTTCCTATTTCATATTTGATATGTAAAGTTTTTTTAGAACTCTCCATATTGGAGTTGCGCATTTACCTTTATAGTCCCAAGAAGTCATTGGTAATTTTTTGTACCATTTGATAAATGACATCGAACTCATTCTTTATGGACTCCTTAGGTATGGTCTAGGTATTGTTATCTATTACCAATGTTACCTAGTGTTATAGCTAAGGAGTCACCTCATGCTTCTATGGGTCAATAAAACCCAAGTGTTGGTTTGGTGTAACATGACTTAGTGGGATTTTATTTGTTATAGGGAATGAATGAATCATTATGATATTCTAATTAGCATTGGGTAAGAGATTCAATGAAAAAATATATGAAAACACATTATGAATGGGGGACATCATCTAACCTTGTGATTTCAATTGTTTGTCTACCTTGATGGCCCCTAGATAAGCCAAGGGTAAGTCCACTATGTCTAGGCCTCATCTTAGGAACATAGTTGTTCAATGTTATAAAGAATTTTTATATATTTAAAGTACTAGTTATGAGTTGGATTATTATATAATGATAACCTAGTTATGCATCTTCTAAAATCTAACATTAAAGTTCTTGATGGGCTAATTGGGTTCCCATTTAATATAGGGAAAGTACTAGTGATGGACACTAGGGATAATCACTTGCCCAAATTGGGTGAGGAAGGCAATACTGAAATGGTCCCAACTAGGGTTCAAGTCATCGAGGAGGTTGAGGAACCAATCATAACTTGATTCCATTAACATAAGGGGAAAATATTACACATTACATACTTGTGTTCCACATTCAAAATCCTTATGGATGTCTTATAGGAGGTTGCATGTTCTTCAGAAGTCCATCCTACATCATGAGTGAAATAGGGAAGATATATCTCTAGGTTTATGGATAAGTCATGGAAAAACCTTAGGATGTTGATGTCAAAGCAAACCAACTAGGCCATCTTGGGTGGTTTGTTTTAGAGAGACTAATAAAATGAGCTAGTGGGAACTATTGCATATATGGGATTGAATATGTTTCTCCTATAGAATGGTAAGGGTGAAACCACCATCCATCCATGATGGGAACTAGATATAGTTATGGATAAATTGGACTCAAATGTGTTTCATAGATAAATAATAGTTAGTACATTTCCATCAACAAGCATAATCTCAAATAAGTTGACACTCAATATATAAATTCTTAATGCCTTCCTTTTTGTCATCTATTTTTATGTGTGTTGAAGCACACAATAATAGAGAGAGTGTCAAGGATAGGGTTTCAAGTTTAAAACCATTACTAATTCAAAAATAGTCTAAATGTGCCCTCATAACACCAATTGTTGTTCACTCCAAGATATTTTTATAAAATACTCAAAAGATTGAGTATTTTCAAAAATAATAGTCAAAATAATGATGGAATTTCATCCTCTATTTTAGGACTGATGCGAGATTATCCTAAAGATTAGTTGTGGGTATTTGGATTGAAAATGGAGAATTTATGTAATAATATATAAGAAATGTAGTTTTTCCATCAATGTTTCAATTTTGAATGCTTGTGAGTTAATGAGATAATTCTAAAAAATGGGGACCCTTTTGATAAATTGTGTAGATTTGTACATTAAAATCGAAAATTCACTTGATCAGAGTATCATTAACATGTTTAAAATTTATTTATATTCTAATATCATCTACACCTTGAATTTGGATTATTTATTCATTGATTTAGTTTAACCTTATCTAATTTTTCTAATGTTTGCTCTTCATGTTTGAAGTCTCAAGTGTAATGGAACCCTCCTTGAATGAACTATGCTAGGATTTTATAGTTTAATCCCAATTTGGGATTTTAATAGCCTTTGGTCTATATAAAGTCAAATTAAATCCATGTTTAAATATTTTGGAAACCCTCATTCATGAAACCCTATCATGGGTTCTTTTAAACCAAACTCAAAATTGTTGGGAATAATTCACGTAGGAACACTTTAAAAATGCCATATACTTGGTTCATTTTTTTATACTAAGGCTTAATCATATTTTTCAACATGACCAAACCTTATTATAAAAATTACATGCGTAGTCCCCTTTATGTTACAATTCCCTTGTTCTCTTTACCTTATCATGGTCTAACTTTATCATTATAGGGTTATTTTATTATGTTCCTAATCTTAGTCTAAATAATGAATGGTCCTTTTGTTATAACCTAGACTAAAATCTTAGTCCTAAAGTATCATTCATGTATTTTAACATAAAAAAAACCTTACTCATAAGATTTTATCCTAAGTTCCATATACATTAGATTCCTAACTTAAAAATTATGCTTGTTTACAAGATCAATGACCCATGTTTACTTGGGCGAACATAATTAGATAGTGTGAGATGGACTTGATGAGTCTAATATTATGATCCATGGGACCAATCTCACTTGACCTCATAGATTGAGATTGATAATTTGTATTCACTTTGATGGCCAAGATCCAATGATGTGAGATAAATATTAAGACTAAAAGGGTCCTTTTTTATTATATATACCTAGCCTAAGACTTTATCCTAAGGTTTCAAATGTATTTATTATTACAATAAAACCTTAGGATAAAACCATATGCCATGACTTTTATTTGAAGGGTCATATTGTTAAAAAGATTATATTAGAGATTTTACCCTAAAGTTTTGGAATATTTATTAATATAATAAAACCTTATGTTAATTCCTTTTATTATTATTCATGGGGTTCTCCTTTTATTATTTACTAAGCTTAGCTTAAACATTATAGCCTAAGGTTTATTTCATGTTTTTTAACATGAAATAAAACCATAGTCTAAAATATTTAACCTAAATTATTTATGTGTCTTGACCCTTACTTAAACATTGTGCATCTTTATAGGATCAATGATCCACATTTACTCAGATAGATATGATCAAATAGACTGTAGCCAATCAAAGTTTTAATGATGCCTCTAAGATGGTGAGAAAGTGACAAGTGTCATGGTCACAACCAAAGGATAATGAATAGCCAATGGTGTCCATCCCATGGATTATAATTGAATGGACCACATTCATTTAGATGATGATGACGATGATGATGATGATGATGATGATCAGATGGTGTGGGATGAGGGTAGACTTTTTGATGAAGCTCCCAGTTAATGTGAGACTACCATGATGTGAGAATGCATTATTTTGCAAGACTATAAAAGTAAAAATATCAGAAGGCCCATAATACTTCCAAGTAGTAAAACCTTGGTACATATTACATATTACATATTAAAGCTTGTTCATATTCTAAATATCAATGTTCTACATTGATTCATACCTATTAGATCCAATAATGCATAATCAATGTTGAAAAGTCAAAGACCCTACAATCAAACTAGAGATGGCCATGTGGTGAAAGTGCATGAAATTACAGAACTGATAAGGTACAGAGATGGGAATACCAAGTGGCATAACCTTAGATAAAAATACATATAGTGACCAATGATGTTCAACTTGAAGGATCAAGATCAATGGCCAATATTGATTTGTACAAGGAGATCTGATGGTGTGAAATAAAAGTAGATTTTTTCAAAAGGCAATGACCAATTTTTAAACATTAATGAGAAATTTTTCCACAAAAATGTCACATATATGACATTTTCATTCCACATAGACATAAAATGACAAATATGAATATCTTATGGGCTCAAAAAGGGAAAAGGTATAAAAAAAATGATCTAAATGAAATCTAAGGCACATAGCTCACTTAAGTACAAATAGTCATTGACATTAAAGCTTATATAGGACCTAGATAAATTCCATAGAATTTATAAAAGACAAAATTCAAAGTTGTATTGATCACAAATCAATATTAGGAAAGAAAATTTTCATCAAAGAAAACATAATTAAAATCCAAAGTCTAAGAGCAGTCCATCAATGATAAGTTTGATCTATCTCAGACCATGGTAGTTTGAAAAGTCACTTCAAGGGAAAATATAGAGATTTATTTAAATTCATATTCCAAGGGGAGAGTCTTCAAGGATATATAATTTTATTCCATCACCCTAAACATGGGAGATAATAATTGTTCCAAGCTATTCTGGACCATCAAAGAACAACTAGTCATCATAAAGGAAGATGAGAAGATTATGTCTAAAAAAATATATTATGACATAGTGGCTATTCAGATGACAAGCCTAAACTTTGTAGTATCATAGCTTGAGGTCATGTATTGATTGAAATTTTATCTCCTATTTTTTAATATTTCAAGATTGATAAAGACATGTTAGTCAATGAGCACACTTACAAACATATAGCTTATGTTTCATCCATATATTTTTAGAATTATTATAAGCTACCTAAGCCCAAATAGATATTACCACCATAAATAATTGAGATAATAAAAATGACCTAAATACCATCCTTACCCCATGGTTGTATTCTAGGAATCAAGTACTCTTAGACTTTAATAACAACATCCTAATTAGACAATTTAGACCTAAGATTAGGAAGATTATGACCTTGATGACTAGGTTATGTATAAATTCAACCACCACCTATGTGGATTTAATCTAGGTGCCCTTGATATATTTTATGGTTGAAATGGAGCTCACCCCTCCCCTTGGTGAAGTTATTATTACCTACTTATGTAGATAGATTTACACAATCAAGAAAAGGATTAGGGCCCAGTTTCACATGATCTCATAATTATTAGATACCTTACTCAACACCACCAAAATCCCAAGCTTTAGAGAATGGTCACCTTATGGAACACAAATAGTCTCTTAATTTTACTCCAAGTTGTATATTTTCAAATACATAGACCATATTTAGTTCTTCTATGATTGTGTTTACCTAGCCTTAGTTGAGGCCATTACAAGAAACCTAATGATGAGTTTTAGCCCTTTGATCAAGAAATATGTTGAATACATAGGTGATATATGGATATATCCTGACTACACCATAATTAGGATTGAAGGAACAAAATGCACCCCACTTAGGCTACCAATTTATGTGCCCAATAAACTAGTTGAATAAGTCGTAACATACCAAATATGCAATGTCATAAATGGTCTTTGTATGACCAAGAGGAAAGGAATGCTACACACCTTCCCCATTACCATTTTTAGGATTTTGTTTTAGCAATGGGATAATATTGAGGCTGCTTCTAAACACAAGGCCTCTTTTAGATTACAACATGATGAACTAAGGTAGTGGGATACCCAAGGAAGAATTATTGGGGCACTTGAAGGCAAAATGGATCAATATGACCTATGAACACCATCCTATAACTTATGACCCAATATACACCAATGCCTCTTCATTCATTGAGGTCTTAGCAAGATTGAGAAATCATAACATCAATCCAGAGGCTAGATTATAGAGAGATCAGAAGCCAAGTGATGATATATGGTAGTTATGGTAAAAATAATATCATTTATTGGGAGGTCTATCTTCTAAACCTCCTCTAAATTATCCATAAATAGAGGAGAGGAGACATAAGGAGATTACATCTTCCTCAGCCCAGAAAGCAAAACCACAATCATAGGTTGATGTAATTGGAATAATGGCATTAGATCCTTAAGAGATAGTAGAATATTCCTTTAACGAAGAAGTATAGGTGGAAGAACCTTAGTCTCAAGCTATGGAAGTAGAAGAAAAGAAGGGGAAGGAAGTTACATTGGACTTAGTCCTAGTTACCATACCTACCCCAAAAATAAAAGATGATCTAATATTGGCTTTGATAGGAAAGAAGAGGCCCAAGTTGACCTTCACTCACCCTTTGAGTGAGGTCAATCTTTTCGACCAAGAGAACCCTATCCAAGGTCCAACTATCCCTAAATGGTTTGTATATGGAAAGTTGTATAAGGTTCCTACTCTGCATCATCCATGAGCCATTACTAAATCAATCAACATCATTGTCCATGATTAACTCAAACCATGGATAGTAACTCTATATAAGGAATAATAATGAAGGATGTTAGATATAGGGGAGTGAAGTGAAACTTACATTGAAACCCTTGCTCCTTAAATGACATAATCTTTAGTTGGTGTCATGATTGACCCAACAAAAAATTGGTTACAAAGAGTTATTTAAAATAAGGACATGATAGGTGGAGAACAGTTCAATTTCTAAAATGTGGAACCATTTATTGGACTAACTCTTGTTGAAGTATAAAGGTGAAGTGAACAACCCATCATTGAGGAGAATGTGATTGAATTGGCCCAACTTAATTAACACAATTATAAGCTACCATTAAAGGCATGAGACAATAAAAGGATAATCTATAGAGGCAAAAGTAAAATTTAGAAATCTAAGCCATATTGTTAGTTTTGATCCTATGATTAATGTTTTTGAAGTATCCTTATATGACATGTTTAATTCTCTAAAGTCAACAAGGTCTAGACAAAATGTACTAGATCAACAGGATGTAGTAGCCAATAACTTAGTCACCTATTGACATAATTTAGGGAATAAAATGAAGTAATTGATCAAAATCTTTGTGGAAGATCAAATTCATTATTTCAAAACCATCGGCCTAGATCATTTAAAGAAAATGATAGGACTACTTGTGGATAAGATTAGGAGCTTAAACACATGGTGTAAAATTTTGGAAAGACTCCTTAGGGATGATAAGGGGCTATTAGATAGGATGGAACACTTCCTTAGCACCATGATACTTAAATAAACTACACTCAACTCCATGGGCCCCATCACAAATAAATAATTTAAGAACATAACCACCCTAGTCATTTAGGAAGTAAGGAGAAAAAGCCAAGGAAAATCTAGAATAGACCAGAACATGAGCATGTATATTATCCTAATAGCAGAAGAAAATATTATTAAAGCTAGGATCATTAAAGAGGCTTGGGAAGAACTGATAGGGACTTTTGAGACTTATTTGATTAGGATGATGAACTATTCATGGAACTTATTGTTAATTTGAAGATAATTGATGAATAATACCAGAGAGTAATGAATATACTATAATAGCAACAGGGTACTTCATTGGCACAATGGCCCCAAAGTCAAACAAGTTGACTTCAGATATTATATTCTACAAAAGTATTACAATATTTACAAATATAATATTCTTTTTTAAATGCATGTATAATTAATGAAGCACATTACCTATAGGTCAGTCCACTTGGGAAAGTTTAGTGTATTCTAGAAATTTTATAAAAAGGATAAAAATCCTTACACTTGTACTTTTGTAATTAGATATGACTCACTAACATAATTCCTTGAATTATATAAAATGAGTATATTCATTTTTAAAAGAGGAGGGAGTTTTTGAGACAGAAAACTTGTGTAAGATTTTGAGAAATTAATGAAAGCAAGGAGTTATGCAAAGATTATCCATATTCATTTATGTTATTTATTATTATAGTTTCTCTCTCACTTACTTGTTATGAATATTAGATTGGAATGGTTGTTATGAATTCTTAATGTGTATATTTTAATTATAGAGTTGTTAACTTGTGTCATTATTAGGTTTATTTAAAGTTCTTAGGTTCATTTCATTTCCTTTACCCTTCTTGCATTTGGGCTAATGGTGTTTGCTTGCAACATAAATATTTAAAGTGAACTTAGTCCTTATTTACAATTTTCTCATTCCTTAGATGTTTTCCTAATGTGTATTAATATTTGATATCATGCTATTTCATATTATACATTGGTTAAGTGCATGCTTGGAAGACATTTGAACTTTATCATGATGTTTAGGATAAAGATCAATAATATCTCTTTTTTGTCTTAACCTTCTTTTTGATCTTTTTTAACTAGATCACTCTAGATTAATTATCATTGTGAATATTCATGTAAAATTAGTATTTAGATTATAATTGATCATAATTCACTAATATTAGTTCATATTACTCCTCTGTTTTCAAAGATAACTAGCTAGCCATCGTGGCTCCCAACCACCAAACTTTATAAATATTTTGAAACATTCCATTTGCTTTGCCTCTATTCCATCAATAGATAATATATTATCACAACCTAAAAATCATGTTCTAAACTCTATAAATTCTAAAATGATAAGTTTTATTTAAGCACTATATGCACCTATGATACATATTTAGGTAATCAATAAGAGGAGGTTCATTTTCTCTAGAAGGGGGCCAATTCTTTGTAGATTTGTAGTATTTTTGCTATTTTTTATGAATTTTGATCAAATATCACTCCAATCTTTTCATATTTTCATTTATTTTATCCTAATCATGTAAAGGTTGGTGATCTTCATGGTTTCAGAATGGTTTTTGTGCTTATTTAGACAAGGATTGATATTCTTTTAAAACATATGTTGAATTGTGGTAAAAATAACTTTAGATTTTTGAAACCAACAAGGTTGTATTTAGTGATAGAAATATTGATAGATAATTTTCAAGTTTGAGTTTATTTGAATTCTAATGTGTAAATATTAGTCATACTTATGTACTAGGACAAATATTTGAGCTAACCTAGTTAAAGATTACTATCCTTTGAATGAATATTTGAAAAATATGCTTAATTTGCATTTCTAATAATTGTTCTCTACAAATATAGGATTGAAATATTGTATTTAAAATAGGATTCAAATTTCTCAAGCTAAAATTACCAAAAATCAAAACAAGGTCATGTTTAGAAAATAGGGAGCCTCTGCTTGAATTAGAATTCCATTAGAGAGTTAGGTGGGAAAAAGGTAAGCGTATGATTTCAAACTATAACAAATTCACCAATTCAAGTTGATCCTATGTTTGATACTTATCAAAGTATGGCTTGGATAGGTGGGTCTTCAATTAATGTGTTAGGTGTTGTACATGGCCTTCATCACAATTTTGAAAGATATTTGCCAACGTTTAATCCTAGTGGCATTGCAACAGTTGAGGAACATATTAAATCATTCAAAGTTGCTTTGAATTTGTTAAATATCATTCATGAAGATTTATAATGTATACTATTTCCTTTCTCTTTTAGATAAGTTGTATATGAATGGTTTCTAAATCTCCCTAAAAATTACATTACAAGTTGGGTTGATTTTAAAAATGTCTTCATTGACTAGTTTGGTAAAATTATTAGTCTTTGTATCCTATACATTTAATTCACCATGGTGAAAAGGGATGTAAATGAGCCCATAAGAGATTTAAATGCTAGGTTATAGAAAATTTTTAGTAGGACCATATCTCCTTATAGACCTGATGAGGCTTTAGCCTTGGAAATCTATAAGGATACCTTAGGTCCTATGACTTCTATATTCATAAAGAGAGTTGTTGGGCCCATAAACACATTAGATTTATACTATGTCAAGGATATGATTATTGATGAGTAGATTTAACCCCAAGGATAATTATAATACTCCATTCCCAATGCCTATCCATATTTTCCCATTATAAATGTTATTCCAAATGTTAAGTAAAATGTGTTTTCCCTTAACCAACTTCCTGTCATGAACCAACTACCTTTGAGACATGTTCATCTTCCTCAAAACTTGGGATTTATAAACAATGCTACCCATGGATATCATCCATAGGATTATAAATATTTTATGCCTATAGCTAATGATAACACCCTAGTTTATAATAATAAGGCCTCAAAGAATGAGATTAACTCTATCTTCAAGATGGTTCAAAATCTTAGCACTAACATCCTTCAATTGCAAAAGCAAGTAAATAATACTGGAGAGAATTGTGGTAGGAATTTCTCATTTCAAAGTTTTAATAGTCCCACTAACAAATTTTATAATGATAGATACCACAATAACAATAATAATGAGCCATATACTAGAAAAAAATGTGCCTGATATAAATCTTACTGATGTTCCTTTACTTGACTATTTTAGATTTCATTATACTTCTAAACATGGTGAAATATATTGTGTTGAATTTTTTGATGCATTTGAAGCCTTCCAAGAATAATTAGATACTTTTTTAGTTGTCCCTAGTAAGTACTATGATGTAGGTACATATAATTCCTTAAGGTCACTTGGGACTAATTCAACTCTCATGGTGGAGACATTTGAGTTCCATTTTCAAGAGGACAATGAGGAAAAGGATATTCCTAAAGAGATTCATGTTTTTTGTCAATTCCTAAATATGGCTTATCCTCTAAGAAATATGGAGTAGAATCAATCATTGACCACTTCAACTCCTCCAAATAACTTTGAGACTCCTCCTGATACTACCTTAGACAACAATCTAGAGCCTCCTAAGGGAAGTACTTCTAAACCTAGTGATGATGCATCAAATTATGCTAATAAAACTAGGTATAACATAAAGTACATGAAGAAGATCATAGTGAACATTTCTTTACATGAGTTGACATAGATTATTGAACATAAATATTTATTGTTAGAATCTTTGTCCAAAAAGCTTGGTATGTCACAAAAGTCTACACATGCTAATGTTGCAATACACAAAGGTAAGGAAAACATTCCCATTTCCTAATTATAGTCAAGATATTTGGTAAAAATATGAAAAATTATTTATTATATTTTGGTGCATTTACAAATATAATGCCTAAAGGTATTTGTGAACAATTAGGTTTGACTCCTATTAAATCTGATAGAGTTGTAACTTAGTTAGACAAATCAAGGGTCAAAATGATTTGTGAATTATTGAATTTTCACATGTAGATTGAATTAGATATAAGGATCCAATATTTAATTGATATCCAAATGGTGGACATATTTGATTCTTATAGGATGCTATTGAGTAGAGACTAGACTAGAAGCTTCAATGGTTATATGTAAATAGATTGTTTGCACATGTGGTTTCCTTAGAAGGGAGATCCCAACCAAATTATGATAGAAAGGGAACCTAAAATTAAAATTATGATCATTTAATACAATGAAATCAATTACAGATTCAACATGGTTAACTTAGATATTGGTGTTTACACTCTTGACACCTTAAAGGTATGTAACTCTAAAACTTCTCATGTTTTTCTAAGATTATGGAAATTTTAATTTGATGGTGGTAGATGAAAATTAGGTTATAGAGTAGGATTGGTGTTAATAAATAACATTAGGAAATAATATAATTCTCTTACAAACTTCAATTCCCATGCACTAATAATCTGGCTAAGTATGAAGTACTAATTCTTGGATTATAATTTGTAATCATGAACGAGGATAAGGTAATATTAGTTTTTGGTTATTCCAAATTAGTGATCAATCAAGTCAAAGGTAAATATAAATGTAAATTATCCTATCTTAAGAAATATAAATTTAGAGTATGGGACTTAATCAAATATTTTGATGTTTCTAACAATGTGTTAATCCATAGGGAAGAAAACAAGGTTGTTGATAAAATTTATATAGCTATAACTAACTTTATGAAAAATCATAGTTACAAGTTGAAAAACCTTAAAATTTAGTTAATATCATGTCCCTTAGTGCCTGATAATGTCAACCACTTACAATTATTCAATGAAAATTAGTATATCATAGATTTTTTGACTAGTTCAGGAGTATTTTAGGATCACACTATTGATGAAGCCAATCTCCTTGATGATGAAGTCATTAAAAGTAGAGTTGAATACAAAGTCACTCAATTTAATGAATGTAAGATACATAAAGGCAAGATACCCTTGGAGAGACTCTTTACTTCTGATAAATTAGCTAAGGCTACCAATACTCCCAAAGTAAGTGAGAAGGATTATAATGCAATTTATCTTGGATTTTGATGTCAAACTTAGCTAGTTAATATCAGTACAACATGTACAAATTTATAAAATAAAAGATCCAAATAAATTATAACCAAATATAAATATATCATATCATAGTCCTATGATGACCTAAATATCTTTGATCCAAAGTTCATAAATCACACCATACCTTTACAAGAAAACTACAAACCTTTTAGACAAAAATAGAGGCCTGTCAACTTGGTCTTATAACCAATAATATATAGAGAGAAGAAGATATTAGATGCCAAGATTGTATTTACCATTACACATTCCACTTGGGTTTCTAATTTAGTCCTATTCTATAATAATAATGGTGAAATCAGGGTATGCATTGATTTTAGAAACCTAAATAGAGCATCTAATAAAGATAATTACCCCTAACTTCTATTGACCAAGTAATACAAAAAATTTATAGTTATGTGATGATGTCCTTTATTGATGGTTTTTAAGGGTATAACCATGTGTTGGTGAATCAAGAAGATAGGATGAAAACTAATTTTACTACCAATTGGGGCATTTTTTCCTACAAAAGAATGCCATTTGGATTTATAAATGCAGGTGTAACCTTCCAAAGGGATATGGATCATGCTTTCCAAGGTATTATAGGTAAGTGAATTATTATATACATGGCTGATATAAATATATTTTCTAATAATAGGGTGGATCATATTATGCACCTACAATAGGTATTTAAAAGATATAGTAGGTATGGGATTTCTCTCAACCCAAAGAAAAACATTTTCTATGTTATTGAGGGAAAACTATTAGGACATGTTATTACTAAGGAGGGAATATATATAGACCCTAAAATAGTAAATTAAATATATAATATAAATCCTCATAATAGTATGAAATAACTTAAGTCATTTTTTGGAAAAAATAAAATTTTAAGAGATTTTATTTCTGGCTTTGCAGAAATTGTCAAGCCATTGAATGATATGCTAAAGAAAGATGTAAAAATCACTTGGAATGAAGAAAACAAGAAGGTTTTTAAGGACATAAAGCAGGAAATTGGACAAGATCCAGCCCTAATATGTCTAGACTTCTCTAAATATTTTTACCTTTAATCCTTTGCTTTTGATCATACTATTGTTGTAGTTTTAACTCAAAAATTTGAGGGATGTGATAATCCAATTAATTTTATGAGCATGAAATTTAAGAATGCTGAGTTAAATTATCATTTAATTTACAAGAAAGCATGTGGATTAGTTAAGGTAGTGAATAAATTTAGGCACTACATTCTTAGGAATAAGGTGCATGCAATCTTCCCAAACCTTGCCACCAAGCTCATGCTAAGTTAAAATGAGCTAGGAAAAAGGAAAGGTAAGTGGATGTTTGTGCTTTAAGAATATGACATTGAAATTAAGAATATAAAATTGGTAAGGTTCCAAGGTTTAATTTAGTTTATTTCCATTACTAACCCCAAGCTAAGTGTCATTTAAGTTGAACAACAAAGTTTTTAGTCCAATGATTGGTATGATCCTATTATCTATCTACTAATCAATGGCACTTCTCCTATAGGGTTAACTAGGAAGCAAAGAAGAGACCTAAGACTCAAGGTAGCCAACTACCTAATTAAATATGGAGTGTTTTATAGGAAAAACTTTGAGGGAATTTACTTAAGATGTGTCTCCAAGGAAGATGTAACCAAGATCATGAGAACTTTTCATGAAAAATTAGGAAGTGGAAATCTATTTGGAAAGAAAAAGACTCATAAAATACTTAGAGTTGGTTAATATTGGCCCATAATATTCAAGGATTCCCATAAAAATGTAATAAAATGCCATTCATGTCACATTTTTAGCACAAAATATCCTAAAGAATTCATTCCATTATAGCTAGTTATGGTAGATAAACCTTTTGCTTAGTGGGGACTAGATTTTATGGGGTTAATCAACCCCAATTCATCATAAGGTCACAAATACATTCTAACTACTACTAACAACTAAATTAGATGGACTAAAGTAGTGGTGACCAATATGTACAAAACTAAATAAGTGATTTGTTTCTTAGAAGAAAGCATATGCACCAGTTTTGGGACACATGAATCTCTAGTTTGTGATAATGGATCTGCCTTTATATCTATTGAAATGACATAATAGGTATATGATAACAACATCATTCTCATGTTCCCCTCAAACCATTACCCTCAAGGCAATGGAGTATCTGAATCAAATAATAATAACATGATGAAGGCAATAAAAAAAGTTTACAAAGACAAACCTAGGACATAGAACAAGCTTCTCAAATACACCCTTTGGGTAGATAAAATAACAATCAAACAAGCCCTCAAATCATCACCTTTATTACTAGTGTATGGTTAATAACTCATCTTACCCATCACCCTAAAGCTTCCAACGTATATGTTCATGCAATAATATATGGAGGAAGGCTAAGAATTTGTAAATTCAAGGTTATTGGACATCATACAAAAGGAAGATGTGAGAGTAGAGGCTTTTGCTACTTTTAGTAGACACCAAACCATAGTCAAGATGTGGTTTTATAAACAATAAAAATAAAAGGTGTTTAGGCAAGGAGACTTAGTTATTATTTAGAAAAAAGCATTTAAGACTAAAGGAAAACATGGAAAATTTACACCTTTGTGGATAGGTCCCTATCATATTGTCGATATACTTGGAGATCAAACCTTCAAGATGAAAGACTTACATGGAGTAAAATTCACACTGCCCACTAATGGGTAATACCTCAATCACTACTTCTCTTCTATCCCACCTGGGGCCTTCATGGAATGACTATAAGGATAGTTAAAGTTAGTGTAAGTAGGCTAGATTAGTCCCTTTCTATTTTTTCCTTCCTATCCTTTATTTCTATGTAAGTTTGTATATAGGTGTTTGCTTTTTCTTTACTTTCTACTTTATATTTCTATTTCTACTTTCTCTACTCTGTTCCTTACTTGTAGTAAGTTCTTTTAGATAGCCTTTAACTTAAAGTTCACATAATCACTCAATAATCCCATTGTTTAAAAATATATGTATGAATCTTAAACGTATGCTGACCATGGGTTTAAAATATGAGATTAATCTTCTATTTTAGATAATCTTGTAAGAACTAATTGATATGGTGGTTGTTTCATAAGGTTTTAGACCTTGTTTTGATCTAATATTAGTTTTAATAAGGATTTAAAATATGGGATGAAATCTTAAATTATTAAGACACAATCATACTTGTACTTTATAAACATCCTTACCTAGGAGAAAGTTTGCAACCATAGGTGATAGTTTTAATATAAAACATTTAACCAAATTGTTAAACCTGATTATCCCAATTCCCAACCTTTGCTAGTAAGCCAAAATGATCTAAAAATACATAAATAATAGATTATTTCAGAATCAAAAGCTTTTCATGTAAAGATGATTATGGTAATTACCACCAGGGTGATGGACACCTGGCTGGTAATGGATCAAAACATTGAGTGAAGCCAAAGGAATCTATATCAGGGTTATGGATGCTTGGCTAGTAGTAGAGCAATTCCCAAGCCTTATTTAAGCTATATAATGGTTCTTAATGGATATCCAAAATGATTTAAGTCAATTTTAATGGTTAAATTCATGATCTATAAGTTGTTCTCTGAATCTAATGGCAAACAGTAAGTGGAATCAAAGCACACACATAGTATGGCTAGGTTTTGATGTTTGATCCTTATTCTGTAGGTACAAGACTTGTTTTAACCATGAACTAATATTGATAATGACATTGATCAAGTTGAATAAGTAATCTATTTATTTGTTTAAACTAAAGTCTCTAAATTTTAGCATATTTTTATGTTTCCCTTAGAATTCACCATTTATTTAGGTCAACATACCCCCATTTTTAAAAAAATGGTGACCCTTGTGATAAATTGTGTAGATTTGTACATTAAAATTGAAAATTCACTTGATCAGAGTATCATTAACACATTTTCAAATTATTTGTATTTAAATATCATCCACACATTATCTTGGTTATATTATTTATTCATGGCTCTCATTTGACCTTGTTTAAGTTTGCTAATGTTTTCTCTTCATGTTTCAAGTTGTAGGTGTAATGGAACCCTCCTTGAATGAACTATGCCTAGATTTTATAGTTTAATCCTAACTTTGGATTTTACTAGCCTTTGGTCTATAGAAAGTCAAATTAAATTCATGTTTAAATCTTCTTAAAACCCTCATTCAAAAAACCCTAGCATATTTTCTTTTGGACTATATTCAAAATTGGCATGAACAATGCATGTGGGAACACTTTGTAATTGCCATAGACTTAGTTATTTTTTTTATACTAAGGCTTAGTCATGTTTTTCAACACAACTAAACCTTAGTCTAAAAATTATATACTTGGTCCCCTTTATGTTCCATGTCCAATTTTCCCTTTACTTTAGCATGGTCTAACTTTATTATTAAAGGGTCCTTTTATTATGTTCATAAGCTTGGTCTGAATAATGCATCGTCCTTTTGTTATAACTTAGAATAAAATCTTAGCCCTAAAGTCTCATTCATGTTTATTAACATAAACAATACCTTAGTATTAAGATTTTATCCTATGTTCGATGTATCTCTAGGTCTTAACTTAAATGTTGTGCTTATTTTTAGGATCAATGACCCACATTTACTTAGGTAAACATAATTAGACAGTGCAAGATGGGCTTGATAAGTCTAAGATTCTGATCCATGGGACCAATTTCTCTCAACCCCATAGATCGAGATCGATGATCTGAATTCACTCAGATGGACAAGATCCAATGATGCAAGATTAATATTAATATTAAAAGGGTCCCTTTTTATTATATATACTTAGCCTAAGACTTTACCCTAAGGTTTCAATTTTATTTATTAATACAATAAAACTGTAGGATACAACCTTATTCCATGACTTTTATTTGAAGGGTCCTATTGTTAAAAAACTTATCTTAGAGATTTTACCCTAATTTTTTTTTGCATATTTATTAATATTATAAATACTCAGTTTAAAAACCTTATGTTAAGCCCTTTTATTATTAGTCATGGGGTCCTCTTTTTATTATGTTTTAATCTTAGCTTTAACATTTTAGCCTAAGGTTTGTTTCATATTTTTTAACATGAAATAAAACCATAGTCTAAATTATTGAACCTAAGTTATTTATATTTTCCAATCCTTAATTAAACATTGTGCATCTTTATAAGATCAACATTTCATGTTTGCTTAGACAGATATGATTGAAGAAAGTGTAGCTATTCAAAGTTTCAATTACACCTCTAAGATGGGAAGAAAGTGATAAGTGTCAAAATCATAGCCAAAGTACAATGGAAATCTAATGAAATTCCATCACATGGATTTTAATCCAAAAGATTTTGTTCATTCACATGATAATGATTAGATGGTGTAGGATGAGGGTAGACTTTTCAATGAAGCTCATAGTTAGTGAGAGACTACCATATGGTAATAATGTGTTAACTAGTAAGACTAATAGAGTACATAACTTAGAAGGCTCATAGGAATATCAAGTGGCATAACCTTAATACATAATATAGATTAAAGATTGTGCATCTTCCAAAGATCAATGGTCTCTATTGATTTGTACCCATCAGATCCACTGGTGCATAATTGACATTAAAAAGTCAAAGACCCTAAAGTAAACCTAAAATGTCCATATGGTGAAAGTGCATGAGCTTATGGAACTGATAAGGTGTAGATTTTAAAAGGCCCATAGGATTACCAAGTGGCATAACCTTGAAACCAAATAAATATAGTAACCAATGACATCCAACTCGAAGGATCAAGATCAATAGCCAATGTTGATCCATGCAAGCATATCTGATGGTGCAAAATAGAAGTAGATTTTTTCAAAAGGCAATGGTCATTTCTTCAACATTAATGAGAATGTTTGCCATGAAAATGCCACATAGATGCCATGATCATGCCACATAGACATAAAATGACAAATTTGAAAATCTTATGGGCTCAAAAAGGATAAAGGTATAAATACATGGATCCAAATGAAATATAAGGCATAAAGATCAAATAAGTGCAAATTATTGTCACCATTATAGATCAGATAGGACCTATAAAAAATACATACCATTTACAAAATCCCTATTTCAACCTTGAATTAATCACAAATTAAGCCTAGGAAAGCAAAATTTCATTGAATCAAACACAATTTAAATCTAGATTCGAAGACCAATCCACCAATTAAAAATTTGATCTATCTTAGACCATGACAACCCAAAAAGGCACTTCAAAGGAAAATATAAATCTCTATTTGGCTTCAAATGTTAAGGGGATAGTCTCTGAGTATATAGAATTTGATGCCACTACCCTCAATATGGGAGATAACAATTGGTCCAAGCTATTATAGACCATTTAAGAGTAATTAGTCATCGTAAAGGAAGAGGAGAAGAACTTATCTATGAAAAGAAGATATTATGACATATTGGATATTTAGATGATAAGATTACACTTTGTAGTGCCCAAGCCTAAGGTACTACATTGTATTGATGTTCTATCTCCTATTTTCAAAGATTGCAAGATTGATAAAGGCATGTTAGTCAAAGATCACACTCACGAAAGTATAGCTTATATCTCAACCATAACTTTTGAGAATGATTATAATATACATAAGCCCCAAATGGACATGGCCACCATAAATAATTAGGATAAGGAAAATCACCTAAAGACCATCCTTACCCCATAGTTATATTATAGGAATTAAGTATTCTTAGACTTCAAGGGAAACATCCTAATTAGATAATTCAGACATAAGATTAGGATGATTATGACCTTAATGAATAGGCTATGTGGAAATATAACCACCACATATGTAGATTTAATCTATGTGCCCTTGATATATTTTATGGTTGAAAGGGAGTTCACCCCTCCCCTTGGTGAAGTTATTAGCACCTACTTATGTAGATAGATTTACACAATCAAGAAAAGGATTAGGGATGAATTTCACATGATGTCATACTTCTTGGATGCCTTACTCACCACCACTAAAATCCCATGCCTTAGAGAATGGTCAGCTGATGGGAAATAAATAGTCTCCCAATTTTATTCCAAGTTGTATATTTTCAAATACAAGGACCATATTTAGTTCATCTATGATTGTGTTTACCCAGAATTAATTGAGGCCATTATAGGAAACCTGATAATGATGGTCATCCATTTGATCAATAAATTTGTTAAATCCATAGGTGATATATGGTTATATCCTAAATGAACCATAATCAAGATTAAAGGAGAAAATTCACCCCATTTAGGCTACCAATTCATGTACCCAATAAACTAGTTGAAAAAGAGGTAACACACCAGATATGCAATATCACAAATGATATTTATAGGACCAAGAGGAAACAAATGCTCCATATCTTACCCATTACCATTGATAGGACTATGTTTTAGCAATGGGACAATATTGAGGCTACCTCTAAACATAGGGCCTCTTTTAGATTACAACATAATGAAATAAAGAAATAGGATCCCAACAGAGGAGTTTTAGGGAACTTGAAGGCAAAAGGGATCAATATGACCTATGAACACCATCTTGGATCTTATGACCCAATATACACTAAAGCCTCTTTATTCACTGAGGTCTTAGCAAGATTGAGAAAACATAATGTTAAGCTAGAGCCTATATTATAAAGAGATCAAAATCCAAGTGATGATATATGGTAGATAAGGCCATGACAATACCATTTTCTAGGAGGCCCATCTTCTAGACTTCCTCCAACTCAACCACAAATAGAAGAGAGGAGACCAAAAGAGACTACATCTTCCTTAGCCCAGAAAATATAACCAAAATCATAGGTTGAAGGAATTGGCATAATAGCATTAGATCTTGAAGAGATAGTGAAAGATGCCCTAAAGGAACTAGCTAGTTCCTATCAATCTAATTAGGAATAATTAATGGTGGAATAACCTCAACCTCAAGCTGAGGAAGTAGAAGAAAAGAAGGGGAAGGAAGTTTCCTTGGATTTAGTCATTATTACCATGCCTACCACAAAGAGAAAAGCTAATCTATTATTTGTTCTAGCAAGAAAGAAGAGGCCCAATTTGACCTTCACTCACCCTTTGAGTGAGTTTAACCTTTTCAACAAGGAGAACCCTATCCAAGGTCTAACTATCCTTAGATGGTTTATATATGGAAATTTTTATAAGGTTAGTACCCTACATCATCTATGGGTCATTAATAAATAAATAAACATCACTATCCATGATGAAATCAATCCATGGATAGTTACTCTAAAAAAGGAAGAAGAATGAATGATGTTAACTTGAAGGGATCCATGTGGAACTTAGATTGAAACCCCTACTCCTCAAGTGACACATTCTTTAGTTGGTGTCAGGGTTAACCTAAAAACATATGGGTTATAAAGAGTTACTAAAAATAAGGCCATGATAGGTGGAGAAGAGTTCACTATCTAGAAAGTGGAACCATTTAGTGGACTATCTCCTATTTAAGGACAAAGGCTAGGTGAAATCCCCATCTTTAATGAGAATGTTCTTGAATTAACCTAGGCTCAATCAACATAATTACAATTTGTCATCAAGGGCATGTGAAAACAAAATGATAATCTACAGTGACAAAAAGAAATTTTATAAAGCCAAGCCATTTTTTCATTTCTTGATGCTATGATTAATATATTTGAAGCATCCTTCTATGACATGTTTAATTCTCTAAAGTAAACAAGGTCTAGACAAAATGTATTGTGTTAATAAGATGCACCAATCAAGAACTTAGTCACCCATTAGTATAATTAAAGGGTTAAAATGAAGGAATTGATCAAAATATTGGTGGAAGAACAAATCCTTGGTTTTAAAACCATCAATCTAGCTCATTTAAACATAGTTTTAGGACTACTTGTGTACTAGATCAAGTGTTTGAATACTTGGTCTAAATTTTTGGAAAGACTCCTTAGCGATGATAAGGAGCTACTAGACATGATAGAACACTTCTTTGCCACCATGATCCTCAAACCAATTACAATAAAGTCCATAGGCCTCATCATAGATCAAGAATTCAAACACAAAACCACCCTACTCATGTAGGAAGTAAGGAGTAGAAGTCAAGGCAAATCTGGAATAAACAACAATAGGATCATGGATATGATCCTAACATTATAGTAAAAGATTTTTTAAGCTAGGAACATTAAAGAATCCTTGAGAAGAAATGATAGGGACTTTGGAGACCTAGATGATCAAGAGGATGAGCTCTTCATGGAACTTATTGTTAATTTGAAGCTAATTGATTAACAATACCATAGAGCAATGAGGATACTACAATAACAATATGGGACTTCATTAGTAAAAGGGCCCTAAAGTCAAGCGAGTTAACTTAAGATATTTTATTCTACAAAAAAAAATTAATATTTAAAAATAGAATATTATTTTATAAAGTCATGTGCAACTTATAAATCATATTGCCTATAGGTCATCCCACTTGGAAAAGTTTAGTATATCCTAGAACTTTTGTAGAAAGGATAGATGTCCTTACACTTGTAATTTTCTAATTGGATATGACTAACCAAGATACTTCCTTACATTATATAAAATGAGTATTGTCATTTGTAAAAGAGGAGGGAGTTTTTGAGACAAAAAACTTGTGTAAAATTTTGAGTAATTAATTCAAGTGAGGAATTCTACAAAGATTATCCATATTCATTTGTGTCATTTGTTATTATGGTTTCTCTCTCATTTACTTGTTCTAATTCTCATATTTGAATTGTTCTTATGAGATCTTAGTTTGCATCTTTTAATTTTAGATTTGTTAACTTGTGATAATGATCGTTTGATTGAAAGTTCTTAGGTTCATTTTATTTACTTTACCCTTCTTGAATTTGGGCTAATCTTGTTTACTTTTAGGGTAGATCTTTAAAGTGAAATTAGTCCTTATTTGCAATTTTCTCATTTCTTAGATGTTTTCCCAATGTGTAATAAGATTTGAGCTCATATTATTTCATATTATACATTAGTTAAGTGTATGATTGGAAGACATTTGAACTTTGTCATGATGTTTGGGATAAAGATCAACAACATCTCTTTCCTATCTTACCCTTCCTTTTGTTCTTTTTTTAACTAGATCACTCTAGCTTAATTAGCATTGTAAATATTCATATTAGATTAGTATTTATATTATATTTGATCATAATTCACTAATATTATTTCAGATTATTTTACTTTTTATAAAGATAACTAGTTGGCTATTATGGCTCCCAACCACCAAAATTTATAAATATTATGAAACAGTCCACTTGATTTGCCTCTATTCTACCGATAGATAATATGATTATCACAACCTATAACTTATGCAAAAAATTATTTGAATTCTATAATAAGAAGTGTTATATAAAGACTCTAAACACCTATGATAGATATTTAGGCAATCAATAAGGCCATGATGGCCACTCCTATTATTTACAACTACATAAGTCAAAAAAGGAATAAAATCTCATTAACTTGCCTCAATAAATATCCATAGAGGATTTCTCAACTAATACGTGGAGTTATAATAGATGAGCTAACTCCAAAATACTTTGATTTTCCTTCTTTGGACTCTCATATGGTTACCACAAGGTCAAACTCCCAATCCATATCATTAGAGGCTCTCTAAATATCATCTATGCCTAGGACACAAGTATTTGGTATACCTAGAGGAGAGCTTCTATAGACACCTAGATTTTACACACCTAGATGATTCTCATTATGTATTGGGTTGAGAGATTAATAAATTTTTTTTATCCATCTTTATTCACCTTGGCCACTTTTATTCTCATAACCTGGTCAAAGTGACTTAGGTGGACTCTAAATTCACCATTATCTAGTAAATTTATTTCTAGATAGAACAACACTAACATGTTGACTTCTTAAAGTAATCTAATATCTTCTTCCTTCCATCTTGTAAGGGTCCTATTATATTTTGGGCTAAAACAATTCACTCCTCCATAGAAGTCTTCATTCTCTCAACATACATCTTATAATATCCCATGTTTTAAGTGGGAATCAATTTTAGATCTAAGAACATGCCCTTATTGATCACAATCATCAAATTTTTGAACTTACCATCAAGCACAGTGACCCCTTATAGATAGGCCTAGGTCTACTATATGATCACTCTATTCTCTACCATTATCCCTACCACATTGCACAAAGTTGAGAAAAGTTGTAGGAGGGCATTGTTGACCTAAAACATTAGCTAGGTTTGGAAGGATATCTTTACATATGCCTCAAGATTTTGAACTTGGATTTATATGTCTTCAATAATTTTCTTTTACATGTCATGGGTTTCCCAAATAACTAAATGTGGATTCTATTTATGTGGGTTTTACATAACCCCAAAATTTAATGAGTTGACCTCTAACATTTTATGATCTCAATGGAAGTAAACTCCAATCCATGGCACAAGTTATAGATATGGTTTAAATAATTGGGTGGTGGAATAGTGGGTTTAAAATGAAATTTTTTAACTAGGTGTTTCTCAAAGTAAAATTAATCCTAAAATAAATCAAACCTAAGTGGGTGGATGGATGGGTGGTTACTAATTTAAAGTGGGTAGGTCTCAAAATAAAATCCATAAGGGGGAGTTGTAAAGTAGAAAATAAGGTTCTATGGTCTCAATGCTCCCCTCCTAGGTTGGTTTCTATTGTGGACAAGTGTTTCAATAATTGATGCTTGTTGCTTGTATCTATTTTACACTTACAGGAAAACATAGTTAAAGAGTTTGGTAATAAAGCATAACAAAATTAATGATCTCAACTAAAGGTTAATCCTTTTAGAGTAGATATTTCACACCCTTATTAAGTAAATTATAGATAAAACTAATAAGGTATCTAGGTTAGATGTATCACACACATAATTAATATAACAAAAATAAAATACTCATGCACACCACAAAATGTTAAAACAATTTTAACCAACTATTTAGGTCAATGAAAACTACTAACTTTCAATAGATTTTGAACATCTAGAATTAATATATATAAATGATAATAATGATAATTATTTTAAACTTATTAACACTTCAAATTATTGAGTTAACATAAAAAAAGAAAAAAAAAAAAAAACCTTAATAACATAGAGATGGAAGGAAAGAGCACTAACATAGTTGCATGACAATTAAATTTGATTTCTTCTTGTATTGATAGAAAACTTACAACCCAATTGGAATGAGGGTTATACATTTATAAATAGACTTTGGGAGGGGTAAAATCATCCTCTAAGTTCATGAAAACTCATAGTTAAATTTCACAATTAGAACTTCAATTCTAATTTTACTCTCAAAACTATATGTATGCATACTCATAGTTAACTACTAATATGTTTAAAAATAAGTTAGATTATATAATTTGATGCAACATGTGCATGATAATAGATAGTATATGAAACTTTTACATTTAAGTACTAAATATAAATAAACTATGAGTAAAATAATTAGTACTTTTTGCATGTATACACACAACATTAACCTTCAACTCAAGGCTGACTAGGTGTTGGCATGGCAATGTTAATTGTTGGAGATGTTGAACTAAAAATTGGGATTGAATTATAATTTGAAGTTCAAAATTTATTATTCACTTAGAAAACATTAATTTATGTTTGTACTCTATGTCATACTAGTGATGGATAATATTCGTATTCAATAATTGAGAACTATGCACCCTATTCACTTATTCTAGGAGCATTACATGCTTTGTTTTTATATTTATAAAGTTTATTCTAATAATATCCACCTCTATCACCTTTTTCCATGTAAAATTCAGCTTGATCTCAATCTTTTCCAATGAAATTTCCTAAAGACTTGAAGTTGGCAATTTTTTTTTGAATAAGTTGATCAAAATTGACTCTACTTATTAGCCTACCCACTGAGTCTCTTGCTTGTAAGAGTTATAATTATGATAGGATCTATAAAATGATAATTTTATGTTATTTATACTTAGGAATTAATACCTCATCTACCATGATCAACTCCCTATCCTCTTATGTCCTGATGACCACCAAGTCAAGAGCATTTGAAGCCTTTAGTGGTGTCATCAGAATAAGGTGGCTATATGCATTATTATTTGTATAAAGATAAAATAATTTAAATTTATTATCATCTTGTTTTAAAAAATTAATTAATTATTAATTCTCAACAAAATGAGATTTCAACCATACCCTTATTGTATAAATGACCTCAATAATATTGCACAACCTAGATGTAGCATTATGAACCTCAATCTTAATTTTGGAGGAACATGAACCATTCATTATTATTCCTTTATTTTCTCTAATTCCTACATGATATCTTTCCTATACCTTTTTTTCCTTCATGTAGTACAAAAAATTCATCCTTATGTGTCTCAAGATAGGACTTATAGTCCTTTATAAATGGGGATTGCCCTAATTTCCTATTTCTTCTCTTGAACAAGGTAAATAATTATTATCTCTATTCCAAAATGATCCTTCTTTTATTCCCATATTATAATTTTATCTTCCTTACCCTTTTAACACTCCCTATATAGTTATCAAATATATAAATTAATATGGCTAGATCTAAGATTGTCAGATTTGGGTTCTGAGAAGCCTTTGAACATAGATCAGGTACCCACTATGGGATGACCTATTAGGTTGGGTTCATTTATTGAGTGTCCTTAGTTTTAGTCTCAAAAAATTTATCTAATGATTAATATTTCAAAGAATATTCTAGTACTATGTTAGGAAGGGAATGATATATTATCTTAGACCAATACACACCCCCATATTTAGTTAGTGGGTGGACTATGTATATTGGCTTATTCTTTCCATCTTTCTCTGAATATGTCATAGTGGTGCATTAAGAAGAGTTGGAGGAATTAATTTTAAAGTATATTAGAGTTAATGACACATGAATTTAGGAAATTTATAATGATCCCTTGACTTTCTTAAAATCCTTTATTTTAGTTTTAGGGGGTGCTGGAGTAGTGGTAGAATTAACTATAGAAGTAGTGGAGGAAATTGAAGCCATGAATAAAAATGGTGGAGTGAAAAAAATTGGTAAAGTGAAGACATTATTGATGGATGATACATCCTCTACCTTGGGAATAACTAGGGATGGTTGGGAACTAGAATCAAGAGGAATTGAATAAAATGAGCCAACTATAAAAAGGTATACAAAAGAGAAAACTAGAGTATAAGAGATAAAATAAGTCATCTCCTCACCCCATTAATCACTAATTAGAGGTGTACTTATGTTATTATCCTAGAGTCTAAAGTATTTTTCTCTCTACAACTCCTTCTCTTCATCTGACTCCCTTTATCCATCCATAGACTTCCCTTTAGTATCCTACTATTGAGTTGAAGGTGCTCTTGCTAGTTGTTCCTCAACAACTAGCTTCTTCGAAAGGGGATGATTCTTTGGTTTCCTTTTGTAATAAATTTTAACCTTTTTAGATATAAGGGAGTCATCTTTAGTTGTCATAGATAAAGCCTCCACACTTTTATGTTATTTCATGGGTGGAGAAGTTGGATGATCTAGGCCCTATGAATATGTGGAGTCAAGGAAAATTAGATCTCCTTAAGCTCCTCCAATTTTATCCTCAATTATATCAAGTTTTGGAAGAATAATTATTGAGGGGGGTGAATTAGTCTTCAAAAAATTTATTTAATTAAACTTAACATTCATGATCCATTCATAAAAGTACATAGATCTAGAAATCGTAATCAACCATACAAAAGCATGAAACAAGATATTACATCATAAATGTGGAAAAACCTCATGGGGAATAAAATACATTGATATTTTTAAATTTACTACAGTCCTATAAGACAAAAAAATTAGTGAATAACCAACTCCACATGTACCACTAACCCCAACTAACCAATCACCTAATTAACTAGGATTTAAAAAGTACCCACTTACAAGGAGGAACCAACCCATTTTATGGTCCACATTATCTCCTTCTTATCCTCAATATTATTTCTCATTTTAATCCTCTAAGCATGTAGTAATAGGCATAAAACTACCTTATATTTATAATAAAAGACTCTTACTCATATACCTCTTAGTTAACCACACACACTTGTGAACTTACATTTTCCACATAATAGTCCTTAGGACACTTTAAAACAATAATCAATCACAGTATTAGGTAAGTCATGACTCAATAGGCTACATTCCTTCTTTAGGTCTTAAAGAGACTTATTCGCCTTTCTTAGTCACACATTACATTTTGCCTTCCTTGGAACACATTAACAATCCACACATGGTAGGAAACTATCATATAAGAATAAAATATGAATTATAAAATATCTTTTAAGCACCATGACACATTTAAAGTCCAACTATCACTTGAAACACACCATTGGTACTATTAACATTAGGCATGTGTGTACTCAAACACTATATGATCTCTCTCATACTTGATCACCTATATGTCATGTAACCAAAACATAAAAAAAAAAATTAAAAATATCTATGACATTAATTTCATCTTCATTCACTTGGTACACTCTGAATCAATGACCAACATTGGTCTTACTCACCCTTTAGGTCTCATGGAGACCTACTTCATTAGGTCTGCTATCTTGATGTTGAGACTTAATCTTATTGGATCTAGATAAATTTATCTAAACATTAAAAACCACTCAAATTTTTTTAAAATGAATTATTATGAATTATTACATACTTGGTTATATTTTCATCCTTTTTTCATGCCTTGAAGCCCTCTTTAGGACAAACTACCACTACCCTATTAGGCTTGTAATAAATTATAGTCTCTACCATGAAAAATGAAACATATATACATATAATAAATTATATCATTAATATCCCAATATACTTGGAATAAATTCACTTAGACAATAATGTCTCATGAATAACTCTACAACTTGCTCACTGAGAATTGCCAAAATACTCAAAAACATAGTCATAAGGAATTAGAATTAAACCAATTATGTAGACACTTTTATTGAATTTTTATGAATTAAAATTACCTGATGACATCTTAAAATCATCTTTAAATTAAAAAATCACAAGTTATAGTGGTGAATATTGGTCTTATAGACCAATTCCTTGACTTACATTCTCACAGTTTAATCCTGAATAGATAAGCCATTTTGTGAACACATTTTATTCACTTAAACTATCATTAAAAACTTATAAAAATCATTATAATGACTTAAAATTCATGAATATAAACTCCATTCACTAAATTTAATCTCTCTTTCATGAAATTACACTCAAATCCAACTTTTCCTCACTTCAACTCAGAACTACAAGACTATCACAAAATAGTCATGAAACTACTTGACATCTAACATCTAAAAGGAAAATTTAAATTTTCCTCAATAAATTAAAAATATTCTATAAAATATTTATAAAAAACTCAATTAAAAAAAAACTATAATCTCTAATATCAAACATTGGTCTTATAGGCCAATCTTTTGATCTTATCTCACATAATCTTATATGAACCAAACAAGCCATTTTGAATTCAACTTTTCAACCTTTCAAACTGACTTCCAAGATTTCCAAAATAATTAAAAAGACTTTAAAATCACAAAAAACAATACTATGTGCATTATATACTTCAAATCAGGGCATAAAACCTCAAAATTTGACTTAAAACTTCATGAATACAACTAAGACAACCTATCACACATTTAATAAAGCTCTCACCACCTTGATTTCTACACTTGAGTATTCAAACCACATTAGGCCTTGAAATAAACTTAAAACCTATTTTAAATATCTCAATAATTCACTCACATTCTCGTATAACCCCTCTCATTATTAAAAAGTGTCATACATCCTTCATATATATTGACAACAAATCATGATGCCTCATTAGGATAGGCATGATCTAGGAGTGGTCTTGATACAGACTTGGTTTCAAGGTCCTACCCTTATAGGATTATATTGATACTCTCATGATTTCTCTAATTCCTCAAATAAATTCTCAAACAACCTCATATAACCACTCATGTTTGTGTGCAATCATCTCACCAAGACACCATACTTATACCTTTTCATAAGGACTTTACATGTTATGAATAGTGCCATGAATAGACTTATTAATAACTTGAAACCTAAACAATGACCTTGAAATACTTACAAAAGTATATACACTTTAATTACATGGTTACACAAATCTAAACAACCTCTCACAAGCTTATGCTTACTTATTTCACCAAACTTCACTATGCACACCTTCTCATAGTGTCTAGACTAGGCTTATCAAGACACCTTTTACTCAAGAACTATTAATCAAACATGCTTACCTCAATGATATAAAATAGGAACACTCTTGTAAAAATAATCTCACACCAATGCAATAATCTCTTTTTTATCAACATTCTCTCATAAACTCATTCAAGCCTAGAGCCTCATAACCATGCTTAAATGCTCACTTGACTTTCTTACCTCTTTGTGAAAACATTGACAACTTCAATATGACCTAAACCTTGACATAAAACAATAGAAGAGAAATTAGTTTCATTCAAAATCTCTCTTTCCTTCTAATTCTTTCTTGACTTAAAATTATCTCTTTCCTTCAAATGCATTAGGTTTCATGGCTTCGTTGTAACACTAAACACACAAGCTCATACCTCAAAGACAACTCACCATACATCTTCATAAGAAAATTTGACATAAATGAAAAAATAAATGGCAAAACTCAAAAATTAATGACAATGCTCAACAATCTCCCCCTTTATCATTGATGGTAAACACACTCAAAAATCAATGGCAACCACTCTTGATGGAAACCATCTCCCAGATCTAGCTCTTGTCTTTTTTAACCTTTATAATCTTTCTCCCCTTTGACATTAATGAAAAAGGGTCACCTAATACTACTAGAATCACATTTTATTTCCTTGAGTTGATACTACCTCTCAAAGATGATGTATGACACATAATCTTTAGAAACCATGGAAACCACCCATGACAACTACTCTCTTGATAAAGAACTTAAAGATACCAAGATCCCCCTTAGAACAAGCATATATCCTTTAAATGAGATAGGAATTCAAGATCACTTACCTTCCTTGACATCAATTCTTGATCACACACTAGGCTACTATACTCTTGACACCAACTATAGAATTATGAACTCCCCTTTTGTCTTCATAGCTCAACATGTGAGTCAATAGAAATATTAAACCATCCTCATCTTCTTTCAAGCATATTTATTCCTATAACCCTTATTAACATATATCAATCTCAACTAATCACACAAATAGATACTAAAAAATTACCTCTCATATATTAATTTATTACACTTTGACCTCAGATACCTGATGTCGACCTTAGATCTCTCATCATGCTTCCTACTACACTTCAAAATCACATGGTTCTAATGATATATGAGTGTCTCCATAAATCTTAATGGAGTCACACATTTTAATAGGGCACTAAAACACCATGAACTCATAATATTCCTAGATCTCCAATCCACTCTTCTTAACCATCTTGCAATCATGAAGTTGGAAGTCCCTTTTTAGAATTTAGATAGGCTTGATTAAAGCATTTGACTCATTCACCTTGTCATCTTTCTTATTATTTTTGAGTTCCTTGTTAATATATATAGATAACACATGTTCTTGACATTCCTTCACATTTTATCCTTACTCTATCTTTGTAAATAGTCCATTTTGACTAGTAAACTAATCATGAGTCACTTTGAATATCTTTTGTTTTTATACAAATGTTTGACCCTTCTCATGAATGATAGGATCTCCATATAGCTTGTTATGTCTTGAGGGCCTTCTAAATCTATTAGGACAAAATATTACAATATACCCCACATTATGACAACTGCAAAACACAAAATTATGTTATTACCTCTTGAATAATCAATCCTTATATCCCATGGTCCCATGAAAAATCATCCCTTGAAACCTTTCTAAAATAATTTTATCTATGACCAAAGATATGACAAGAAAAACAACAACCATTAAAATAATTTGAATACCTTATTGCATTCAACTACTCGATTGGTATCTTCATGTTGACTTTCATTTTGGTGATCTTAACTTGTTATAGCTTCTCATGATATTTCTCTAATGTACTCATCTTTTCTATGAGTTGCTCATGCTCAACCTTCAAATAATCTAACTATGTATTCAATTGATTATACTCAACTTTTTTTGATCTAAAATTTGTATTGAGACCTAACTAATATTTGAAATCCTTGATGGTCTTGTAATCTTTTTGGCTTCTTTGAAAATGTCACTCTTAAAGGTATATATCTATTGTTTAATATCCTTGACCATATATCTCAAATCATGATTCCTCTTATTTTTATGATTCAATTCATCTAGGGTACTTAAGGTCTCAGCTTCAAGGTCTAAAAAACTTTTCCTTCTTCACTATCATAGTAGACATCTTAATCATACATGTTGTCTTCTTCTTTTTTATCATTAAACATGTTGTGATTTTCAGGATCACCTTCAAATATATTAGGCTTGCTTCAAAGGACCAGGATCTAATACCAATTATTGGAAGCACAATGACTGAGAGGGGGGTTTGAATCAATATTCAAAACATTAAATTAATATAACTTAAAATTCATGTTCCATTCATAAAATACATATATCTAGTAAGCTTAAGCAACCATACAATATCATGAAACAAGATAACATATCATATATGTGGGAAACCTTAAGGGGAAGAAAAACCACTGATGTTTACAAATGGACTACAGTCCTATAAGGCAAAAACCAAGATTTAGTGAAGCACCAACTCTACATGGAGCACCAACCCTAACTAGCCAAGAGCCCACTTGAATAAGATTTATATATAACCAAATTTAAAGGAGACACCAACCCTTATAATGGTCTACATGAAATACTTCTATTCCTTAATTTTATTTCTCATTTGCTTCCTCTAAGAATGCATTAATAGGCCTAAAATTTCCTTATATTTATATAGGCCTCTTGATCATATACCTATTGATCAGACACACACACTTTCCCACTTATATTTTCCACATAATAATACTTAGGACACATTAAAACAATAATAAATCATAATATTATGTCGGTCACAACTCTATAGGCTACATTCCTTCTTTAGGTCTCATGGAGACCAATTAGCCCTTCTTAGTCACATGTTACACTTTGTCTTCCTTAGAACAATTTAAAACTCCAAACATGGTATGAAAATATCATATAATAATAAAATAGGGCTTATCAAGCATAATTTTATCACCATTACACCTTTTAATTCTAGCTACCACTTGAAACACACCATTAGTACTATTTACATTAGGCATGTGTGTACTCAAACACTATTTGATCTCTCTTATTCTTGATCACCTATAGGCCATGTAACCATAACATAAAAAACATGTTTATATAGTATATTTTACCTTAATTTCATATTAATTAAATTATTACACTCTTTTTCAATGACCAACATTGGTCTTACTCACCCTTTAGGTGTCATGGAGGCCTACTTCATTAGGTTTTCTCTCTTGATGTTGAGACTTGATATTATTGGATACAAATAGACTTATCCAACCATCAAAAACCACTCAAAAACTTTTAAAATTAAATATTATAAACTCTTCCATTATTTTTTATATCTTCATCCTTGGTGCATACCCTGAATCCCTCTTTAGGACATAATGTCCTATTAGGTATGTACACCTCAGAAACTATCTTGTAAGAATGAAGTTCAATCACTCCTTTATCATATCTCCCATGACAAATGAGACATAAATAAATATAATAAATGAAATTATTAACATCTTGAACTACTTATAATTACTTCACTTAGAAAATAATGGTTGAATAACAACTCTACAACTTGCTCACTTAGAACAACCAAAATACTCAAAAACACAATTATAAGGAATTAGATTTGAGACACCTATGTATACACTTTTATTAAATATTTATGCATGAAATTTATCCTATTAAATATTAAAATAATCTTAAAATGAAAAAATAACAAGTTATAATGTAAAATATTGGTTTTACATACCAATTCCTTGACTTACAATCTCACAATCAAATCTTGAATAGATAAGCCATTTTATGATCACATTTCATTCACTTACAAAATTATCCAAAATTTATAACAATAATGATAATGAATTAAAATTAATTAATAAAAACTAAATTCACTACATTACATCACTCTTCCATGAAATGATACTCAAGTCCAACTTTTCATCATTACAACTCAGAACTACAAGACTTTCAAAAAGTAGTCATGAAACTACTTGACATACAACACCTAAAAGGACACTTTCAGTGTTATTTAATATATTAAAAATATTATATAACATATTTAAGAAAACATAGATCACAAAAACATAATATCTAATATCAAATATTGGTCTTGCATACCAATATTTTGATCTTATCTCACATAGTCTTGCATGAACTAGACAAGCCATTTTGACTTTAAATTTTCAAAATATTACATTGAATTCCAACCTTTCCAAAAGCATGAACATGAATTTTAGTTCAAATTTAACAACAAAATGTGAATTATATACTTCAAATAATGGCATAGAGCCTAGAAATTTTACTTGAAACTTCATGAATACACCTGGGACAACCTATCACACATCTGACAAAGTTCACATGTACATACTTGCCTTGGAAACTAAACCTTCTACCTCATTAGGCCATTATCTCAACACCTTAATTTCTAAACCTAATTATCCAAATCTCATTATATATTGAGCTAAATTTTAAACCTCTTTTCAACTCTTAATACTTCACTCAGATGCTCACATAACCTTTCTCACACATAAAAAGTGCCATACATCATTCATATGTCTTGGCAACAGATCATGATGCCTCATTAAAATAGGTAGGTTCTAGGAGTGGTCTAGATCTATACTTGGTCTAAATATCCTACCCTTTTAGTCTCACCCTAAGACTCTAATGAATGCTCAAATGACTCACATATATGCTTAATCAACCTACTATAACCACTAATTCCTATGTGCAATCATCTCACCAAGTCACCATACTCATACCTTCTCATAAGGAATTTACATGCCATTAATAGACTTTATAATAAATTTAAACCTAAAAACTAACCTTGAAATACTTTTGAAATTATCTAAAATTTACTTACATGGTCATATCAATCCAAATAAACTCTCACAAGCTTTTGCTTACTTTTTTCACCAAACTCCACTATGCACACCTTCATACAGGGTCTAGACTAGGCTTCTTAAGACACCTTATACTCAATAACTAGTATTAAAACATTCTTATCTCAATGATATGTTTTTAGTGACCAAAATTACACTAAACTAATTGAGCCCTTGTCAGTTATGAATGCCTAATTTTTTAGCCCACTTCCTATTTTCAAGTGTTCATTCGAGGTCAAATATCCTGTTAATTTGATCTTTACTAGCCTTTGGTCTATCAAAAGCTTAGTTGAGTTCATTTTTTATCACTTTAAGGTTTTCTTTTTCTAACACCCCTTTCTTAGACCCTTTGATTTAACATCAAATTGGTGGGATAAATTTAAGTGGGAACATTTTAAATATGTTATGGACTTATTTTTAATTTTTACTAAGGTTTGGTCATGTTTACTAACATGACCAAACCTTAGTCTAAAATTCATGTGTGGTCCCTTGTTATTTCTCATGGCCCTTGGTCCCTTTTTATTTATTATTGTGGTCTAATTAATGTTGATTTACTTTGTTGTAAACTGAGCTCAAAGTCCTAAAGTCTACATCATATTAATTAATGTCCCAAAACTTTAGGCTATGTTTTTTTTATAATAACTACCTTTAAAGTTGAACCATAAGTGTGATGGTCACATAAAAATTATTTATGGTCAAGTAAACATTAGAATAAACTCAACAATTATCCATTAGCGCTTAAATTTTATGATTGTTTAAACATCAAAGATGTTCATTCAAATGTAAAATTATGGTCATATAAACATCAAATTTAAGCCATAACAATTATCTATTGGGGTTTATATTTGATGATCACATGAATTTAATTGATGGTCATGCAAACATCAAATTATGAATGTGTGGATCTTAAATTTAAGCCATGATAATTATCCATTGGGGCTTAAATTTGATGGTCACACAAATGTCATTAATGGTCATGAAAACATCAAATGATGGGCATGCATATGTCAAATTTAAGCCATAGTAGATATCCAATGGAATTCAATCCTTCATATCTAGATAAATGGTCTACAATAAAATGTGAAGGGATAATTTAATTATGCAAGGTAAGTTTGGAATTTTCAAAGAACCCAAGCTAATAAGAAGCTTCCACATGGTGAAAGGGCACTAGCATAGTAGAGACTAACTTTGTAGAGTGCAAAGAACCCATGGATCTACCAAGTGGAAATATATTAGGGGCCCAAATCAATATCAATGACCCATGATGAAGTCAAGGCCCAAGAATTTTTGAAAGGATCGACAGTTCTTTAAAACTACATGATAAGGTGACATGTGTCCTAGGGTGATAAATGATCACATGAACAATGTGACATGGAAAAATTCCACATAGGCATACAAATCATATTCAAGGTCATGTAGAAGGTAGTTAGCAAAGGTTTCACCACTAAAAGTAGGTTGACTAGGCAAAATTTCAATTGAGGCATGGTAGCTCTATAGGAAATCTAAGGATTTGAAAAAACTTGTAACTTATTGGCATTACTACTATTTTTTTGACATGAAAATATGAAGGTGTTTATGTTCATGTAATTGTTGATTTTGTGTAGATATTAGATAAAGCCTACATAAGAGAGGAATTTTAAAAAAAATGGAAAAGTCAATGCTCAATGATTACAATTCAATATGGATTCATTAACCCATTATGTGCTCATTAGAATATTTCCCTAGTGGAAATCCATAGGGGAATTGCTAATTACAACCTAGAAATTTACAAATTACAAATTTTTAAGAGGGGATAAGATTTAATCAAAGAAGTCAAAGGTTGAAAATAATGCATTTATGCATTAACAAGGAGATAATGTGAATGAAACCTTGAAAAGGGAAATATGTGAAAATTGTAAAGTTTACAAGGGGAAAATGTGAAAATACAAAATGTGAAAAGGAAAGTTGGAGCCAAAAATGAAAAGGGGTCAAGTAAACTTGGGTATTTCATTTTATTGTGTTTTTCTCATCCAAGCTCTTCAGATGGGAGAGATATTATAGGTTTACAAGATCAAGGTGGGATACTCTAAGGAAGATCATTTAAGTGGCTATGGATCCAAAATATTCCAAAGCCATCATTGTAAGAGTAGGTTATTCCATGGCATGCATGAGGGGGAGGGAAGTTGTCTAGAAGTTTTTAGTTGTCTAAGCAAGTGATTAGGGGGATCCTTAGGTAGTTACACATTAATACAATGTTTTTTTGGCCTCCATCATGAATATCCTCCTTCTAGCTTGTGTGAAAGGCATTTCTAACCAATAAAACAAAATATTGTCTTCAAGTCTTCATCATTTCTAGTTGAGGCAATTGTAATAATGATTTTCCTTGTAGTTATATAAAGATTCCAGGCATGGTAAAGGATTTATTCTAGATAAAAACATCTTGGTGAGACTTTGGTAATTGTAGGTTGTAACCCTCACTCCTAAATTTTAAATGGGTAAAAAAATGTATAAATAGAGGGATTTTACTCTATTCAAAGTTTGGTCATCATGTTCATTTCTATTGGTTGTTCATTTTCTCTATGTTTGGGTTCTATAAAAAAATTTAGGGATCAAATATTATGTGTACATATTATCTCTCTTTCTAAGGTGGTTGCAGCTATACAACCAATAACAAGATTTGAGAGCATGTGTATGTCTCCCTTGTCAAAATATCAAAGTCACCATTCTTGTACCCTAGGTAGAATTTTTAAAACTGATGTATGTAATGTTTCTCTTCAAGTTAATGAAAATTTTTATGGTTTTATGTTATTTCCTATTGTTGAAGTGAAGAAATGTGTTTTCCAAGTTATGATAATTGGATATTTTGTCTTGTGTTCATTATTGGTTATCATTCTAAGCATAGATCTAGATTATAAACCCTTTTTGGTATATATTATTGAATAACCTTAGGTTTATTGGGTTGATAGGGAAAAGCATTTGAAATCTTAGTTTTAGTGTATGTTCTAATCTTTTATATATCATTTCATATTTGATTTATCTATATTTGAGTTTTCCCTACATATTCACTAAGGATAATGTCATGAATGTTATAAGATCCACTACTAATTGAAAATTACTAACACACCACCATTCCCTTCCTCTTTATAATTAAAAACTATCCTACCCTATCATACCTTGAAAATGATACAATCCTTATTGCATATCATAAGTTTCATTTACCTACACATGCATAAGATATTGGTCATATAACATGTATTTACATATTGTGTTTTAAAGCTTAGCATTGCAATCTTTCATTCAGCCTTGATATTAATAATTCTTTAGGATGAAGGTATTAAGCACTTTTATATCTATCTTTAATAGCTTATATCTAGCTTAGAGCATTTTATCATTCCATGTGACAACCCTTCTTGAGTGGAATGAGTTATTTTGGCTATTTTATAGTTAGATTTATATTCCCTTGTGCCAATAATCCCCATGGTAGTTGAATTGCAAAATCTCTCTATGTGGGCAAGCTACCCCATAGGTCCTCTCACCTTGGTTTAGGTAGAGCCAAAAGTAGTAGGGAACTGACCATACCCTCTATATGTGCCTCTCAATCTTTTTTTCCATTTAGCTCATTCTAGATGCAAAACCTTCCCTTAGCTATAATGACATATCATTTGATTTTTCATCTTTGTTTTATATTTCCTTTCAAGTGTGTAAGGCTAACCATGAAAGGTGTAAAATTGGGAACCAACATGCTTTTGGCACCATTGTTGGTGACTAAATTGAAGTCCAGGTCACTTGTTTTGTTGGGGACTCATGAAGAGAGTTGTAAGTATTTCAATTATGAAAGTTTTTTTCTTGTTATTTGCTACATTTGGACTATCTTGGCTATCAACATCGTAACACTCTAATAGGGACATGTCAGGATTTAAGATATTTGATAATTTAACTTCTATTAAGTTTATTGTAAAGAGATATTAAAATTACATGTTAAAAGTTACTTTATCCCCTTTTGAACATATTTTTAAAAATTTAATATATTTGATTTCTATCTCATCATTAAATTTAGACAGTATGTTTTTAGTATGTATCATAATAGTTTGTCAACTACTATATTCTATAATTTTATTCTAGTGATAACTCTAATCTTATCATTTAGTTTCAAGGAAGATTAGTTCCTAGTTTGAATGCCTTTGTGAACCTTTATCTTTGAGTATTTTATTGTTTGAAAAGTTGGAAGGATTGATATCATATTTCAATGGTGACTCATCAAAACAACTTGTCCCACCCCTAAGTTTTCATCAAAGATGAAGGAGACAAGTTTGAAGGCCCATTTAAGATCATATTGTACCTATAAAATATTTCTTGGACTCTCAAGATCTTGATAATCTTGAATGTTTTATTTAGATAAACATTATTGAAGACTATAATATCTCTCCTAAAAACTCTAAAACTTATAATCTAATCTATTATCCATCTCCTTCTCAACCAGTTGAATCCCCTCCCTAGTGTGAACCACAAAGTCTGCCTCATCTGCCCCCTCACATCCCTTTGCCATTAGTTATTGAACCTTCCATTGAACTAATAATGAGGCATAGGCACCTAAATGAGAATAAACATCTTGCATTCCATGTTCCCAAATTTAAGCCTATAAATTTTTATGACATGTAAGGTTATCCTAAAGAAGTCTCGAATGAAGTAAGGAAATGTCTTCCAAATTTCCAGTGGAAAAATGTAGTGAGTGGTGATTAGAACTTGAGGGATTTTCATAATATTATTGAAGATTATGAGTTTAAGAATGAGGATGTGTGCATTAATTTGTTTGTGCATACACTAGAAGAATATGATCAAGAATGGTTCAAATCTCTTCCCCATGGGTGTATTGATTCATGGGAAGAGATGAAGAGTTTGTCTAGAATTTAATATGGTGATAGAATTAATCTGAGATTCCCTTTGTCTAAATTCAAAAACATAAATAAGAACCCAAATGAGTGTGTTTAGGACTTCAATACATGGTTCAAAAAAACTATGATGTGGTTGCTTGAAAACATAAGTCCTAATGATACAACATTCTTGATAAAGTATTATGATGCCTTTAACAAGATGGTTGCATACTACTTGAGAGACAAGGCTCCAAAAAAACTATATTTGGCATTAAATATGGCTATCCAAATTTAAAATAAAATAGAGGCTATGGTAAATCCAATGAACAAGTGGGCTGATGTAAAGTTGGTTAATCTAGAAAAGACATAGTCCACAAAGATAACCAACCTTGAGGAAAATATTAAAACTTTATCCTCTGTTACAAAATAAATGCTATACAACTTAGCTAGAGATAAAAATGGGATACCTCATGTGTCTACAAGTCAAGAGAGGGATACAAATATAAATAAATCACAAGGCCTAATTTTCACCATCGGGATAATGATAGAGGGAAGAGGCCTGTATGAGATGAAAAAATAGAAAGAAATTAGAATAGAGGGGTTGGGAAATAAGTGCTTGATTTGTTAAATTCCAAGGTGAATGTGGTAGGTTGTGAAATTTATATTAATTATTGTGATGATTTCTTCCTTCCACATCCTCCATGTGATATAGTTAAACTGATTGACGAAGATGTAAAGGAACCAAAGTCTATGTCATTTGATGATGAGATTATGATGTCCAATTATTAGATTCCTTGAATCAAGATGTTTTTCTCCATGAAATTACTGAGTGCTACCATTGCTGATTAGTTTTGGAGTATAGTACAAAAGGTATGCATCCCAACTTGTGAATTTTCTTGTGATGTTAATATGAAACAAGCGTATGAATTACCCATTCATGATTTTGATTTTTTAAGATCAATGATGATTAAAAAGTATGATGTGGTAATTACATTAGTTGAGAATAGGTAGCTACTAATTAATTTAGTAGTTTCCTAATAGAACTAATACTACTTGAGAAGCAAGAAACCATATGGTGCCCCTTAAGTCACTACCCCTTTAAATCCAAGTGTAGGGGATAGAAGTAAGGAATATCAGAAACCTACAATAGTCCCTAATGTTTTTAAATTAGTGTTGATTTCCCAAGTTGATAAGCCTATAGGTGATCCCTCTAAATATAAAGTACATTTGTTATCTATTATTCATAAAGGTGTTAATGATTTTAAACAAAATCTACCTTTGAAGACTATTACTAAGCATGTAAATCCACCCTAGCCTACTCCACTTCAGACCTTATGTGATTACATTATAAATGAAGGTGTTGTTACCTTTCCAATAAATATTCCTCTTCTTTAGTATGGTATATGTGATATGGCCCAAGTGTTAAGCCAACTAAAAATCACTGTGCCACCAATTGAATTATTAAGAATAATTAAACATAGGAAGAGGACATTTGAATACTTGGATTTTGGTGACAAATCAATTGAAAATGAAATTGAGTTACCCAAAAAAACCCTAAAAAGTGAAGATGAATCAAAATATATTATTAAAAAAGCTTCAAAAGTGTATTTAGGAACTACCTTGGTAGAAATTTAACTAAACGTGGACCCATTTTATACAACTCTCTTAATCAATGATCTGATTGTTCACAATTATATGTTTGATTCTAATGATTCTTGTAATGTGATACCCTTGGGTGTATTAAATGAGATTAGAGTGAAAATTACATCAACCTTTAGCAAGTTTTATGCCATGGATTCATGATATCTAATAGGTTTTGGACAAGTCAATGGGTTGGTGGTGTAGTTGGTAGTGCATCTAGATAAACATTTGAATATGGACATGGTAGTTGTAGACTACCTACCTAAGTGGAGGATGTTGTTGTCATGTAAATGGGATTCTATCATAGGTGGAAGTTTGAAAATGGACCTTTCTTATCCCACCATTCCATTGGAGGGTAAGATGGTCAAAATTTATAGAGAGATGAAGATGTTACATGTAAATAAAGATCCAAAACATGATCTAAATGAACTATTGTACAAAAATACTAACCTACGCAACTTCATTGGGAATATTAACATTATTTAACAACCTCTTATTCTTGATGTTGAACTTGAGAATGAAAGTGTATTTTTGAAGATGTGTTTTGATGGGGCTTGATCCAATCTTTAAATGGAGCTAGGGTTATCTTTTATGCCCCTAATGGTAAATGTTTCAAGTTTCCTTTTTAGCTATCCTTTGAGTGCATGAATAATAATAATAATTATGAGGAACTTTTTCTTAGCTTATAGATTGCTCAGAACACAAAATATAAAGTTTGATTGTCAAGGGTGATTCTAAACTAGTGGTTAAGCAATTCCGTAATTCTTATGCCACCAAAAATAAAAGGTTAAAATAATATCAAAATGTTGTTTGGGATTTTCTTGAATTATTTGATGAATTTAACATTTTTTAATCATGATAGGAGTTTTAATGAAGAGGTCAACAAACTTACGAGAGTAGGTGCTCATTTTGATATTAAAAATATGAGCCCTCATTATCAGTATCAAGTGGAGGTGTTTTTAGGCCTTCAATCCCAGATAATGTTCATCATTGATAGGTTTTTGATGATGATGATCAAATTAAAAGTTTTATAACTTATGAATCTAAGTTCCATGATCATTTCATAGACTTAGAAATTATGGTTCAGGTTTGGGATGGAAAGGAAACCTTATTTGGGAAGGAAATTAGTCAACTAAAGAAAAACATACTCCCTAGAGGATTGGTAAGTTTAGAAGTATCTTTTGTGGAGTAGCTAGAATCAAGACTCAGGACTCATTTATTTCAAAGGACATAAATGAATGTAATTTGGGTTTTCATGAGATTCCAAGGAAGGTTTGGATGGGTACTCACCTAAGTGTAGATGAGAAACAAGCTTACTTTTGGCTGCTAAAAAAGTACTAGGATTGTTTAACATGGTCTTATTCTCAGTTGAAAGTGTATAGGGAAGACCTATTCTAACATGCCATCCAATTGTACCCTAATAGCAAGCCTTTCAGGAAAAAATAGAGACCTATTAACCCAATATTGGCCACTAAGATATGAAATTGGTTAAATAAGTTGATGGATGGTGGAATAATTTATCACATTAGGTATTCATCATGGGTTGTAAATTTAGTCCCTGTGAGAAAGAAAAATGGTGACAATTATTTGTGTGTATTTCCAAAATTTGAATAAAGATTTGTTAAAAGATAATTATCCCCTACCCAATATGGACAACATGTTACAAAGTGTTAAAAAATCAAAGATTTTATCCACATTAGATGGTTTCTCAAGATATAACTAGATTGTGGTGAAGGAATCTGAGAGACCCAAGACCATATTTGCAATGCCTTAAGGCACACACACACACACACACACACACACACACACACACACACACACACACACACACACACACACACACACACACACACACACACATATATATATATATATATATATATATATATGTGAGGATGCATTTAAAGTTAATGAATGATAGTGAAACATTTCAATGATCTATGGATGTTTATTTTTTATGGGTGATTAATAAGCTAATGGTTGTGTATTAGGATGATATCACTATATACTCCAATACTATATAATAACATTTTGAACATCTGGAGAAAGTGTTGATCAAATGTAGTGAATTTGGTATTTTTCTTAATCTTAAGAAATGTAACTTTAGAGTATAAAATGCCAAGTTTATGGGACATATAGTGTCCAAGGATAGTTTCATGATTGACCCTAAAAGGGTAGAAGCTATTGACGAAAGGCCTATCCCCCAGTCCAAGAAAGGGATCCAGTCCTTCTTTGGAAAAATTAAATTTGTAAGGAGTTATGTGTCTAATTTTATAGAGAATACTTTGGATATTACTTCTATGTTTAAAAATTACCAACCCATCAATTAGGAGGAGAAGGCCACTCAATAATTCCATGAAATTAAAGGATATTTAAAGTTTACCCCTAATTTGGCTAGCCCTAATTACACTAAGGCATTTTAGATATTCTCTTTTTGCATCATGCAATACTATTTCTATTATTCTTTTACAAAAAAATGAAGATGGTCATGAGTAACCAATATTTTTATTCATGAAATCTATGCAAGGTGTTGAACTAAATTACACAATCATGGAAAAGCAAGATTTCATGCTCTTGAAAGATACTAAGACATTTAGGCCTTATGTTTTGAGTTCAAATATTGTTTCTTATGTCATGCATACCATGGTGAAGGACATCTTGAATTAGACTAAATTATATATCAAGAAATGCAAGTGGGTCAACAAGTTACAATATTATGACATGGATATTTAGACCACCAAGCTAGTGTAAGGGATGGGTCTAGACAAACTCATGGTTGAGACTAATTTTCAATGCATTGAGGTAAACACTTTTTTTTCAATGTTGATGATTACTTGAGTGAATTTCACATGTCTCCATGGTATAAAGATATTGTCTATTGCTTTAAAATTTTGAATTGTCCCCTTAATTTGGATATGAATAAAAGGAAGAATCTTAAGCTTATTTCTTAGAAATACCTCTTGACTAGAAATGGACTTACATGGAAAAATCCAAATGGGATTCTCTTCAGATGCATGTTAGAAGACCAAAATATTGACCTAACTAAAGACTTCCATAGTGGAGTATGTGGTGGCCTTTTTAAACATAAAGTTACATCTCATAAAATTATAAGATCTGGTTATTGGTGGTCATTGTTGTTTAAATATGTTACTCAAAAAGTTAGAAAATGCAATATATGTCAACACTTTAGTGGGAGGATGAAAGATTTAGGTTATCTTCCCTGGAAACCTATGATGATTAAAGGCCCATTTAGGCAATGGGGAATGGATTTAATTGGATAAATTGTTAATTTTTTAATTTATAGACATAGATGGATACTATTTACAACTGAATACTTCACAAAATGGGTTGAAGCAGTCACTGCAAAGAAGACTACACACTAGTGGTTATGTATTTTTTACTAAATCAAATTATTTATATATTTGGTGTGCCTATCAAAGTTATTATTGATAATTCCATGAGTTTTAGAGATAAACATTTAGTGGCTTGTGTAAAGAGTATGGGTTTGAATTGATCTATGAATATAATTACAACCCTTACGGGAATGGGCAAGCAAAATCATTAGACAAACATTGGAAACAAATAAGAATAAGTGGGGTGAACAATTAATGTTTTCTTTGTGGGATGATAGGATCATGCCTGAGATAGCTATAGGCAAATTCCCTTTTGAGCTTGTCTATGGAGCTAAAGTAATTTTTCCTATGAATTTTTAGTTGCCAACATATCAACCCATGCAAAAATTAGAAGATGATGAGCAAATCAACCACTATGAGAGTAGGATGAACCAAATTATTGAGCTTGATGAAATTAGAAGACAAGCTCATGAGAGACACCTAAATTTCAAGGAAAATCTAAAGAAGATATTTTATAGGAAGGTCACTCTAATAACCTTCCAAGTAGGGGATCTGGTTTTGCTTTGGGACAATAGGTATGCAAAGAAAGGAAAGCATGGAAATTTTGATTCCTTATGGATGGGTCATTATTCCAGTGACTACCATATTGGGGAACACACTTTATTATTGAGGGACTTAGATGGTGAAATATTGGATTTGCCAACTAATGGTAGACATATAAAAAACTTTTTTGATTGAGTCTATAACTATGTACATAATTATATAGTATATAGTATTATTTTTTTGTTTCTTTATCACCCCTTTGCTTTGGGCCTTGCTTGTATAGTCTCCTTTCATGTTTTTTATTGTGTTCATTTTTAGACCCTCCTAATCTATTTTTTAATCTTTTATGAGTGTTTCTAAAAAAATTAAAAGTGTTGACTCCATGACCTAAAGGATTGGCATCTAATATTATGGTTTAAGGTTCTTTGCATACTTGTAGGTAGTGTATATCCTTGGGTGAGATCTAGTGTTAGTGTCCAAAATTACACTGAAGTAATTAAGCCCTTGTCAAATATGAATGCCTAATTTTCTATCCCATTTCCTATTTTCAAGTGTTCATTAGAGGTCAAATTTCCTATTAATTTGATCTTTATTAGCCTTTGGTCTATCAAAAGCCGAGTTGAGTTCATGTTTGAGTACTTTAAGGTTTTTTGTCCCAACTACCCTAGCTTAGACCCTTTGATTTAAAATAAAATTGGTGGGAGAAATTTAAGTAGGAATTATTTTAATATGTTATGGACTTATTTTTAATTTTTACTAAAGTTTAGTCATGTTTATTAACATGACCAAACCTTAGTCTAAAATTCATGTTTGGTCCCTTTTTATTTCTAGTATCCTTTGGTCCCTTTTTATCTATTAGTTTGGTATAAGTAATGTCAATTCCCTTTTTTGTAAAATGAGCCCAGAGTATTAAAGTATACATCATCTTTATTAATGACCCAAAACTTTAGGCTAAGCATTTTTATACTAAGTTCCTTTAAATTTGAACAAGAAATGTGATTGTCACACATACATCATTGATCATCATGAAAATGTTAAATTTAAGCTCAAAAATTATCTATTGGGGCTTAAATTTGATGGCTACATGAAATTAAAATACATTCACACAAATTTAAAATGATGGGCATTTGGATGTTAAATTTAATCCATGGTAATTATCTATTGGGGCTTAACTTTGGTGAACATACAAATGTCATTGATAGTCATGTGGACATAAAATGTTGGGTGTATAGATGTCAAATTTAAGCCATGATAATTATTCATTAGTGATTAAATTTTATTATCATGTGAATAGTATTGATGATCATGTGGATGTAAAATTACATGTGTGAAAATGTCAAATTTAACCCATAGTAGATATCTAATGGCATTCAATACTTCAGATCTAAGGTATTGATTAACTTGGGAAGTCCCACAATTTCATCAATAATATGGTGGTTGTGAGATTTAACTAATTTTTATGTAGCTCTAGAGTTTGAGTTCATGATTGCATATGGTGTTACAATCAATTGTATAAGGAAGTGTTATAGTAATAAAATTACTGGTGATTCATGTAGAGATTATCTGATAGTGTGATGTAGTTTGGAATTTTAAAAGAACCTAAGAAAATAAAAAGATTTCATTTGGAGAAAGGGTGATATCTTGATAGAGATTGATTATTCAAAACACAGAGAACCCATGGAGCTACCAAGTGGTAGGATCTCATAGCCCAAATCAAAATCAATAGACCATGATGAAGTCAAGACTAGAGAATTTTTGAAAGGATTGATGGTGCTTTAAGATTACATGATGAGGTAACATGTGCCTAGGGTTATAAATGATCACATGAACAACATGATATGGTGATGCCACATAGGTATATAAATCATATTCAAGGATCCTATGTGAGGTAGTTAGTAGATCTTTTACCACTGACAATATGTTGACTAGGAAAAATTGAAAATGAGGCATGGTAGCTCTATAAGAAATATGTGGATTTGAAATAAATTACCACCTATTGAAATTACTAATATGTTTTTGACATGCCAATATAAAGGGGTTCATGTTCATATAATTGATGATTTTGTGTAGATCTTAGATAAAACCTACATAAGAGAGGAGTTTTTTTAAAGATGGAAAAGTTAATGCTCAATGCATTATAATTTAGTATGCCTTCATTAAATCCTTATGTGATCATTAGAATATTTTCCTAATGGAACTTACTAGGGGAATTACAAGTTCCAATTTCAACTTGGTAATTTTCAAATTGAAAATTTACAAGATAGGCCAGGATTTGTTTAAGTCAAAGGTTAAAAATAATGCATTTATGCATTAAGAAGGAGATAATGTGAAATAAACCCTAAAAATGCAAATATGTGAAAATTAAAATTCTTATAAGGGTAAAAGGTACAAAATGAAAAATGTGAAAGGGTAATTTGGAGCCAAAAAGGTAAAGGGGTCAAGCAAACCTAGGTATTGCATTTTCTCATGTTTTCCTCATCCATGCTTCTCCAATGGGAGAGATATTACAAGTTTGAAGGATCAAGGTGGGCCACTCTAAGGAAGATCATTTAAGTGGACATGGATCCATAATATTCCCAAGCCATAATTTCAATAGAAAGTTATTCCATGACATGCATGAGGGGGAGGGTAGATGTCCAAAAAATTTTAGTCATCTAAGTAATTGATCAAAGGGATCCTTAGGTAGTTACACACGAAGAATTTTTTTTTTGGCCTCTGTCATGAATATCCTCCTTATATCTCGTGTGAAAATCATTTGAAGCTAATAAATCAAAATAATTTCTTCAAGTATTCATCATTTTTGGTAGAGGTAGTTGTAACAATGATTTTCCTTATAATTACATGAATATTTGAGGTGTGGTAAAGGATTTATTCTAGCTAGCAACATCTTGATAGGAATTTTGAAATTTTAGGTTACAACCTTCACTCTTAGATTTAAAATTAGTAAAAAAATCTTTAAATAGATGGATTTTCCTCTATTCAAAGTTTGGTCATTGTGTTGGTTGTTGTCGGTTGTTCATTTTCTCTAAGTCTATGTTCTACAAAAAAATTTGGGTATCAAATACTATGTATAGATCTTATCTCTCTTGCTAAGGTAGTTGTAGCTATAAAATCATTATCAAGCTTTAAGAGTATGTTTATGTCTCCCTTGTCAAAAGAGCAAACTCACCATGCTTGTCCCCTTGGTATCATTTTGAAAACTGATGTATGTAAGGTTTCTCTTCAAGTTAATGAAAATTTTTATGGTTTTATGTTATTTCCTATTAATTAAGTTTAGTAATGTGTTTTTCAAGTTATGTTAACTGGATATGTGCGCTTATGTTCATTATTGGTTATCATTCTGAGCATAGATCTAGATTATAAACCCATTTTGCATTTTTTTGGGATATATTGTTGAATAACCTTAGGGAACCCTAGGTTTATGGAGTTGATAGGGAAAACCATTTTAAATACAAATTTAAATGTATGTTATAATATTTTAGGGATAAGTTGGCATTTTATTTATCTTATATTTGAGTTTTCCCTACATCTTTGATAAGGATAATGTCATTAATGTTGTAATATCCCCTAATAATTAAAAATTACAAGCACACCACCATGCCCTTCCTCTTTATAATTAACAGACTATCTTACCCTATCATACCCTAAAAATGATACAATCCTTGTTGCATATCATAAGTTTCATTTGATTGTAAATGCATAAGATTTTACTCATATAAAAAGTGTTTGCATCTTGTGTTTTAAGGCTTAAAATGACAATATTTCATTTAAGCTTGATATTAATAATTCTTTAGGATGAAGGTTTTAAGCACTTTTATATTTGTCTTCAATAGCTTGTATCTATCCTAGAGTATTTTCTCATTCATTGTGGCAACCCATCCCATGTGGAGTGGCCAAGTTTAGTTGTGTTTTGGTTAGATTTTTGTTCCCTTGTGCCAAAAATCCCATGGATTTTTTATTACAAAATATCTCTATGTGAGAAAGTTACCCCATAGGTCTTCTTACCTTGGTTCAAGTAGAGTTAGAAGTAGCAGGGAGCTGACCATACCCTTTGTAGGTGCCTCTCATTCATTTTCTTCATTCTACTCATTTTAGATGCCAAACCCTCCCCTAGATACAAAATATAATTGGGTTTTTCATATTTGTTTGGCATTTCCTTTAGAGTGTGCAAGGTCGATCATGAGAGGTGTACAACTAGGAACCAATAATATCATAAAATGGCACTCTTTAGATAACACTCTCACACCATATAACAATCTCTTTATGATCAATATTCTCTCATGAACTGATGTAGACTTAGAGCCTCATATCCATGCTTCAATTCTCACTTGACCATCGTACCTATTTTTTATAACATTAACAACTTCAACCTAACCTAAACATTGAAATCAACCTTGACATCAACCAATAGAAGAGACATTTGTTTCTTCCAAATTATCTCTTACCTTCAAATTTTCTCTTTCCTTTAAATGCATCAGGTCACATGGCTTCCTTATCACATAAATATCTTAAGATCATACCTCAATGATAACTCACCATGCATCTTCACAAGAACCTTTAACATGAATGACAACATCAATGTTAAAACTCAAAAATTAATGACAATGTTCAACACCAGGATCCTTTTTGATAGATTTCAATGTTTGGGGAGCTTATTAAGAAGGATCTCCTTATTTTTATGATGGTTATGGAGGCCCTTTAATCCATAAATATAAATAAACCCATCCACCTAGGTGTGTGAGGCTAATTCATGCATCTAAAATTAATATTGAGGGCTCTCCTTGAATTATTTTTAGATGTTCTTCCCTCAAACCTACCATTTATCCCCTTTCCAAGACCTGAGAATCATCCTTAGCATTCAAGAATGTAAACTCATGATCATAGGGCTTATTTTGGTATGGAATATCACATCCATTTATATTATTTTGAATTTTTCCATGAGGATCCAATCCCCATGAGCAAGGTGGGAAATGAGTAGTGCTCCCTCATTTGCCCCACTTCTTTAAAGTGACTCTTGATTGTGTGGCACATCCAGCCTATCATTACATGAGATCCATAGCATGTTCTCTTCTATTTTGTGTTAAATACTCATCTACACTCCATAATAGATTAAATAATATTTTTTATTCTTCCACCTTATCTAGTATGTGCTAATGAAGATGTAAGGGGTTGACCTTGTTAGTAGTGACCATAATCATTGTGTAGTTTAGATATAGTTACTAATCACCCCATGATGATAATGTGTCTATAATGGTTTTTGATACCCTAGGAAATGTGGATTCATGAATGACCTACCATATCTAGGGGTATACATCATCTGCAATGTGAATGAGGTTCTTAGTAAATGCGTATATATGCATGACTAAATAATAATCACAGATATGATTTTTGATGAAGTCTAGATCCAGGCTCTAGAGTGACCTATATTAAATGTATATTTTACAAATAAAAACATCTAAGAGGTATGATATAATATAAAATAATACACTATCTCGTTGTTTATCCTTGTGTAAGACCAATTCCCACATCCTAATGTTAATTATCTCCCTTAAGGCAAAAGTTAAGTTTAAGGTCATCATCATGTCTAAAATCAAAACCCATTCCATGTGAATAAAATGGATGCTTGGAAAAACATAATGATTTTTTAGGGAGGCCATCCTAATGTAAACCCCCATATTTAACTTGGTGATAGGTATGGGGTCCTTCTCTTTTGGGATGATAATCTCCCAAAGGATAAGCCACTTGATCAGTATTTTATTGATTGAATTAATCTCTTTACATCCTACCTCCCTATGAAAATCATAAGTATCATATATAACTAGAAAAGATAAATACCTTTGAAATCCATCTCTTGAGATGTAGGACATGATGGTCTTGTGGTGGAAATGGTGCAAGAAACTATCCCCCTTCACCTTGTTAGTGAAGAAGAGATCCTACAATAGGACTATACATGGCATAAATTTGGGATTGGTTGCCATGAAGTGTATCCCTTACCACTTGAGAGGAATTCAATCTTTAACTGATTGCATTAATGTTGGTGTTAATATCCCCTCATTAGTGTGGGTGTTATTTACATTAATGACATCCCATAGATTTGAATACATAGTTTATTGATAATTGAAAATGGTGAAGTCAAAAATAGTATCATGTACTTGATAGATCCCTTAACTGAGAAGTGGGATGGTGATAGAACTCCTCTAAATTCTCTAGATGAAGAGGCCATTGTTAATTAACTGATCTACTAAAAGACTAATTTTTAGACTTTGATAGCTTGGATTTATTAGATACATTTTTACAATTAACCCATAGGTTGCTAGGGTGGTTTGTATGGTAATAATTTAGCTCTAAGTTTTTGATCAGTGATCAAATAAATAGTCCCAATTCATTGATATATATTTATCATTAAATTCTAGTTCATGAACCATTAATGTCCAAAGTCTATGAACTTACTTTGCTAGTGTAATTTAAACCTTGCCACTCTATTTGGTAGGTATGTCATGTCATATTTTGACAAGTTTCATCAAGTATTATTATTATGATTTTATTGGATATGGTAAGTAGTATTTTGGTAGTTGATAAATGGCATTGGTTTTGGTACCAAACTAAACAATTCTACTGAATTAAAGATTACATACACAAACTGTAAACATAAATTATGATAAACAAACTCATCCCATAGGCAGTATCGAATGATAACATTTTGGGCACTTTATATGAAAAAAAATATTGAATACCAAACTAATCCACACTAAAAAAACATTAAAAATATGAAAAATAAATGCTTAACACTTTTACTAAGGATAAAAATTGTAAAAATCAAACTACCGACCATAAATTTTGATGATCAAGTTTTAAAACAATTTCTTGAAGGGTAAAGTCCCAAATGCAAATCCTGAAGACAAAAGCCAAATACCAAATAGTGAAGTGTAAAATATTCCAAGTAAATATCAAAGTACTAGAATTATGAATAACAATGAGTTGTAAACAAAACCTATAAATAAAAACTCTAAAGACTAAATACATAGACAACAACTTGCTAAAGAACTGATTCTTAAATAATTTTGTTGAGGACCAAATTAAATTGAATAAAAATACCAAAAAAATTCATGAAAGAAAACCTACAAAGACTTGATCCAAAGACCAAAAAATTAAAGCTATAATGCAGGATTTTTGAAGAGCCAAACTTGTAAACAAAATTTATAAATACCAAAATTCAAAGATAAAATTGTGCATGTTCCAAAAATGTTATGCAGATGTAAAAACTTTGAAAGAAATTAGTAAGTTAGTTTGAAATGCAAAATACATTATCTTTTATTGTTTATATGGTGAAATTTATATGACACATGTAATATCTCTTAGAATGAAGACCTCAAAAAAAGGCTTAGACATTTACAAGGCATAGTGGGTCCCTATTCTAAAAAAGGAATGGGGGTATGTTGAGTACAATAAATGGAGACTTATAGGGGGAATACCCCCAAGTATTTGAGAACATAGAAATTTTGGTTATTAATTTCAAATCAAACATGAACCATGCCACAAGAAAAATAATTGAATCAAAGATATAAAAGAGAATCCCTAGATACACTATACAACATACATGCCTTACTCATACTCCAGACTTGTGTGTGATAAAGTGATTTTTTTTAACCTTGTTAAGAGTTTTTTTTATAAAAGGTTTGGAGTATCTATATATTTCATTAAATATTTTTAAGCACATTAAATCGGGGAAACTTAGGCATTTATCTGCTAACAACTAGGAATCCATAACCTTGACAAATATACCTTTAGTTTCTCCTTCATTCTTCCCTCATATTTTGGCATGATGTATGGTATATTGACCTTATTTCATCATGTGAACCTTTTAACCCTTTTAAATTATCTTTGGGTTTTATATATCACTCTTTTTAGAATGCATTAGTTCCTTTTTTATAATTTGAATGGCAGGAGAGCAAAAACCACTATGAGCTAGTGTAGGAAAAAAAATTATATTACCAAAATGTCCCTATCTTATACATTTGCATCAATGTATATTACCTTAAACAAGTATTAAAATGAGTGTGTTTGATCCAATGGAGTGTTAAAAAACTCTAAATTTTCATTGAGTACTAAGATAAAATTTTGTATACCTGGTAGAAGTATTCAATTATGACACAACCATGAATGGTTCCCCATTACATACCTAAATATTAAAGATCCTAGACACAAGGGTATTAAACCTATAAACATATCCAAATTTAATACTCTTCTTTATCATCTTTCCATATTTTCTTTTTATTTTATACCTTTAAAGGCCCTAAAAATTGGATGTTAACTTGGTGATACTAGGAAATGTTAATTAGATGTCACATAGAACAAAAAAATCTAATCTAGAAGCTAGGGTAACTAATTTAAGGAAAATAAACTACAAAAATTAGGGAAACTAATCTATGAAATTAAGATAACTTTTTATCATATGAATCCAATAAGGGAGGTAGTATGGTGTTATTTCAAGAAATAAAACATCAAATAAACACACTAACACTTACATTCCTAGCCTAGATACTAGGGAGAGTTTAGTAACAAAAGATAAATGAAAGAACAAAAAAAAACATAAAAGACAATTTTTTTACCTTCCTTGGGAGCTCCAAATGTTTTGTTTAGTGGATTTATCATTTTGTGCATTAAGAAGTCTTTGAAAATTAATCTTGTGAAACTCCTCTCCTTAACACCATTAGCTTTGATGTGGCTTGGCTTAAGATTTTGGCATTATAACATTATCTACAGAAAAATAGATTATGTCTCTCTCCAAATTTGTATTATAATTTTGGATTATGAGAGATTATAAATGTGAAGGTATGTCTTTGTATTTATATCCTTGGGAATTAACTCTCACCCAAGGTAAGTTAGGGTTGATTTTAGGCTTGAAATGGGTTTAAAATAAACTTAGGTGCAGCAAATATAAATCTAGTTGAGTTAATAGTTGTCAAGTAATTATGATTTGAAATTACTAGGTATGGCTATTGCAACTATATATTTTAGGATATTTTCAAAGAGATTGACAACTCATAAAGGTAGTGATGAAAGGCTAGGATATTTTTAACTTTTGAATTTCCATTTTTAGATATTCATTAATTGGAAATGGATAATTCAACTAGGAATTTAATCTTGTTTAAATTATAAATTGATTTAAATTAGAAATTTTTCTCTTTCAAGATTTATTCAAGTATGCAAGTTCCCCACTTAATACATCCATAGGCTAATTTGCAGTTTTGATGTCATAAGGTGATTAGGTATGAATCCATCAGAGGTTTTTGTTGTATACGATAAGATACCCCAATAAGGGATGCCTCACTATGATTATGAGCTTTGATAAATGTTGTGTAAGAAAATTTGGGAAATTTAGTGATTCTTAGGCTTAATTTTCAATGGTTGGTAGGAATTGATCTAAAGTTTGGTCGAAGATTAGTGTTGGCTAATTTTAGGTGTCTATAGTTTGAACCTATTTGGGAAGATGTTGCAAGATATAGGCATAGTAATGTATCCTAAAAGAATGAAATAGCCCATTTTAAGAAGGAATTATTGAATAAGAATCTCCAGATAATGTTTGGAAAGTGTATAATGATGCCTCCTTGAGGGAGTGGTCAACATATATGATTGGTTGTTAGTCTTTCAAAAAGAAACAAGAAGAAGAATGAAATTAAACCATGAGTGATATTAATCTAATAAAGATAATGCTTTCATGTATTGATTTAAAAAGGGTACTGATTTGCCCAAATATGGTTATAATCAACAACAAAGGTTGAGACACTAATTGTCCCAAAGGTGGTAATTATTAGTGGCATAGGCTTATGCCCTAGTAAGGTGGATGAGTTAAAATAATTATTTCCCCACGAGTGTTTATAATCATTTAGATGACCTAGATTAAATAATGATTTTTATTTTTCCCCAATAGGGCTGAATGGTAATCATAACTCAAGGATATAGCATGTTGCATGAATTAAAGATGAGTAGGTGCAAACATAGATGTGATGGTCTAATGACTAAAGAAGCCACAAATAACTAGGGACAAAAAGATGCAAAAATTGATGAAGGAGATGATTGGAAGAATAAAGGAGTGATCAATGAGAATGATTTAGTTGCACCTATCAATGTGGAGATGTTCATCTTTATTAGCATTGATATAACTAAAATGGTCAAGGGGTTAATTTTATCAAAGAGGGTGGGAGTATTTTCCAAAGTTATCAAGGAGAAGTTTCTATGATTTTATTAATTTCAAGACTTCCCAAGATGTTTTTTGGTGTAACAAGTGATGATATTCATCATGATATAAAAAACCATGAGAACTTAGTTGTAATAAGTATAAGTACTAACCCTAATCTAATACATAATTGAAAATAATGCACCAATGATAAAAACCATGATGATAATGTTGATGTATGAATATGGATGGATTTAATAATAATGTATAAGTAATAACCTAATTAATGTATATAGATTGAGTCAAGGCACAACAACAAAAACATAAAAATAATCAAATAAACAAATAATACAATAAAATAAACACATAGAGAACATGAAATTAAAATAAATAGAAATCATCTTGTAATCAACAACATTAGTATCTATAGGTGAAGGCTCAATAAAATGATAAATAGGTGGTGCCCCCAAGCAAGGATACATGAAAAGGAAATGTCACACCCCAAATGGTAGTGAAATGGGCTAGAATAAACAATGGATTTTCCCCAATTGGATGGACTGAGGATGACTAAATAGGTTTAAATAGAACAAATATTATTGGATTTTGAAAAATTTTAATGTTTTTGGAATTTTTGGAGTATTGTAACTCATGAGACATTGACCATATGCCACTCACAAAATAGAGAGAGTGTTAGCTTAATTTGCTCACAAAATAGAGATATTGTATGGAAAAGTGGGATTAAACTAACCTCAACATGAATTTATCATGGCCTACACAATCCCAAAATGACCTCAAGTCATATTAGTTCCACCAACACAAAATGTGGGAAGAATTGACAAGGTCACAATAAGTTCATGAATTTATGCCATTTGGCAAGGCAAATGATAATAGTAATGGTAAGGTGATATGGAAATGGATGGTAAAGGTATTTTTCCTAATTTTCCATTAGGTAGTTATAATTTGGAAATAATGGCATAGCTTTACCATAGGTGGTTATAATTAGTAACACAAGGTGGGATGCTAATTTTCTCATAGGTGGTTATAATCAATGGCACTAGTTTAAATATAAATGAAATATAACTTGCTAGATCTACTATCAAAATACTTTAATATACTATAATTTAAACATAGAACTTTGAAACTCATGAAACCGAATCAGAATCCCCTCATAGAATATGTGGGAAGAACAAAAAAAACCAAGATAAAAAATGGGTTGGGTAGGATGGCTAAAAATAGGATTTGGTCTAATAGTAAAGGCATGGTAGGATGAAATATGATGGTGGTATTGTTCAAGGATTGAAATGTTATAAAAAGTGGATATAACTGTAATAGGGTTAGCCCTAAGTGATAAGGTAAGATAAATGATAGGATATGAAACATTGGTAAGAGGAAGAGAAAAATGAAAATGAAAAGGTAAGTAAAAAATGAAAATGACAAGGTAAAGGTATGTGTTTATATTATTCTTGTTGATGTGGAAATTCATGTCTTGATTAGAATGTGATACAATTAGAATATTCAATCACATAAATTGCTCGCCCACACCTCTTCTAAATAGCTACTCTATCAATAACCTACTATAGATTTGGAATCCAAAAATGTTGTTGTGATCTTTATTGTTCATTGATTATATTTCCTTCAAACTTTGAGACAATATATTTGCATAGTTTTTGTAAAGTGTAGCTAGTGCTGATAAATAAGGGTAAACAATGGATAAAATGTCTGATTTGGTATTGTAAAGGTAGATGATAATGGAATGTATAGTGGTTGGGAAATAAATGAAGTTCAAGATTTTAAAGCACACATAATTTTTCTAGTTCCATATTCTACATAACTTTGGATGTGGTGGGGATAAATAATTTTTAATATGCACTTGATATAACCACTAGATTGTTTTATTTTTTGGGCTTGAGAGTAGCTAACATCTGATTATGCTATAAATTAGAAGCTATATCAATTTTATCTTTGATATTATCTTAATCAAGTAGTGAATAAATTTTTTGTTCCACTATTGGCACCTCGATGAGGTTTTTATCAAATGAATTTTTATTGATTATCCCATAACACCTATAAGAAGTTTTCACTAAGGAACATTGAATTTCGATATAGATTGTCTTATAGCACCTCAAACAAGGTCTCACTAGAAGATTCTGAATTTAATATTTGATTTCCCCATAGTGCCTCCAAAAAGGTTTCACTTGGAGATTTTTCTTCTTCTATATGAATGTGTTTATGTCCCCCTTGATATTTTGCTATTTTTATGTCACCTTAGATGCAATTAAATAAGGTATGATTCTATCAGTCCCAATTGACACTTGTAGGAGGTGAAATGTTAATATAATGACTAGGCTAGTTGGTTTTAATGGCATGTGAAATAGTAATGGAATTGAAAGAGGAATTACAATCCTCCTAGAATATACTAGGATAACTTGTGTCAAATATGAATTAATAATACATAAAAATCATGGAAGGATAAAAATACATTCAAATTGATCTACAAGGCATGTGTAACCAATATTATAATAGCCATGAATGTATTCTAATTTTGAAGCTAATTTTCAATCAAGGGACTCTAAATATGATATTAAGATTGATGTTGATTATGATTATAATGATAAATATGACATATATTCAAAAATATAACCTTAATATAATTCTTCTTCTAGTGTGGATGCTATTATAATGATATCTTATTGAATATTTGGTATTGGATAAATAATGGTCTGTGATGGCATAATGGGCTCCACAGAGATTAGTTTGTCAAAGTGAGACTCCTCAATGAGGGGAAAAAGGTCAAGATACAACTCCATATAGATTGGTTTGTCAACGGGAGGATATTTAAAAATAATGCAATTATCAAGATAATGATTTGCCCAAAGGTAGTTATAATCATTAAGAAGTGACTTAATAGAGATTAGCTTGTCAGAATGAGAGTCCTTGAAAATAAATAAAGGATAAAAAGGTGATTAATCACAAGTCAACTTGTAAAAAGTGGGTTGTTCAACAAAATCATCATATATTGGTTGGTTCTCTTGGCTTTAGTTTATAAGTAGTTATAAAATACTAGTTTTGAACATATCTTGGTCTCTAAATTATTAGCTTAGTTGGAGAGGTAGTGATTGTCTTGGTTGTGGCTTGAGGATTGGTATGGGTTTTATAAAGTGAAAAATGGTTAGAAATGGATGAAGAATGGTTAGTGATTTGATAATGGTAGGATTATCTATGATTTTCTTTGCAAGGTTTGGTTCCTAACCTAGGACAATAATTGTGACTCATCTAGTCATATTTGCACAACTTTGTTGGGATTATGATCTACCATAATTTTAAGGGTATATAAAGGTAATGGTAGGGTTTTGTAAAGTTGGGTTTCCATCATGAGCTAAAATATGTGGTCTTAGAATGGTAATGGTAGGGTGTTGTGAATCTTGGTTACTCACACAAGCCAAACGAAGAGGTCTTAGAATGGTGATGGTATGGCATTGTAAAGTGTGTTTTATTGAATAAAATAAAGGATGAAGTACTAATACAAAAATGGTAGGGTGTTGAGAAGCATATTTTATCTCACAATCCAAAGGATGAGGTTCTGATATAGAAATGATAGGGTGTTGTGAACTGTGTTTGCTTGTACAAGCCAAAAGATGAGGTCTTGGTATGGTAATTGTTGGGAATTGTGGAGCTTGGTTTCTCACACAATTTAAAGGAAGGTTAATGGTATAGGTGGAGGATTAGATAACATTATTAGTGAGAGGGAAAATATCATACATCAATGAACCCAAAGAAGGTATCACCACATATTGCTCTTGAGGACCTTGGATTTGTTCCCTAGATTGAGTATTATAAGGAGGATATGGATCTATCTCACAAACAACATCATCTCATAATGGGTCTTTAAAAATTTTATCATATGCAACCAAGTTATCATAACCTAAATTGTACATAGATCCACTATAAGTGTAACTAGACATATCCATGTCAATGATAAACATTTCATAAAAAGGCCTAGAGTTCTAAAATATATAAAAAATAATATCCAAAAGACAAATGGTCATAACATAGTCTAACTTGGTCTAGGGATGGAGCTATATCTCCAAAATGGTCTATGATAAAAATTGGTATAAAATAGTCTAACATTATATGTCTAATTTTCAATGTCTTATACAAAATGTCAAGTGAATGAATAAAAACTAGAATGCCAAACTGTAGGTACAAAGTATTCCAAACAAATCTAATCTAAAGAAACTAAAATTTTCTAGGTATTTTGGAGAAATAAGGCACAAAAGATAGGCTCAAAATAGGCATATGCTAGGTCTTTTGGAAAAATCATGAAATCTATACTTTAAATAAAACAAGGTACACCATTTTAGTCTAACAAATCTGAAACACTTTGGCATAAACTAGGCATTTGACTTTTGACATGAACTTGATAAATTGGTATAAGGCATGAAATAATAAGAATAAGGAAGATAGGATATTTCTCCCAAATCTAGTCACAAATAATAGTTTTCAAATTGGGTAAATAATTAATCTAAGTTACACAACCCAAAATAGAAATATTGATATCTAGGCCAAAATTACACGAGGCATAGGTAGAAATCAATCAATGTTTGGATTTGAACTTGGAAAGGTTAAATTAAAAATCAACTTAGGAAAACTAGGCTTTAAAAAAACATCAAACTATATAAATATGAATAGTATAATGACATTAGGTAAAGATCCAAAAGGCACACATGGATTTGGTTTCAAATTGGAATTTAGACATAAGGCAAACAATTCTATGAAATTATTCAAGCAACATAATGATATTATCATGCTCTAAATATGTGATCAATGTTTTGTTTCAAGATTCAAAAGCACAAGATTCAAAATGAATTGGGAAATGTAATGACACCCTTTTCAATCAAATGACACACACAAACAAGATTTGTCAAAAGACTAAGGCAAAGGTATGGTGTGAAATGGGTGACATAACACCTCCTCAAACAAAGGGGTATTTTATACAAAAGACTCATTTTTGATGTGGTATAATTAAAAAAATGGATAGTTTAGACTCAAAAACCATGCAAATAAAAGTAAAAATGACATAAACAACTAAGTTTAACATCCTAAATCCTAAAACTTATAAGGTTACATAATATTGTTGAATTTCATCAGTATACTCTCTCTTATGAGGATTTTAATTATTAATCTAAAAATAAAAGTGCATGAAAAGTATGATTTTTATCCCCCTCTTCTCCCAAGATTTTTGACTATGACATGGAACTTTAGGGTACTTTCCCTGCATCAACAATATGTCTATAGGAAGTGGGGTTTTTCTATTCTATCAACTTTTATGCATTTTTATATGGTCCCAAGTTTGGATAACATAAGATTTTATCACATAAATTATATATACATCAACTATATTATTGTAAAAAGGTCTTATCCTTTTCAAAACTACAAAATCCATTACTTTCTCGGTATAGTACGATGTCTGAGTTACCCCTATGGTCCAAGATAGAGTACCACTAATGGAGCTTATTGTAACTACTCAAAATAAGCATCCCAATAGGTCACCCTCAATTTATATACTCCACTTTGGATTTGGGTTTAAAAGATATCAGGGGATGAATTATCAGGTCAATGCTTCCCTAGAAGACCCATGAGGAGGTGATGAACTCCCACTCACAAGCCAAAATGTATGAAAAATAAAAGACAAGTGAAAAGGCTTTAGAGTCAAATTTAGATCACCCAACCCATATGAATTTTGGAAAGGTTTTAATGATGTTATTTTTATGCTTTTGGAATAAAATCAACCAATTCAAATAATGATAATTTTTTATCACTTGATTTCTATAAAGGGGATGGGGGGAGAGCATACACACATCGATTATTTTGATAAAACAAATAACTTAAACAAAAAAATGAAAATGAAACTCTTATAATAATTTATCTAGTGTGATATTTCATTTTAATCACCAAAAAGAGATGTGATGTGAATTTTAAGCCCTTTGGCACTTGTTGAAGACATAAAAATCTTTGAGAACAAATAAGGCATAAATAATTAACTAAGTTTGTTTTAAGCACCAAAGAAAAAGTCTACATGTTTTAACCATGTTCAAATTTGGATTTTCCAATATTAGGACCTATAATTTTTTGAGGGTTTTTATCTAATTATAAGCCTAAAAGTGAATGAGAAAATAACATTTCAAAATTTTCTCTTCGGTTCCCTATTTTTCTATCTCAGAGATTGACATCAATCCACGCAGGGATCATGTTGTTTCACATAAATTGACATTGGTCAGTCCATAAAGGGATCAGTATTAGTCAACATAAATCGATGAAAATTTACTAAAAAACATATAACATATTATGGATTTCCAAAAAAATATTGTTAAAAACACAAGCATGAAAACTAATAAATAAAACTAGATCTTGTAGGCAAATAGTCAGTCAAACAATATTTAAATCCTAAAACATAGAGTGATAGAAATAAAAATTGAGAAAAACCTTTGTGAATCATATTCATATCATTTTCTATTATTCACACAAGGGTCGATGTTGGTTATAATAGGATCAATGTCAGTTTTAAAGAATTAACATCAATCTCTATGTAACTTATGTGTTACTAAAAAATAGAATACATGAAAAATAAAGTTAAAACTCTAATTTTGAATATTTTAGGCACTCATTACGAAAACTAAGATCTAGATATTAATCTCCTTGCTTGTATGGGATGATTGGGTCCCATTGGGTGTGTCAATTTTTAATCATAGGAATCCAAGAAGGGAGGTTAGTATAGTGTTAATTCAATAAATAAAACTTCAAATAAACATAATAACACTAAGACTCCTAGCCTAGATACTAGGTAGATATTAGTAAAACAAGGTAAATGAAATCACAATAAAAAAATAAATTATAATAACTCTTTTACCTTCCTTGGGAGCTCTAAATACTTTGTTGAGTGGATTTCTCAGATTATCCATCAAGAAGCCTTTAGAAATAAAGCTTATGTAGATCCTTATCTCCTTAGTACCATTTGCTTTGATGTTGTTTGGTTTAATATTTTAGCATTGTAACATTACCTGTAACAAAATAGCTCATGTCTCTCTCCAAATTTGCATTATAACTTTGGCTTATGAGAGCTTAGAAATGAAGAGGTATTGCCTTGTATTTATATCCTTGGGAATTAACTCTCACCAAAGGTGATTTAGGGTTGATTTGAGGCTTGGAATGGGTTTTAACTAAACCGAGGTGAGTGAAATGTAACTCTAGTTGAGTTAATAGTTGTCAAGTAATTATGATTTGCAATTACTAGGCATGAATATTAAAATTAGATATTTTAGGAAATTTTTGAAGAGATTGAAAACTCATAAAGGCAATGATGAAAGGCTAGGATATTTTGAATTTAATTTTTTAAATATTCATTAATTTAAAATAGATACTTCAACTAGGCATTTAATAATGTTTAACTTGTTAATTGATTTAGATTGACCTTTTTGATCTTTCAAGATTTATTCAAGTGTGAAAGTAACCCAATTAATAGGTCTAAAGGCCAATTGATAATTGTGATGTTGAAAGGTGATTAGGGATTATTATGGTCTTTGATGAATGATGCACAACAAACTTGGGGTGTTTAGTGATTCTTAGGCTTAATTTGCAATGGTTGGTAGGAATCGGTTTGAAGTCTAGTCGAAGGCTAGTTGTTGCCATTTTTAGGTATCTACATGACTAATATATTCCTACCTCTACCTCACCTATAGTATCACTATGTGACATCTTGAAATGGTAAAACCATGAATTAATTCTTCAAAAACTACCTAGTGGCTGGAGATGTAAATTCATTACCTTAGAGGTCCCTCAAATGGAAAGCATTATTACCTAGGATCGATGAAATATGATGAGGTCCAATCCATAGTGGGGTAAAATTGTCATATTATCCTTTATTTTCATGGGATTTATATAATAGAAGCACTAGGTTAGATATTTTGAATGCTTTTAATTTCACTCTTCTATCAAAGGACATTTTGACTACATCTTGATGTTTACTAAAAATTTGTAAGGCTTTAATCCTATAATCTTCCATATCTATTATATCTACTAATCAAGATTCCACTTTGTCATTTGTCTCCATGTATTCCTTCATGAATTAATAATTTATAAACTTAAACATGATTGAGAATACTAGATGTCATCCATATACCAACAAATAAGATAAGGCCTTGAGGGCCTATTTAAATCTCATTCATCTTACCCACAAGGCATGATTTACTAGATTATGTTAGTATCTATGTTTATATGTACTTTATTTATTTATATAATCAATTAGGGTCTAATTTTTTGACTTGACAAACCCATTACCTTGAGGGTAATGGTTATAAGATGACCAGATGGTGATTTAATTATCATGGGCCCATTTAGTGAGTTTAAATGATTGGAATGTTGGCCTATTGTCACAAACTAGAGAAATGGGAGTACTAAATATAGTTTTGATGTGCTCTTCTAGGAATATAATTACATCTTACGCTCTTTAAAAGATGTTTTAATGTTTTTTCTAAGTCAAAAAACCCCAAAACACCTCCAATATGCCAAATTGGGCCTCGTAAAGAATGTAAAGGGATTAATTATTTTTATTAACATGAAATATCCTTTTATTAATCCTTTTCATGCCTTAATTTAGTATTGGTGGTCTTATATTTCTTTAAAAGGGGGAAAATCGACTATTTTCACCCATTTCACATAGAGAAGTACAAATACATACATATTCCATAGACCTAAAATAGGGAATATAAAGAATAGGTCATGAAAAATATCCAACGTAAGTTTCATGTTTTTTTGATTCATCACAAAACCAAAACCATTTCATTATAGGCACTCTCCTAGTTTGTACAAATTGACCTTCTTGTAGGTTTTTTGATGGTATAGTCTGCTAGAGAAAGGTGTAGGTCTAAATTTTGGGGTGAAAAATATAGACTAAGAATTATTCCTCATATATTAGGTGGTTTTTTAATTATATTATTTACACTCATGAACCATCAAGTTGAATATAGACCAATTTTTACAGCCTTGTAACCAAAAAAATAACTATTTTTTCTCAATTTTCTCCTCACTTGGGTAGAGTTTGAAGAATATTAAAGCTTTTAAAAAATATTGGGGACTTAATATTTATTTATATTTCCTGATTTATATATTATTCATGAATTTAATGGTCAAACAAATCAAATAACAACAACCAATTAAATCTTCAATATGACATGCTTTCAATAAAAGTTGTAGAGTTGAGGAAATAGAGTGAATTTTCAAGTTTTCATATTTTGATCCTTGGCATCATTTTAATATATGTTTTCATGATTTAAAATAGGTTCCTAGAAGAAATAATCCAAAAATGATCCATTTTTAAGCTCACCTTGGTTCTCTCTAGTGTCTTCAATGCCCTAGTTTAGCATATATTAAAGAAATTTTCATATTTTAAGGTTTTTTGGAGAAAACTATGATTCATTCTCAACCTATAGATCTTAAATGGCCTAAAAATTCATGTGAAATTTTTATCATGTATCCATGTTTGTATTTTTTTGTATGCCAAGATATAGCATGTTACTTAACCCTTATTTCTCACTTGCATTCCATTTCCCCCAAACCAATAGCAAACCAAAATGTTCTTCATTGTGTCATGTGTTTTTCCAACCTCCCTCCATGAGTTTCATCCATTATTCTCCATGTCATACACCATCACATCACCTAAATTACATGTTATCACCATAAAAGAGATAAAGGTTGATAAGGACACCTTTAAAATCATAAAATGAGGATATAGGCTAGTTGAAACATTAAATCATAGTGAAATGGAACACTCATAGTAGGTTATATAGTCAAAGTGTGGCCATAAAGGTTCAATGGAGATTCAAGGATAGAAATACCTTCCTTAAGGTCTAGTGGAATAAATAAATTCATAGTGTAATAAATAAGCCATTATATAGATAAGAAAGGAAAATTAGACCTTAAATTTTGACACCATGACACCATATAGACCTACAACAAGTGCAAAATAGTTAAAGAAATCTAATGAAGTCAATCATCATTAAAGAGATCAATATTGGAATGATTGCGATCTCATTCATGATTTTAGTAGTATATACAATTATTCTCACCAATAATTTGAGGGATAATAATAAGAATCACATTCATATCTAATGGACTCTCCAATCACTCTACAGTCCACAGTCAATACAATGTCTCATAATATATCATGGTGACTTAAATGACAGTGATGATCTCTCTATAATGGTCAATGAAATGAACTTAATAAATTATAATAAAGTGGATGAAAAAAGACAAAATCATGTGTATACCCTTAGTTTAAGACACATAAAATTATAATCCATATAAATGGTACCACAAAGAGGACCTAAAACTAATTATAAGATGGAGGGTCATACTTGGAATAGTATCAAGGAGTTTTAACCATTTTTGTAGGGTCATTAAGGGTTTGTGAAATTTTTTGAGATAATATAATAAATACTAAGTGAAATATAATTTATATCCTCCACCAATAGTTTAAATATCACTAGTCTAATGATCAAGCATCAAGAGGAAGCTAACAGATAGCTGTAGTGCCCTAAAAACATCTTACAGGCCTGTGTCATAATATATAGAGGGTAGCATGGCTTTTATGGGAACAAAATATTAGATTGAGCATCAAAGTGATATAAGGGGTTAAATAGTTTTATCATAGGTCACCATGAGCCTAAAAAAGGGAATAAGTCTATCAAACATCAAATATAGGTAAAGATGACCTACAATAGGCTTAAAGAGTCATCACCTACAACATGCAAAGAGGGTTACACAATCAAGTAGGTATTTTGAGTTTGAATCAAGGGTTTGATTACTGTATGAAGGTATATGATGTTTTTGAATAATCCCCATATCATGCTAACTTAAATGACATATTATGTTTGTTTACCCTCTTTAAGCACATAAGGACCATGTGCTTAGTTTGTATAGGGGTTACAAATTAGAAAACATGGTTGCTTGGGGAAGGGTTTCATGATCTTAAATAAATTGATATAAGTATACAAATGGTTATTATTATCATAAATGGATAATATGAAGGCTCTAAATAATGACACATTCATGCATCATAAGGTCAACACATACACCCAAGAGGCTATTGTACGAACCATTCAGAGGTAGAGGCCTAAAAGCTTGGTTATGAGTCAAATTAATATGAAGGAGATATATGGAGGGATATAAATGTGTATAAATATTATTTAAACACATATTGAGAATGTAATGGCAACTAAACATGTTGAATCCTAATCGATATCCACCTACAATAGTGTACATAGTCATGTGAAGCCAAAATGCCTTGTTTGCGGGTCTAAACATGCTAGAAGAGGGGTGGAAGATGGTTTCAAGAATATTAGAGGGAATATTGAGATAATTTAAGATTTTTTTATCTTAAAACCCTCTATTACCCATGAAATCATCTCTAGCAACATGAAAATATAGTCAAGTATGCATATAGTCCATGCAAAAGGGGCATTTTTGAAGGAAATTTGAAGATTATGGCATCTATACGTGGATTTTTGAATTTCAATTTGGTAAAAAACATAATAATTAGTTTAAGAATCATTAAAATCAGGTTAATATCCATTTTCAAATTGTAAGTATTCATTGTTTTTACACAATCCATCACTAGTCAAAAAATAGTCAAAATGGTGCACGGAGAGGTCCATGTGAGTTTTGAAGTCATAAAAAGGTTTCTGAGTCTAAGTGACTATTTTAAAAACATTTTATAATGTATTTAAGTCTTCATAAGCCTTATAATAGTGTCAAAAATCCAAACTATATGTAAACTATGATCATACTATCTTTTTCAAGCAAGCAAGCATATAGGCCAAAAAGGAATTTTTGACTTTTAAAGCAATAAGATACATTTAGAGTGTTTTTATAGCATGGTAAAGACCCAAATTTTTGTTTTATTAATTTAAAATAAAGGAAAGAGTCATTTTCATCCAAGTGATGAATTTGAATTTCTATAGTTTTAGACACCTTTGCAAACCACATGTTCAAATGCTCATATATTTCACCACACGAGGAGTTTGGATGAAAAATATTATAATTATTTGGGTAACCATATTTAATTATAATTTAATTAATATTTTAGGTTTGTTTAAGGCCTGTGCTTTATGAATAATTGATAAGAGCATAGGCAACCTAGAATACAAGCAAAACCCTACAAGTAGTTTTCCTCTACATGATAACTTTGTATATATTTTATATGGGAAATAAATATTTTAAAAGATGTTAAGGGTTTTTTTTAATGAACATAAATGGTAATATTTTTTTATTTATATTTATTTACATCATGAATCATCATTTGGAATATTCAACTTCAAAACCCTCCCAAACCCTCAAAAAACTAGTTTTGCAAAAAGTTGATTTTCTTGCCAACAAATCATAATGGATAAATATGAAACATATTCAAAAATAAAGAAAACTCATATAGGATTATATAAATTCCAATTTTATGTATGAAATTTTATGGATCATGGCATAAATTAAGTTTTTGGTGAAAAAAAGCATTGAAAATAAGGTACAAGGTAGTTTACATGAAACTAATTCATGGAAATAGAATCCTGAGACTTGTTATTCATCCTCAAATATTTATTTGGTCAAAAATATTCCTATAAGTTCCCTTCAAATATCCTCTTAAAAAACTAGTCTACAGGAAAATGGAGCAAAATGGACGTAGACAACCCTATTGACTAAATGGCTAGAGTTTTCCCATCAAAATCACCTATCTCATGATGGGAGAAGTTTATTTAGGTATAATACCATTGGTTTTTGTATATTTAATTGTTTATTAAGTATTTTATATGGAATTTTAAGTGCATAGATAGGATATTAGGCCTAATTAGCCTAATTGGTCAAATAATCAAGTTTGAATTTGAATTTGAGATGGCTATTGTTGGCAATATGATTGTAATTGATGTCAAAAGGGAGAATATTGGGATTATGTATGTATTTTATTTTTAGGTCTAAGTATGGTGACTTGAAGAGGGGAAAGGGATCCTATCAGAGGTCAAGGATGATTAGAGTGCTTATGTGCATGAGTAGAACTCATCAGGTTATTCATATTGTTCATTTAGACATTTTGGATCTTCGATAGGAAAATTTGAATAGGTAGTTTGTTTATGTCATGATTTCCACATGTAGATGAGTATAAGGGAGTTGATCACATGGTTATGATAACATTAGTCCCTAGTTATTATGCACCAAATTTGAAGTCATGTAATGAAGTATGGTAGAAGATATGAGGATGCAAAGTTGGCTACTAAAAAAAAAATCATTAAGTTTTTATACATAGATAGAATTGGAAAAGGGTTCAAGAAGATCCAAGTAAGCATATTTATAAGGTTATCATTTACACACATGGATGTGTCAAGATAAAATTATCATATGGGTTTGTTCATTTTTATCCCTAGTTTCTATGTGTTGAATCTTAGGTCATGTAATGTAGTACAAAAAATGATTTGCATGATAAAATTTAGTCTCTCAAGAATTTTGATAGTGTTTCCCCACACTTGGTAAAATTTTTAGATGGCAAGAAAAATTTGAGTAGGAATTTTTATTATGTCATATATTACATAAATGAAGGTTTCTAGAGTAGATGAATATATGGATAGAATCCCCTATGTGAGACGATATTATTCACTAAATTATAGGTCATGTGATGAAGTGCATCAAAAGTTATGAAATAAAAAAGTTGGCCTTCTAGGCAGTTCTAAGAATAGTTAGCTCTGTGGTAGAATAATTTGAGTGACTAGATTAATGGAATTATATCTATCACATGTGAAGGATTCAAGAAGATATGATCATATGGGTTTGTTCACTATCATTCCTAGTTTATATGGTTAAAATTTTAGAAAAAGTGGATGATCAAAGAAAAAGATATGAAGGTGAAAAGTTAACCTTCCAGGCATTTTGAGATGGTCCCCATACTTAGTAAAATCTATAAAAGGTAAATTTTGAGCTTGTTAGAAGATCTAATTGTGATCACTTAATAGTACATTTAAGATCTGATGATGTGCAATGAAGTCAATATGTTAAAGGGACCTATGAGTGAATGCACTCATGAAAGTGTCATAACCACAAAGGTTAAACATTAAATCTACAATGTGGTTCAAAGTCAAATATTCAATTATCAATGTGAAGATGCCAAGTGTCTTAATAATAGGAACTAAAAGGAATGTTCAAAAGGCATGCACTAATGTCAAGTTTCACTTTATCAAGAGATCATCATAGATACGGATTGAGATTCTTCCAAGGATCAAAAGTATACATATGATCATGTAATGAAGATCTAAAAAAGTGAGTATTTTCAATGGGATCAAGTTCTCAATGTTTAATGAATCATAGATGAGTTAAATACTGAACTACTTTGATGATATCAATAGAGTGCATGTGTTCCAAAGACTCATGAAGTAATGAGATTATATAAATATATCAATGTTTAAGAATAAGATAGAAGTAAATTTCATGCTATTTTAAAGATCTAATGGCATGAAGGAACTTGATTTAGAAAGATCAATAGACATGTTTTAAAGTTGAAAATTTAAAGTGAAAAAGTATACAAAGATCAAATGGAGCATGTAAACCTATCATAACTTGATTAAATAGACACATTTTAAAGTTTAATAGATTGAACAAGGATCATCAAATCAAGGTGCCAAAATTAAGATCAATGATTGATATTTAAAGATATGGTCATCCCAATGGTCAAGTAGAGGAACTTGTAGTTAAGCCATAAAATATGACACAAATAATGAAATTGATCATTGTAATCAATAAATTTGTGTAATATGGCATGTGAATCAAAAATAGGGATTAGCATATGTTAAAAATAGTAATGAGATAAAGAATCATAGTTGTTAATCATGAGTTCAATACACAATAAAATTTTAGTTAAAGATAAGAACTAAAGTCTAACAAAATTGAGTGTGATGTGTTAGCAAATTAGAGTCAACACAAGAAAGATATGAACCCTAGATCAATTGCTTATATATATGTTATCTAAGATACAGGTAAATTCTACTAGAATTGTGTCATATACAATAATATATAGACATAGAGGTAGAGGTGCAAAGAGTATGAGTTATTGTTGATGAAGTGTGTCAAATATAAAAGTAGAGACACATAAGTAGAGGGACAGAGAGAAGAGAAGAGAAGATAATAAAAGAGAGATGTGCAGGGTATGAGAAGTTACTGAATATACCTATAATAGAGAATAGAGAATTGGCTTCATTTATGAATTAGTATTTTAATCTAGAGTTGTAGGTCCAAGATAAGATCCGATTGGTTGGTGCCATTAGAAGAAGATAAGTTGGTGCTCAGTTAAGGAATCAGTGCTTCCTTAGAGTTGGTGCTCATAAATCAAGTGATTCATGGCTCTTTAGGGTCAATTCACTTAAATATATAATGATTGAGGTTTTGACTATGAGGCTAAATTATAACATTATATTCTAGTAGCTATTATCACCATGGGTTTTCCCATATTAGGTTTCCCACATATACATATGGTGTTATGTGTTTTTGTGTGTGTGATCTCTGTATATATGTTTTTATTTGCATATATTATTAGTATACCTTAAAGTTTTTAAAATTACTAATTTAGTAAACCTACTAATTCACCCCCTCCTCTCAATTGATATTTATGTTCCAACAATTAGTATCAAAGCCTTGGTTCCTTAGAAGAAGCTTAATTAGCTCAGGTAGATCTTGGATGGTGAACACAAATGGCTAGTTGATAAGGCTCTTTCTAAAACAAAGCACCTCTCTTTAATGGATCAAACTATGCAATTTGGATCATCAACATGGAATCATACTTAGCCTCATTAGGGTTGATATATGTATGTCCATTATAAATGGATATACAACTCTTGCTCCAATTCTTAATGATCAGTCTTCAAATAAGACATATGATAGCACTGATAAGGCAATGAATGTTATTCTTTGTGGATTATCTAATTCATATTTTGTCAAATTGATGCATTGGAAAAATGCATAGAATATTTGGAATAAATTAAAGATAATCTATGAAGGTGATGACAAGGTAAATCATGCCAAGATACAAATATTTAAAGGCAAGTTTGAAATCCTTAAAATGAATGAAGAAGAGAAAATTATAGACTATTTCCTCTGAGTAGATGAAATATTAAATACAATTAGAAGCCTTGGACAAGAGATGAAAGAATTATTCATTATCAAAAAGGTCATAATATCTCTACCATCAAGGTATGATTCAAAAATATTTTCAATAGAGGAAGCAAGTTATCTAGATAAACTCAATTTTGATGAGTTGCATGGAAATTTCATAGCTTATGAGATGAGAACAAGAGAAATAGATAAATTCAAGAGAAAAGTTGCATTCAAAGCTTCCAAATTAATAAAGGTAGAAGCACCTACATCTAGATCTAAGGAGACTGATGAAGAAGAAGCCAACTTTTTTATAAGATTGAGAAGAGGGTTTGGAAAGTACAAATGTAAGTTACCCCTTAAATTCTTTTACTATGGTAAAGTAGGACATTTTTATACTAACTTCCCTTATAATAAGAAGGATAACTCTGAGCAAGAAGAAGATATTAAAAAGGTGGGACCTCACTATTCCAAGAATAAAAACTTATTCAAACATGAGAAAGGCCTATACACAAAAGAAGATAGTGATACATTGGATGACAATGATAGCTCTGATGATGATTATGACTATGTGTTTATGGCTGAGAAAAGGAAGTCCTATTCATGACATTAGGATCAACTTCTATGGATAAAGATTAAGTGGAAGAATCAAATGAATAAGAAGGAAAAGTGGATCTAAAGTGTGAAATCATCTATTCTTTAGAGGAAATATAAAATATGAGAAAAGAGAACTCAAAATATAAGAAACTTGGACAAAAGGAGATTGAGAAAATGTCCAAAATTCTTGAAAATTTTGATCAGATGGTAGTTAGCCTAAAGACACAACTTGAAGAGGCTAAAAGAATAGAAGATTTAGTTAAATTTGAACTACAAGCTAAATATGACGAGTGCATGAATTTAGAAGTAGAGATAGTGGATTTGAGAAAAGAAATTGAGAAAGCTAAAGATGAATTAGACAAAGGTCTAAATCTAAAAGGAGGATCAAACATTCTTGATGATTTGACCAACTCTAGAAAACCTTCAAAAGAGATATCTGGTCTTGGTTATGAAAAAGGAAAAAGTTTCATAATAAGTACATCTACTAACCTAGATGATAACTTCAAAGCAGAGAGAGAATTAAAATCAAATAATGAGAAAGCTTGCAAGGATAAAAAGAAAGACACAAGCACAACTGATTTGAAAAAAATTGAAAAGAAGCTTCAAGAAAAGAAGAAGACAAAGGTAGTTAATGTAGATGGATACAAAAATTTTGAGACTTGAATAAGCCAAAGTTTATAAGAGTTCAAACTACACAAAGAAAATTTATGAATAAGTATTCTTCATCTTTCTATGGTTATTATTATACCTATAATCAATTTGGTCATAGGGATATTAATTATAGAGTTATAACTAAAATAATAACAAATATTATAATTATAAATTCATTTTCTTCCTTGTTAGATACAAATGTAAATGTTATAATTTTAATGATTTTGGTCACATAGCTAAACAATGTAGAAAAAACTTTGTAAGACTAAAAACATAAATTAAGAAGAAAGGCATGCCTCCTAGTGTGAACAAAGGTTCACAAGCCTCTGAGAAGGAATAATCCAAAGAAAAACCCAAGGATGTGTGGAAAGTGAAATATCAATATATGATTGCTCAAACTATACTCCATGCTAAGTAGTAAAATTTAAGGGTAATAGATAGTGGTTTCTCAAAACATATGATTGGTGAAAAGATAAAGTTCATCAAATTGAAAAAATGTAAGGAATGATCTATCAACTTGGGAGATAACACTATAGTAAATATCAGAGGTAAGGGAACCTTGAACATGTGATATCCCCAACTAGTAGGGACTATTGAAACTCAAATAGCTCTGATATATAGCAATAAAAAGCTCTGATACCACTGTGATTTCCCTTACTTAGGGCCTCTTTTTTCTCCTCCAAAAGCTCTGAACAACTGTAATATCCCCTTCAATCAGGGAATATAGAAACATATAAAGATCTGAACAAGATATAATTTGTAGAATAGATTCAAACATGCATAAACAAATCACAGATCTTATCATTCATCCAGCTGATTACAATAGATGTCCTTTCTTATGCAAATCAAAGAATATTACAGATATGGTCTTAAAACCTTGAAATTATGCAAACTGGGAATAAACTTGCAATTTTGGAAGTCTTGGCCTGTTGTGTCAAACACACAGTCACCAGCGTCGGTCGATATCTCGCTGACGTTGGTCACTGTCGGTCATATTTCTGCCATCGTCGGTCCAAAGTCGACCGATGTCGGTCACTGGAAGCTCTCTACCTGTCGAGGTCAGTGCCTGACCGGATCTGTACAGGCCTATACGGACTTAGTACGGCCACCTACCTGTCTGTTCTTAACCCCTGATTGCTGAACCACCTGATCTGAAGATATACTATTCTAATACAAAATATCTCTATATGTATAATTTATTGGATCAAAAACTAAATAAAGATAAATACCTGAAATATCTGTAATAACTTCTGTGTGAAGTTATCTCTCAACCCTGAAATTCTGTGATAACTTTTGGATGAAGCTATTTCTCAAATCTGTACCTCTGTGATAACTTCTAGATGAAGCTATCTCTCAATTTGGCAATAAATCAACTGATATTTCACAGCCTCTAAATCACACACAATGAAGAGTTGACGTTCTCCACTACAATGGAATCCTGGAACCCTTGGCTCAGTCTTCATAGAAGAATTTCTTCAATTTTCAATAATCAATAATCTATGCATCCTCCATAATGGCCTCCATGTGAAACCCTTATACCCTCAAAAGATATGCTTGCCCTAATTAGGGTTTTCTTAAATTAGCATTAGGGTTTCTAATTTAAAATTAGAGAAAATAATTAATAATTAATAATTAATTATTAATGAGACCAAATAATTAATATTTGATTAAATCAATCAAATATTAATATCTCCCTCAATATACGTCGGATCCTCAAACCGATCGAAGTAGGTGAATCAGGGAGTGATTCTGCACATGACCATACCAAAATAAAGGTGCTCCGCTATATATCAAATATCCCTAAAAAGTAGGAGCTTAGGCCCAATGCGTCTGAAATAACCTGAATGAAAACCAAATGTAGAAATTTTGCGAATCAAAGTCAAGCCAAGCTCCATTATGACCCTCTATCCATCCTAATTAGCCTACGAAGGTCGTATAATAGGCTAACCATCAAGTCTGTCAATGTCCATGAAAAAGGGGACATGACAATCCGCCCCTCTGGAAATTGCTTTTCCCCAAGCAATCTCAGAACAATGAACTACTCGATCCACCTGGATCCCAAATGTAGTTATGCTCTACACTGCTGTGAATCAATGTGAGTACCTGCAATATCATCAGAAGTAAAACAAAGAGGAACCCATCATCAAATTGGTGAACACAACTCAACCAATCTCTGAAATCACAACTACCCTGGATGTGTCAATACTGTAGACTATGTACTTGGCAACTGCAAATTCCATCTACAAAAGATGGTGTTAATCCATCCCATAACTGATCCCTCTATAACTGTGGCACAACTAATTGTACCACACTGTCAAATGTGTGAGAAGAATCAATCTGGAGACTCGACTCCACTGGTATCCCAAACTCCTCAGAATTAGGTACTCCTAAGTCCTGAATATGTGTGTGAGCCTCAACCACATGCTCCTCATAAGCAGCTATAGAAACAAACTCATCACCCACACTCAGTGTACTAACATCTGAGTACACCTCCACACTCTGAATGCAAGCATCAGACTCATCCTCACTGTCTAACTCCTAAGTTAAACTCACCTTAAGACAAAGCTCATCCACAACATCCTTAACTACTCCTACCTGTGAAGATAATTCAGATAAATCATTACCTGTAGATGTGTTAATATCTCCCTGTACTGGATCAGCATGACTGTCAAACTCATCATGCAAGTGGCTGCATGTCATAGGGAAAGCACTGCGATCCTTAGGCCTATTAATTAAACTCTTTAGCCACATACAAGCTCTAGGTGAGACATTTCTCCCTTTTGTCCAGACATACCATAAATCTTCTACCAAAAGTTTAGAAATTTTATCCTCCTCCTCAAACAAGATTGTGAACATAATAGAGTGCATTGATGCCAATATATTGCTAGAATGAAACTCATCTAAAATATTCCAAAATATTTTAAACATCATGTGAATTTCACCAATACAACCTACTAACATCATAATGTTTTCAAACCCATACCTTGCAAATGTTTCAAGTAATCTTGCCCTCCTTGAGAAATGAGGGTCTCTAATGTTATCCAACTTTTCGAAGCTTTTTACCATGGCATAAAGTACCTCTCTCATAATCCGATCATCATAAAAATTAAAGCCAGCTATTATCCTCATGATTTCACTAATACAAGAGAGAATTGCAAGTCTTACCTCCTCATCATGATGTCTCAATAATCGGGGCTTCACCAAAGAATCAAACGCTGGAGATAACACTATTTGTATCTCATAAGAATTTGACTGCTCAACCTTGCTTAGATAAATTTCTAACTCCTCCAGAGTTTGTAGAATGTCATCTGCTTGCTGTAATGGATTTTCTAACTTCTCCTTTGCATTGTGCACTCTTTCTTCCAAATATTTGACACCTGTTAAAGCCATACTGATACCCAAACTACCCAACAAGATGGCAAGACATTAGCTCTGATACCACTGTGATGTCCCTTACAATCAGGGAATATAGAAACATATAAAGATCTGAATAAGATATAATTTGTAGAATAGATTCAAACATGCATAAACAAATCATAGATCTTATCATTCATCCAGCTGATTACAATAGATGTCCTTTCTTATGCAAATCAAAGAATATTACAGATATGGTCTTAAAACCCTGAAATTATGCAAACTGGGAATAAACTTGCAATTCTGGAAGTCTCAGCCTGTTGTGTCGAACACACAGTCGCCGGCGTCGGTCGATATCTCACCGACGTCGGTCACTGTTGGTCGTATTTCTACCGTCGTCAGTCCAAAGTTGACCGATGTCAGTCACTGGAAGCTCTCTGCCTACCGAGGTCAGTGTTTGAGCGGATCTGTACGGGCCTATACGGACTTAGTATGGCCACTTACCTGTCTGTTCTTAACCCCTGATTATTGAACCACCTGATCTGAAGATATACTATTCTAATACAGAATATCTCTATCTGTATAATTTATTGGATCAAAAAGTAAATAAAGATAAATACCTTAAATATATGTAATAACTTCTATGTGAAGTTATCTCTCAACCCTGAAATTCTGTGATAACTTCTGGATGAAGCTATCTCTCAAATCTGTACCTCTGTGATAACTTCTGGATGAAGCTATCTCTCAATTTGGCAATAAATCAGCTGATATTTCACAGCCTCTAAATCGCACACAATGAAGAGTTGACGTTCTCCACTGCAATGGAATCTTGGAACCCTTGGCTCAGTCTTCACAGAAGAATTTCTTCAATTTTCAATAATCAATAATCTATGCATCCTCCATAATGGCCTCCATGTGAAACCCTTATACCCTCAAAAGATATGCTTGCCCTAATTAGGGTTTTCTTAAATTAGCATTAGGGTTTCTAATTTAAAATTAGAGAAAATAATTAATAATTAATAATTAATTATTAATGAGACCAAATAATTAATATTTGATTAAATCAATCAAATATTAATATCTCCCTCAATATACGTCGGATCCTCAAACCAATCGAAGCAGGTGAATTAGGGAGTGATTCTGCACATGACCATACCAAAATAAAGGTGCTCCGTTGTATATCAAATATCCCTAAAAAGTAGGAGCTCAGGCCCAATGCATTTGAAATAACCTGAATGAAAACCAAATGTAGAAATTCTGTGAATCAAAGTCAAGCCAAGCTCCATTATGACCCTCTATCCATCCTAATTAACCTACGAAGGTCGTATAATAGGCTAACCATCAAGTCTATCAATGTCCATGAAAAAGGGGACATGACAGAACATAGATGGGAAACTACTTACACATGATGCCTTTATGTTGAAGATTGAAGCACAATCTGCTCTATGTTAACCAAATGTGTGGCAACGGATATAAGGTCACATTTAATGCATAAGGCTAAAATTTAAAGATATATAAAAGACTAGTTGCATAAGGGAGAATAACCAAAATCAATATCTATAATCTTATTGAAGGGAATGGTTATAACTATTTGATAGGAAATATTGATGAGAGTTGGTTATGCCATAGAAGAATGGGTAATGTGAACTTTGATTACCTAGTCAAATTGAGATCAAATAATTGTGTTAGACACATGCCTAAGATAACCAAACCTATAGACAATACTTTAAAGGAATGTCAACTAGGCAAGTAGATAAGGGTCAGATTTCAAACAAAGGAGTATGCTAATATAAAGCCTCTAGAATTAGTTAATATTGATCTTTGTGGTCCTAATAAGACAAGAGGATCTAAATAAGTGACATAATTCATTCTATTTGTAGATTATTACTCAAGAATGACATGGGTAACCTTTTTTAAAGATAAGTCATGGGCATTTGACAAATTCAATATCTTTAGGGCCATGGTGGAGAATGAGATTGGATGAAAAATCAAATGATTAAGATCTGATAAAGATGGTGAATTCACCTCAAATGAGTTCATAGAGTATTGTGATAAGAATGGAATCAAAAGGCATTACTCTACAACAAGGAATCCACAATAGAATGGATTTGTTGAAATAAATAACATGATAGTCAAGGAGATGGCTAGAATAATGCTAAAAGAGGCCAAGTTACCTAATGGATACTAGAGAGAAGTAGTCTAAGAAATATTATATATCTTGGATAAATTTAAACTAAGGGTAAATAGTGACAAAACTCCCTATGAACTATGGTATGGAAAACCTACCTCTATAAAGTATTTTAGAGTGTTTGGAAGTAAATACTACATCAAGAAAAAAGAGGAAAAATTGGGAAGTTTTGAATTAAGATGTGTTGAAAGAATATTTCTTGGTTATTCTACCCAAAGTAAAGCCTACATATGTTACATCAAAATGCTACACAATATTTTAGAGAACATCAATGTTAAGGTTGAAGAAGCCTTGAAACATGTTAAACCTTACAAATAAATTTATAACAAAGAATTAGATCATGAAGATGAAGTAGCTAAGGAAGATCATGAGGAACTAAATGAAAAGGCACCTACAAGATTTGTTCAAAAGTATCATCCTATAGACTAGATGATTAGCAATAAGAATGAAGGTGTTTAGATAAGGAGAAGAGTTTCACAAAATAAGGAGCAAGTAATTTCTTTCTTGAATGTCTAAAATTGAGCCTAAGAGCTATGTTGAAGCCAAAAAGGATGAGAATTGGATAAAATCCATGAAAGAAGAACTTATAAAAATTGAAAATAATAAAACTTGGTAATTATTTCCAAAACCTTCAAACAATAATATGATAGGTACAAAGTAGGTCTTTAAAAACAAGCTCAATGAGGATGGAATTGTCATATGAAATAGGGAAATATTTGTGTGTAAAGGATATATGCAAGTTGAGGGCATATATTTTGAGTAAACATTTACTTTAGTTGCTATATTATAAGCCATAAGAATTTTTTTAGATTTATATATTTAAAATAAGTTTAAAGTCTCTCAAATGGATGTTAAGTCTGATTTCTTGAATATGAACCTAAAAGAGGAAGTTTACATAGAACAACTAAAGGTTTTAAGCTATTAGAGGAAGAAGATTATGTGTGTAGATTGAAGAAATCTCTATATGGTCTAAAATAGGCACCTATAGCATGGTATTCAAGATTATACTAGTACCTGCAATAACAAAGATTTAATAAAGGATGTGTAGAAAAAAATTTACAATGTAAATTAGAAGGTGAGCATATGTTGATTAATTTTGTTTATGTAGATGGCATCTTCTTTGGTGGTAAAAAAAAAAATGTGTTAATAATTTTTTACATAAATGTAAAGTGAGTTTGAAATGTATATGCTTGGAGAACTTTATTTCTTCTTTAGTCTAAAAATAGCACAAACTGATGAAGGGATATTTATATATCAAACCATGTATGCTAAGGAAATATTCATGGAGTTTAGAATGGAAGATATAAAACTAGTTTGTACTCCCATGACAACTAGATACAAGTTAGAAAATAAAATGAGTCCCTTAATGCAAGTCAAACTATGTACAGATCAATGATAGGTAGCTTATTATACCTAATTACATCAAAATTTGATATCATGCAAGTAGTGTGCATGGTTGTAATATTTCAAGCTACTCCTAAAGAGTCACATGTCCATGTAGTGAAAATAATCTTCAGATATATCAAGCACACAATTGACTATGGCCTATGGTATCCTAAAAGTGAAGACTTCACTTTGACAACATATACAGATGTTGATTAGGTAAGAAGTATGGATGATAGAAGAAGCACTAGTGGAGGTATATTTTTCCTTGGAAATAGACTTGTTTCATGGTTGAAAAAAATGCAAAAATTGGTTACTCTTTCCATAGAAAGAGTAGAGTATGTAGCAACAATGACATATTTCACTCAAGTCTTATGGATGAAATAAACACTAGAAGACATCAAGCTAAAGTACAAATCACCTATCTCTATTCTTTATGATAATTCAAGTTTTATTAACACATCAAATGATCTAGTGATGAATTATAGAACTAAGTACATATCAATCATCACTTTTTAAGAGAAAAGTTTGTAGATCAAAACATCATAATGGAGTATATGTCAACTCAGGATCAAGTTGTATACATGTTCACCAAACCTCTTCCCAAAGATAAATTTGAATATCTAAGACAAAATATGGGAGTGCTGGCTCCTACATCACATCAATATATCATAGTGATAGGGAATGAGCCCAAGGGGAGTCTTATATAAACTTTTATAATACCTAGATGAAGAGATAAAGGAAACTTAGGTATGCATTTTTTTTCAAATTTCTAAATATTTGGTGGTTTTAGATTCTTTGACAAACTCCTTTATCTGATAAAGTGAGAAAAATTTGGACAAACAGTGAGAAGGAGTCCCTTTTCCATTGATGTCAAAGGGGGAGAATAAGTTCAAATGCTCTTTGAAAATTTTTGGATAAAAAGTGCAAATGCTAAATAAAATCAAATCATGTGTCCAAGATGAGTTTAGGAAAATGTATTTTTTCCTAAGGGTGAGAAATTTTGGTATGAATATCTTCACTTCATACTAATCAAAATCCAAAGCAATAAATACTAGATAAGGAGAATAATATTAGAAGATTAGAGCATTTAGTTTTCCATTAATGAAAAAGGGGGAGATTGTTGGTAATATGATTGTCACTAATGTCAAAAGGGAGATTATTGGAATTATGGATGTCATTGATGTTCAAGGCTGAGTATGGTGACTTGAAGATGTTTAAGGGATCCTATCAGAGGTTAAGGATGATTTAAGTGCTCATGTGCATGTGTGTAATTCATTTGGTTATTCATATTGTTCATCTAGACATTTTAGGTCTTTGACAAGAAAATCTAAATAGGCCATTTGTTGATGTCACCATTACCACATGTGGATGAGTCTAGGGGAGTTGGTCATACGGTTGTGATTACATTAATCCCTAGTTATTATATTCCATATTTTAAGTCATGCAATGAAGTGCATTAGAAGATATGAGGATGCAAAGTTGGCTACTTAGACAAAATTCACTAATTTTTTATACTTATCCAAATTTTCAAAAGGGTTCAAGTAGAGCCAAGTTAAGCAAATTTATGAGGTCAACATTCACACACATGGAGGTGTTAGGACAAAATGATCATATGGGTTTGTTAAATTTTTTGCCTAGTTTCTATGCATTGAATCTTAAGTCACACAATATAATGCAATAAAATATATACATGAGCAAAGTTGGGTTCTTAGTAATTTTGGCATTATATTCCCACACTTTTTCAAATTTTTAGATTGCAAGAAAAAGCTATGTAGGAATTTGTATGATGTCATATATTTCATGTATGAAGTTTTTTAGAGTAGATGAATATATAGATAGAATCCCCTATGTGATAAGATATTATGCACTAAATTATAGGTCATGCAATGAAGCACATCAAAAGTTAGGCAAGAACAAAGTTGGCCTTCTAGGTAGTTCTAAGCATAGTTAGCTCTGTGGTAGAAGAATGTACGTAAGAATACTAATGGAATTATATCTAGTACATGCAAAGTATTTAGGAAGAGATGAGAATATGGGTTTGTTAATCATCAAGCCTAGTTTATCTGGTTCAAATTTCAAAATAGGTGGATGATCAAAGCAAAATATATGAAGGTACAAAGTTATCCTTCTAGGCATATTGAGATGGTACCCATAGTAAAATTTGCACAAGGTAAAGTTAGAACTTGTTAGAAGATATAACGATGAGCATTTAATCATACATTGAATATCCAATGATTCATAGTAAAGTCAATATGTTAAAATCACATATGAGTGAACACATTAGTGACAAATGTCACAATCATAGAGCTTAAACAATAAATCTACATTAAATTTTAAATTCAAATAGTCAATGATCAACATGAGGATGCCAAGTGTCTCAATGGTAAGAACTAATAGTAATGTGTAGAAGGTATGTGCTAATGCCAAGTGTCACATTCTTGATAGCTAATAAGAGATAAAGTTAAAGCTTCTTCCAAGGATCAATGGCGAGTATATGATCATTCAATGAAGATGTAATAGAGTGAGTGGACTTAATGGGATCAAGTGCTCAATGTTTAATGACTCATAGATGAGTTAAAGACCAAGCTACTTTGATGAGATCAATAGAGCACATATATTCCAAATACTTATGAATCAACAAGATGAGATGTTTAATGTTTAATGAAAAGATAAAAGTAAAGTTCATGCTAGTTTGAAGATATAATGACATGTGGGATCTTCGATTAGAAAGATCAATGGACATATTTTAAAGTTGAAAAGTTAAATTTTGGAAGCATACAAAGATCAAATAGAACATGTAAACCTATCATAACTTGATCAAACAAATGCATTTTAAAGTTGAGTAGATATAATGAGAATCATTAGATCAAGGCACCAAACTTAAGATCAATGGTTTATATTTAAAGATATGTTCATCCCAAGGGTTAAGTAGAGGAACTTGTAGTTAAGCTATAAAATATAACATAGATAACGAAATTGATCACTATAATTGATCAATTTGTGTAATATGGCATGTATATCAAAACTATAGTCTAACATATGATAAAAATAGTAATGAGACAAAGAAACAAGGTGGTGAAGCATGAGTTCAAGATGTGGGAAAATTGTAGTTAAAGATAGGAACTAAATTCCAATAGAATTGAGCATGATGTGTTAGCAAAGTAGTGTGAAAATAGAAAAGATATGAACCCTAGATAAATTACTTATATCTATGTCATCTAGGATACATTAAAATGCTCCTATAATTTTGTCATATAGAAGAATATAAATACACAAAGGTAGTGGTGCAGAGAGTGTGAATTGTTTTTGTTTAAGTGTGTCAAATAGAAAAATAAAGAGAAGAAAAGATAAGCGAGATATGAAGAGTATGAGAAGTTACAGACCAGACCTATAATAGAGAATAATAAATTGGATTTATTTATGAATAAATATTATAATCTAGAGTTTTAGCTTCAAGATAAGATCTGATTGGTTGGTGCCATCATAATAATATCAGTTGGTGCTTAGTTAGGGAGTTGTTGCTTCCTTAGAGTTGGTTTTCTTAAATCAGGGGATTGGTGTCTCCTTAGTGTCAGTGCCCATGAATGTCTAACAAATGAGGTTCTAACTATGAGGATAGATTACAATAGTATATTATAGCATCTATTCTCATTTTGGTTTTTCCCATGTTGGTTTTTCCATGTATACATATGGTGTTATGTGTTTTTGTGTGTGTTATTTCTGCATATATATTTTAATTTGCATATATTGTTAGTCTACCTTAAGAGTTTCAAAAAGGAATAATTTAGTCAATCTATGGATTCACCCCCCATCTTAGTAGATAGTTGTGTTCCAATAGCTATAAAATGATTCTACATGGAGTTTTCACACTACATATTTGTTTTTCATAAAGATATTCATGCATATTTCTATACTTCAAGTGTCACTCCAAGCAATTTGATTTCAAAGGGAGTTGACTGGTCCTTACTAGTTAGCTAGTTTTATGCATCCTACATGTTATTTCATGAAAGAAAGGGCCCCACTTTACCTTCAAATAAAATTCAATTGGAGTTAATCACCAAATATTGGCATGGCTTTTATACATGAGAGAATTTAATTTTCAAATGGGGCCCACCTCTTATTTCAATGCCAAAAGGAGGAGCATGCAAGATAAAAGGAAAAATTATATTTATCTAAGACTTTAAATATAAATTTGTAATTGAATTTAGAATTGAGTTCATATGGAGTTGATCTCCTCCTCTTTTTTCAATGCCACTCTTAACTAGTTCTATGCTTTTCCTATATATGTAGACCTTTCAGCCATTTTTTAGATCCATCCCTCTCTTAGCATGACCAGAATCTATAAAGATTGAATTTTGTAACATTTTTAGATACATAAAATTACTATTTTAGATTCTATTATTCTATTTTAGTGTTTTTATGTCAGTTGATTTGCACATGTGGTAAAATTCTCTCCCTTGTCAAGTCTTGATTCTCACCTAGTTACTAGTTTGCCATATTATGCAAGTCACATTTAGTGTTTAATGTCTTTTGGATGAGCTAAAAATAGACATAAGTGGATTTTTAGTGCCTTAAATTATGTATATTTTATCATTTCCTTTAGGCTTTGATAAAATGATAAAACCTCTTCATGAAATACTGATGTATAAGAGTTATTTCTAGTTTTATATTCTATCATTTGCTTATCTTATCAGTGTTTTAAGAGATCAAATAGAGTGGATAAAATAATAATAGAGGTGTATCACAAATATTAAAGTAGGATTTACCTTTCAATTTCTTTCTCCCCCTTTTCATCCCAAAAATGAGTAATTTATAAAGTATTTCAAAATGATACATCAGAGGATCTAGCCTCAACAAAATCTAGAGGTCTGGTTTGAGTTTATGTGTCCCACACCATAGGTCATTCTAATGTTAGTATAGGTGTGAAGGTTTTAGATCCAAATTTATCAATCCTTTAAAGTCAGGTGTTATCTATGTTACTAATAGTTCTGACATTCTTGGTGGGACATATATTAAGCCATTAGAGTATATAATTTACAACATTTTTATATTTAAAGCTAGTTTCTAGTACTCTTCGAGTCCTTATCTCAAGGTAAAAGGTATATTTTTGTTCATAATTTGTGTTATCTTCATGGTTTTCTATGCTATGACAACCTATAAAGAAGAATTATGTTATTATTTTCTTTACCAGCAATTCTAGTATGATATTCATGACACATATCATCCCTTTCATGATCCATATCATCCATATGATGAGTATATAGAGATTTATCAACAATATCAAAGATTATACCAGTCCTATAACAACCCTCATGAATCTTGTCATCCTCCTAATTAGCCCAATCAAGTCCCAAAATAGTCCATCTCAAGCTTTAATAAAAATTTGTTTGGATATGAGAAATTGATGATAAGCATAGATACCCATAAGATCTATAGACAGGAGATTCCCATGCATGAAATTTAGAACATGAGAGATTATATGTAGTAGGCTAAAGAGGTATTTATAACTTTCATAAGGTAAAGTCACTCAAAGTTTAGTTCTAATATTCTACACATTAGTGGTCTAATAGTGGCCATTGAATAGTGGTTGGTGGTTTATGAGAAACCCCAAGGTCATCATAATCAATAGTAAATTCACATAGAGATACCCTTTTCCATTTATGATGAAAAAACTTATGTTTATCACAGCCTCTCAAGAGTCAATCCAAACCTTGCCTAGCTTTCCTACTTGGAAGTCTATCCAAGAGAGGTCTCAGAAAGTTGAAAATGTTTGTTATGAGGAGACTAATTTTTATGTTAAATAGACCATAAAAGAACATATATCTTCAAGTTTGTAGGAATATATTCCAATTGATCTTGTTCATAATTTTGAAGCTAATCCAACGAAGTAGATTAAGCTTACAAATCAACATCTCTAGTATTCAATGACATTTGCAAAGTCAACATAGTAGTAAATTATTTCTTTCACACCCATAGATGAAAAAAGTATAGAATCAAAGGTTCATAAACCCAAGTTCATGACTTGGAATTAGGTACAATAGTCCATAGAGAAAGAAGAACATTCAAGCTTGATTCAAGATGTTGAAGTCAGGAACCAATAGGAGGTCATTCAACCTCCACTTCTTTCTTCTCAAAATCCTAGATCTTTTCCTTCATGTAAATCCATTCAATAAATATTTTAGTAGATATAGGAGCTGAAGGTGATTTAATAAGAGCAGCCTCATGATCAAAATGAGACATCTATGGTTACTTTTGTGGACCTTTCTCATCTTATTTAATACTTTCAGGGTTCTACTATACCTATCCTAGAGAAGGAGCCTATCCTTTTGGAAGCAATTGAAGAAGTTGTAGCTGAGATAGATGAAGATGAAATATTATTTCATGATCATAAAGAAGATATCATCATTGACACACTTAATGATAAGGAATAAATTGATGAAGTCAAAGAAGTTGTTGATGAGATAGAAGATCAATTAAGAGTAGATAATGAAATTTAAGAGGAAGACACTCCAATTGTACAAGTTGAAGATGTGTTCCATGAGATAATTGATCAAACAATAGCTGTCATCAATCATGAAGAGAAGACACTTGCATAAGATGAGCTTCAAGATATTCTACATGAAGAAGATGAGATCCATGAAGAATATGAGATGTCATTCTCTATAGAAGATGAAGATGAAGCAAGTGTAGTAGATCAAGAACTATCATATGATTTCATAAAAATGTTATAAATATGTGATCAACATGTTTAAAATGGTAAGAATGAGAATTAATTTCATTTCCTTTCAATTGATCATGATGCAGATGCCTTTTGGGATGATTTAGAGATTTTTTGTGAAATATTTTATAGTCCATATCCACCTCATATGGAGACTGAGGAATGTCCTATAATAAGTATTATTGTAGCTCTTCATAAATAAGAAATTAATTATGTATTATAGCCATGTTTGGATACCTATCAATAATATGAAGACTTTGGTAAATTACTACATTAAATGGATCTAAATGAAGACATCAATCCAAGTATACCAGCTAAATTGCCAATACAACTAGTGAATGATAATGAGACAAACCATGACTAGCCTATGAATGAGGTAGAGATAGAATTATTCATGCAACAAAGAAGAATTTAAGAAGAAGATGATTTGGTCTTGGATCCATATCTTTAGTCCATACACTTGATAATGGAGATAAGAGGCCTAACTGCATCATCTAGAATACATTAAAATACAAGTGCTCATATCTATAATAATATGCCACTAAGAGATACCAAATGTGTTGAAAACTTCCATGGTAAACCAAATAGATTTCTATTTGATCTTGGAGGAAAGATTATCAATTCAATTTATTTTTTCTAGGTTTTCTTTGTTTCAATAAGTGAGTATCACAAGCAACAATCTACTTACATTTTGTTGTTTTCTTGTTTTCTTTAGTTTAGTTGTCTTTGCTTTCTAGTTTAACTATAGATTTCCTTCAGTCTTGTTGTGTCATAATAAAAAAAGGTATTGCAAATCTCAAAAGAGTCTATTTCCTAGTTAGGAAGGGCATCTAGTTATTGATACCTCTAGATGTATCACAGGTGCTCTTAGTGTTTAAATAACACTTCTCATTTTAAAATTCAATAAATTCAAAGCATGAGTAGTAGGTTATGGTAATATAGTCACCTATGGTGGAATAGAGGAAAATCAATTAACTATTCCACACTATTTATATTGATTGGTGTTTGGGAGCCACTATGGCCAAACTTAGTGAAATACAAGAGATCTATGCTATTATTAGTGAATTTGTGATCAAGTTCTAGACTAAAGACTAACCTAAATGAATATTTATTATGAATTTTAAACTAGAGTTATTTAGTCAAAAATAAGCAAAAAGAATAGTAGGTTAGAAAGAAGATGTTCTGTTTCTCAATCTAAATATCATAAAAAAGTTTAAATTTCATCAAGACATACATTCAAACCAATACATGACATGAAATATCTTTAGCAAAAATATTACCATGTATCAAGCAATTGACTAAGGAAAGGATGAAATAATGTAAATAAGAAACTAGATCCAATTTAAATATTTACTTAAAAATAAAATAACATTAACACATCCAAGGGAAGTAAGAGAAATGAAATGAATCTAAGATATTTCAATTAAACTATCATAAACACAAGTTAAAAGCTCTAAATTCACATATGCATATTAAGAATCAATGAAAACTATTCAAATTTTAACATCTGAGTAGATGAATGAGAGAGAATCCATACAAAAATTGACACAAACAAATTTTGGACAAAATTATCAATATTCCTTGCTTGTATTAATTTCTTTGAGTATATAAAATATTTTTTTTCTCTAAAACTCACTCTCTTTACAAAATGGTGATACTGCCTTTTATAGGAGACTAAGGCAATACACCAACCAGTCATGAGATTAAAAATGTACAAAGGTAAGGACAAGTATCCTTTTACATAGTTCTACAATACATTCTCTTTTCCCAAGTGGACTGACCTATAGGAAAATGTGCTAAAAAACTAGCACATGCCTTTAAAAAAGAATATTCTACTTTTGAATATTACAAGGTTTCTTAGAAAGTGGAATATTATTAATTAGTTGGTGGGCCCTGTACTGAAGAGATCTCTTATTGTTCCTAAAGGATCTTCATGGCTTTGTGGTGTTGTTCATCAACTAGATTTAAGTTGATAGCTAGCTCTAAGAGATACTTGTCCTCCTAGTCTACCAAGTCATTAAAATCTCTATCATTCCTAGCCATTGCTTCTTTTATACTTATTGCTTTAGAAATTTTATCCTCTATAATCAATATCATGCCCATGACCCTACTATTGTCATTTCTAGATTGGGCTTGACTTTTGCTCTTGACATCTTACATAACTAGGGTGCCCCTATGCTTATACTCATCATCTCCAATGATGCCTATGGAGTTAAGTCTGGTAGTGTTAGTGATCATTTTACCAAAAATCTATTCAATCCTACCTATAAACTCTTCATCATCTCTTAGGAGCCTCTCCAAGTATTTTAACCATGTAATCAAACCCTAAATTTTGGCCAAAATTATTCCCATAATTGAGTTTAGATGGGCCAAGCTAATGGTCCTAAACGTAGGAATTTGGCCCTCAACCAGTTGTTGATCAAGTCTTTCATTTTATCTCTTGAATTTTGTCATTGGGCCAATAAACCCTTATCTACTTCTTCTTGGTGAGCTAAATGACTGCAATTGTCTTCATTTCTTTCAAGGATTTGAACATGTCATATAAATATGCCTCAAACATATTTATCATCTCTTCAAGAAATGACAAAATCGCCTATGTATCTAGATTCTCCTTTTACTTCTACAAGTTTTCTATTTTTTTATATAGGCCTTTGATGCCTAATTTTAGTTGGGCTAAGTGGGCATCAACTAGTCTAACTATGTCTTATTCATGAATTGGGTGTTCACCAGATGCCTAACATCTAATTGGATTTAAGCCCAAAAAAGGTTTAAATCTATAAAAGGTGAATTCCTCACTCCCAACCATGGTCTTATTTATTCTCACCCTCTATACACCTGCTATCTCTAGATTGAACTACTCACTAATTGATGATTTTATAGCTTTTGAAGGTTTTAGAATCTCCATATGTGTGTTGCCTAAGGTTCTAAGAGTGTTTATTTTTTTTCAAATTTAACATCTTGTGGTGGTCATCCTCTTTTATTCTTATTCATTCATTAAATCCATAATCCATGACTTGACCTCATCATGGACAGTGATGTTAATTATTTGGGTCAAGGCCTATGAATGTTATAATGTTAAAATCTTTTGCATTTTTCCATAGATATACCATTTAGTGATGATTGGCCCATGAATGGGATTATCATCACTAAATAAGTTAACTTTACTTAGGGGATGAGTGAAGGTTAACTTTGGCTTCTTCTTCTCAACTGGGACCAATGCCAACTTAGCCCTCCTCTTGAGGGGTGTAACTAGAACCAGGTCCATTGCAATTCCCTTCCCCTTTTCTTATCCTACTTACTCAACTTATGCCTAAATTTCCTTAGCTTTATTTTTTTCATCTGGTCTATATGCCTTAGCAAAAACCTTAACTAAATACTCTAGTGTCTCATTAGGAGCTAGTGCAATCATGTAAATATACTCTATTGGGGACTCTGGTCTATCAGGATGAGCTAAGGATGATGGCCCTTCACCAAGTCTCTCTTATGATTTATCTTTCCTAGGTCCTTATGCCACTTGTGTTTGGGGATGTTATAGTGGTTTCTCTAGAGGGGGCTTAAAAATGGTCTAAGCAATAAGTGGTATTATAGGGGTCCCATCTACTAGATTTATCTAGGTGGCTTGTCATATATATCCAATCTGGCCTCAAACTTAATGTTATGATTCTTTAACATGGCCAATACCTTTGTGAAATTAGTGGCCTTGATGTACATCATGTCATAAACACTAATCTTGTGTTCATAAAGTTAATTCATTATTCTTGATTTCAAATGTTTTATGACCCTATTATAAGGGTCCTATTGCCTCAGCTCATCCAATTGTAAGTTGAACGAATACCTATGTCTGGAGATGACATTCACATGCTCCTAATTCTATAGCATAGTCTTGTTTATGGTTAAAGGAAAAGGGTGAAGGAGTCCCTTCATTTTCTACTTACACACACCATTTATATCATTGAAGATTTGGTATACAATCTCTTGTTCTACCAATTTGGTTGGCACATGGACCAATAGTTTGAAGGGTTGAACTAGGGTTCCTTATATTATTATCACTGTCTAATATGGATAAAGCTATATGTCCCCCATTAGCTCTAAATACTTCTTGATCAAAGGATTGACCCTACTTATGGGGATCCCTATAATAGGTTATACCAAAATTGGATATACATAATCACAAATGAATTTTATGTTGTGTCTATACTAGAAAATGTACAAATTAGAATAGTGATGGGAGATAGTATGTCTCCCATCAGGTGACTAATTATTTATGTCTAATATCTTGGTGGTGGGAAATAAGGTATATAGAAGATAGGACATCATGAAAAAGTGGTTATTGGTTTCCTTTTTGATGGCTATGAATTATTGTTTCAAATAAATGTTAATAATTTCACTAATTAGGGGTGTGAGTCCCTTATCTACCATGAAGTATACATAGGGTACCCAGATCTTATCAACATGTGTCTTGGAAGGGACTATAGATAGCCTATTAAAAAAGGTCATGATTATTATGATCCCTTCCCTAAATTAGGCAATTAGAATCTTCTTATTAGGGTATTGGATTACATGGGTCCCTCTAAGTAGCCATGGGGTAAGGACATTATTCAAATCAGTCTTATTGGTCCATACTCTAATTATGGGAAAGTCTACCTGGGGCTTTCCTATATTTTAGTAACTTTAAAATAAAAGGGGGGAAATATATGCTACCTTTTTGAAAGTACATTCATGAACTATCCAATTTTTCTCAACTTTACAATCAATGAAAATGGGGGTAATAACATTGATGCAGTTTAATACCTTATGTTTAGTAGTAACATAGTAAAGACTATTCATTTGGATGGAGACTAGGTCATTGTACCTCTAGAGGATCGTAGCATTCTTTTTCTCCTCCCTTGTGATGGCTTACATCTCCTCAATAGTCTAGAAAAGCTTAGAACGGTTCTTATTTCCAATGTTTAATACCACAACATCAAAGTTAGTATCCTTAAAGACCCTTCCCTCATGGTCTTAAGTCAAGTATAACTCTATCCCATCCCTTTATTGTTTCCTTCAAGATACCATGACTATGAAAATTGTGAATTTCTCACTAATGGTCCTCAAGTAGCCTCTAAATTAGCTTGTTCTCCCTCAGATAGTAATTGGACTCTTTTTAGCTCAATTTTGATTGATTAGAGTTCAAATTAGGGATTTTTATATAAAGACTAGGGATTTTTATATCTTTAATGGTGATGGTAGCTTAGATTTAGAAAAATTCATGTCTCAGATTTGATTTAGACCCATGATTTTATACCTTTGCCTTTTTATGCCCATGAAATCTTCAATTTTATTATTTTGTGCTTGTGTGGTGCCTACATGGAATCTATTTGGAAACATTCATGGCATTTTTCATAAATGGTTTAAATTAACTAGCCATTATATTTTGAAAATCCATCTTTTCCTTTGTGCCATTGAATCCTTATTATAGATCAATGTGGACCATTGATTTTGATCACATGCTTGATCTCTATTGGTTGTATTTATTTAGGCCCCATATTTGTGCCACATAGCACCTTCATGGGCCTTTTGGGCTCTATGGATCATTAGTGAACATGTGCTCACCATCATCTAAGTGGATGCATGCCATTAGTCTGATAGATCAAGGCTTTAGATTAACTAGATCTTTTTACTTTGTTTGATCATCTTTTATAATGAAGTGAGAGTTGTTGATCCTATAAAGAGAATGAACTTTAATTAACATTGAAATAGAGAGAGTAACTTAGGATAAAATATTTATGCTATGTTTTAGAACACACATAAAAGGACATAGGCTAAATTTTTTATTTTGTTGATAAACATGATGTAAATTTTAGGCTAAAATATTTAAGCTAAGTCTTAGAATACACTAAAAGGGGGCTTGAATAATAAGTGGACTTAATGTAAGGTTTTAACTTATAGTTTTATCATGTTGATAAACATGATAAAACTTTAGGTTAAAACCTTAAGCTAAGTTTTAAGCCAAAGGGACTTTTTATTGAATTAAAACATAATACAAGTCTAAATCCTAAGGTTTATTATGTTAATAGATACAATAAGAACCTTAGGATAAAGACTTAGATTAAGTCTATGTTTCCAAAAAATTTGGACCATAAGATCATTCTATCATTAAATTTCAAAGACCCTAAGTTTTTATATTTCTAAAATGGGGTGGTCCCATTGAATTGCAATGTAATAAATAAGCCTTAGTCATGTTTTGAATCATATCCTTATGTTTAATCAAGATAATTGATGAGCTTAAATTTGATGGTCTCATGGATGTCAATGATGGCCTTAAAGGAATCAAATGATGTTCACAATAACATAAAATTTAATTTCATGAAGTCCATTAGGTCCATAGATCTTGGATTTGATATACTTTGTTAGATCATATAATATTGATAAAACATAGATCATCGATCAAGATTTGGGTGGATTGGAGAGGGTAAAGTTAGCTCATGGATCAACGTGTATGAAAATTAGACTAAGTTAAAGGTCTAAGTATAAAAGGCATAATAAAATGGGTCCAATTAAATACTATAATTAGAACCTAAGGTTTTAACCTAAGGTTTCATTGTATTAATAAAATACAATAAACCTTAGGATAATAATAAAATGAAGAATATTCAAGTCTCCTGTGCTTTTTATTTTTTTTGAACTAGGGGAGGGTCTATAGAGCATTAATCTAGATCTAGGTTCCTGAGATGGAAATAGTTGTCATCCTCATAGGTTTCTTTAGGCCTTTGAAATTTCAACATCATGTTTTCTCTATTGTATTTATTTACATGAGAAGATGTGGGCCATTGATCATGATCCTAGATACTTGCACCTAATTGGCTCTTTTCATATATCAAATTCATATCATAAGTTTTATCTTAAATTTTTGTTTTATTAATAAATATAGTGAGACCTTATGGTAAAACTTAGGTTAAATCTCTATTTGATAAAAGGGGGGATTTTAACCTTAATGATGATCACGCATCATTTGATCCTCAAGTCTATTGAAGCACATATTATTGATCATAATCCAAGGGCTTGTGTAGGATTGGTCTGATGGATCAAGGATTTAGATCCATTGGGTATTCTTCACTCCATTTGATCATCCAATGTGATGAAATGAGAGTCATTGATCTTACAAGGAACATGAGGATTTAATTAAAACTTGGTTTGACATAAGAACTTAAGCTTAAAGTTTTAAGACTAAGGTCTCATTCTTGTTAATATGTATGAATGGGGCCTTAGGAATAATACTTTAAGATAAGTATGTAACAAAAGGACCACATGATATGATGAGGCCAAGCTAGGAAAATAAAGGATATTACACACATGAATGTTAGACTTTATTAAAATAAAGGTAAAAAGAAGGGGGAAAACATAAAGGGACTAAGCATGTTTTTAGGCTAAAGTTTGGTCATGCTAAGAATCATGACCAAGCCTTATCATTAAATTGGTCTTAAATCTAAAGTAAATTTTATATTATTCCTACCAAATTTAAATTTGAACCAAGGGTCTTAACTAGGGTTTTTTGAAGGAGGGTTTGAACACCTGAATCTAATTGTGAGATATTACAAACCAAAGGCTAGTAAAATCCTAAATGAGGGTAGACCATGAACATCCTAGTATGATCCATTGATGAGAGATCTATGAAACATGTAACTAAAGACATAAGGGTCAACTATAAATAACATTAGGCTTTGTTAAAGAAAAAACATGAACAAATGGGCCAATTTCATTAGGCGTGGATGATATTAAAATTCTAATAAACTGCATAATAACAATATTTTAGTTTTAAGGTTCAAATTAATACATAAGGGCCCCTATTTTTTTAAAATGGGGGTATGTTGACCTCATCACTAGTCAAAGTTATTATGCTTCAATTTTTAATTATCATATATTAATTTGGTGATTTATTTTGACTATAAATATGGTAAACCACTATGAGTGGCCAAAAAGGTTCCTAATTTAGCCTATCAAGGCCAAATTCCAACCCCTATAATACAAAACATTTCTTGGTATCAACAGTAGCCACTATAAACTAGTCAAACTAGTTTATTTTGTCCTAAAAAGTTTAGATTGGTATTTTAAATGTATAATTTGGGATTAAATTTCATTAAATTATCTTAAAATATCTTTAATTATATAAAAAATATGAGTTTAGCCTTAGTCTAAATTTTTATAACTTGAAAAGGTGTTTTAATGTGTTTTCGAAGTTAAAAAGGCCCCCAAAACACCTCCCACATGCCAAATTGGGATTAATAAATCATATAAAGAGTTAAATTATTTGTAATAACATTAAATATCATCATAATAATTATTTTCATGTCTTAACTTGGTGGTGGAGGTCTTATATTTTTATAAAAGGATAAAATATACTATTTTCACCCATTTCACAAAGAGAAGTAGGGATACATACGGCTTCTTTACACCTACATTAGGGAATATAAAGAAAATGTCATGACAAAGATCCAAAATTATTTTCATGGAATTTTTATGTAGCATAAACCCAAGTTTCATTACAGGCTCTCTCCTAGTTTGCACAAAGTGACCTGCTTATAGGTTTTTTGATGGTATGGTCTACTGAAGATAGGTGCATGTCTGAATTTTGGGTCAAAATAACTAGACTCAAATTGATTCCTCATGGATTAAGTTGTTTTTAAATTATATTCCCCATGATAATGAACCATTAAGTTGAAGATAGGATAATTTTTGTAGCCTTGCAACTAGAAAGGTAAATGATTTTTCTCAATTTTCTCCTCACCTAGGCAAAGTTTCAAGAAAATTCAATCTTTTTCAGAATCTTGGGGACTCAATATTTCTTTACATGTCCTCATTAATCTATTATTATTTAATTTTATGTTAAAATATATCAAGGAAAAATATCCATTCAAACTATCAATATGGCATGCTTTCAAGAGAAGTTGTACAGTTGAGGAGAGAGAGTGAATTTTCAAGTTTTCATATTTTTATCATTTTCATCATTTTACTCCATGTTTTCATGATTTAAATTATGTTTATCAAATAAATTATAAAAAAAAGATCCATTTTTAAGCTCACCTTGGTGCTCTCTAATGTCTTAAAAGGCCAAGTTTACCATAAATTAAGGAAATTTACATATTTTAAGGTTTTTTAGAGAAAACTATGATTCATTATTAGCCTATATCTCTTCTCCATTGGCCTCCAAATTCATGTTAAATTTTGATCATGTGTCCATGTTTGTATTTGAATCTATGCCAAAGTTGTAGCATGTTCCTTCACCCTTGTTTCTCACCTCCATTCCATTATCCCTAAACCACTATCAAACCATTGTGTTATTAACCATTTCAAGTGTTTTTTTGACCTCCCTTCATGAGTTTCATCCATTATTATCCATGTCATACACCCTCACACCACCTACATTCCATGTTAGCACCATCAAGGAATTAAAGGTTAATAGGGACACCTTCAAAAGAATAAAAGGAGGATATAATCCAGTTAATAACATCATTGAAGTCCATACCCATTGGTAAAATGGTATTCTTATTGGTAATTTGGCCTATCAAGGCCAAATTCTAACCCATGTAATCTAAAACATTTCCTAGTACCATTAGTAGCCTTTACAAGCTAGTCAAATTGATATATTTTTTCCTAAAAAGTTAGTTTTGGTCTTTAAAATGTATAATTTGGTATTAAATTATCATTAAATTATCCTAAAATACCTTTAATTATATTAAAAAAATATTAATTTAGCCTTAGTTTAAAGTTTCATAACTTGAAAAGGTGTTTTAATGTGTTTTCTAAGTTTAAAAGCCCCTAAAACACCTCCCATGGGCCAAATTAGGCTTAATAAAGCATGGAAAGAGATAAATTATTTGTCTTAACATGAAATATCCTCATATTAATCATTTTAATTCATTTATTTGTTGTTGTAGGTCCTATATTTCTTTAAAAGGAAAAAAATATACTATTTTCACCCATTTCAAAAAGAGAAGTACAGATACGTATAAATTTCATACACCTATAGTAGGTAATGTCAATAAAATGTCATGACCAAGATACAAAATAAGTTTCATGGAATTTTTATTCATCATAGGTCCATAAAAATTTATTTATAGGCACTCTCGTAGTTTGCACAAAGAGACTTGCTTGCATGTTTTTTGATGGTATGGTCTATTGGATAAAGTTATAGGTCTAAATTTTGGGGTGAAAAAACTAGACTCAAAGAGATTCTTCATGGATTTTTTATTTTATTTTATTTTATTTATCACTATCATGAACCATAAAGTTTAATATAGGATAATTTATATATCCTTGCAACCGGAAAGGCAATCAATTTTTCTCAATTTTCTCCTCACCTGGGCAAAGTTTCAAGAAAATTCAATCTTTTCCAAAATCTTCGAGACTTAATATTTATTTACATGTCTTTATTAATCTAATATTAATTCATTTCATGGCCAAATATATCAAGGAAAAATAACCAATCAAATATTCAATATGACATGCTTTCAAGAGAAGTACGGTTGAGGAGAGAGAGAGAGAGAGAGAGAGAGAGAGAGAGAGAGAGAGAGAGAGAGAGAGAGAGAGAGAGAGAGAGAGAGAGAGAGAGAGAGAGAGAGAGAGAGAGAGAGAGAATTTTCAATTATTCATATTTTGATCCTTGGCAGCATTTTCCTCCACGTTTTCATGATTTAAAGTAGTTTTATTAAATAAATTATCCAAAAAATATATATTTATAATCTCACCTTGGTGCTGTTTAGTGTCTTCAAGGGCCTATTTTAGCATAGATTAAGGAAATTTGGATATTTTAATGTTTTTTAGAAAAAACTATGATTTATTCTTATCCTGTAGCTCTTCTCCAATGGCCACCAAATTCATATTAAATGTTGATCATGTGTCCATGTTTGTATTTATCTATATTCCAAGGTTATATAATGATCCTTCACCCTTCTTTTTCACCTCCATTCCATTCCCCCCCAAACCACTATCAAACCACTGTGTTCTTCACCATGTCGTGTTTTTTCCCAACCTCCCTTCATAAGTTTTATCCATTCTTCTCCATGTCATACATCCTCAAATCACCTCCATTATATGTTACCACCATCAAGGAGATAAATTTTGATAGGGGGACACCTTAAAAATCATTAAAGGAGGATATAAGCTAGTTTATGCATCAAAATATAGTGAAAAGGAGCACTCAAAGTAGGTTGTATAGTCAAAGTGTGGCCATTAAAAGTTTAATGGAGATTCAAGGAGAAAGAGAGACCTTCCTCAAGGTCTAGTGAAAGTAAAGAAGGAATCCATCATAGATCTAAGAAAGGAAAATTGGACCTTTAATTTTGACACCATGACACCAATATAGACCTATAACAACTGTAAAATTTAGTCAAGGAAATCCAATAAAGTCATTCATCATTAAGGACATCAATATTGGAATGATTATGATCTCATTCATGGTTTTAGTAGTCTATACAAGTAGTTTCACCAAGAATATAGGAGAAAAGAACAAGAATCATATTTAGATTTAATGTACTCTCCAAGCACTCTAAAATCCACAATCCATACAAGGGCTTATAATATAACATGGTGACTTAAATGACTGTGAGGATATCTCTATAATGGTCAATGTAATGACCTTCATCAAGTATAATCAAGATGAGGAACAAAGACAAAATAAGGTGTATACCCTTGGTTCAAGGAACCTATAGTTATAATCCATCAATGTAATACTACAAGGATCACCTATAACTAATTATAAGATGGAGGGTCATACTTAGAATAATATCAAGGAGTTTCAACCATTTCTATAAGGTCATTAAGGGTTTATCAAATGTTTGAAGAGATTATAAGAACTTTTAAGTTCAATAGACTTTATATCCTCCACCAAGAGTTTAAAGAGCACTAGTCTAATGGTAAATTATCAAGAGGAAGATAAAATATAACTATAGTTCCCTAAAAACATCCTACAAGCATGTGTCATAATAAATGGAGGGTAGGATGGCTTTTAGGGGCACAAGATACTAGATTGAGAATAAAAGTTATAGAAAGGGTAAAAGAGTTTTATCAAAGGCCACCATTAGCCTAAATAAGGTAATAAGTCTATCAAACATCAAAAACAATAAAAATGACCTACAATAGGCTTAAAGAATCATCACCTATAGCTTGCAAAGAGGGTTACATAGTCAAATAGGTATTTTGAGTATGCATCAATGGTTTGATTAATCTATGAAGGTATGTGATGTTTGCGTATAATCCACATATAATGGTGAGTTAAATGACATATTATGTTTGTTTACCATCTCTAAGCACATAAGGACCCTGTTCTCAGTCTGTATAGGGCTAATATGTAGAAAACGTAATGGCTTAGGGAAGGGTTTCATGATACTAAAGACATTTATAAAAGTATAAAAATTGTGATTATGATCATAAAGAGATCATAGGAAGTCTCTAAAAAATGACACAATCATGAATCATATGGTCAACACATACACCCATAGGCCATTGTACAAACTATGCATAGGTAGAGGCCTAAAAGCTTGGTTATGAGTCAAATTACTATGAAGGAGATATGTGGAGAGATATATATATATATTTTAAATATTATTTAATCACCTATTGAGGATGAAATGGCCACTAAACATGTTCAAGCCTAATCAATTTCCACCTACAATAGTGTATACATGATCATGTGAGGCCTAAACACCTTGTTTAGGGGTCTAAGAATGATTAAAGAGGGGTGGAAGATGGTTTAAAACATATTGGAGAGAATATTGAGCTAATTTAAGACTAATTTTATCTTAAAACCCTCCATTACCCATGAAATCATGTCTAACAACACGAACATGAAGTCAAGTATGCACATAGTCCATGTAAAAGGAGCATTTTTGAAGGAAGTTTGAATATTATGTCATATACAAGTGGATTTTTGACTTTAAATTTGGTACATATCATAATAATGAATTTATTAATAATAAATATCAGTTAAAAATACATTGGATAAGTGGAATTATTCATTGTTTTTACACAGTCCATCACTAGTCAAAATGGTACAAGGAGAGGTCCAAGTGAGTTTTTAAGTGCCCAAAGAAGTTTATGAGTTGAAGTGAGTGTTTTAAAAGAATTTAATAATGTATTTTAGTCTTCATAAACCTTATAAGAGTGTGAAAACTCTAAACTATATGCAAATCATGCTCATACAAGCTTTTTCAAGCAAGCAAGCTTATAGGCCAAAAAGGCATTTTTGACTTTTCAAGAAAGAGGATACTTATAGAGTGTTTTGATAGGATGGTATAGAAAAATAATGTTATTTTTAGTCATTTATAACTAGGGGAAGATTTATTTTCATCCAAGTGAATAATTTCAATTTCTATAGTTCCAAACACCTTTCCAAGCCACTTGTTCATATGCTCGTATCTTTCACCATGTGAGGAGTTTTCCCATAAACTCTTATAATTATTTGGGGAAATTTTTTAATTATAATTAATTAAAAATTTATTTAATTTTATGTGTTTTTCTTTATTAACAATTGATAATAGTGTAAGCAGCCCAAAATACAAGTGAAACCCTACAAGTAGTTTTCTTCCATGCGATAACTTTGCATATATTTTGAATGGGAACCAAATATATTTATGGATGTTAGGGGGGTTTGATTAATAAAAATAAATGGAAATATTTTATAATTTTGAGGTTTATACTTTATGAATCATCATTTTGAAGATTAAGCTTCAAAACACTCCCAAACTCTCAAAAAACTAGTTTTGCAAAAAGTTGATTCTCTTGCCATGAAATCACCATGGATATATTTAAAACCTCTTAAAAAATCAAATAAACTAAGAGTGGATTCTATAAATTCCAATTTTTTGTATGGATCTATAGGGATAGAGTAAAAATTAGGTTTTTGGTGGAAAAGACATGGGAAATGAGGTAAAAGATAGTTTACATGAAAACAATTCATGGAGATGGAAGCCTAAGACTTGTTATTAGTCATAAAAAAATTATTTGGTCAAATATATTCTTGTAAGCGCCCCTACCAGCTCCTCTAAAATAGCCAATCTATAGGAAAATGAAGTAAAATGGACCTAGTCAATCCTATTGATTGAATGGTGAGACTTTTCTCATCAAAATCACCTATCTCATGATGGTAGAAGCTGATTCAGGTCTAATATCATTTTTTTATAGTTTTCATGGTTTTTTATGTAGGGATTATGTATTTTTAAGTGCACATATAAGCTAGTAGGCCTAATTAGCATAAGAGGCTTAATTGTTCAAATAATCAAGTTTGAATTTGGTATTAAGATCGCTATCAAATGAGTCTACATGGAGTTTCCATGATGCATATATATTTTTCACAAATATATTCATGCATGTTTTTAAGACTTCAAGTGCCACTCCAAGCAATTTGAGATCCAAGGGAGTTGACTAGTCCCTACTAGTTAGCTAGTTTCATGCATCCTTCATGTTATTTCATGAAATAAATAGCCCCATTTTAGCTCCAAATTAAATTCAAGTGGATTTAATCACCAAATATTAGCATGTATTTTATACATGAGAGAGATTTGAGTTATCAAATAGGGCCCATCTCTTATTCCAATTCCAAAAATAGGAACTTGTAAGATAAAAGGACAAAGGAGATTTAATCAAGACTTTAAATATCAATTTGTAATTGAAGATGGACTTGAGTTCATATGGAGTTAATCTCTCTTATTTTTTCAACTTCACTCCTATCTATTTATGTGCTTTTTATATATATGTAGGTTTTTTTAACCTTTTTTCATATCCATCCCTCTCTTAGAATAACCAAAATCTCCAAAGATTGAGTTTTGTAACCTTTTTAGATCATTAAAATGACTATTTTAGTATCCATTATTTTGGTATAATGTGTTTATGTTAGTTTCTTTACATATATGGTAGAAATTTCTCCCTTGTCAAGTCTTGATTCTCACCTAGTTACTAGTTTGTCATATTATGTATGTCATGTTTAGTGTTTAATGTCTTTTGGTTGAGATAGCAATGGATATAAGTGGATGGTTAGTTCCTTGAATCAATCATATTCCATCATTTCCGTCAGGATTTGATTAACTAATAGAACCTATTCATGAAATACTGATGCATAGGAGTCATTTAGAGTTATAGATTTAATCATTTCATTGTCTTATCAATGTTTTAGTAGATTAAATACAGTGGATGAACTAGTAATATAGATGTATCACCAATAGTAAAGTAGGATTTACCTTTCAGTTTCCTTCTCTCCCTTTTCATCCCAATAATTACTAATATAGAAATTAGTTCAAAGTGATACATCAAAGGATCTAGCCTTAGAAAAATATAGAGGTCTATTATGTGTTTAGGTGTCCCACACCTTAGGTCATTCCAATGTTAGTCCAGATGTGAAGGTTTTAGAGCGAAATCTATCAAGACATCAAAATAGGGTGCTATTTGGGTTCATAACACTTCCCTCAATGAAAGGTTGCAATGAATTTTTTGCATGTACCTATCTTTTTGCCAAAACATGGCATTTATGGCATATTATTACATGAGCATAGGTGTCCTTTAAGATAGTTCATCAATAATAACTCATTTTGAGTATTTTTTGGTCTATGGTATTTCTATATGGATGATGACTACCTATCTTCTAGTGTAGAATTTATATGGTTTCTTGAGCTTCTTCTCTTGATATGAATGTTAGGTAGATGCCTTCATAATTCCTTCTGTAAATAATCCCCTTCATGATCATGTAGGGGGAAAATTTGATCCTTAAATCTCTCCTTCAATCTCTAGTGATTTGTTAGGAATAGATACATGTTAGTAAATATTGATCTATGTCAATATACCAATCTCCTATGGATACCTAGGTTTCACAAATGTCTTCATTGTTAATGCACGAGTTGAGCTTAGTCATAAGTTGAATGATGCCCTGACCTTTAAAAATCCTATCAAGATTGATTTATATATAAAACTCTTGCAACTTTTCCATTTATTTGCCTCTACATTCTATGAATTCATTCTGCACCAAAGTGAGCTTGATAATAGGATCAAACATAATAGCAATGGTTTTATTCCTTAGGATGTAATGTCAAAATTTCTTAACCACTTTTATAAGGGAGAATATTTTTTATCAATCAAGGAATACTTAAGCTCTACATATTTCAGATTCATACTCATAAAATTAATAATATGCTTAGTTTCATCCTTCTTTTGAGTCAACATAAAAATGATTGTATGTTCTGAAGAAAATGAATACGAGTACAAGTCACTAGTGAAAACTAGGTTGATCAGTATTGGGGCCTAAGATATATCATATTTGATGTCTTCGAAAGACTTTTTAGCCTTAGGTTTCCATTCAACCTTAGCATCTTGTTTGATAATTACATTTAATGGTATGATAATTTATACAAAATATAAGATAAACTTCCTCACAAAATTTATTGTCCCAAAGAAAGACTTGATCTCTTTATTTTTGTTTGGGAATGCAATCTTCAAAATCCTTTAGATTATATCTCTATCAATGGTGATCCCCTCTTTGGTAATAATTTGGCTCAAGAGCTTGGCCTCAAAAACACCAAATATATTATTTTTTGGGTTGATCAAGATGCCAAACCTTCTGCATATCTCAAATATTGACTGTAGATGACCTACATTATTTGTTCTATTCTTTGATAAAATAATGATATCATCTATATAGATGATTATGAACTTATATAATATCCATTAGAATGCATTATATATTACTTGATAAAATGTATCTCTTGTGTTAATTAGGCCAAATGGCATTCTCTGATATGCATAGGTACTCCTCTTTATGGTAAATGTAGTCTTTATTCTATCTTTTGATTTAACCAACACATGGATATAACCTAAAAATCCATCCAAAAAGGACATCGTCTCAGATCCACTTATTAACTGAATAACATAGTCCATGGAAGATAATGGATAGTTATCTTTTTTGGATGCCTCATTTAGGTTTATAAAATAAATTCATGGTCTAATTTCTCTTTTCATCTTCCTAACTAGAACCAAATTTGCCATGTAGGTGGAATGTCTAATCAGGAAAACATATTTTGCACTTAACAACTTTTCCACTTACTTCAAAATAAGAGGCTCTAGGATAGTATTTATTAAAATATATCTTTTACTAAATGGTTTGTGGTCTAGTTTCAATGGGATTATATTGGTCATGAACCTTGGGTTATAAACCTTGAGGTCTTCATATGCCTATTAAATTACATATTTATATTGGGATACTAAACACTTCACTCAATGCTTTTCTTATGGAGTGCAACTAAAGCCAATGTTAATGTACCATGGATAACTTTCATCCCCTAAATTATCCCTTTTAGACTCATATTCACTAACTTTAGGTTGTGTTTGTTGTTTTTTTGTGTGGATATATATCAAATTTCCTCTCTAAAGAAACCATTCCAAGTGGGAGATAGTTTTATTTAGTCTAGATGACACTTTCCTCATATGACTCCTCATTGCATACATAACTAATTTATTTCTCATCGATGATTTTAAACCCAAATTTTCTTGAGTTAGTGAAAAATTGGATGATCCATTGGTCAACATTAATGACTTGGAAATTTTTCACATTATCAAGAACATAAGGATACGGTACTAGCTCAATGGATAACCTATGTACCTTTGATTCTTGTAGAGGTTCTAAATTGGTAGCTAATGTAACCATTGAATCTATAGCTTTATTTTTCTCTCTAGGGACATCCACTATATTTAAGCCCTCAAAGTATTAAATCAAATCCCAAGCTATATTTTTGTATCTTTTTAAATATGATAGTTTATACTAGTACTTGTTCTTGACATGATTGATCAATAAATCTAAATCTCCATATATAAACAATTATTTAACTTCTTCTGGAGGGAAAATTCTAATACCAAAAAAATTTCTTAATATTCCTCCCTATTATTAGAACAAGGGAACTATAGCCTATATGATGCTAGGAACTTCTTGACCTATAGATCATCCAATTTGATACCTATGCCTGGTATTTTAAGTGTAAATAAATGGTTTGATTACTATATTAAGGTATGTGATATTTGTGAATAATACACATAACATGGTGACTTAAATTACATATTATGTTTGTTCACCATCTCTAATCACACAAGGACCCTATTCTCAGTCCATATATGGGCTAGTAGGTAGAAAACATAATGGCTTAGGGAAGCATTTCATGATCCTAAATAATTTAATAAAATAATAAAAATGGTGATTATGATCATAAAGAGATCATATTAATTCTATAAATAATGGCATAGTTATGCATCACATGGTCAACACATACGCCCATAGGCCATTGTATGGACTATGCATAGGTAGAGGCCTAAAATCTTGATTATGAGTCAAATTACTATCAAGGAGATATGTGGAGAGATATAAACTGGTATAAATAGTCTTTAATCAAATATTGAGGTTGAAATAGCCACTAAACATGTTCAATCCCAATCAATATCCACCTACAATAGTGTATACACTATCATGTGAGGTCTAAATGCCTTGTGTATGAGTCTAAACACGCGTAAAGAGGAGTAAAAGATGGTTTTAAGCATATTTTAGGGATTATTGATCTAATTTAATATTAATTTTATCTTATAAACCTCCATTACCCATGAAATCAGATCCAACAACGTGAAAATGTAGTCAAGTATGCACATAGTCCATGTAAAAGGGGAATTTTTAAAGGAAATTTAAAGATTCTAGCATCTAAAGGTGGATTTTTTAATTTAAATTTGGTAAATAGAATAATAATGAGTTCATTAATCATCCACATTGGTTTAAAATACATTGGGAAATTGGAATTATTCATTTTTTTACACATTCCATCACTAGTCAAAAAATAGTCAAAATGGTGTAAGGAGAGGTCCAAGTGAGTTTTGAAGTGCCAAAGAGGTTTATGAGTCAAATTTAGTGTTTTAAAATATATTTATAATGCATTTAAGTTTTAATAAATCTTATAAGAGTGTGAAAACTCCAAACTATATGCAAACCATGCTCATATAAGCTTTTTCAAGCAAGCAAGCATATAGGCCAAAAATGCATTTTTGAATTTTGAAGAAAGAGGATAATTTAAGAGTGTTTTTATAGAAGGTTAAAGACCCCATAATTTTTTTTTTAGACATTTATAAGGAGGGTAATATTCATTTTCATCCAAGTGAAGAATTCTAATTTTTGCACTTCCAAACACCCTTCGAAGCCACTTGTTCAGATGCTCATATATTTCACCACATGAGGATTTTTCCCAAATTATAATAGGTTTATTTTTTGAACCATATTTAATTATAATTAATGTAAAATTTAGTTAATTTTATGTGATGTTATTTATGAACAATCACTAAGAGCATAGGCAACCCAAAATATAAGTAAAACCCTACAAGTAGTTTTCCTCCACATGATAACTTTGAAAATATTTTTAATGGGAACATAATATATTTAGGGATGTTATGGGGGTCCATTAAATAAAATTAAATGGAAATATTTTCTGATTTGGATGTATGCATTTCACAAATCATCATTTGGAAGATTCAGCTTCAAAACCCTCCCAAACCCTAAAGAAACTACTTTTGTAAAAACTTGATTTTATTTCCATAAAATAACCATGGATTAATTTAAAATATCTTAAAAAAATTAATTAAACTAATATTGGATTACATAAATTCCAATTTTTTGTATGGATCTATAGGGATTAGGGTAAAAATTAGGTTTTTGGTGAAAAAAACATGGGAAATGAAGTACAAAGAAGTTTACATGAAACAAATTAATGGAGATGGAAGCCTAAGAATTTTTATTATTCATAAAATATTTTTTTGGTCAAAAATATTCATATAATTTCCCCTAACAACTCCAAAATAGCTGGTTTATAGGAAAATGGAGCAAAATGGACCTAGTCAGCCCTATTGACTGAATGGTGAGAATTTTATCACCAAAATTACCTATCTCATGATGGGAGAACTTGATTTAGGTATAATATAATTTTTTTTGGTAGTTTTCATGGTTTTTTGTGTAGGTAATATGTAGTTTCAAGTGCATAGATAGGCTAGTAGGCCTAATTGGCCTAATAGGCCTAATTGGTCAAATAATCAAGTTTTAATTTGAGATTGAGATAGATATAAAATGAGTCTACATGGAGTTTCCATTATGAATATATATTGTTCACAAATATATTCATTCATATTTTTAAGACTTCAAGTGCCATTCGAAGCAATTTGACTTCAAAGGGAGTTGACTAATCCTTACTAGTTAGCTAGTTTTATGCATCTTTCATGTTATTTCATTCAAGAAATGACCCCACTTCAGCTCCTAATTAGCTTCAAGTGGAGTTAATCACGAAATATAGGCATGCATTTTATGCATGATATAGAGTCTAATTATAAAATGGGTCCCACCTCTTATTCTAATGCCAAAAAGAGGAGCATGTAAGATAAAATGACAAAGGAGATTTATTCAACACTTTCAATATCAATTTATAATTGAAGATGGACTTGAGTTCATATGGAGTTGACCTCCTCTTATTATTTAAATGTCACTCTTGGATATTTATATGTTCTTTTATATATATGTAGGAATTTTAACCATTTTTCATAACCATCCATCTCTTGGCATGACCAGAATCTACAAAGATTGAATTTTGTAACCTTTTTAGATTATTAAAATGATTGTTTCAGATTCCATTATTTTGGTATAGTATGTTAATGCTAATTGATTTGCATATATGGTAGAAATTTCTCCCTTTTAAATTATTTATTCTTACCTAATTAATAGTTTTTCATATTATACACATCATGTTTAGTGTTTAATGTCTTTTTTTTGAGTTAACAATGTACATAAGTGGCTGGTTAGTGCCTTAAATCAAGCCTATTCCATCATTTCCTTCAAGATTTGATCAACTGATAAAACCTCTTCATGAAATATTGATTCATAAGAGTTTTTTTGAGTTGTATATTGAATCATTTTCTTGTCTTATCAATGTTTTAGGAGCTTGAATAGAGTAGATGAACCAGAAATATAGATGTATCACCAATAGTAAAGTAGGATTTCCCTTTCAATTTCCTTCTCCCCATTTTCATCCCAATAATTAGTAATACATAAATCAATTCAAAGTGATACTTAAGATGATCTATCCTCAAAAAAATATATAGGTTAGGTCTAATTTTAGGTGTCCCACACCTTAAGTCATTCCAATGTTAGTCCAAGTTGAAGGTTTTAGATCCAAATCTATCAATTCTTCAAAGCAGGGTGTTATCTAGGTTGCTAAAACTTTCCTCAATAATAGGTTTTAATTAAATTTATGCATGTACCTATCATTTTTCCAAAGCATGACATTTATGGCATGTTATTACATGATCATGGGTGTTCTTTAAGATAGTTCATCAGTAATAACCCATTTTGAGGATTTTGTGGTCCATGGTATTTCTAGATGGATGACTACTACCTATCTTCAAGTGTAGAATTTCTAGGATTTCTCAAGTTTATTCTCTTGATATTAATCTTAAGTAGATGCCTTCATAATTAATTCTATAAATAATACCCTTTATGATCATGTAGTGGGTAGATTTGATCCTTAAATCTCTCCTTCATTCTTTAGTTAGTTTTGAGGAATAGATGCATGTTAGTAAATATTCAATTATGTCAATATACCAATCTCCTATGGATACTTTGGTTTCACAAAAATATTCAATGGTAATGCATAAGTTGAGCTTAGTCATAATTTGAATGATGCCCTAACCTCTAAAAATCCTATAAGGCTTGATCTTTATATAAAAATCTTGCAACATTGCCATCTATTTGCCTCTACATTCTACAAATTCATTTTGCACCAAAGCGAGCTTCACAATAGGGTCAAGCATAATAGAAATGGTTTTATTCCTCAAGATGTAATGTCAAATTTTCTTAACCAATTTTACAAGGGAAAAGATTTTTTTATCAATTAAATAATACTTAGTCTCTACATCCTTCAGATTCATGCTCATAAATGTAATAACATGCTTACTTTCATCTTTCTTTTGAGTCATCATAACAACGATTGTATATTCTAAAGAAAATGAATACAAGTAGAATTCCTTAGTGAAATCTAGGTTGATAAGTATTGGGGCCTGAGATATATCAATTTGATGTCTTTAAAATACTGTCAGGCCTTAGGTTTCAATTACACCTTAGCATCTTGCTTGATAATTAAATTTAAAGGTTTGACAATTTCTACAAAACTTGAGATAAACTTCCTCACAAAATTTATTCTCCCAAAGAAAGACCTGAGCTCTTTCTTTCTATTTGGGAATGAAATCTTCAAATCCTTTAGATTATATCTCTATCAATGGTGATCCCCTATTTGGTAATAATTTTCCTCAAGAGCTTGCCCTCAATAACACCAAATATATTCTTTATTAGGTTAATCAAGATGCCAAGCCTTCTGCATATCTCAAAGATTGACTGTAGACGACCTACATGATTGGTTATATTCTTTGATAAAATAATGAGATCATCTATGTATATGATTATGTACTTATATAATATCCATTAGAATGCATTATCTATTACTTGATAAAATGTATCTCTTGTGTTAATAAGTCCAAATTCCATTTTCTTATATGCATAGGTACTCCACTTTATGGTAAATGTATTCTTTATTCTATCTTTTGATTCAACCAACACATGGATATAACCTAAAAATCCATCCGAAAAGGACATCATCTCAGATCCACTTATTATATAAATAACTTAGTCCAAGGAAGATAATGGATAGTTGTCTTTTTTAGATGCCTTATTTATGTTTCTAAAATCAATTCATAGTCTAATTTCTCCATTCATCTTTCTAACTAGAATCAAATTGGCCACGTAGGTGGAATTTATAATTGGTTAAATGTATTTTGAACTTAACAACTTTTCCACTTACTTCTAAATAAGAGGCTCTAAGATAGGATTTATTGGACTCTATCTTTTACTAAATGGTTTATGGTCTAGTTTCAATGGGATTATATGGGTGATGAACCTTGGGTTAGAAACCTTGAGGTATTCATATGTCCATGAAATTACATCTTTATATTGGGATACTAAACACATCAGTCAATGCCTTTCTTATGGAGTGTAGCTAAAGCCAATGTTAACGTCACATGGCTAAATTTCACCCCCTAAATTCTCCCTTTCAAACTCATATCCACTAACTTTAGGTTGGATTTGTTGTTTTTCTTGTGGATATATATCAAATTTCCTCTCTAAATAAACCATTCCAAGTGGGAGATAGTTTTATTTAGTCTAGATGACACTTTCCTCATATGACTCCTCCTTTTATAAATAAATAATTTATTTATCATCAATTATTTTAGACTCAAATTGTTTTGAGTTAGTCAAAAATTGGATTATCTATTGGTCAACATCAATGACTTGGAAATTCTCCATGTTGTCAAGAACATAATGACAAGGTATTAGCTCAATAGATAACCTATGAACCTTGGATTGTTATAGAGGTTCCAAATTGGTATCCAAAGCAACCATTGAATCTGTAGCTTGATTTTTTTCTCTAGGGACATTCACTATAGTTAAGGCCTCAAAGGATTCAATCAAATCCCAAGCTATATGTTTGTATCTTTTTAGATATGATATTTTACACTAGTACTTGTTCTTGACATGATTGATCAACAACTCTAAATCTCCATATATAAATAAATATTTAAAATTTTCTGGAGAGAAAATTCTAATACCAAAATTATTGCTTCATATTCTACCCTATTGTGGGTACAATGGAACTATAGCCTATATGTTGCTAGGAACTTCTTGACCTATGGATAAATCAATTTGATACTTATGACTGATCTTTGCTTTGATATTACATCATAAAAATGGAGAGTACATAGTTGTAAATTTTCTTGGTCTTTATGTTTCTACCATTTATACTATGTGGTATGTATACACATAATATTTTTATTAACTTTACCATTTACATTTTTTCTCTTGCATGAACTTATCGAGTTTCAATCTCTCCAAGTGTACACCTTAAAGGGTGTATCGATAAAGGGGTAATAAGAACATTAGTGATTCATAATATTTTTATGGATTTGTATCATTCCTACCATTAGTCTAACTTCCTTAAAATGTCTATTCATTTACCTCCTGTGATACCTCCCTAAAATCCTAGAATCCTAAAATATGGCTATGTTTAAAATCATAAAACCTTGAAATATGGATAAGTTTAAAATCTAATATGACCCTCAAAAATTTATAATTTGCATTATTTATCTTAGATGTATAAAACCACTCTCAAACATACTAAAATTATAAATATAAAACATAACTTAAATTATAAGAAACTATATGTTCATGTCTAAATGTCAACTTATACTTAAATGTTTATTTTATATTTATACTACCTATTTTTATCCCTATCTAACCAAAATATTATTTTTGCATCTACAAGAATAAGCTCACCAGGGATAAATCTATTTTAATACTTCACCAATTTACAACACATATTCAATTGGGCTGACCCTATATTCATATTGTTAAAAACATGTTATGGGTCTAGGTCAGCTCTCGCTGACCTAGACTGGGACCCAACTTATTTTTATCAATTAATAATACATATTCGATTAGGCTGACACTATTGGCTAAAATATATAAAATATTTAGGTTTAGATTAATATATATACACATCCATTTTTTTCATTTATTAAGAAGATAAAATGAGTTAATTATTCATTTGCACTTCTTTACAATCTATTCTTTTACAATTCTACTTGAGGAGTTATAGATTAGAGTTTATACTTGGAGAAGAATATTGTATTATGGAAAAGTCTTAGATGATTTGGAATTTTCTAATGATTCTTACAAACCATAACAACATCTTGAAAATAACCTTTAGATAAGGGAGAGATTGAGTCTCAATGTGTTCATCTTCAAGGTAAGTATCTCTAACTTTATTCCTCTATTTTAGTAGATATAAGTAGCATAAGTAATGGCTTTATAATATATTTCTCCCTACATGAATTAGGGTTTTACCTATACATAACTTAATTAGGATTCTCCTATGCATGTTCAATTTTTATGTTTATTACCCCCACTTTGTGCCACAAGCTTGGGTGAGCACTAGATTTGATTTTGCTTTACTTGTCATTACACTTTGTGAATATGAAAACATAGGACCTATCTAGGGTTATTACATTGTGTTTCTTCACTAGAGGCTTTAGAACCCTCTATAGTGATGTTATTGTGTTAATATATCCCTTTGTTACTATTAACAACCCCAGTTACACCCTATGAAGTATATTATTTAGTTATCCATTAAACTTGGACTAAGATTAGATTGGTTTATAGGTTGTGGGTTAACTATAACTAGAAAAAACCTCTAGATTATAAGGCTAGATCCTTTGATGTATTAAATTTGAATACTTTTGATAAAAATATTTTACTTTTGGGGTGAAAAGAGTTATAAAGATAACTTAAAGGGAAAACCTATACTAGTGATGGTGATGCATCTAAATGATTCATCCACTCAATATTGTTCTCCTAACAACACAAGTGAACAAGAAATAGACTAAAGCATTATCTATAAAGCTCCCAAGAAATAATGTTTCATATAAGGGTACTAATGAGTGACTACAGATTGGAGATGAAGGATGAGAGGCTTTTCTTAAGGCAATTTCAACTAGATTACACTCGAAACATTATCATCAAATGCTGACACTTCAAACAAATTGTATAAGACAACTAATAAGTATATAGGTGTGACAAGGACATGATAATGGAAGATTTATACCAATTATACACATATAAATAATCATAAACACACTATAATCTAATAATATAGAATCTACAATAGTTTATTTATTAATCCAAGAACTCTATCAAGTATAAAACTTGGTAGAGTTTCCTCATACCTAGGTGAGGGATCCCAATCAAGGCCATAAGGCCTAAATATATAAAAAATGAGGATAGAAGGAAAATGGAATATAAGAGAGAAGAAAAGATCATCAATGACCATAATTAATGCAATAATCACTTTAGTTACAAATAGTTACAAATAGTCCTCTAAGACTCTCCATGTTTGATGTTCTTGCATGACTCCTTATGCATTAAGATGAGGTAGTTGAGGATTTAGTTGACTAAATCAACCTCATCTCGAAACATGTTATGCCTCAATTTTGTATAAATTAGAACTTAAGTATCATTTATGCATGGATATATTTACACTTAAATACCAATTATGTTGTGTGATTAGTTTACATTAACTCATTCAACAACGTTCTACACCATTCTCTAGCTTCCCTTATTGACCAAGAATGTCTACTAGGTCAATTAGGCCTAATAGCCTAAATGTGTATTTTTTTATCAACATGAAAGCATGCGTAAAACTTTATAAACCTATGAAACAATAATTTTTAGGCATAAATTAATGTCTCAAATCATAACATAGGTCTCCTTGAGTAGTTTTACACCTACAAACTTGTCACATTATGTGGCTAGGTCACTTTGTCCTTCACATCTATGACTAGATATATGGAAGAGAGTTTAAAAGGCATTTATAAGTAGATCCTTGAAAATATAATGGATTTTTAAGGTGTAAAAATTTCCAAACAAACATATCTAATGGTTAGAATCTTTTTAAACTTCCTTGCACCTCTCTTTTTTCTCTTTTTCCACAAAAAACACTATTTAATGATAGGTCCATATAATTCAATACAACACGATGTTATGGCTAGGACCCTATCTAAGTTTAATTATTTATTCAAGTTTTTATATGGTGATTCATGGATGCTTCAGTGTGAGAATCTTCACCTTTCTCAAGATTGGTCTGTAGTAGTCTTTAAGGAGGGTTTTGGAGGTCCACCATCTTAACGATGGTTCATAAAGTACATACCTCCAAACCAAAACTTCTTACCATGGATATTTATTCCATATACCCTTTAAAATTTCTTGATAATCTTTTGTTCCCATGCAAAATGTGTGTCAATATATGTATGTAGGGAAGTTTACCATGAGCTCTCTGCATGCATTCTAAACATGCTTATAATCTTAGAAATGGTTCATAAAATTTTGTCCCTAAAATAAGATAATTCATAAATTAATATTAATTATATATTTTTCATAAATTTTTGTAAAAAAATTTGGTCTAAGTCCTCCTTTGGTAAAAGATATAAGATCTTAAACAAGTGGGTCGAACTAGCTATGTAGACTATGTAATTAGAGTTATCTCTTAGTGACCCAAAACTACCTTCCTATTGTTTTTATATTATTTAAATTGAATTTATAAGACATATATAATCCCATTACACATTATAAATAATTAATCTTTTCTCATGATATTTTAAAGGTGTCTCAAGGTGGTATAGGCATTCTAGGCCTAAAGTAGGCTTTCAGGCCTAATTGTTCTAATATTAAGTGTTGAGGGTTGAGTGTCATATATATTATTTGAGATAATAAAAATAAAAATAATAAATTTATTATCACCTATTCTCATGTTAAAAAACTACCCTTACCACTCAAAATACCATTATGTCTCTATTATCTAATGATTATGCCTATTGATATCACTGTTAAGACTGTGTGTTTGGTAAGACAAAGTTATACATGATATATATCATTGAAATGAAACTTTGCTATATTTTTAACTTATATAACACATTTAAAATTCAAACCAAACCCTCAGGCCCAAAATATCCTTCAATTTTATCCCTGCATACTCCATACACTCAGCTTAGGGTTTAGGATTTACTAGGCCTTAGTAGCCCCAAGACTAATTTTGGTATATTTTAAGTATCCAAATTGGTTTATTACATATTTAAAAAATTATTAAATTATTATTACCCACTTGACCATATGTTTTCACCCTTTAAATATCTAAAAGTATGCATATATTTTCAACCCCCACATTCATGCTTGTTTAGCTATGTCTCCTTATTTAGCCCTCAGGAATTTTGTATTAAAACCTAAATATCATAAATAATATAGATAATAATAAAAAAATATCCTCAAATTTTAATTTATAAAAACCACTTGATGAATTTTAATCTATTTTTATTATCTTCAAACCTTCAATTGTACCTAGTCTCATCATAAACTGCTAACAACCTAGGGTAGTTCTAAGATAGAAAAATGGGTATCTCCACTAAATATATAACCTTTATGATAATAAAAAAAACTTATAAAAATACCCATGACCATAAATAATAATTTTTAAGGCATGAATACAACTTTATATATTTCAAAACTACAAACTCCTCCATGACTAGTTATTAAACATTAATTGTGCCTATATGACAGTGTAGGTATAACTTTGTGAGGTTTTTGACTATGTTTAGATAATTTTTACAATATTATCATTAAAATCCTCCTTAAATATCCTTTAAACATAAATTAAGTTCCAAAAAAAGTCTCAATATCCTTTCAACATCTCTACTAACTTCTCAATAGGCTTTAAAAGAGAAAACTTCCCTTGCAACCACCTACAGATGTTTATCTTTGGGTTAGGAATGTGTATTGGGGATTTATAATTTTACCCCAAATTATAAAATCCAAATATCCTTGAAAGTGGTCAAGTATTAAATTGTATTCAAATTATCTTCAATACCCTTGTCTCTTTACCCTTTAGGCTTAAGACCTAACTATGTTTCCTTAGCCTATAGATGTGCTTAGACTATTCCTCTCTGTGTGTTGGAGTTTTGTAACTAGTCCCATCTTTCCATAATAATTGAATGATATACACAATGGAGATAAACTTAAATATAAATAAGGTATGTCTTCTCTATCAATAAATCCAACTTATCTTTTCTCTCATATGTACATAATTCATATAGGGTATTGTAGGTGTCATTCAGGGAATCTAACTATATGTAGAAGTTTAAAAGCTTGATAAAACCTTTTTAAATTACATTTGGTACTTATCATTACTATATAATATTTTATTTGGTTTGAGGTATACCCTAGATCCCTTTCCAACATAAAATTTTCCCTCCTTAGGATTAAAACTACCATGTCACTTTTGGTAGCCTATATGTACCTAGGTGAATTAAGGGCTTAGTTGACTATACTAGGTATACTTATAACCTCTCTTCATGCATGTATGTTTCCTAAATATATTTTAACTTAGTTAATATATAAATTAGGTCCTAAGCACTCTTTAAACACTTTATTATCTTCATTATCTTTATGACCTCTGAGGTATACCTAACATTGCATCTTGACTATGTGACTCTAAGTAGAACTCAAATCCTAGTTGTAGGTGAGTTTGAGACCTTGAAATACACCAATTATATTTTAAAAACTCATGGAATTACTTGAATATCCACTTAATTTTTAAGGTTTACAAACACCCCAACTACTCCTTCATGAATCCTATTTCAACCTCACCTCCAATACATGGCTATAAGTGGTCATTAGACTATGTGTAGGTAATGAGGTAGATGGAAGATTGATATTGAGAGGGTAAAATTGATCTAAGATCCTAATTAACCCTCTATGATCAAAATTATTAGAGAAACATTAATTTTTCCACGATAAGTATTTGATATCATAGAAATAAGAAGTAAGACATTACCTTAAACAGCTCAAAGTTACCTTAACTTCTACTAATAAAGGAGATCCAATGTTTCCTTCTCTCCAACAATCTGAGCCATCATGATCAAAATTTTCATAGTTTCATTGGTTTCTTAAAATATTCAAGGTGATCTCATATAGTATTCTTAAAATCTAAGATACACCCCCAAATAAGTCATCTATTTTCTCAATATTTGTATTTCATAGGCCTACTATAGGTGAGATTTCACTCAAGACACTCATTATCAACTCACCTACCAAGGATTATATGAAGGTGTTTAGTATAATCTTACATATAGTACTCATTTTGTCTCCTTATATGATGTATAGAGGTCAAATGAAGTGTCTCATTTCTCCTACATGTTAATCACAACTCATTTTTTATCATGGCATACATAGGCCTAATTAGAGCTTCTAAGCATATAAGGCTTGATTAGGTCTTTTTATTGTGAGAGTATCATAAGCCATTGAAAGGGTCTAAATAGGGAAATGGGTATTCTACAAATTTCTCAACATTTTTTCACTCCTTTATTCAAGTCATTTCAATCTCTAAAACTTGTTAATCACATATTTACCCTATCAAAGAGGCAAACCCACTCACAACCATCCAATAGGAGGTTGTGTTCAACTTGGATGCTTAATTTTTTTTAATTAAACATTTAAGGCCATAATAATTTATTTAAAGACCCCTGGAGATGAAGACACTTACCTAACAACTTAGTTTCTACTCTAAATTTGATTAAAAAGATTATTCACAAGGATAACATAGGAAACATGCTTAGTGTTGAGGGTAGATTGATGGTTTATAGTTTGTGATATTATTTTATAAAGTTTGATAAATATGAATAATAATAAATGGACATGAATGAGACCTTAAAACAATGTCATAATGTCTCTTAATATGCTTGGATCAACCATTGAATCATACAACCTCTCCAACCTACCTACAAACTACTAATTTGACATTTATTTATCTTCTACATCTCTATACAATTTTAACATGTGATATGATGTTATATAATGATATAGGAATGTATATTAAACTCTTGAAAATCTCCACAAAAATACATTATTTTGTCATCATGCTCAAGAGAGGAAAAAACTCATAGAACTGATTGTTTGTCTGAATGGAGAAGTCGTTATGAGTGCCTTACCTTGTAAAGGATTATTAATAAAGTAGAGAGAATAAAAATAAGAAAAAATAATCAAATATGGAACCTCTCTAAGTTCCCTTCCTCTTCTTAAAATTCTATATATTTATATTCTCTCTCATGGTTGTACCATTTGAAAACCTCAAGGGCTATCTTGAGCTAAAAAGGATCTCAATGGATTAAGAGAAATCCTTTTTAGTACATCTTGAACATTATTGCCATAAATATTATCTAAAACACTTATCATGTATCCATCTACAACTTCCTAATCTCCAATATATGGAAATGTCTATACAAATCCATACTTCTTGTAGAAAACACATGTAAATACTACTTATCCTACATTTTATCCATACTTCAAGATTTGAATGACCATTTTATGGAAATACGAGGAAAATTACAAGTCAAATGGAATATTAAATAAATTAATAAGTCTTTGGAGAGCAAAATGGCGCTTATTTCACACATGAGAACTCTTTGGAGGCCAAAAAATGCTATAAACTTGTAGAAGAGATAATTTTAAAGCATACAACACTTGAATTAAAGAAATGACATGACTATGAAGGTGATTAAAGGTATTATGAATGATTTGTGGCCTTTTGACTAAAAATTTATCATTTAAATACTCAAAACATCTCTTTTAGGAAATATGCATGGCTTCATAAGGATAATTTCTAATGAGTATCAAAATAATACTTTATAGTCTTATTAAAAGGCACTTAATTAGGATTTTATATGTCTTCATCACACCTTCCTAACTTATAGTTAATTTGATACTTGAATATACTGAGTATACCAAAGAAACTCATAGTGAATTATCAACTGCCACTTCTCATGAATCTCTATCAAATCACTTTAGCTCATAATACCACTTCAATTCTTTTTCAAATACTTCCAAACTTTCTCAAACATCATGATGATACTTGACACAAATTGAAATGGAAACATGATAATGAAAAAGACACTGATACATAATCCTTTCACTTGATAGTCGATTAACATTATGATGTTCAATCACATCACATAAGAACCAAGGATATCTAAGGTACATGGTGATTACAAACATACTCAATTACACTTCTAAGAGTGTTTGAATGACTTTAAGAAGCAAATAAGAGATATCATGACTTAGGATAACATCATGTAAGGGTTTAGCTGGGTGTCATGAGAAGTTTTTAGTTGTATGGATTATCATTTGGACTTCATAGGCCAAATTTCTATCATTTTTGGTGACTCATATGGGTTGACCAACCTACAAGTCAAAGGAACCCTCTAAATTTTCATTTTAATGATATTTTTGAAACATAACAAGATGGTTTTGATGACTACCTTATAATTTCAAACATTTTTTATACTTTTGGAAAAATATTATGATACAAAAAATAACAAGACTCAAAATAAACATCAAATAAATGCACCTAAACTAATAAGCACATGTAACCTAAGGAAAAACAACAAGATAAGACAAAAAAACAAGGCAACAGACTACACTAGTGATGACCATTTATTGAAATAATACAACAAACTAAAAAAATAACCTAAGGTTAAACTCTTTCCTCCAAGGTCAAATGAAAAACTTGATTGACCACTAAGACACCGTGAAGTTTAATTGCCACATACTGTTAGCTCCTTCTTATAACTTGGAGCATTATCATGTTCATAGAATTTTAAGAAAGCATCTAAGCATTTTTGTTCCAATATTAGGTGCATGGATTGTCCATGTGAGTCCAACACCCAATCATACTCCTCCCATATTCATATTTCTTGTATCAACAATGATACTTCTGATTCAATCATGAGTTACTGATGATTCTACATATGAAACTTAGAATAGTCAGCTACAATAATGTCCCTTAAAATATTTTCATAAATATTCTCATGGGATAGATGTGTATTATCCAAATTTTAACAAAAGTTTTATAATTCCTCCAAAAAATCCATCTCTTCATGATCAGTTGGAAAGACATAGATATCATTTTCATCTTTATCATTCACTTTTGGAACACTATGTTGATCAAGCTCACATTCTACTACAACTTGGTCATCTTAATATTCTATGGATAATGGTAATTCTTCAAACCATTCAAGCTCTAACTCATCTTTTCTAGTTATCTCTATACTTTTAATGTCTTCTTGAAGCTCCAAAACATTGGTGGTATCTTCATGTGAACTCCAATCTACTATCCTATTCCATCATCAAAATATGCCATACTAAGTTCTTCAATCTTAGTCAGGAACTCATGATACAAGTTTTTCCAAGGGTCATAAACTTTAGGAATTTTATAAAACTAAATAATTTTTCCATGTGAGTTGTCTTCATGAATGTATCCTAGAGAAGGAGTTATTTGTATCTCATCTTTACAAGCTTCAACATCTTGCCATTATGGCTACCCCAAATCATCTAACTTTACTTCATGTTCAAGTTATAATATACAAGGATGAAATTATGTTTAAATTATTATTTCATCATAATAAATGTTTGAGGTGTCCTCATCAAGGTTTTTTTAAAATTCATTAGTAGATGCAATGTGATTGGACTCTTGAAGGATTGGGACTTCACTCGTTGACCTTGATAGATTATCCTCCACACTTGGATGTTCAAGTTATACCATTAATGAATTTGATTCATATTAAAAATAAGAGAAGGTAGGATATAAATGAACTTAATTATCTTGATTTATGGCTGATAAGGTGTCCTTCCATTTGAGAATCTTAGGAGCTTTAGGATAATCAAGTTTGGAGACCACACATTTCCTCTTTATATCTTCAATTGCCTTATTGGATTTTGATATGGTTTGATTTTCATGAATGGTTGAAACATGGAGGTATGATGGCACACTTGGATAACATGATAAACCTCCTAAAAAAGACTTCATACCTTACCCTTCTTCTTGACTCTCTATTTCAAGGGTAGGCATAACATATTCTAGTGTTCTAACCAATAAAAACCTCCATTATGAAAGTTGATACAAGTTCTTGAGAAGGCATGGGTGGGTATTGAAAATGATTTATATAAGTTAGGAATTTAATTTTCATGACTCCTACCACCCTTATATCCTCCTAGTTTGGTTTTTGGTGAAGGAGTAACAATGTGAGTATATTAACATGGGGTAATAAAAGGTAGACTCCCAAAATTGATTGCATAATTGTTATTGTTTCAAGGCTAATATCTCATTGGTAATGATTTGGTTCATATTATTCATCTACTATAACTCATCATAAAAAATATGTGTGTCTTTAAAATTTGGCTGGTGAGGGAGAGTGATTTTGGTAAGGAGGCTGACTATAAGGAACAACAAGTTGTTGCCATAATTGGTCAAGAGGATAAGAAGGCCACCAAGGAGGTGGAGGAGGTTCATAATGTTGTTGATAGTATTGGTAGTAAGGAGGTCCATTTTAATGCTGATAAGGGTCATCATAAGGCTCATAGGGGTTATGGAATGGATGATAGGAAGGTGGATGGTAGAAATTTGTCCCATAGACTGTAATAACTTATCATCTAACATATGCCCAATAACATGAATATGATCAAGAACCTTCCTTACATTTGTAATGATGATTTTGGTGATGTTTATGAGATTGAGAACTAGGTAAAATCCTTTCTAAATATGATTTAATGTTCTCAAGATGATTACAAGGTTGTAATTGAGTACTCCATTGATTGATTCTCATCCCACTAGGTGTGGCAGATATGTTAGTAACTCAAGTTGCACCATATGAACTAGATTGTTTATTTCTCCTTCAAAATTGGAATAACATTAGATTGGTCTTTAGGTGTTTGATTACCTATAACTATACCAAACCTCTATATTATGAGGCTATTTACTCTGATGTATTAACTTTGAATCCTTTTCCTAAAACTATTTTTCTTTGGGGGTGAAAAGAGTTATAAATATAACTTAAATGAAAAACCTATATTAGTGATGGTGATGCACCTAAATGATTCATTCACTCAATATTATACTGCTAGCAACACTAAAGAATAAGAAATAAACTAAATCATTATCTTTAAAGATCTTAAGTAATAATTTTTCATATGAAGGTCCTGATGAGTGACTATAGCTTGGAGGTAAATGATGAGGGTTTTATCTTGAGGCACTTTCAACCATATTACACTACAAACATGATCATAAAACAATGACACTTTCCAAAACCTATATAAGATAACTAGTCAACATATAGGTGTGATAAGGACATGCCAAGGGAATATTTACACCACTTATACACATCTAAACAAGCATAAACACACTATAATCCAAAAATATATAAGATTCAACAATTTATTTATTAATCTAAGAGGTATAACAAGTACAAAACTTGGTAGAGTTTCCTCATACCTAAGTGAGTGATCATAATCAAAACCATAAGGCTTGAATATATAAAAAAATATGAGGAGATAAGAATAAGGATAATAACATAGATGAGAGAAGAAAATATCATCAATGACCATCATGATCTAAAGAAGCACTTTAGTTACAAATAACTAAAAATATTCCTCTAAGAAACTCTGCATGTTTGATGCTCTTGCATGATTCCTTATGCATTAATATGAGGTAGTTGAGGATGTAGTTGACTGATTCAACCTCATCTTTTAGCATGCTACAACTCTATTTTGCATGGATTATAACTTAAGGATCATTTATTCATGTATTTATTTCCTCTTAAAGACCAATTATGCGGTTTGATTACTTTTCATTAACTCATTCAACAACCTTCTATGATATTCTCTAGCTTCCCTTATTTACCAAGTAGGTCTATTAAGCCAATTAGGCCTAGTAGCCTACCTATGTGTGTTTTTATGGTCATGAAATCCTACATGAAACTTTATAAACCTATGAACTAGTATGTTTTAGGCCTAAATAAATGTCTAAAATCATAACATCAGTTTCCTTGAGTACTTTTACACTTGTAAACTTGCCACACTAAGTGACTAAGTCACTTTGTCCTTCACATCTACACATTGGTTATATGGAGGAGAGTTGCATAGGAATTTATAGTCATATAATTGGACATAAAATGTTTTGAGAAGGTGAAACAATTGCCTAACAAACATCTCCAATGGTTGGCATCTTCTTAAACTTCCTTGTACCTATCTTTCTACTCTTTTTCCATAAAAAACACTATTTTATGATAGGCTCATATATTTACATACAAAAATATACCATGGTTAGGATATTATTTTAGTTTAATTCATGTTTCAAGTGTTTCTATGGTGATTCATGGGTGCAAGAATGTTCACTTTTCTCAAGACTATTTTGTAGTAGGGTTTAGGGAGGGTTTTGGAGGTACATTTTAATGATGGTTCATAAAGTATGGACTTCCAAACCAAAACTTATTTCCATGGATATATAGTCCATCTAACCCTTAAAATTTATTGAAAATATTGGGTTCCCATGAAAAATGTTTGTCAAGCTATGTATGTAGGGAATTTGACCATGAGCTCTCTACGTGCATTCTGGACCTGCTTATAGTCTTAGTAATGGTTAATAAAACTATGTCCCTATAACAAATTATTTTATACATTAATTTTAATTAAATTTTCATACTAAAATCTTGGTAAGAGCGTTTTTTCTAAGTCCTCCTGTGGTAAAAGATACAATCTCTTGAATAGGTGGGTCTAACTAGTTGTGGAGATTATGTACTTTGAGTTAGCTCTTTGAGACCCAAAATAACCTTCCTATTTATTTTATATTATTTAAATAAAATTTATAAAACCATTATCATCCCCTTACACCTTCTTAGGAAGTCATTTTTATTATTAGAGTCTGAATGTGTCTAAACATGGTATAGGCTTTCTAGGTTTAAAATAGGTGTTTAGGCCTAATTGGTCTAATACTAAGCAGTGAGGGTTGAGTGGCTTATATATTCTTTGATATATTCAACATAAACATAATAAAATTATCCTCACCTTTTCTCACCTTAAACATCTATCCTTACCACTCAGAATACCATTTTGTCTCCATTATCTAATGACTATGCCTGTTGATAACACTGTTAAGACTATGTTTGGGAAGACAAAGGTTTACATGATATTTCTCATTCTAATGAAAGTTTTATAGAGTTTATATTTATAAAACACATTTATAATTCCAAAAAAATGCTCAAGTCCAAACTATCCTTCAATTCTATCCTTGCATACTCCATATAGTCAGCTTAAGGCTTAGGATGTACTAGCCCTGAGTATCCCCAAGATTGATTTTGGTGTTTTTAAGCCTCCAACTAAGTTTGTTACATCCTAAAAACGTTATTAAACATTTTATTTCCTACTAAACCATATGTTTTCACCCTTAAAATAGTCAAAATTATGAATATATCTTCAATCCCCATATTTAGGCCTTTTTAGGTCTATCTCCTTATTTAGCCCTCAAGGGTATTTTATTTCAAAACCTAACTGTCATCAATCATAAAAATAATAAATATACACTATCATCACATTTTAATGTCTCAAAACCCCTTGATGAAGTTTATTATTTCTATCTTATCTTCAAAGCTTCAACTAAGCACCTAGTTTCATCATTGACTACTAATAGACTAGGGTAGTTTTGAGATATAATAGTGGATATATCCATTGACTATCTAACCTGTAGGATAATATGAAAACCTTAAAAAAAAATTCATGACTATTTATACTATTTTTTAAGGAATGAATACACCTTTAGAGATATCAAAATTATAAACTCCTCTAAAATAGGTTATTAGAGGTTGATTACGTTTGTATGACTATGAGTAGTTATAGTTTTTTGAGGTTTTAGATTGTGTTTGGGTCCCTTTTCCACTATTATCATTATTATCCTCATCACTAGTCTTTGAAACTTGAAATAATTTCCAAGAAAGGTTCAAGTGTCTTTCAACATATTTGCTAACTTCTCAATAGGCCTAGAAAGAGAATCCTTCCCTTATAACCACTTTTAGTTGTCTATCTTTGGGTTAGCATTGTGTATTAGGGATATGGAGTTTTACCTTATATTAATAACTCCAAATATCCTTGAACTTGGTCAAATCTATAGTTGGATTCAAATTATCTTCAATACACTTATCTCTCTACCATTTAAGCTTGAGGCCTAACAATGTTTCCATAGCCTATATATATGTTTAGACTACTCCTCTTTATTTGTTGGATTTTTTAATCTAGTCCTCTCTTGCCATATTTCCTGAATTATATACCCAAGGTATTTAACCTTCATTATTAACAAGATCTGTCTACTCTCTTAGGCAAATCAACATGTCTTTTCTCTTATCTATACATAGTACACATAGGGTACTATTAAGACATGTAATTACACCCTTTTGGGATATTTCTTCAAGATCCCCAACTCCTAGCCACAATGTGGGAGCAACCTTAGGCTATGGGTATCATGTACTAAGGTTTAACCTTAGAAAAGGTTGGATTCCTCTTGGTATATCACCTAAACTAATGTTTCTACTTGGAAAAGGGATATATGGGGTATAGGTTAACTAAGAGAGTTAAAAGGGTGATGTAACAAATATAAAGGACACAAGTAAGCTTGAAATAAACACTAATTTAGCTAGTCTGTATAATTATTTCATAAACTAGGCTCACTAAGTAATACAAGAAATAAAGAGAAATTCTACTATTCACACCAAACATCCATTAATGGAAAAAAGAGCATAAGTTATGACCTATATATAGCTTTAAAACACCTTAAAAGAGGCAATAAAGAAGAAAAATTGGCATGGAATAACACTTATTCACAAATCCATCATACACAAGCTTACTAAACACAAGTTAAAGGCAAGAGAAAGGTAAAAATTATCTTATTTATTTAAGAGGTAGTTATTACAAATTTTGACATGGTTTTTCCTTGTCAAATGAGAGTCTTTCTTCTCCAAAAATGAGAATTATTTTAAAAATGGGGGAGAAATGGGAGATATATAAGAAAAGGGGAAGAGAGAGAATAATTGATAAAATATAAATTAATAAATTATATCCAACTACTTATCTTGCCTCAATAAATCAACCTTCATTAGCTCTAAATATCCTTCAAGCCTTTTCATTGGTTTAGAAACACACTCAAAGTCAAGAACTTGTTAAGGATGTTGAGTCATGATTTGTTAAGAAGGAAAAGTCTCCAAAGACCTTTGAAATTTCATTAAATTATCCACTTGCCTAAACCTCTAAAATATCCATCTTATTAACAAGCTTATAACACCATGCTTCATCTTGATATGTCCTATATTTTATTAGTCAATTTAACTCATTCATCTAGTGTCCCTTCTGAAACTCCTTTCAAAATCACAACTCTACCCTTACTTCAAACCCTAAACATAGGTCCACTGTAGATGAAAACCAATCCCCTTATTATTTTTCATGTAGTTGTAATCTAAATGAAGATATAGAGGCTACTTAGTCTATTAAACATGAAGAAGATGTAAAACTTATGTCTGGGGGATTTTAAGGGTTTCAACCAAGCTTTAATGGTGGCATACGATTCTACAATGTTTTCTCTAGTTGCCTAGATCAAATTTTGATCTTTTATTTATACATTTTCCTACCTGGTTGGTGAAATATTTTGATCTAACATGTTTGCCTATGTGTAATTTCCTTGTCATGATATCTATTTAATTTTAAAACCTAACTTTTTTTGCCTTAGACACATGTCTTTATCCCATGCCCCTTGGAACTTGATCAAAATTGCTCCATCAATCTCCTTGGGAGTCTTGTTGCCTTGACTTTCATTGTTACCATATATCTTTTATCTATATTTGAGATTGTGATACTTTACAACCCCATGTGTCTTCTATAGACCCTACTATTAGTCTCCATCTAATTAATGTGCTTACACCATGTGGTAACCTTATGTTAATTTTAGGCTCATTGAATTATTGACCTTGATTTAAACCATCAATCTTCATTTTCATGGTTAAACACATGCTATAAATATTTGATCTACAAGATCAAATGCATGTTATTGATTAATTAATTCTCTATGATCATGACACTTGACACCATCATGTTCAATCTTAGTATCTTATAACCTTTTGACCTAATGCTCATTGTTTATCTTCAACTACATAATTAAATTTACATCATTGATCTATCTTGACTTATTTACTCATTTGATCACCTGGATGCCATTTATCCTTGATTTGATCAAGGGAGGTTTCAACACTTAGCATCCCTACATTCAATTTATACTTATTTAATATTTTTTTGAATCCAAACAACTATTTCTTGTGGAATTAATTTGATGTCCCATGGCATGTCCCACACTACCAGATCATTTTTGAAGGATTATATTTTGAGATAGGAAACACACCAAGACACCAAAATTGTAGGGGTTATTCATGGAACATAATTTATCATTTTTATGTAATTCTTAAACTTTGGTTTACTTCTCAAACATACTTATTAAATACATAACCAAAATGACATGTTCATCCTTGCATGACATGTCAAGATAGTCTGGTTCTTCTAGGTTTGTGCTAGTCATATTTCACTCTTTAAAAGGACACTAGGAGGAATTAAAACTTTACCAAGACACCTATAATCTTAAAAACCATCTTTTTTACATTAATAATATTTAGGGAATGACCTTCACTTGAAATTTTAGACCTATTTCTAGGCCTACTTCTCAAAAATCATCAAATTCACCTTAAATCTTGTTGAAAGTGTTTTAAAAGATTTCAAGTGACATGTGGTCTTCTATTTCCACCATTGGATCACTCACTCAAATAAAACTCTACTCAAATACTCAATCCACACTAGGATATCCTAGAATATTGATCCATCCATGCAAAAGCTTTATATGTAAGACAATTTTCGCTAAGATTTATGGTGACCTCCTGGGATTGCATGCCTACTATGCAATAAATTAGTTTCCTTATCTTATCCTTTGGTAATATGGGGTCACAATTCTTTCTTCCCAATTGATATGAAACTAATACAAGGCTATCCCTTTTTGAAAAATTCCTCTTGAAGTAACAAGAGAAATAAGAATAAAATAAACACTGTGCCCAAGGTACTTAGGGAAGGGAAACACATAAATGATAAGATGTGCACAAGGCACTTAGAGGAAAACATGAAAATATACTCTAATATATAAAATGGATGCAAAATATTCTAATAAAAAAGATTTAAATTAATCCCATTGACTCAGATGGGTAATACCTCTCCATCTAGTTGGCCAAGTTAGAAAGCATTATGTTGTTTGCATCTGTGGGTCAAGTAAGGGTCATTCCACAAACTATAAAACCTAGTATGGTTGTCTATCTTGGCCTTTTTTGAATCCCACTTAAGGACTATATCCCATTATTTGAATTCCATTTCTTTAGATCTCTTATCAAATTATTTCTTGACTTGATCTTGATGTGACTCTAGTGTCTTCATTACAAGGTCCCTTATTTGTTCAAGCTCCATGATCTTTGCCATGCTCATGCTCATAAGTTCACTCTCCATCAACTTAATTTGATGGGATAAATCCAAGGAAAGTAACTCAATAAATATGGTAAATTTGGCTTCCTTCCCATATATAAGGACATATGTGAATTATGAATGGAAAATTTGGGTGTCACTTTATCAGCCCATAAGTCTATACTTGAATTTATGTGTACACTCTCTGATTCTCTTCCATAATCCTCTTAATGATTCTTATCAAGTTTTTGTTTGTTAACTCTGCCAATCCATTGCCTTGGGGGTAGTAATTGGAGGGTGTACGAAGGTATATGCCTAGATAAATTTCCCATTCACTTATCCTAATTTTGACAAATGTTAAGGAATTATCTATAACTATTGTTGCTAGTACACCAAAACTTATTACTATGCTATCGTAGAAGTCCCACATTACTATTTCATTGGCTTCTTTCAAGGCAATTTCTTCCACCCACCTAGTGAAGTAGTTAGTAGTAGTGATCACCCACTTATACCCTTAATTGAAAGGTGGATTTATCATTCCTATGAAGTCTAAACCCCACTACATGAAGGGATATTTGACCTAAATTAGGTTGAGAGGAAGGGCTACCAATATTTACTTGCATACAAAGAGAGAACATTTTTGATAGTTTCTCACCCATGCATAGGCATACTTTAAGAGGTTGGGATAATAATAACCATCTCTCATCACATTTATTATTGTATTCTTTAGAGAGAATTGTCCTCCTACAATCCCATCATGAAATTATTCTAAGAGTTTTGTCACTTGGTCATCATGAATGCAGTAAGAATCAATCCATTGAGGATGTTTTTGAATAGAAGCCCTTACACCTATGCATAATGTATGTAATAAAGTCTAAAATAACTTCAATTTACTTTTTCCATACCTTATGGGCACTCATCTATTATCAATAAATGCATCATATCTTGGAGCTAGCTAGTGTGGGATGGAGGTGCATCTATTTGTGAGTTGTCTTGGTCACCAAGACAATGTCTTTATCTTCTTGAAGGTCATTGACCATTACCTATAACTATCTTAGTGACATTGATCTCCATGTCATAATCCATGACCTTGGTAATCCAATTATCCCTCTTCTCATTCAAGCCTTTATTAAAAAATAAGTCCCTCACTCTAAGATGAGAGACCATAAGATAAATCTTTCTATTAGAGAGAACTAGTTTGAACTTTTAAACGGTTATTACCACTATAAGGACTTAATTTTCTATAAAATTATACCTTACTTCATATCCTTCAAGCCCTTGACTAAAAAATGTAATTGGTTATGCAAATCCCTCACCATTCTTTTACATCAGCATAGCTAATATTTTTTTAGTATAAAGGCATACAATATGAAATCCCTTGAGAAATCAAGATTCATGAGTGTGGGTGCTTGGGAAATGGCTTGCTTAATAGCCTCAAATGTCACTTTACCTTCTCTTGACCAAGTGGATGTTTGGTTCTTCTTCAGCATGGTAGTGATGGATTTGACCAAGTTTGCAAAACTAGGTATCAACCTTCTCACAAATTTTATTTTCTCGAGGAAACTTTGGAGTCCCTTCTTGTGCTTTATCAGGGTCAATAGATAATTCCTAATTTGAGTTAATATGTCCTAATATTTTTCCCTCATAGATATAAAACACATATTTATTAGGATTCAATGAGATCCCATATTCTCTACATCTTTCAAAGATGAATATTAGGTGACTTGAGTGTTCACTAGCCTTCTTGGAGAAAACTGTTATGTCATCCAAGTAGACAAACACCATCTGATTCAAAACTCCTTGGAAATCCATGCCAATGTCTCTTTAAAAATTAAACCCAACATTTTATAAGCTCAAATTCATATTTTGATAAGCATATATGCCTCACTTTATTTTGAAGTTAGTGTTATATTTGTCTTCTTCTCTTACCAACACCTGGTTATATCCCAAGTACCCATCCAAAAGAGAGAAACATTTTGAACCAAAAACCATTTGAATGAATTAATCCATGGATCATAAATGGTAATGATCTTTCAAAGAGACACTATTCAAGTCTTTAAAGGTAACACACAACCAAATCTCCCCATTATTCTTCCTCCTAGGTACCAAGTTGTATACCCATGAGGAGTGCTTGATGGGAAATATGATATTGGATTCAATCAATTTAGTAAATTCTTTCCTCATTTGTTCTTTAAATTTGGGGTTGATAGGCCTTTACTTCTTCCTGATAGGATTGAAATTAGCCTCTAATTCTATAGTGTGTTGGGATACCTTGTTATCATAGGCTCTCATATCACTATATTCCCAAGTAAAGATGTCTAAATATTAATAATAAAGTTTAATGAAAACATGCCTTTTAGCCTTAGTTCTTACCTTTCCAAGATTAAGGACCTTGTTTTTTAGGATAAGAACTCTCTCATAGTTCTCCTCATCATTTTATATCATTGATTTATCTAAACTCATATGATATCCATCATGAAAAATACCTTTAAGCGTGACTGGCCCTTTAGGAAGGTTGTTAGACCTTAGTTGAACAATTTGATCATTAGACTGATGTTGGAACTTACCTTAGTTCATTAAGGAAAACTCTACTTCTTACTACAAGAAACAAGCAATTTTATTGTCACTATTAAAGACCTACTAATGAGCTTCATTATCTAGCATCAATAGTCTTACCACCACTTTAACATATGGTTACACTTTGGACTTCTTCAGCTCATTTGGGATCTTAAACTAATCTCCCTAAAATTATGACCTATTAGCATGTTGATTTTGGTTCCTTCACACTACTTAGATGTTGAAGGATTCAAAATCCCTAAGGATTCCCCACACTCTATGTTTTTAGGATTTCATCAAGGTATTTTTAATGATATTTTAGCCTTTGACTTAATGTATTATCAACTCACTATACCCTTACACTTGTAACTACTTGATTCTCCTCTTACTATCCCATTGAAGGCCATGGATAAGGCCCTCATACTCAAATTAATTTTAAGAGAAACTAAATTAGAACTTATAATAAAAGAAGTAATTATCATTGGATGAAGATACTAGAATTTCACCTGAACCTACCCCACGTTTGATCTTTGAGCCATCAAAGAATAATTTCCACAAATAACTAGTATCTTCTTATGGCCTAGTGAGGGATGGCATGGACTTATTCTCCTAATGCAAGTAATAGACTCCCATGTCTCTTTATTCAACACCTTCTAAAGAATCAAGTATCTTATTTTCAATCCATAAGTCATCCAATAACATATCTAATATCCCTATAGAATGAGTGTCTATTTCTTAACCACTCAGGGGTTCATCTTCATCAAGAATAGTACAATTGATGTTTAGGATATATATCCCATAAAATTCAATGTGAAAATGTGTAATAGGCTCAAATTTCATAGACACCTTGGTTCCATACATTTTCTTGAAAGCCATGTGTAACCAATCTTTTACTAGATAACCCCCAATTTTGGCTGTGAAGTCTCTAGATAAGCATAGAGTGAAATAATAAGGCACATCTAGAATAAACACATCTTGAGCCATAAAACACTAAGACAAGAATTTAGGGTCAATTTTATCCCTATGATAATATTAACTAGTTTTGTGGAAGATTCATCAAGCTACAAAACTCCTTTAGATTAGGGTTCATATGTCATATGAAGCTAATTTGATATGTACTTTGCCATTATTAAAGTACTTTCTCCACTGTCTACCATGAAGTTATGTACCTAAGAATCACCAATGATTATAAAAATGTATAAGGGAGGAGGATTGACCACCTTATTTGATTCTCTTTCATTAGTCCCTTTGGTTATATTGGTGAGAACTACATTTTCCTTTCTTGGTGGCTTGTTTGAAGCATTGATCTTTGATAAACCTTCCATAAGGATATCCACCTGACCATGCATAGAAAATATGTCCCATGTTTGCACACTCACATTTGAATTTTTCATTTGTTAAATAATATTGATGGGAAAACCACATAACTTTGATTGCATTTTGGGAGCCACCACCATACTTTGGACTTGTGAGTTTTGGGGTATAAAGGCATTCCCTTGATTCTAATTCTTTGGAGATATTGGAGTCTTTGGAGAATAAGTAGGTTCTCTTGGCTTTGATTTTATTGGATTAATAGTAGGATACTCTTTTATTTCTTTTTGGTTACCATCCATATTACTTATTTTGAACCTTATATTATCTACCACTATAATGTATGCTTGGCTAGAACTAGCATGTTAACTGAGTACATAACACTCTTTCTACTCATATTTAACCATTATAGCACCCAACTAGTTTGGTATTTTATTAGGCCCTTGTAATTATTGAGGTTATTGTGATTTTATCATAATTTTTAATTATATGTTTTGAGCCATAAGATATTTATTGTATCCATATCTAGCACCCTTTTGCCATTGATTATTTAAAGACTAATTGAACTCAATGTTTGGGACAATAGATTGACCAAAACACTAATTCTAAGGCATAGTACCATCACTTTTTTAAGAAATTTTTTTCTAATTAGGGACCAAAGTATTAGAGTTACTTGAAGCATTTAGATTATAATTATTTTTCCTAACATAATTAGGAAACTCTTGCCCTTGACATTGTCCTTAGAAATTTCCTTTGTAGGGTGGCCTATTTACTTAATAAGACTGCTACTTTGACTGATATAGAGCTTGATAAGGTATATTTAACTAATATTGATACCTCTTCACTTTTAAAAATTCATTTATAAATTATTGAAAAATGATATTAGGATCTTAGAAATTCTTTTATTCTTGGGAGTCACTAGATTGACTAGTTGAAGCTTTTTCTTGCTTTGGTGTAGGGATGGTAGTAGGTGTTGGCATAAGTGGAATGGAATCAAGGGGATGAATGATGATATGAGGTGATTTAATCTCATGAAATAAAGGCATTGGTGGTATAAGTGTAAGATCTCCATCTTGTACTAGATGATTTTCTACTTTGATTACCACCTCATAAGTGTTTGGTAATGTGTATCCTCCCATAGACTAAATCATTAATGCAATATAATTTTTGAGATCTTTCAGATACTAAAGGAAAGTATATTTAGGATTAGGCTTGATAGAGACTAGAATCTTATTCCTTGTCTTCTAAAAGCTATTATTGAAATCTTGAATAACCTCATGAGGAGCCCTCTTTATTGTGGTTAGCTATTCTACAACTTATAAGTGATAAATTATATCTTTAAATATCTTACATAATACATCACCTAACTAATCCCATGATGTTATGGAGCTACTATTAAGTTTTATATACTAGTCTAAGGCTTTACCCTTGAAATAGATAGTCAATAACCTTATGGCCACATTTTCCTCATTCATCTCATGAATATTGCAAAAGTTGGCTATATCTCTAAGGTGCTTAGAAAGGGTTATAGATTGGTCTCCCATGAAGTAAGGAATACTTTTGAGAGCTGTCACTAGAATAGGATCATATTTCTGGAGGTCTAAATGACCCTAACCATTGAAAGCCATGAAATGGAAAGCTTTAGGGGATGCTATGGTAGTGAAAGGGCACAACAAAGATCTTCTTGCAGAGGTAAATTTTGAAATTGGTTTAGGAGGAAAATTTACCACGTATGGGTGAGTATTATCAAATCTTAACCTTCTTATTGAGTTTAAAGGTAATTAAATAAATTCAAAAGGAATGCCTCTAAAATTTGATCTTGTAATCACCTTTTCTATAAAATATAGCTACTACTCTACTACCAAAATGTTGAGTGTTCTTTAGAGTCACTAGATATTGAAAGATGAAAGCTATAACTACTATAAATTGATCAAACTAGTGTCAAACTTGACCAATCTTCTTTGAAAATGGTCCCATTAAGCATGACAAAAAATAATGAGGCATGGAATTTCACCCTTGTGTGAGAGTTCTCTAGGATCCCTCAATCTTAGCCACAATGTGGGAACAACCTTAGGCTATGGGTATTGTGTAGTGAGGTTGAACCTTTGGATAAGGCCAGCTTCCTCTTCATAGATCACCCAAACTAATGATTCTTATTGGAAAAGGGATAGAGAGGGGGTATAAGGTAACTAAGAGAGATGAAAGGGTGATGAACCAAATTTAAATGAAACTCGCATAAGCTTAAAACCAACACTAATTTATCATAAGACAATCTTTAATCACACAATATCACAAAATAGTTAATTTGCATAAGTATTTCATAAGCTAGGCTCACTAGGCAATACAAAAAGTAAAGAGGAATTCTAAGATTTACACCAAAAATATATTAAGGTAGAAAAAACACAAGTTTAGACCTAAAAATATCTTGAAAAAACCTAAAAATAGGCATGAAACAAGGATAATGGGCATAGAAGAACACTTCTTCACAAAGCCATCATACACAAGCTTACTAAACACAAGTTAAAGGTAAGAGATAGGTAATAATTATCTTATTGCTTCAAGATGTAGTTCTTAAAAAATTTGATAGGGTTTTTCCTTGTTAAATGAGAGTCTCTCTTCTTCAAAAATGTGAATTACTTTTAAAATGGGGGAGAAATGGGAGATATATGAGAAAAGGGGAAGAGAGAGAAGAAGAAAGCAAACAAAAATCAATAAATGAGACCCAACTACTTCTATGGAGTCTCAACCACCTTTTGATAAAGTATAACTAATCATACCTCAAAAAATCAAACATCATTAGCTCCAAATAGCCTTCAATTCTTCTCATTATTTTAGAAATGCACTAGAAGAAAAGAACTTGTTGAAGATGTTGTGTTATGATCTATTAAGAAGTAAAAGTTTGTAAATACCTTTGAAATTTCATTGAAAGCTCCACTTGCCTTTCTCAACCTCCAAACTCTCCATCTTATTAATGATCTTATAACACTATGATTCATCTCGATATGTCCTTTACATTATTATATAGTCACTTGAACTCATTCATCTAGTGTCCCTTTTGACACTCCTTTCACAATCACAACTTTTCCCTTACTCCAAACCCTAAACATAGGACCATTGTATATGAAAACCAATCCCCTTACTAGTTTTCATGTAGTCATAATATAAATGAATACATACAAGCTACTTATCCTATTTATCATGAATAAGACATAAAACTTACATCTAGGGTATTTTGAGGGTTTCAACTAAGCTTTAATGGAAGCATACAATTATACAGTGTTTGCTCTAGTAATGCAGATCATATTTTGATCTTGTATTTATATGTTGCATACTTAGTTGGTGAAATATTTAGTTCTAACATGTCTGCCTATATGGAATTTCCTTTCTACACTATCTATTTCATTTTAAAACTTGACTGTTATCACCTTAGACATGTTTATTTATCCCATGACCCTTATAACTTGATCATACTTGCTCTGTCAATCTCCATAGGAGTCTCCTATCATTTAATTTCATCATTATCATTAATCTTTGATCTATATTGGATATTGTGACACTTATAATCCCCATGTGTATTCTATGGACCCACATGGCATCCTTGCATGTAATCTGGGCTCATTGACTTATTGACTTTGATCTACACCATTGATCATTATTTACACGGTTGAACATGTAACATTGATATTTGATCTACATGATTAAACACACATTTCTGATCTACTAATTCATTATTATCACGACACTTGGCACCATCATGTTCATTCTTAGGATCGCCTAACCTTTTGACCTCATACTCACCATTGATCTTCACTACACAATTAAAAGAATGTCATTGATCTATCTTAACTTATTAGTTTATTTGATCACCCTCATGCCATTGATCCTTGATCTAATTGAGCAAGGTTTCAAAAATTAGTAGCCTTGCATTTAATTCATACCTTGTTGAATATTTTTTGATTCCAAATGTCTATTTCTTATGGATTTAATTTGACATCCTCTATCATGTCCCACACTATAAGATCAATATTGAAGGCTTATATTTTGATAAATAAAACACACCAATACACCAAAATTTCAAGGGATATTCATGGAACAAATTACATCATTTTCATTTAATTATTAAACTTTTTTTGAATTCCTAAGAACACTTATTAAATGCACAACCAAACTGACTTATTCATTCCTACATGACATGCCAAAATAGTTTTGTTCCTCTAGGCTTGTACTAAGCATCTTTCACTCTTCAAAAGGACACTAGGAGGCATTGTAAATTTACCAAGACACCTCTAAACTTCAAACCCTTATTTATTACCTTAATAACATATAGGACATGATCTTCACTTAAAATTTTAGACATGCTACTAGGCTTGCTTCTCAAAAAACATAAAATTTAACTTAAAGATTTATTAAAGTGTTTCAAAAGCTTGCAAGTGACATGTGGTATTCTCCTTCCACCATTGGATCACTCACTCAACCAAAAAATCTACTCAGATCCTCAATCAACATGAAGAACTCCTAGAATACTAATGCATCCAAGAAAACATTTTATATGTAGGCTAATTTTGGCCAATAGATACTGTAGATGTCATTTAGGGAATCTAACTATATGTGGAAGTTCAAATTATTACTCAAATATTTTTTAATTCCATTTAATCTTTATCATGAATCTATAATATTTGAGTTGGTATGAGGTATACCCTACATTCCTTTTCAACATAATTTGTTCCCTCCTTAAGATTAGAACTGCCATGTCACATTTTTTAGCTTGTAGGTGCCTAGGTGACTATCGGGTTTGCTCGACTATAATAGGTGTGCTTATAACCTCTCTTCATGTCTATATGTTGCCTTAATATTTTTTAACTTAGTTGAGAGATGAATTAGGTCATAATAACTCTTTAATCACTTCATTATCTTTATTATATTTATGACCTCTAGGGTAGACCTCACATTGCATCTTGACTATGTGAATGCAAGTAGCCCTCAAATCCTGACTGTAGCTGAGTTTGAGACCTTACAATAAACCAATGATCTTATAAAAACTCATGGAATTTCTTGAATCTCCACTTAATTTTAAAGGTTTTCAAACACCCCAAATGCTCCTTCATGAAGTATTTTTCAACCTACACCTCCAAGATATGGTTGTAAATGGTTAGTAGTCTACATGTGTAGACTGAAGGTAGATGGGAGATTAGTCTTAAGAGGATAAAAGTTTTTATAAGACCCTAATTGACCCTATATGATCAAATATCTTGGATAAATATTAATTTTTCCATGAGGAGTGTTGAATATCATCGACACAAGAAGTAACACATTACCTTAAACAACTCAAACTTACCTTAACTTCTATGAATAAGGGAAATGTAATGTTACCTTATCTCCAATATTTTTATCCATTATTCTTAAAATATTAACAATTTAATTAGTTTCTTGAAATGGTCAAGGTGATCTCATCTAGTATTCTTAAACTATTAGCTAGACCCCCAAACAAGTCATCTACCTTCCTGAGATCTTTGTTTTATAAGACTATTATAAGTGGAGATTTCACTTAAAACACTCATCATCAACTCACCTACCAAGGGTTTTATGAAGGTGTTGACTATAATGCTTCATATATTTCTCATTTTGACTCCTTATATGATGTGGAGAGGTCAAATTAAGTGTCCCATTATTCCTCCATGTTCATCACAACTCTTATTTGATCATGGAATACATAGGCCTGATTAGAGAGTCTAAGCATATAAGGCTTGATTGGGTATTTTTATCCTAATAGTGTCATAAGACATTTAAAGTTTCTAAATAGGGAAATGGGTCTTCTAAAAACTTCTCAACCTTTTTTCACTCCTTTATTCAGGTCATTTCAATCTCTAAAACTTGTTAATCACATTTTTACCCTTTTAAAGAGGTAAACCTACTCAAAACCATCGCAAAGAAGGTTGTGTTTAGTTTGGAGGATTAGGAATATTTGTTTGTATGAATTAAACATGGAAGGCTATTATAATTTATTTTAATGCCCTATATATGAATACACTTGCTTGACAACTCAAGTTCTGCTCTAAATTTGTCTAAAAAGACTATTCATAAGGACAACATAGGAAATAGGCTTTATGTTGAGGGAAAATTGATGGTTACTAAGATGTGATAGGTTTTTACAAAGTGTGATAAACATGTATAAGAAAAAATGGACATTAATTAGACCTCTAAATAATGTCATAAAGAGTTTTGATACCTAAGGATCAACCACTAAATTGTACAACCTCTCCAACCTACCTATAGACTGATGATTTGGATTTCATTATATTTTATAGATATATACTCTTCACACATGATATGAGGTTATATAATTATATATTAATGTTTATTAAACTCATTTCAAGCTCCATGAACTTTCATTCTTCTATCATCATACTCAACAGAGGAGAAAACTTAGAAAACTAGTTACTTTCCTGAATGAAGAAGCCATTATGAGTGCCTTATCTTGTAAAGAATTGTTCATAAAATGGAGAGAGAAAAATTGATAAAAAATACCCAAATATGGAAGATTTATAAGGTCCTTTATTCTTTTAAAATTTTATATCTTGATATTCTCTCTCATGGTCATACCTTTTCAAAACCTGATGGGCTCTCTAGAGCTGTAAAGGATCTTGATCAATTAAGAGAAATATTTTTGAGACTATATTGAAAATTATTTCCATGAATATTATCTAAAACACCTGCCATGAATCTATATACAACTTCCCGATCTCCACTATACAAATAAGTTCATAAAAATCCATACATCTTGTAGAAAACACATGGGAATTCTCTTTATCCTGCATTTTATCCATACTTCAAGCTTTAAACCACCATTTTAGGGAAACATAAGGAAGAGTAAGAGAAAATTTCATATTAAATCAATTAATAAGTCTTTGGAGATCAAAATGGGGCATATTTCACACATGGGAACTCTTTGAAGGCTAAACAATGTTTTAGAATTGTAGAGGAGATTCTTCCAAATCATAAGACATTTGACTTAAATCAATGACATGACTATGAAGGTGATTAAAGTTATTATGAATTATTTATCGGCCTTTTTACTCTAAATATATCATTTAAAGACATAAAACCTCTCTTTCAGGCAATATACATAGCTTGACAAGGAAAATTATCAATGACTATCATGATTAATACCTTGTAGCCTTCTTCAAAGTCTTTGAATGAGGATTTTATATGTCTTAATCACACCTTCAAAGCTTATAGTTATTTTCATACTTGAATATACTAAATATAACAAAGAAACTCATAATGAATTATTATTTGGCACCTCTCATACATCTCCATTAAGACACTTTAGATCATAAGACCACTTAAATACTTTATCAAATACCTCCAAACATTCTCAAACATCATGATAATACTTGACACCAATTGAAATGGAAACATGATAATGAAAATACACTTAGACACACACCCTTCACTTGATAGTCAATGAAAATTGTGATGGTCAACTACATCACCTAAGGACCAAGGACATCTAGGGCACATGGTGATCACAAATAGACTCAATAACACCTCTAGGAGTGTTTAAGTGACTTAAATAAGTAAATAGGAGACATCAAAACCTAGGATAGCATCATATAAAGGCTTAGGCGGGTGCCATGAAAAGTTTTCAATTGTAGGGGTTTGCATTTGGCCTTGGTAATCCAAATTACCAACATTTAAGTCTAGTAGATCCATATTGGTTATGAATTCAAACACCTAATGTATAAATAATTAGAAGTATAAGTAGGATTTATCTTCTTTGATCTATTATTGATTATTAGATTAGTTTCATTTATATTTGCATACATGGTGAAGGTATAAATTTTAAGTCTAGGGTATTCATAACTTAACTCCTCATTCCTAACATTATACTCCATGATGGGATGATTAATTTTGGGCTCTTAATCAATTTGAATTTGGTTTGGAATGCCTCTCCATGACAAATAAATATGATAAAAGTCCATTAAAAGGTATCCATTGAGCATCTTTGACTACTCTCTACTCAATAGTAATCCATGCCCTTTAAGAATGTCCACAAAAAGTATATCAATCATAATTTATACTTATAGTTTAGATGCTACCTAAATATTCACATTAGTTAGCTCTCTAACCATAGGTACCACTATTTTATTTAACTACAAGACCATCCTCTTTGATGGGATTGAATTTTAACCAAGATTTTGACAAACAGATGTAGGCATCATAGTGGATGAAGATCTACAATCAACTAAACATTTTTAAATAATTTTTTTGAATGCCCTAATAGTTAACAAGAAATGGGGAACCTCAAGATTGATTTTATATATAATGTTTATGTTATCTACCTTTGTATTATGTATAGGAGCTTTTATCTTCTCTATAGGGGATTTCCCTATGATAGACCTCCACTAGAGTTCTTTATGTTAAGTGATTTAGGTCTAATCATGAAGAGTGATATTTGATTTTATTTTATTCATGTATTCAATAATGTTATATCTTATTTTGTAATGTTCCTCCTTGTTCTATTACTAATCATTCCCTTTTGTAGGAGGTATATTATTATCAACCTTTGGATTTGGTGGAATAGTCATTTTATTTGGAGGATCAGATGTTGTGAATGGTATCTTGTTCCTCAAATTATAAAAACCTTTCTGATATAGTTGGAAGGCATGGATCTCATCAGTATTATCTTATGGTATGTCATCATCTTCATTTAAGAAATTAATCTCATGAGTTTTAAAATTTATAGTAGTGCTTAAAGAGAGAGAATCATGGTGGAACTTTGGTGGGTTATTAATCAAATCCTTCATCACCATATCCCTTTTAAAAATATCAAAAGCCACACAAAATTCAATACAATCAAGTTCATCATGCTAAGATGTATTATGAACTATGTACAATTGGGTAAGGTTATATCCACTATATTGATTTATGGAAGCTTGTTAGACTACTCCATATTATTTGTAGACGTGTTGAAAGGTATATTATATATCTAAAACCTAGAATTCTAATTATTAATTTGGGCATTAACATTACTTATTTTCCTCTACATGCCCAAGAAGCCATTACTTAATTTTTAGACCATTTTTTGTATGGAATCCAGCTCTACTTTGGTGGAATCTATGAACTAGGTAACTATAGTATTAGATGGAACCAAATGTTGGTTATGATAATAACCATTAACCTATGCATGATTGTTTAGGTCACTATAATTTTGATTTTATGTCTGCATTTAGAGAAGGCAGTGTATACAACTAGTTGTGGTTGAATGTAGGATCATTCTAATTCACATGAGGAATTTGATTCAAAGTTGGGATACTAGAATTGATGTTAGGGGTGCCTATCACATGAGGATTGAGATGTTTATGAACAGTGATGTCCTCTTCATATTTTAATACTAGAGTGTTAACAACAATAATTCTTCAAAAAAACACTACTGTAATTGGGTCTAGAGCATTATTGTAAACCTCTAATGCCAAAGCTTGTTCTAGTTTGTATGCTAGGCTTAACCAGGTGTATATCTTATAAAATATTGATTTTAAAGCCAAAAATAGATCATTATGCTCCCTCTTCATTCTGGTAAAGTGTTGGTATACTAAACTAGTACTGGTGACCTACTAAAATTGGGTGAGAAAAGTGGTTTGACACTCATTCCAAGAAGTAATGTAGTTATCTTATATATTGAGGTACCAATCATAAGTGGCATCTTACAATGTGAAATGGAAAATCATACATGAAATATCTTCATTAATGACATTCATTAACATCAAATTAGCCTTGAAATACTTGATGTGTTCTTTTATTGTTCTCACTCCTGAAGGGGAGAAATAAGGTAGATAATTTTCTAGATTCCTTGGTAAATAATGCACATCCCTTGGGATGGACATACTAAATTATGACCAGCAAAGGATATTATTGAAACATAAGAGGATTAATAGGAGGAGTGTTATTTATTGGGGAAGGTATTTTAACTTAGGGTACTATAGGGACAACTAGTGCAGATCTAAGTCTTCTATGATCTATCAAAGGTGAAATTACCATACTAATATGGTCCCTAGAATTGGTCACTCTTTTATGTGTGTCTAATGCAAATAAAATGTAAGGGTTAATCTATTATATTAGAAAGGCATATGACCCTCCTTCTATCACTAATTTTTTTTGTTGATGTGAGTTTTACATACACCCCAAAATTTGTAGAGGTGACGTCTAAAATTTTAGGATCTCAATGAAGGTAAGCTCCACTCTAGGGAATTAGTTTTAGATATGGGTAAACTAACCAGGTGGTGGAATAGAGGGTTGAGTATGCAGGTTATGAACTGGGTTGTTCTTGTAGTGAAATTAATCCTAAAATAAATCAAACCTAAGTGGGTAGATGGATGGGTGGTTACTAATCTAAAGTGGGTAGGTCTCAAAATAAACTCCAAAAGAGGGAAGGGTAGAATGGAAAATAAGGTTATATGATCTCAAGGATCCATTCCCAATTTATTTATATTATATACAAGTGTTTCTAGAATTTATGATCACTACTTGTAACTATTGCACACTTATAGGCAAATATAGTTAAAGAGTCTAGGAATAAATAATAGAAAACTTTATGTTCTGAATTGAAGGTTGATCCTTTTATATTTATATTTCACACCCTTACTTAGGAAATTACATATTAGACTAAAAAGGTATCTAGGGTAGATGTAACACACACCTAGACAACTATACTACAAAGAAAACACTCCTGTACACCTTATAATGTTAACATAATTTTAGCAAACTATTTAGATCAATGAAAATTGCTAACTTTCCATAATTTTATCACATTTATAATTAGCATATATCAATGATAAAAAAAATAGTTATCCATATATTATTCACACTTAGAATTAATGATTTAACACCACCAAAAAAATAAAACTTTAATAACATAAATATGGAAGGAAAGAGCATCAACATAGTTGCATGACAATAAAAACCAATTTTTTCCTATAGTGATTACAAAAACATCCAATCCCCTTATAATGAGGGATATATATGTATAAATAGACTTTGGGAGGGGTTGAATCATCTTCAAATTCCATGAAAAATCATATTTACATTACACAATTAAAACCTCAATTCTATTTTTTGTCTCAAAATTACCTGTATTCATGCTCAGAGTTAACTACCACAATGTCTAAAAATAAGTTATCACATTGCGACATGAGCATCCTCATAGATAATACAGAAAAATTTTACAGTAAATTTATAAATATAAGTAAACTATGAGTACAATACTTTTAATTTTTACATGTATACATATAAAATTGGCCTTTAACTCAATGTTGACTAGGTGTTTGCATGGCATTATTGATTGTTAGATGTATCAAAGTGGATGTTAGGAATAAACTAAAAGTTGAATTGCTATATTTATTCTTCACTTACAACACTTTAAAGTTATTGTTCCTAATGTCATAATATAACTAGATAATATTCATATTCAATAATGGAGGTCTATGCACCATATTAACTTGTTCCAAAGAGCCTTGCATTCTCAATTTTTGTATTTCTAAAGTTTTTTTTGAAAATATCTAACTACATCACCTTTTTACTTGAAAATTTTATATCAGACTCAATATATTCCAATGAAATTCCTTAAATAATTTATTTTAGGTTGGTGGAAGTCTACTAAAGAATTTGATCAAGATTAACTCTACTTATGAGCCTACCTACCAAGTCTCTTAGTTGTGAGATATTTAATTATTTTAGGATATGAAAAATGTGAGTTTCATGTTCTACGTACTTAGGCATTATTTCCTCAGCTACCATGATCCATTCCCTATCCTCTTAGTTCTTTATGACCACCAAGTTGAGATAATTTGAAGCCTATAATGGTACCATTAGATTAAGGTGGTTGTATGCCTTATTATTTGTATAAAGGATAAATAATTTTAATTTATTCTCATCTCATTTTAAATAATTAAATAATTTTTGAGTTTTGACCAAATGAGGGTTCAAATCTACCCTCATTACAAAAATGGGCCTAATAATATCATATAACCTAGATGTAACATATTATACCTCAGTATTAGTTTTTAGAGGAACATGAATTATTCAATGTTGTTCCTTTATTTACTCCAATTCCTACATGAGATCTTATCTAGCCATTTCTATTCCTTCATGTAGTTATAACAAGGTATCATTTTGTGTCTCAAGATAGGACTTATAGTCCTCTATGTATGGTAACTACCCTAATTTCCTATTTTATTCTCTTGGATAAGGTAAAAACATCTTCTTTCTCTTCCAAAATGATCCCTATTCCAATCTCATCTTCTAATTTTATCTTCCTTATGCTTTGGACATGCCCTATATATTTATCAAAAATACAAATTATTGTGGGTAGATATTTGATTGTGAGATTTGTATTTTGAGAATACTTTGACCCTAGATTAGCTTCACAATGTGGGATGATGAATTTGGATGGGTTCACTGGTTGAGTGTCCTTGGATGTAGTCTCAACCATTGTATCTTATGATGATTTTTTCAAATCATTTTCAAGTACTAGTTCAGGAAGGTAAATCCATATGATCTTAGACTAATATACACCCCCATATTGAGGTAGTGGGTGGACTGTGTATAATTGTTTCTTCATTCCATATTTATTTGAAGATGTCACAGTGGTGCATTGAAAAGAGTATGAGGAAGGAATTAACAAGTATATCTGAGTTGATCACACATGAAGTTGGGAACTTTCTAATACTCAAAATATTTTTATAAGAATTTATTTTAGTTTTATGGGGTGTTGGGGTAGTGGTAGAATAAACTAAAAAAGTAGTGGAGGAAATTGAGGCTATGAATACAAATGGTGGAGTCAAAATAGTTGGGAAAGTGGAGATAGTAGGGATGGAGGAGACATCCTCTACCTTGGAAATAACTAAGTATGGTTGGGTACTATAATGAAGAGGAAATAAAAAAAATGAGCCAACTATAGAAAGTGAAACAAAAGATAAAATTGGAGTATAAGAGATAAAATAAGTCACCTCTTCACCTGATTGATTGCCACCTAGATGTATCTTTCTTTTATTGTCCTAGAGGCTAAAGTATTTTTCTCTTTTAAACTTCTCCTCTTCATCTTACTCCCTCCATCAATAAACTTCCCTTAAGTATCCTACTACTGAGTTGAATGTTCTCGTGATAGTTGTTCATCAATAATTAGGTTCTTTAGAAGGGGATGAGCTATTAATTTACTTTTGTAATAAATTATTACCTTTTTAGCTATAGGGGAGGCCTATTGCATTAGTGTAGATAAAACCTCCACACTTATAGGTTCTTGTATGGTTAGAGCAGCCATATGGTATGGGCCCTCTAACTTTGATGAGTCAAGGCAAATTGGATCCCCTTGAGTTCCTCTAAGTTTAGCTTTAGTTAAACCACGATACTTTTTGATGGATTTTAATGTTTAGGGAACTTAAAGAGAAGGATCTCTTTATTATACTAGTGTATATGGAATCCCATTGATAAATAAATATATATTATCCCATCCACCTTAGGGTGGGAGCCTATGTAGTATATCTGTATATGAGATTGAGGTCTCTCCTTAAATGCTTTTCATTTTTTTTTCCTTTAATCATTCCATTTTTACCACATATAAGACCTAGGAATCATACTTAGAATTCAATAATATAGAATCATGATCATAAGGATCATATTTTTATGGAATAATAAAGCCCTTTATATGATTTTGAATTCTACCATGAGGATCCCCATCCTTATGAGACAAGGTGGGAAATGAATAATGCCACCTAATTTGGCCCACTTCTCCAAAGTACCTTTAGATTATGTATCAAATTCAACCTATAATCCCACGATATCCATATAATGTAATTTTATTTTTCATTAAATACTCATCTACACTCCATTATCATTAAAATGCTATTTCTTGTTTGGATAACTTATCTAGCATGTACTTAGTAAGATGTAAGGGGTGGACCTTGTTACCAATGACCATAATTAGTATGTAGTCTAGATATTACTATTAGTCTCCCCATGGTGCCAATGTGTCTATAATGGTTTTGGATACCTTGGGAAATAGGGATTTATAAATAGTCTTCCATACATGTAGGTACACATCCTATTCAATACAAGTAATGTTCTCAACAAATGCATATATATGCATGAATGAATAATAATTACAAATGCAATTTTTAATGTAGTCTAGATCTAAGCTCAAAAATGACCCATAGTGCATGTATATTATTCCATAATAGTTTCCAAGAGGTAAAACATCATATAAAATTGGCCACTAGTAGACCACTTATGCTTATGTGAAACTTATTCCCACAGATTGACACTAGTTATCTCCCTCAAGGTAAAAGTTAAGTCTAATGTCATCATCATGTCTAAAAGCAAAACCCATTATAGGTGAATAAAATGGATTATTATAAAACTATAAATCCTATTTAGGAGGTCCATACTAATTCAAACCCCCATTATAAACTTGGTGATAGGTATAGGGTCCTTTTTTAGGACAATAATTTCCTCAGGGATAAGCCACTTGATCCATGTTTTGTTGATTGAATTGTTCTCTTTACATTTTACCACCCATGAAAATCATAATTAGCATCTAAAATTTTAAAATATAAAAAAATTTGAAATTAATATCTTGATGTGTATGCCATGATGGTCTTGGGCTAAAAATGGTGTAAAAATTTGTCCCCCATCACCTTGCTAGTGAAGAGATCTTATAGAAAGTCTATGCATGACATCATGTCAGGTTTGGCCACCATTAATTGTAGAATTTTTCACTTGAGAATAAGTAGGTCATTAACCAATTACCTTTGTGCTAGTTTTTATCTCTCTTCATGAGTGTGTGAATCAACTACATCAATGAAATCCCATAGAGATGAGTAATTAATATATTGATCATTGAAAATAGCAGAGTGAAAAATAATATCTGTGTATTCAGTGGAGTCCTTCATTGAGGATTAGGATGGTGGTATAACTCTAAATTTTATGGATGAAGAGGCCATTGTTAATTTACTAGTCCTATTAAATACTAGTTTATGAACTTTTGTAGGTTGTTAGGGGTTATTTTTAAGGTAGTAATTTAGATCGAAGTTTGTTTGTGATAAATGAGCATGTTGATAGTGACAAGTCATTGATATAGCTTTAAAATTAAATTAAAGTTCATTCACCATTAATGTCATATGTTTAATAAATTCATTTACTTATGTGATTTTAACCTTTCTACTTTATTTGGTGGGTATGCCATATTGTTTCATTTTAACAAGTATCATTGAGTCTTCTTACTCTAATTTATTAGATGTGCCAAGTAGGATTTTGGTAGTCAAGAATCAAGGTTTTTTTTTGTACCAAACTAACCAATTCTCATGAATTAGGGATTTTGAACATAAACTTTGTACATAAATTTTGATGAGAAAACTCATCCTACAAGATAAACCTAATGATAACCTTTTATGCCCATTCTAAGAACAAAAAATCTTGAAAACCAAACTCATCTCTACTAAAATGCCATATGAAAATAATAATAAGAAATATTGAACACTTTTACTAAAGATAAAATTCCCAAAAATTAAACCATTGACCACAAATTTTGATGAGTAGGTTTTGAAACAATTTCTCAAAGGGTAAAATCCTGAATGCAAATCTTGAAGACAAATTTCAAAGACCAAATAATGAAGTGTAAAATACACAAATTAATTGTTGAAGTACCAAAATATTTAGGAATTAGGAACTTTAAATAGAACTTGGGAACATAAAAATTTAAGACTAAATACATAGCCAACAACTTGGTGAAGAACCTATTCCCAAAACACTTTTACTGAGAACCAAATTAAACTAAATAAAATACCAAACAATTTTTCCAAACAATACCTTAGAGTATTTGATACAAAGACCAAATAATGAATACCAAAATTTAGGATTTTAGAAGATCCAAACTTGTGAACAAAAGTTTTGAATACCAAATTTTGAAGACCAAATTGTGTATGTTCCAAAAAACCCTATGTAGATGTAAAACTTTGGAAAGAAATTAATAAGTTAGTCTAAAATGCAAAACACATTCGCTTGTATTTTCTAGATGGAAAAATTTATATGGAACATCTAATAACTCTAAAAATGAAGACCTCAAAAAAATTCTTGGAATTTTACAAGGCATAGTGGGTCCCTATTCCAAAAAAAAGAATGGGGTTATGTTTAGTACAATAGGTCCTCCACTATATTTTATTATCCCATGGGATTCCTAACTTTTGTGAGAGAGAATAAGTCCTAATGGGTCTACTAGACCATAGGGTCCTCTTCTTACAAACATTTTAGTGTGAGGATCCTCTACATACTCCCTGTGGTGAGGTCTAAATATCAATACACATCCTGTGAGCCTTGCATAGTTATCTCTAGAACTTGAAATATTGGGACCATTCCCTATGTTTTTGGAGGTATTGGTGGGTTGGAAGAGATGGTAGTGATAGGTGGAAGATGGGGTATGGAAGAATCAGAGGGTTTGAATGATGAAAGTAATGGAGGAAGATGAATCATAAGGGCATATAGAAGAAAGATAAATGGAGAGGCCTAGGGGAACATTTGTGCTTTCCATTGACCTTGGGTCATGCCCACTTGAGGGGAAATGGCTCTCAAGATGGGTATTAAATATAAGGGAAGATATTAGATGATTAAATCTCAATCCTTGAGTGATTGGGGTGATGGAAAAAGGGATTTGAGAAGCGATGAGAGGAGCCACCATATTTTCTACTAGAAATCTATATAAACTAGTAGAGGAGGTGTAATTGTAATAGTTGGTAGCTATATTTAAGGTTGAGCAAGAGCTAACTTCTAATTTTTTTATCATATAGGCTATTTTTAAAGGAGGTAAAGTACAAAATGCCATAGGGGTTGACTATGGGAGTTGTTGAGTCACCAAAGGATTCAACATGATAGTCTTAGTCACTAAAGATGTTCATAAAGGTGTAGTAACTCCTAGAAAAATTGGGGAAATAGGAAAATATGGGGCACTCATAGGCTCATAAATTTAATTAATAGATAGTGGGGGAATTGAGAAAGTTCTAATTTGGTGAATGGATGGGGTAGATAGAAATAAATAATGGAGTATGTTAGAGATGGATAAGGCCATGGGTTATTGGGTGAGTAATAGAGGAGATGCCATATGAAAGAGAGGTAGTACCATTTTATTAGTTTGTGGAAGGGGTAGGTAAATAAGTGGCACCATGAAGGGTTTTTGTAAAGTGGAGGGAGTACGAGGAGGAAGTTTCTCTAGTGCCTATTATTGGTGTTACTTTGGGATTATTTCTAGTCTACTATTAATGTTGAATGTTAGTGATTATGTGGCTTAGGGTTGAGGTGACTTCTAGGTAGATACTTAATCTTAGGCCACCTACTACTGAGTCACATAAGTCTAACTTGGATAGGGCCAAGTCACTTGGGTCATTGAAGGTGGATGAGGTAGAACCATAGTATGAGGAGATGCTACTCATAGGGGATAAGGTGGTGGAATCCCTTTTATAATTCTCATAAAATCATGGGGAGAGTTAGGGTGACATCACTTAAAGGTTATGTAGATGTATAGGGGTATGAAGATAGTTTAGGTTGAACCTTCTTACCCTTATCATTCATGCAGGCCTCAATATACATGAGCACCTCCTAGTTATATTCCACATTAAAATATAAATCATAATCATCCTCCAGATGGTGTCCATAATTAAGGTTGAGGTGAGTTGAGTAATTATCCAAGTGGCCTTGTGTCATACCTTATAGATCCTAGTCTCATGGCTCATCTCTCCCCAGAGATAAAAAGTTCATTCCATTTTTTATTAAATACAAAGGATGGAAATAGTGGTACACATGGTGCCTAATGATGATTAAAAAAATTGGGCATGAATTTTATTGGGGACTAATATAGTGCCTAAAAACTCCCTCCACTAGTTGGTAAGTTCCATCTCTACTACATGATCTAAAATGTGATAAGGAACGTAGAGGTGCTCTCTAAGGATACATATGACTCAAATGATGATATCCTCCCAACAATACCAATAGTCTCCAATCTAAGCCAATGAGTCTATGATTTAATATAATAGACCCTTAAGGCATAGGGGTCTCATTGGTCATGTTATATACCATCAGATAAAAATACTCATAGATATCATGGATGCTATTTCTATATTGTTGGCAATATATCTTGTATAAAACTAAACGAAGCACTAAGCCTTTAGGAACCCATGTAGGAAAATTAGATGCCTTAAAATCAAGTCTCCTATAGAATACATCTATTAGATAACTCATAATGTAACATTTCCCACCTATCTAAGAATTTGTTATGGATTTGACCATGTTAAAATTGACCACTCCTAGTTCATGGAATCAAGAGCCATCCAAAATAATGTGAAGCAAGGGAGCACATAATATGTTGATGTGTAGGAAATATAGGGCCCTAAATAATTGGTTCAAAAAAATCATACCAATCTGGACCTCCTCTTTGAAGGTTAGGATCATATATGCATTGATTTCATCCTTGTTTACCCACTTGGAATTTAGGTTCTTGGCTTAGTCCCTCAAGACATCATATATTTGGAAGGTGTTATTCTAGGTCTAGACCATTTCTAAGTCATACAAAAAGGTGAAATTTGAGAGATTTTAATAGTATTTATAAGTATATCCTAATATTTTGGGAGTTTCTTGAGTAGACCCAATCATGGACACTGTATTGCACCCACCTAGTGTTGAGGGCAAACTTTCTAAACAAGTCAGCACAATAAAACACTTTAGGTTTGGTTTCAATCTTATGTAGGCCACACTTATCATAAAATAATAGGGTATCTTTGAATTTAGCCAAATCATCACCATTGGTAACTAATTTCTTGGTCACCTACTTGATAACTTCAAATACCTCATTATGATTCTTGAATAAGGTCAAACCATTGGGGAATAGAGTGTTTCTAGATTTAGGCTCAACATTGGGATTTGATATGAAGTGACCATTTTAGTAAGATGTAAATTTATGAAAGATATCTAGGTCAAGGAGGTATAGAAGGAAAGAGGTTAGATCAAAAAGTAAAGAGTCTAAATTTGGGAATCTATATTTATAACATCTAATGATATTTCCTTAGGATATTTATGGAGATCCACATTCATCCCCTTACATTAATGGTATTTAGAGGCTCAATCACCATGGATTTAGATTTGATTTAGTGGCTCAACCTTTCACTTAATTTCCCAATCAAGAGTTAAATTTAGATCATATTATTACATGTTGCTTACTAAATCTAATAAAGGTAATGCAACATTTTAAATTTTCCAATCAGGTTCTAATTTTTCACTTAATCAATGTTTAGAGTGTGTTATGTACATTTCCACCTTCTCCTTAAAGATTCCTAAGAGCTATTTATTCATTTCACATGCCACCTACTGACTCATCCTCATGTCAATGGTCAATACCTAGACATAGCCTAGAATTTATCTATTATACCCTTGGGAGGAATGAAATGTCAGTTATGGCTACATGGAACCCTTTAATTAGCCCCTATGATCCCACATATACTTCATTATAACCATCTTGGGGCCTCTAGAGGCCAATTTTATAAAATGCTTGGTTATTCCAAGTGTCATGTTTTGATATGTCAGGCTCTATCAGACTTTAACATCTATGTCAGACTAGGGAGACTGACTATTCTGATGACATGCCACATGGCATTTCCTCATTGTATTGGGTGATCCTTGGATATGACATCTCTATTAGGGATAAGAGACTGATGCATCTGGTAACAAGCCATATGGATATTATTTATTGCATCTATCCCTCTCAAGATTTGACACCTTTGTTAGGTCTAGGAGACTGATGCATCTTAGAAAAGTTGCATGTTTATTCCTTATTAAATCAAGATCTCTTGAGATTTAAAATCCCTATCAGGTCCATGAGACTGATGTGTCTAACAATAAACTATGTGATTCTTCCTTATTACATCAGGAATCTATGATCTTCTTTGTGACTTTTTTTCAGAATTAGTCTTCACTATATTTTCATGTAGGACTTTTGTTTGAAATAAGTAAGAACATTTTCTCCAAATACCTATAAATCTAAAATTTTTCCATGAAGTCTTCATAGCCTTTTTTCATAGCTTTACTTATGTAAAACCTCTGACTATTCTTTTTTTGAATACCCTGAAGTCATGTAGCATAAATATTTTGACACATGGAAGAACCTATGGGAAAACAAAAATGAAAAAGTGAAATAGAAATTAAGCATGACTAATTAACTACTCACCTAACTACTAGATAGGTTTGAAAATTCCACGTAGGATTCTAGGATCTTAAACTCAGAAAATAGGATTGAGACTTGAAGAATCTTCAAATGAGATCAAGCCTAAAAAGTTAGTGCTTTAAAACTTCAAATAAAGAAATTCTATCTTAACCATATATTATATTTGGGACTTGGAATTATTTCTCTCATATATCTTTGAGGTTTTCAAGATAGATCAATTGGTCATTAAAAATACCACATGATCAGGAAAACTAGGGAGACACATATTTCAAAGAATCAATTTAGTTAGAGTTAACAAAAATGAGAGAATGGGTTTGGGAACTTTGGTTTTGTGTTTTTAAAGATGGGTCACCCATTTTTGTGAAAAGGGGGCATGTTGGCCACAACATATTTTTCAATAGATAATTTTTCTTTAATAATATTTGGAAATATTTTTTTTGTTTATGTTTGTTTCCCCCTTATTTTTAATCTATTTTAGGATTAATGTGACCCTAATAACATAATAATTAATGTATAATCAGATTTATCAAGGTATAAAAATAATCACAAAATTGTGAATTTAACTAACTAAATATAGTATCTAGATATTTATATAAAAGACTATGAAAATTATGCACTTAACAATTTTTTTAGATTATTACGTAATGAAACTAGTCATGAAAACCACAAACTTACAAAACTAGATTATATGGAAGAATATCGCTACCATAGAATAATCCATAAAGCAAACTAAATGGGATTATTATCTATTATAAGAAAACCTATAAAATTATTACACAACACCACCTAGATCTAGTACCATATTAAGGTAAGTAAAATCAACCAAATATTTTTATCCAAATAATTTAAACAATAATGTAAATGTGTATCCAAATACTGAATCCAATGAATTATAGATAAATAATTTACACAACACATTACCCAATTTTAAAGTGGGGAAACCTCTTAAGAGGTGAAAAAACCACAAGTAATATCATAACCCATTCTATTGAGAAATTTTATAGAATTTAATATCTCCTATTTATTATTACCTCTTATCTCTCATAAATATTGATAATAAATTCAATTATATTATAAATTTATACATTCCACAAAGTGGATACACTCTTTATGAAGTGAGTGAATCATTTATACATATAACTAGTTATGACCCTACATAGTTATATTAGTTTTAATTAACGTGATTAGTAAGTAAAATTTTGACATTATAAATTCAATAACTTTAAGTTATTTAATATGGATCAATATGTGTACACAAGCATGTGACCCATAAATATTAAGGATCCAACACCATCGCCCCCCGTCCCCGCACCCCCATACGCCCCCCCCCCCCCCCCTCCCCGCCTTATTTTTTAGTGGGGACACATGAAAATATTACCTTTTTATACAAAATATTTTACAATCCATAAAATAAAGTGATAGTTTAGGATAACATGTTACTAGGACTACATCCCATAATTGGTCATGGATATATGCTTAAAATAATTTGGAGACTTTTATAAAATAAGGATCTCCATTATAAACTACTATACTAGATTCATAGTAAACTCACATAAGATGATTTTTACACATGAAAATTCATAAAGAGTGAATTTTTAGAATGATATTACAACACAGACACATACACGTGCATGCACACACATGTATGTACACACACACACACACACAGAAGTATAGAGAATAAGAGGAATAACACGTCCATTAAGAGGTGGTAATAGTAGCTCTAAATAGCCTAACATTGCTCAAAAATCAAAAAAAATGTAGCATATAAAAGGTTATTGAATATATTCACAACTTGATCATATGTTGGAAAAAAATGAAGATCAATGTTGCCATTGAGGGATTTTTATCTGATAAAATGCACATGAACTTCATTATGATTTGTTCATTGGTGATAAATTAGATTTTTCATTAGTGATATACAAATTTTATTATCATAAAGAATATTTAAACTATGAGAGATACTCATATTTATTTATTTCAATAATATTCATAACCACATATATTCTTTATTAGATTCCATGACACTTTTATACTCTGCTTATATATAAGAGATGGAAATAGTTGGTTTCTTTATACTACCCTAAGTGATAGATAAAATTTGAGAATACATTTAGAAGTAGATTTATGGTCTATGACATCACCAACATGATCAAAATCACATTAACCATATAAATAACTATTATCAATGGAGTTATATGTATGTATCCTTTGATATACCTTCAATGTATTGTGCACATCCTCTTCATCAATTATATTCTATATAAATGAAATAAATAACATTTTTTATTTGTAAAAAATTGATATATACATCTAAAGTTATAAATTAATACCTTCTTAGTTTTATTAATTCCCATTACCATCTTTAAAATAATACTCACAATGAATATATTTACAAATTACATCATGGCTTTTACATTTTACATGTAATAATTATGCATTACCACCATGATTTCAATCTTCTTTATCAAGAAATATATGAAGCATGGGATATATAAGAATCAACCATTATCATGTTCTTAATTTTACTATATCATATTTTTAATTCTTGATAATGTTGTTTTTTAAATGATGAATACAATTAAAATTAGGAATGTAATTAGGAGGACTAAGCTTAATTGTGACATAATGCCAAAGTATATACACAAATATGTTTTCCTAATATCACAGTCTTTGATTTTTTTCATCTATTTACATGTACCAATATATTCCATTTCTCTAATTCTCATCATAATAAAACCAACATAAATCATTATGTGAAACATTACAATGTATGAACATTTAGGCCAATATGTAAGTATTGTAGATCTCTTATTTTTTAGTATGGGAGCATCTTGTCATAAATACAATATGATAACTATAGATATAAATAAAAAAATATACATTGGAATCTATAGGACATTAATATATATTATAAATTATATTAAACTATATTATATTATGTTACTATCAAGGTTATAATTTAATAATATAATTGAGATTCAATGACAGTCCTAACTCATTATACAAGTTCCCTCTAGGAAAATACTTATTCACAATTATCATAAATAAATAATGAATATTATTTCTCTTCTTGAAATATATTGATATTGTTTTTTCTTGGATTTTTTTATGGAAAGTGTCTTCACATAAAAAAGTATCAAGTTTATAAATAAACGCTGCATTAAAACTAAATCATATTTAAAAGAGTAAAGTTAGATTTAATTACAAACTTAAATTGAGTTTTATAATGAGAAGGAGATGGATTAATAAGAATCTAATATTTTATATAAATATTTAAATAATTTTCATTCATATAAAATATGTAGTCCAAGCACATAAGTTTATCAAAATATTTAGAACCAAGTTGGGCTGAGTGTCCTAAGATTTATGAGTTCATAATGTACAATTTTTTTAGGTAAACTAAAATTCTTCAGAATTAAAGTTGAATATTTAGAAGCTAGAACCAAACAATATTTGGAAACATTTTCAAGAAAAACAAGTCTACTCTCTTTATCAATTTAATTTTTTTAAATAAAAATAAATGAGTAATAAGATTCAAAACAATATAGGGTCACAATAGTGATGATCTAATTTCAAATTCCCTTGGCATAACCAACCAATAATTTTAGAAGAATAGAGAGTGAAATTTCAATGGTAAAAATGAATCCATATTTGAGAATGACCTATGTTACAAATATTTAAAATGTATTCTTAAATTATCAATTATAGATTAAATATAGTTAATAACCTCAACCAAGATTTAGCAAATATATAAAAAAGGTTAATTTTTTTTTTTGAAAAAATGTAAATCCAAGATGAATTATGGGTATAAAATATTTGTCTAAACATTCAGAGTCTCATTTTTCATGGTGAAAATTCTAATGAAAGTGTGTTTGAGAGGAGATTATAGTCTATAAGGACCAATGATAAAGTTAGTGTCTCACATGTATGTAGGCAATGCCTTAAACTCCATAGTTATCACTCTCTTCTCATTCTCATTCTCATTCTCATTTTCATTTTACCATAAATTTATTTCAGAATTTTTTTGAAAATAATTTTAATTATTTTTGTATGATATCAAATTTATATAAATTTAATTCATGAATTTTGTCAAATAGTTAACGTGCTTCATTTATATATTTCATTGAGTCAATTTTTCAAATAGTTTGAATGAATTTTGTATGATATCAAATTAAAAAAAGTCATTAAGGAATTTTACATCTATTTCTATTAGGGAATTTTAAATTAAACTCTTTGTAAAAACTAAAATTCAATTATTTTGATGCATACCATATACACGTTCAAAAGATCTTATTTTAGTAAATGTTTAGTGTATGCTAGAATAACCTATGGAATTGGATTTATAATTTGATACTACTATAGCCTCAACATGTGTTCTTATTGTAATTTTGTCAACAACATGAATAATGTTTTTCATCTATTCAAATATTGTGTTATTCACCATCATTTATCGATTGACATGGGATCATAAACTTATTTTAAAAAATTATAAATTAAACTAGCAATGTTTGTCTCATTTCATTAGTTACTTTAGGTTGATCCATAAATGATTGTACAATATTTGATTTCATATATGGATATGGAAATATATAAGATTCAATATGAACTATTGCACCTAAGAAACCTATAATATGGGGATGTGAACTAATATACACACCCCATTATGTAATGAAACCAATATTTAAAACCACATACTTGTAAAATGGGGTTCTATTATATAATTTATCCACTAGAGAAGTTTTCATAAATTAAATTGAATAGGGTTAATAGATATTATAATTAAACCTATAATATTATTACAAAAACTCTTAGTTATATTACCATTATAAGGTATGTATGATTGAATAAAAATTTTTATCCAAATAATTTAAATATTAATGTAAATATTAAATATAAAGATGAGTCAAATGAAGTACACAGAAATATTTTACACAATAACATTACATAGGTTTAACATAATAAAAACTCATGAGAGGTGAATAACCCAAAAGGAATAGCATAATCCATTATATTGATAAGTTTATAGAATATAGTATATCCCATTTTATTTCTTCTCTCTCATAAATATTCATAATTTATTCAATTATTACCAATATTTACATTACACAATGTGAAAAAAATATTTATAAAGCAAAGTGAATTGGTAATACCTTTTCAAATATAACTAATTATATCCTTACATGGTTATATTAACAATAATTTAATGTGATTAATAAATAATATTATTCTTTATAAATTAAATAACTGTAAGTTATTTAATGTAACAATATTTTTTTGACTGCTCTCCCACCTTTTTATTTTTGAATTCTACTATGGTTGTGGGGGACCTGAGGGGACCCCCTAGTTCCTCATACCCTTCCTCATTGGTATGGGCTAGCCATGAGAATATCTTCAGTTGTTCCAAACCTATGACTCTTGGTGATGCTTTAGTTACCAAGGTCTGGAATAATATCTTCTTGGGAGATAAGAACTATGTGAAATAAAAGGTTGTCCCTTTGCTATTAGAGATGAAGGATATTTTATCTCTTAATCTCCTTGATCCCACAATGGAAAAGATCATTTCTTCTATGGATCATGCTCTAGTGGGTAAGTTCTTTGACATCTGACCAAATATTGATCAGGTTAGGATATGGATAAACACTAAATGGAAAGTAAAAGGGAGTGTCTCAATTAGTTCCATGGTTAAGGGGATGTTCCTTTTTAATTTCATAGCTATTTAATATCTTACCTAGGTTCTCACAGGGGACCATGGGTGTATGGTATGCACAACCTTTCATTGTGTAAATGAAAACTAGGGTTTGATGTAGTGGTGGATCTAAATAAAAAGGCATAAGTTTGGGTAAGATTTGTAGGTTTACCATTATAATATTAATATGAGGAAGTGATCTCATAGATATTGAATAATTTTGGGCACTTCATCACATTGGATAACACTATAAAGAAAAAAACTAGGTTAGTTTTTCCCACTTTTGTGTTAGTGTGGACATCAATAAAACTTCACCTAATTCCATTTTACTCAACTCAAAGTTTGGCCAATGGACTTATGCCATTCATTATAAGAATGCCATTGTCTTTTTTTAAAACTATAATAGGAAAGGGAACCTCATCACACAATTTAAAGTTAAGAATAGGAATTCCATTATGTTAGAGGATCCCCCAACTGGAGAAGAGGAGGACTATCCCTTCAAAGAGGGCATCTTAAACATTATTAGTTCCCCCCAAATTAAGGAGAGAAAGGAGGATATGGTAAGGAAATAAAACATAAGCATGCTTATTGAAAATTATAAAGAGGTTAATATACCCATATTGAGGGATGAATCCCTTAAGACACAAGAGATTCAAACAAGCATGGAGAAACAATAGACTAATTAAACCACTCAAATCTTAGAGGAGGGATAAATACAATTGGTGGAGAATGCTAGTATTGATCTAATCTTAGATAATTCCAAAATATTGAATGAAGTTAATGGAAGTAAACTTTTATTTAGAAAGATAATCAGTATGATCAAAGAGGGAGGTACTAGGATCAAACAAGATTTCCCCTCTCTAGTAAACAAATCTCTAAATTTAACACTAGATGTGTGTGTGTGTGTGTGTGTGTGTGTGTGTGTGTGTGTGTGTGTGTGTGTGTGTGTGTGTGTGTGTGTGTGTGTGTGTGTGTGTGTGTGTGTGTGTGTGTGTGTGTGTGTGTGTGTGTGTGTGTGTGTGTGTGTGTGCATGTGCACGTGCACGCATGCATCCACACATGCATGCATGCACACATGTGCACACACACACACACACACACACACACACACACACACACACACACACACACACACACACACACACACACACACACACACACACACACACACACACACACACACCACTACACATCTACACATACTGACACCTTTGGTATACCTTTAATTTACTGTGCATAGCCTCTTCATGAGATATCTTCTATATAAATGAAATAAATAACATGTGTTCTTGGAAAAAAAGTAATATATACACCAAACATTATCAATTAATATATTATTATAGTTATTAATGCCCATTATCATCCTTAAAATAATGGTCATGATTCATATATTTTAAAATTACATCATTTGTTTACATTTTACATGTAATAATTATCCATTACCATCATGCTTTTAATTTTCTTTATTGATAACTATATGAGGAATTGGAGATATAAAAATCAACCATTGGCATGCTCTTAATTTCCCTATAACATATCTTAAATTCTCTATAATTGTTTTTTGGTAATGATGACTATAATTAAAAGTAGGAATGTAATTAGGACTAAGATTAATTATGACTTAACTCCAAATCATATATACAAAGAAGTATTTATCTTATAACATTATTTATGTTTTTTTCATTGATAGATAAGTGAGAAGATATTATATAGCTACCATTTTCATCCTAATCAAACCAACAAAAAAATAAGGGTGAAAACATTGAAAAATACTATTGCAACATATTAACATTCAGGCCAATATGTAGGTATTGTAGACCTTTTATTTTTTAGTATGTGAGAATATTGTCATAAAGAAAATATGATATAAGATACTATAAATTAAATTATAGGTATAGCTCATATAATTTAATTGGTCTCTAGTGGAAATTAATATATACTCTAAATTAAATTAATTATATTAATTTAATATCATGGTTTTAATTTAATAATATCATTGAGATTTGATAATAGTCCTAACTCTTTATACAAGTTCCCTCTTGGAAAATACTTATTCATAATTATCATAAATAATTAATCAATATTTTTTATTTTTGTGAAATATATTGATATTTTTCTAAGATGTTTTTATTTTTATGGAAAATGTTTTTACATCAAAATCTATCAAGTCTATCTTAATCATTGCATTTAAACAAAATCAGATTTAAAAGAGTAAATTTATATTTAATTATAAACTTAAATTGAGTGAGATAAAGAGAAGGAGAGGGATGTAAATGAATACCATATTTTACATTAATATTGAAATAATTATCATGTGCAAAAAATATGTAGGAAAAGAATCAGAATTTCATCAAAATATTTATAACCAAGGTGGGATGAATTCCTTAAGTTTTACAAGCTCATAATATACAAAATTTGTAGTTAAACTAAAATTATTCAAAATACAATTTGAAGAGTTAGAGGATAAAACCAAATAGTATATGGAATTATTTTCAAGAAAATAAAGTTTAATCTCTTTATTGAATTATAAAAAAATAAATCAAAATAAATAATGAGTAACAAGAGGTAAAAAATTATAGGGTCACAATAGCGATGATCCAAATTAAAATTCCATTGGCATAACCAACCGATAATTATAAAATAATAGAGGGTAAGTATAAAAATGAATCCATATTTTAGAATGAACCACATTAAAAATATTTAAAATGTATTATAAATTTATCCATTACACATTCAATACAATTAATAACCTCACAAGAGTTTCAATAAATATATTTAAAAAGGTTAAATTTATCTGTGAAAATAATTTAAAGAAAAAATGAATTATGGGTATAAAATACTTATATCCAAATATTGGTAGTATTATTATGGATGGTGAAAGTTATAGTGAATGTGTGCATGATATGTCATTATAGTCTATAATTATTGATGATAAATTCATTTTCTCACATGTACACAGGTAGTGCCTTAATCTCTATAATTCTCATTCTCATTATCACTTTCATTTTCCCATAAATTTATTTCAAACATTTTTTAAAACAATTTCAATGGCTCTTATATGATATCAAATTTCCAAAAAGATCATTGAATATTTTTTTCAAATTTTGAAAAAAAAATCATTCAAGAATTTTACATTTATGTCTATCAAGGCATTAAAAACTAAAATATTTGACACAAAATGAAATTTAATTATTTTAATGTATACCTTATGAAAATTCCAAATCTCTTATTTTAGCAAACATTGGGTAGTTTTTAGAATATCTTGAGGAATTAGATTTACAATTTGATGTTACTAAAACCTTAGTAGTAGTTATTTTTGTCATTTTATCAACATCATGAAAATTATTTTGCATCCCTTCCCATATTTAATTATATATCTTCCTTCGTCAATTGACGTGGCATTGTAAAATTATTTCAAAAAATTATTTTTTAGAAAATCGTAAATGTAATAGGCAATGCTTCTCTCTTGAATGAAATATTCCATTAGATACTTCAAGGTTGGTCTATAAATAATTACATGATATTTCATTTCATATGTGTATATTCCAATATATAATATTTAATATGAACTATTTATCTTGAACAACCCATAAGATGGCAATGTGCACTAATATCCGAACCCCATTGCACAATAGAACTAATCAAGAAAACTACACAATTTCAAAAGAGAATTATATGTCATAATCTCTCCATCAGATAAATTTCAATAAAGAAAATTGAATAATGTTAGTATTTATTGTAAGAAACCTATAAAATTATTATACAATAATACCTGGCTCTGGTACCAGTTTAAGGTATGTATGATCAACCAAATATTTTTATCCAAATAACTTAAACACTAATGTAAATGTGTCACACAATAATAAATCTAATGAAGTACACATAAATATTTTACATAACACATTACATAGGTTTAACATGGGAAAACCTCTTAAGAAGTAAACAAACCCATAAGGAATAACACAATCCTTTATATTGATAAATTATATAGAATCTTGTATCTCCTCTTCCTTCTCACTTCTCTCTCATAAATTTTCAAAATTCATTAAATTATATTATTTATTGATACATTAAATATTGTGTAAAAATTATTGATTAAACTATTTAATATGTATAAATATGTTTAAAACATATGTTACCCATAAATATTAATATTATAGTATGCTTGAATCTAGAAACATAATGTTTATGTGAGCCTGAACAAATTTGTGGTTCCTTAAACACCTAGATAATGCAATATTGTCTAGTAGGGTGTGTAAGTATCCCCATATACTATATGAATATCACATATAATATAATTATTATACCTATGTTTTTTTATGGATATTGTGTATTAAAATGTCTTTGTTTGGTTCCTTCAAAGCCTAGATCTTTGCACTATATAATGGGAAAATAATGAATGGGTGGAAAGAGAAAATGTATAAGTTTATTTAGAATTATAAACCCATATTAATAAGTGATTCTTACATGTAAAATACTCTAAATTTTAATTTAAACCATATCTAGCTTTCACACTTAGATTAGTGGGTTAAATATTATGTAATGCTAGTATGCAATGCAATCCTCACGGCTTCCAAAACTTGACAACTTATGAATTGAACTTTAAATTGGTATTCATACTTAAATAAGGGATTTTTTATTTTAGTTATATAATATTTATAATAATCAATTAATTTCCTCTCAATGTGAATATTCCAATAAGTCTTTGATAAAATGCTAGGTATGTAAATACTTAGACTTGATATGTTTATATAGTTAACTATTTGGGTAATTTTCTCTAAACCAACATGATAAATATTTAGGATGACCCTTTTATAAAAATTTAATATTTTGAACTATTAGTTAAAGGTCACATGGATATGTTTGGCCTAAGTGGACATGTTTATGATAATATAACTGTTTAAGAGATATGCAACTTTATATAAATAAGGAACAATGACTTATATCTAGGAAATAGTATAAGAATGATATAAATCTATTTAGGTAGAGAGTAGGAAGATCATGTGTAATAGTAAACATAACTTTTAAGGTGACCATCTGAGATTAAATTTCTATTAGGAATGGAAATTAAGAGTCATATATGTGAGCATAAGTCAATTAGGCTAAGGTTTTGTCATATTACACATTTTCAAGTGTCTAATACCATGTATGAGTGTACATTTTCTTCATTTTTATTATAATATTGGAATTTATAGAGTAAAAGGATATACTTTGATAATTTATGATAAATATGATGGATGTGCTTAATTATATATTATATGTTTCACCTTGATCCAAGAAAACATGAAATGAAACATGTAAAAATCAGTTTTTACTTATGATATAAAATTAACATGTAACAAATTTTAAATTATGTGAAACATAATAAAAAGGAATGAATACATTTTTTTGTATTCCATAAAACTTATATTATGGAGATAATGGATAATGGGGTGATCATGCCCCATTAGATATGGATGTGTAAAACCATGTCTTGGACTGAATATTCCCTAGCCCTCATTTGAAATGGAAAGTTTCTATAAGTTATGTTGTGCATAATTTTTTTTAGTGATGCTTAAGAGTCTATGAAAATCTTTGTATAATCCAATAAAATTAATTATATGATTTAATATGAGTAATGAATGAGTATAATACTTTTTTTAAATAAATATTAGTAATACTAATCAAAAAATGTCAAGAACTTCAATCACATCAGGTAATCTTATTAATCCTAGAAATATGTGTTATATATCATCTACTAATATATTATGAAATATATGAAATTATGAATGTATGTCATGTATATTCCCCCATTGTAATAATATTTTCAATACAAGTGCTGTAATCTATATATTAATCTTATAAAATATTTGAAACATGTAGTGCATATTCCACCAATCTAAATAAAAAATGTCACAATATGAGTAAAATCTATAACAATCTAAGTAAAAAAAGTAATATTTACCCAAATATGAAATGATTTGTGCCCAAGATATAATTTTTTTTATAGTTTTGAAGGCTTTATATATAATTAAATAAATTTTTATATGGACCCACATTTGAGGAAAAGAATTTATGTTACAAATAACTAATCTAAAAATAATAATTTGCATAAATCATTTTAAATATAAAAAGATATAAATAATGTCAAACATTTAGTAAAACGTGGATAATATTTCACCAAAGCAATAATATAGTATATAAGTATATATTAACCATGTATATTAATCATAAAAGTTTCATTTCAAGATAGTTATATGCATGATAAACATAGTGAATAGGAAATATATAAATACGCATCTATAAACTAAGTAATAACTATAAATAAAAGTGCATGATATGTATCATGGCACCAAAACAAAAAATAAGAGGCCTAATATAGATCATGACAAAAAAATGCTTAATAGATAATCTTAGATTAGCCACACATAATAAAATAAGTCAAAGAATCACATATGATATCATGGACATGAAAACACAATAACACTCAATGTCAAAAGACTCAAGGCCACACACAATAAGAAATAATGTCAAATAAAACTTAGGGGACATATATAGTAGTGAATAAATTATCACAAAAGGATTAAAGACACACAAAATATGTAAGTAAATGTCACATAATGATTAAGGACACACATAATGAAGATCCATATAATTAAATAATAAATAAATAATTTGATCATATATCAAGAAAATAAGTGTGCAAAAAATAAGAAAGGATAATGTACACAATAAATTTTTGTCATCATCACATATATAGAAATACAATATATAATAAAATATAAATTTGAGTAGTATGAGTTAGATAAAGTCATGTATATTAAATGCAAATTAATACACTATGATCAATGGAAATAATAATATAAATATAAATTGTGTAAAAGTAGCAAGCTGTCCCCAATTCACGAAGGTGGATCATAGGTGTAAGAATGTTCTACATCTATGTATTTTTTAAATCATATATGGCATGTATGTCATATATCTCACTCATGTATATCATGAAACATGTGAATATAAAATTTATCTATACGATGTACTATATATGATAAAACATAATCAAATCATATAAATAATAAATAAAAGTTATGCACATGTCTTAGTTTATGATTTTACAATTTACATATTTTTGTTGCAGTTTTCTAACTATTTGATTTTTAAATCTAAAATTCAAAGCCTTAGAATGACATCTAATGGATGTAGTCACTCATATGGATATTATAGTGATAAAGTATTAACTTTTGGGTATAGGATCTCATCAAATTTATATATGTCATCATTTTAATAATCATTATACATGTTGGTGTCAATCAAAATTTCATTTCCTTTAAATCTTTCTTGAATGGTATACATATATATTAAATTTTATTTAACTATTTATGAAGGTTCACAATATGTCTTATTAGATAATATATTCTTAATTATCTTTGAGTCATTTATATTTATGTTTTAATTATTTCCATCACATTGAATCTTAATTTTATGCCCTTCATAAAAAAAATCTATATATTTATTCAAAATAGCAATTGTAGTTTGCATCTATTTTAACAAATGTTGTGTCAATGTATCCCACAATTGGTCACTAAGATGAATCACAAATATCAATGTTTCAAAAACCCTTAGGCCTATAATTGATACTTTAATATGTCAAATTGATCCATTAAAATGTACACTATGTTTTAATTCATCTATATATTATGACCAAACTATTGTACAAATGTAATTTTTCATGTGTTTATCATTATGTATAATCAATATAGATTTTTCACTGATTGTTACCCCTTAATGTATAATATAATAGTCACTATTTCATGTCATGGATGCTTGAAATTTTTATTTACTATATTTATGGATTATTTATTTTTAGAAACCACTATGGCTATATTCTATTATACTTGAGTTAATTTAATATTCCATTCATATTTACACTTATGAATCTTTTGTGCCAATGTTGTGCAAGTATATTTGTGGTGACCTATTATTTTTTTAATAATCACAAAATGGAAATCCTTATTTATTTAAAAATATATTGATATCTCTATGGTGATTAGTAGGTAGACTCATCAAATTCCTATCAATAAACATATGTAGTAAAATACTTAGTATATTATGTTCACTAGTAAGATATAATCTTATCATGAGGTGCATAGAAAAATCATGAAGTATGTTATTCTTGATGGAAGGTATGGAGATATTTTAAAATATCAATTTTTCTTGTTAAATAAATTTAGGTAAACATTTCATTTTAGTTTTCTATATTATATATTGACATCATTTTAGCATTCAATTACTAAGATGTACTTGGGGAATGATCCTATACTCCTCCATCAATCCTTGATTTAACTTTTGTATATCCATGACAAGTACCTTGAGGCTAGTACTCTTATAGATATAAAATTGGTTGAGTATTATAGGAAATGGAAAGAGAAAACAATCTATAAAGGGAAGGGTAAGGGTCCTAAAAAAAAATCCATTAACATTAAAATATCTATGAAGTCCCATGTTTATACCTCTTCTAAGTCCCCTATGAATAAATTATGTGCCTTCATTATGTCAGATTATAAGGGGGAGGAATTATAAGAGGAAATTGGGGAGGATGAGGAGTATTTTTAGGTTCTGGGTAATATTTATCATGACGTGGAAGAACCAACTAAGACTTTTTGATGTAGGAACACCAAGCTAGAAAACACTATTTTTGAGTTTTGTCAATAGGAGTTAAGTTAGTCAAGTTTTTCATATAAATTCATGTAGAGAGACCTTTAAATGTTTATTTGTGTATTTTATGTCATCTATAGTGCCTAAGAGTCATAGGAGCAAGTTTGGTGAGTATTTGGAGTTTCCCTCCAAAAACCTATAATTTGAATTTTCAAATATTGTCACTAAGACAAGAGTGACCAAGCATGATAAGAAGGTGGCCAAGAGATAATATTAGTGTTAAGGTATAATTAGCCTTGTTATAGGTGTTTTAATTCATATTTTTCCTTATTAATAAGTTAAGGGGTCAATTTTTAGTCATGAGATCAAGAAAACCATGCATTGAAATTGTAATTAGATAAGTTTTGTATTGTAACTTCCATAACCAACCATGTATTTGGTTGAATAAAATAATTTTTACATAATTAAAGTAGGTGGATAATTTGTGTGTGTGTGTGTGTGTGTGTGTGTGTGTGTGTGTGTGTGTGTGTGTGTGAGTGAGAGAGAGAGAGAGAGAGAGAGAGAGAGAGAGAGAGAGAGAGAGAGAGAGAGAGAGAGAGAGAGAGAGAGAGAGAGAGAGAGAGAGAGAGAGAGAGAGAGAGAGAGAGAGAGAGAGAGAGAGAGAGAGAGAGAGAGAGAGAGAGAGAGAGAGAGAGAGAGAGAGAGAGAGAGAGAGAGAGAGAGAGAGAGAGAGAGAGAGAGAGAGTCATAAAATGAGTCTGTGTATAATCTCCTCATAGAAGATTATATGTCTAAGATGGAATGATAGATTATAGTCAAAGAAGACATAATTTGAGTTATTACTCCAAGTTGGGTAAATAATAATATTCATGGTGTATTTTTTTTAAAGTTATTAAGTATTTTTAGGGCTTCTAGTGACTGAGTGAACATTCCAAGGTGATAGAAACCTAGAAGGGAGTAACTTTGTTCGAAGACCCTATTCACATTATGAAAGTTAAAATATGTAAGTAAGATTGACATTCCTTGAGATATAAGTGTTTAATATGTTTGGGTTAATGGTTTAAGTTTGGATATATTATAATTGGAATTAAGGATATTCATTTAACATACTTTTGATGCTAAGGGTCTAATACTCAGTAAATTAGGAGATGTGAACCCTATTTCCATAAAGAATCCTATTCTACATAGTTTGGTCCTATAATGAATGTGTTCACATATAAATACATAAAAATATATTGGGTTAGTATATTTTAATATTTAACTTGGATTGGATAAGTCTTTATACTTATATTTAACCCTTGTAATTATTTGAATGTGCTTCAGGACTGTAATATAACTTTGCTAAAATAGTGAACCCTATTTCCCATAAGATTGAGGAGTTAGATGTTGTTTGTACATTTTTAAGAGGTGTTATTTTAGTTTTTTTTAAACTTGAATTTATTGGAATGTGTATTAAGACATAACCCATTTGTGACGTTGTGTTTCCATTGCAATGTAATAGTCCTAATAAACCCTTAACAATTAATAAAATATAATTGACTAAGTTTTCATTATTTTAAGCATGAAATAGATGAAAAAGGGGATATAATATATTGGATAAGGTATATGACACTTAAATATAACTAATTATGTAAATTTTATCATTTTAACCTTCTCCAATATCAAGATAATGAATTCTTTATGCTCTTGGGCCTATGCAGGAGAGAAAAACCCTAGAATAGGGTTTTAGGGTTTGAGGGAGTTTAAACCCTTAAAAAATTATAATTTTTTTAATCCTATACTATTTTATGTTAAAATAATTAATAAATAGGTTTTAGTTTGAGTGGAGATTGTGCAATATAGTTTCTAGGGTTGGAGTGTGTGCAAGGGCTAATTAGGCCTAGTTTGGAGAATATTTATAAAGGAAATATGAGATAAAGGTGGATTTGGGATATAAAAATTTTCATGGAAATGATAGAGGATATAGGGTGATAAAAAAATAATCTTATATCCTATGGAAACATGATATATTTGGTAAACTAAGGGAAAAACTCAGAAAAAAGGCTATAAGCCTAGGATTGTCCCTATAAACCTTGTATGTAGAATTTAATATTGCAAAGTGTTTTTGAAGTTGAAAAGGTTTAATAAATATAGGATATAATCATTAAATAATATCCTATCAAATATATTGGATTCTTGAAACCTAGATCAAGATTTGGTCTTTGAAACCTAAAAGAGTTGTCTAGTGAAATCTAGTAGAAGAGTAAGAGTAAAGTTTATGAAATAATGGATGCCATATGATAGAAAATGAGTTGTGAGTCATATGAGAGAATTAAATTTCATCAAAAATTACTTATAATTTTTTATAAGGAATGAGATCAAGGTGTAAGATACTAGTTATCCCAAGAACTAAGAGAAAGATTGGATTAGAGATGGAGTCTTGAAGACCAAACAAAATAAATGCATGTGATTAATTGGGTTAAGAACTAGATAAAAATGCTTTTTGAGAATTATCCACTTACCTATACATCATTTAGTATTAGATCAAGGTAATAGTTTGGTTTACATTTGTTGTAAATTATTCAAGTTTGTTGATTTGAGATTGATAAATCATGCTATGAGGAATGCTTGAGATGGCATTTATAGGGTATTAAGGGAGAAGAGTATGTTTCAGGTCTAATATATTGATATAATCATATAGGTATATCATATTGGGGAAAGATAAATTATATCCCTAAATTCCTATGAAAAAGGACTAAAAATTAGTCAAGAGAAGACTAGTGAAGGAGAAGTTGAAGAGAGCTTTCAACCTCCAAAAGAGAAGAGAGAAAGTATAGAATCCAAAAGAGAGTTAAGGAAGGATAAGGAGAGGTCCTAGATAGAGGAATACAAAATAATGAAGACACAATATATTTATAATAGGAAAGGTTGATAAAATTTATAAGAATAAGGTTTAGATAGGCCTAGAAAACAAAGAAAGTGAGAGAAGATGGGTGTAGAGAGAAGTAGAAGTCTTGAGAATAAAATTAGGGAAAAGTGTAGAGAGGATAGAGATCATGGTGAAGCTCTTGAAAATACAAGGAAGCTAATGGACTAGATATAATATGAGGAGAATATTTAAGTGGCCACTAGAGTCACTTTTGAAAGAGAGAAGGCACAAGAAGAGTGTCTTAAGAGATGAGAAGAGGAAAGAGAAGGTAACCCAAAAAGGCATGAGGAGTGATATGTTTCCAAGTGAGCACCAAGATATAGAGATAGAGAAGATATTTCTCATTGAAGAGAACCTGAAGAAGAGATAAGTTCTAAAAATAGAACTTGAGGTTGAAGATAATAAGTAGAGATGGAGGATGTCTATACAAAATATATTCAAAGAGACTATGTGGTCTCTCATTTTGTATGATAAAATTGATTTCAAGTTTATGTATGTAGGTGTTAATAAATAATTGGTGAAGGAAAAGAATGAGGCCTCAAATTTATCAAATTATAGGCTAATAACTTCACCCATCAAATGAAAAGAGGATGAAAACTAAAAAGAACCTCTCTAATAAGATAAAGTGAAGAAAGTTGAAGGCATTCCACATATTGAAGAAGATGAGAATGAATAATTTCATGATGTATTTCCAAGTCTAGCACCTAAAATAAGAGAAGGTGCATATATATAGGACATGAAGGTCACCCATGAAGACATGAATGAATATTTGAGCTTTCAATATTTGTATTTGGAGGTAAATGAGTGTTTGAACATTGATTTTGACTTCACCTATGATGAAGAAAAGGCTAATATACATATTAGAAGGAAGAATGAAAAAGTGAAACCCTCAATAAGAGAATAATGGAATGGATAAATTTGGCCTAATTGAATGAAAAAATTATGTATTTATAAAGAAGAGATGAAACTCAAACAATAAGTCAAACAAGGTAAAAGCACAAGTGGAAATCAAGCACAAATATGGAAATAAAGAAAAAATGATGAAGAACACCAAGCCTTGGTAGATAACCAAATAATGAGGCATGAATGAGGTGAAAATATAAATAATTTTTAGCCTAAGAAGGTACAAGGTAGTAAGTGGGTTTCAAAAATCATGCAAAGAACACAAGAGGATCCTATTGTAAGTGTAATCCAATAAAACATGAAGGTAGAGAAAGATAGCAATCCAACTAACAAAATAAGAGACATAGTGAAAGAAAACCAAGAAAAAGAAGTGAAGGTAAATCTGTATGAGTAAAAATAAGATAATTATTCTCAATATTTTTTTTCGAATGTTTTTTATGATGATGAGTATGAATTTGATTCAAATAGTTAAGACCTCTTATACATGGAAACAATTACATTAATGAATGGGTGTGTAGTAAGGTAATGTGAGGATGAATCACATAAAAGAGTGCTTGATAAGCATGAGGAGGTTGATGTGAATCTCAAAAATGAGGTATTACAATTATAATACAAATAAAAAGTTACTCCAAAACATAAAGAGTAATGTGGACCAAGGTTTGATGAGGATTTTAAAGAGATGGATGCCCTTAAGTTGCAATAAGAATTGAAGATGTTGGAAGATGTGTTTATTCCATCCAAGTGGATGAAATAAGGTGAATAAAAATATTTAAATGTCAAGGATGAACCCCAATAAACATCAAAATAAGAGAATCTTAGAGAAGCATAAGAAGTTGTGCAAACAAGGCCACAAGCAAGCAATAAAAGGGGGTATGAATAAGTAGTTAAGGTGAGTTACTCAGTTGGGTAAGATAAATATGAGTTTAAATTTGATAATAATGTACATGGAGAGTCAAATATTATTCAAATAATTTTTTACTATGATAAGGATGAAAGTACTAAGATGTTTCTCTTGCAAAATGAGAAAGATGATAGAAAAAGACATAAAAAAAGGAATGTGAGGTAGAGGTGGGAAAAAATGTATAGATGAGAAATGAAAGATATTTAAATGAATGAGAGTCCATTATAACCTAATTATTAAGGTGATATCATGATTAAGGAGAAATTATCAATCGAAAGACATGGATCAAGTGAAAACAATGAGGAATCAAACTATAAAACAAGTATGAGGAAGAATAATGAACACCAATTCATTGAATCTAAAGATGATGAAGAGAAAATAAAATTACATAATATTCTATATGCATAAAATAAAGAGGTTAAATAGTTATAAACCCTCATACATGTATAATATGGATGGACAAGGAGGATAGAGAAAGACAAAAGGAAGCAATGCAATATTTTGGCAAAGAGAAAGGAGAAAGAAAGGAATAATAACATACAAGTTAATGTTAAGGACCCTCAAATAACCAATTGGAATTCAAGTAAGAAATTTTGTGGCTCAAATTTGCTTCCTCTTGGTGAGTATGATATAGGATCACCAAGCTAGAAAACACTTTATTTTAGTTTTGTCAATACGGTTTAAGTTAGTCAAGTTCTAGATATCAATGCATGTAAAGACAAATTTCAAGGTTTATTTGTGTATTTTAGGTCATCTAGAGTGCCTAAGATTCATAGGAGCAATTTCAGTGAGTGTTTAGAGTTTCCCTCTAAAAACTTGTAATTTGAATTTTCAAATATTATCACTAAGACAAGAGTGACCCAAGCATGATAAAAAGGTGGTCAAGAGAGAATATTAGTGTTAAGGTCCAAAGATACTTGTAATATGTTTTTAAATTAATTTTTGTCCATTTTCATAAGGTGAGAGGTCATTTTTTAGTCATGAGATCAAGAAAACCACATGTTGAAATTATAATTAGAGAAGTTTTGGCTTATAACTTCCATAACCAACCTTGGATTTAGTTGAATGTAATAAGTTGTACATAATTACAAGTAGGAGGATAATGTGATATAATATATAATAGGTATATATATTTCTCCAAGAGAAAAGAGGAGAATATGAAAATGATTTTGTGTACAATCTCCTCGTAGAAGATGATATGTTTAGGATGGAATGAGAGATTACAATCAATCAGGATATAATTTGAGTGACTACTCCAAGTTTGAGAAATTATAGTATTCATGGTGTATGTTTTTTTAATGTATTAAGGATTTATAGGCCCTTCTAGTGACTAAGTGAAAATTCTAAGGTGAATGAAAACTAGAAGAGAGTAACTTTATTCCAAGACCTTATTCATATTATGATAGTTAAAATATGTAAGATTGAAATTCCTTGAGATGTAAGAGATGGATATGTTAGGGTTAATTTTTTAAGGTTAGATATATGATAATGATAATTCATGATAGCCATTGAACATACTTTTGATGTTAAGGGTGTAATACTCAAAAAATCAAGAGATGTAAACCCTATTTCCATAAATAATCCTATTCTACACAGTTTGGTATTAGAATGAATGTGTTCACATCCCAATACATGAAATATATATATTTTTAGTAGATTTTAATATGTGAATGGGATTGGATAAGTCTTGAGACTTTTATTGAACCCTTATAATTGTTTGAATGTGTTTCATGATTGTATGTAACCCTACTAAAATAGTGAACCCTATTTTCCATAAGATTGAGGAATTAGAGGTTGTTTTTTCATTGGTAAGATGTGTTATTGTAGTTTTGGTGAAATTATAACATGATTATAAGGTGTATTCACACTTAATCCCTTTGTGAATTTACATTTCCATTGGAATGAAATAGTCCTAACAAACCCTTACATAGTCAAAAAAAGAAGATGATTGACTAAGTTTTCATTATTTTAAGCATGGAATGGATGGTAAAGTGGATATAACATGTTTCATAAGGTATAATAAACTAAAAAAAACCTAATTATGGAAATTTTATCATTTGAACCTTTTCTAAACTCAAGATAATGAATTTTTTAGGCTCTTAGACCTATGCAGTAGAGGAAAAACCCTAGACTAGGGTTTTAGGATTTGAGGGAGTTTAAACAGTTAAAAAACTATAAAAATTTGTAATAATACCTTATTTCAGTGAAAATAATTAATAAATAGGTTTTATTTTGATTTGGGACCATACAATACAATTTCTAGGGTTGGAGTGTGTGCAAGGGATAATTAGTCCTAGTTTAGAGCACATTTACATAGGGAGTATAAGATAATGGTGGAGTTCAGATACAAAAATTGACATAGAAATGATAGAGAATAGAGGATAATAAAAAATAATGTTATATCATATGGAAATTTGATATATTTGGTAAACTAAGGGAAAAACTTAGAAAAAAGGCTACAAGCCTATGATTGTCCCTATAAGCGTTGTATGTGGAATTGAAGGTTGTAGGATGTTTTAGTTATTGAAAGGGTTTAATATAGATAGGATATAGTAATTCAATACCATATTGGAAAATTTATTGGGTTCTTGAAACCTAGATCAAGATTTGCTCTTTGAGATTGAAAAGAGTTGTCTAGTGAAAGCTAGTATAAGAGTAAGAGTAAAGTTTACAAAAGAATGGATGCCCTATGATAGAGAATGAGTTGTTATTCATATGAGAGAATTAAATTTCATCAAAAATTGCTTATATTTTTTATTATTAATTGGAACAAGGTGTAATATACTAGTAATCCCAAGAACTAATAAAAAGATTAGATTAGAGATGGAGTCTTGAAGACCAAATAAAACAATTGAATGTGATCGGTTGGGTTAAGAACTAGATAATGATGGTTTTGGAGACTTCTGCCCTTAAATCTATATCAATTTGTAGACCAAGTTTCAAAAATATGTTCTAGGTGATGAATCTAAAGAGGATTATAAGAGGAAATATCATGAGGAGTTTGGCAGTGAGTGTTGTTAGTATCCAAGACCATATTAAATATATGGCTATAGACATTGATCTCCACAATAATTTTTTGTCATGGATTTTTAAATATAATAATTTGAAAATTTATGGTGGTGGTAATTTTGGTGTTCCTAATAAGAGTGTTTTTTATGAAGGTGAATATGTTGTTTCTAAGATGCAAAAGTTGGAAGTCAAAATTGAAAATTTTAAAGTTCAAAAGAACATGTTATAGGGCACCATTCAGAAAATTTTTTCAATGAGAAAGGTCACGATTATAAATTATATGGCTGACATCAATGTTATTAAGAAAATTATCAAAGTAGATAAATAACAATAGATTGGAGATCATGTTATTAATAGAATCAAAGGGTTGGGTAAATGAAATGCTTTAGATCTAGATCATTCATAGGTCAATGTAATTGAAAAATACCTCAATTATTTTGGGAAAGAGTGAAACCTTGTGCTAAAATAATTAGATATGTATTCCATATTATCTAGCCTTTTATTTTTTATGTGGTTTGGCTATTACTTTGTTTTGTATAGTATATTATTTTTTAGTTTTCCTATTTTTTATTTTGTACTATTACTTTCAAGGATTTGGTCCCACTTAATGTAACTTGCATAGTACCCAATTAAAACCCACCTTTTACCCTCATTCAAAATAAAAGGTAAGCTATAATATGATAACTAGTTTTTGATCTATGGATTCAATATTATTTACTAAATTTATCAAAAAAATTGAGTGTGACTCTATGATAAATTGTGCAATATTTTATGCTTATTTCTCTCTAGTGATGATTTATTTTAAAAATAATTCCATAAGTGGAGTACATCTTGGAAGTATGTTTTTTTTTAAACTTTATTGTAATAATTTTTTTTCTTTCACATTCATCCATGCCTGAAAGTGATGATTTTACTTTATCTAGATTGGTTTTAGTTACCATTTTTTAATAATATAAATCATCCCTTAGACTAATAGTTGTATAAATTAGACTACACAAATAATCATCTATGTTATTTTGAGTTTCATTTCCATCATCATCAATATCATATTATTCCATGGACATATGATCTAGATTCTCTAAATTCACTACTAAATGAATATTTTGGTATCTTTTCTTCTTGTGTGTCTTCTATTGTTGGTTATTGGCTTGATATAAATGTAATTAGATCCTATACATTAATATTACTTATTTAAAAAATTTAATATGAATGTTTCCATTATGGTGGGATCATAATAAACTAAAATGCAATTTATTTCATATTATATTCATTATTAGGTTATATTATTTTACAATATTTAAATGGTTGATTGTGTGTAGAACATGTATTAATATGTACATCATGTATATATTTTACACACTCATGACTTTAGATGGTATATAATCTATTTAATATATCCATGGTTTACCTAACAATAGATAATAATGCAAGTTATTAGGTATTACATGGAATAAAGTAGGTAGAGTCTTAGGCTCTACTATGATATCAAAATTAATATAACATAGAGCCTAATTAGAAACATACTCAAATTATTTGATGTTATTATATATTTTTTAAATTAATCCATATTTACAGCTAATGTTTGAAAAATTGTGATGATTCATATATTCAATCCTAATCCATTATTGATAGAAAATATCTTAACTCATTTTTTCACAATTTTCACTCGAATAAATAATAGAAGATGTTGATCTACAATATGCTAAGTAGGAAAATAATACATTTAAAAATATATCATACCTGTAGTACCCTTAAATGTATTGAAGCAAGATGTAAATTAATTATGTTTTGCATCATAATGAAAAGTTGTCATGTAGAGTTGCATATAAATTATAACTATAAACTAGTGACCTATAAACTAATTGTAACATATAAATATTAGTTGGGGTATTTCTAACTTTATATATGATATCATAACCCTTTGTTTGATTGTATGGATCCATCGGTGATATTTTTAGATGAGAATTAATTTTTTTAATTCATTCATTATGTTACATATGATGGGGCACCCTACATATTCTAGTTGCAATATCATGTATCATAGGATCTAATTTAATCATATGAAAACTAATCAGAATGGGATGATAGCCACTATAGCCTTGAGGTCTAGGGGGTAATGAAAGGAGTCATTCATGTCCTTTGATGTTAATTAATAATTGGAAGTTTTTTTTTTTAAATTTAGTATTAAAAAATAGTAATTACTAAGAAGGCAAAAATATTTTTCATCGTTAATTTCATCCTTAGTTATATTGGATTTGATATGTTTTATTACATTATTGTCAGACATGTTACATATTTGAATAAAACATTTAATTATAAATATCATAAATTGAGTTTGAAAATAAAAATTACACACACACACACACATATAATATTATATAAAATATAATATATAATTGGACCTAAATGTGATCATAATTAAGTTGTGGCATTGGTAGACTAAAGGAAGCATTGGAAAATGTTTTAGAACTTGTTTTATAGACTTTTTATTTATATAAATTATAGATGGAAACTTCCAAAAATAGACATCATCATCATCATCATCATCATCATCATATATATATATATATATATATATATATATATATATATATATATATATATATATATTATATTATATAAAATATAATATATAATTGGACCTGAATGTGATCATAATTAAGATGTGGCCTTGGTAGACTAAAGGAAGCATCGGAAAATGTTTTGGAACTTGTTTTATAGAATTTTTATTTATATAAATTATAAATGGAAACTTCCAAAAATAGACAACATAATAAATCAACAAATACATAGTTTAGAAACTATGGAAACATGATGAAAAAGATCCCTAATAAATGATTTATCTATTTTTAGAAAGTGATGTATTTATGAAAATATGTATTTATAAATAAGGAAAGATATTCACAGTAATCCAACTACTATGAATATATTATATATCAAAGTTGTTGTTAGAATGAAATTTGTTATATTTTATTTTTTATTTCAGAATAATAATTAATTTCCAAATTAATTTGATATATTGTTAAGAATAACAAATCAATTTGAAACTAATTTATAAGGTTGTTAGGATTAGACAATTAGTTCCAAAATGAGTTTTTAAATTTGTTACTCTTCAAAAATAATTCATTAAATAATTTGTATTATAAATACAATTTTCTCATCCATTGGAGGAGTTAAAAAATTTAGTAGTGGTTAGTATAAGAGTAGAGGAATTAGAATAACCATGGATTAAGCATTTCTAAATTATTAATCACTCCTGAAGTTAATGAATATTTAAAGTTCATTAATATTTAAGTGTTTGTCTACAACATGTTCAAATGGAAATCAAGTGCATACTCAACCAAGGAACCATGATTAATTTTATGGTATTTTATGTTTTGTGTTATTTTTATCTAATATTTTCAATGTCGTTAAGTGTGAGTGAATTAATTAAACCTATATAACTATGTGTTAATGTGTTTGTTTCCATTTGATTTATTTTTAGCATTCTAATTCCAATGATTTCCTTTTAAATCATTTACATTTTAGCAACATACATTAAATATTAATTTTTTTGAATTTGTATTTCTAAAAATAGGTTAAGTGTGGTTTCTTTTTAAAATAATATCAATTTCAAGAAAGTATGTTTATTTCAAAACATTTTCAATTATAGAAAGAGTGTTTATTTAACAAGCATTAAAGTAGATTTACATTCATGCAAGTATATTAGATCTTTAGGATTAGGTGATCCAAAACCACCCCTAAACAAATAATTGTTAGTCCTTTTACTTTATACCTTATTATAGTCTATTGTTGGACACCAAACCGACTTTGATATGCCATAAACTAAACTTAGTTGATTAAATAAATGGATTGACAACACCCATCATTTTTGGTACTTTTGACAAGGATTTAAAGGTGTTAGTAAGGTATATATCATAAGTTAATAGTTGATTACAAAAACTTACAATAAATTAAAAAAAATTGAATAGATTAATAGGGAATAAATATTCATAACAACCCCAAGAAAAATCAAGTTAAGAAAGGGAGAAAATTTTAGAAATGTATTAAATTCACAAAATATGCTTAGGGAAGATAAACTAAGCCAATAAAAAGAACCTTTTCCTACCCTATTATCTTAAACCAAGATGAGAGTGATTCAATGAAGAACATATCCACATACATATTATCTAATTTTATGGGGATGCCAATATGGGAACCTAACTAGTTCCTATTTGAGTTCAAGATATTATGTCAAGCCTATAACTACAACACAAATACTTAAAAGCTAAAATTATTTCCTTTCACACTTAATTATTCAATTATTAGGTGGTTTATGGTTTGTATCCATATTACATTCATTCATTAGATGAAATTGAAAATTTTTTTTGGGACAAATATCAAGACTATGTAAAGGTAAAAGAGGAATTCTTATACATAAAACAAAAGGAAGATAAAACTATATAAGATTATCTAGATAGATTACTCTTTGTATATAGAAGATGTGGATATGATTTTGATGAAGACCTAAATAATATATTTTTCTTAAATATATTATATGATTATGGTTGAGATTAATTGAACCTAATGGGAAATGGTGATGTAAAAAAACTAAATTTCAATGAAATTACTAAGCTGTGTAGGAATTATTCAATAAAAAATTTGAGTAGTAAAAATATGAGAATAATAAAAGGAAATAATGATGTATTCAATAAACAAATAATGTTTACACCTCAATCAATATTTATTCCTACTCCTACTAGCCAAACTTCATAAACTAAACAAGAAATAACTATGGGATTCAATGTTATAAATTGTTTTAATGTTTAATTATTTTAAGGAAATACATTACTTAGTTTACCACTCACCATCATACAAAATTCCAAGGAAAATGAAATTTCAAACCCTCTCAATGATTAAATCAAAGAACAAGAAGACATAGAAGAATTAGAGTATGAATTGACAAGAAATTTTGAAGAGCTTAACTGAGCTCCAGAGTATGCCAGAATAGTTTTAGAGTATGTTAGATTAGATCTAGAGTCTACTAGGATATCTCTAGAATGTATTCAATTATCATGTGAAGATCAACCAATAAAATTATAAACTATTTATAATGAGACTTATGATCACACACCTCATTTGATCCCATTGAAATATCTCATGAGTGAATTTATATAGGTTGATTCAATATATCTAGAAATGAAACAAATTACATCCCAATTAAGAATCACATTAATCATGAATAATTGGTTGATTGATGAATAAGAAATCATAATTTCAAAATTATTTGAAAGAAAGTTTAAAGATAAAATTGATTTGACTAAATTATTTTAGATATTTTGAGTCTGAATGTCATGTGAATTATACAAACACAATCAACATACACAAATAAACAATGGATGAAAAAGGAAACTGAAAATTGATAATTATTATCTAAAGAGAACCATGGCCACTAAATCAATAAATTTTAGGTATATATTACTAGTTTCATATAAATATGAATATGTTTCTTATAAACATGTATTTCATACTTGAACAAATCAAACTCTACCAGATCAATATTTTTCAAATAAATTACATCAACCATTAACCCAATTGTTAAAATATAAATCCCATTCATGGTGGCCTTCACCCCACCATTACTAATATGTTAGATATGGGAATTTCTAAACTAAATATTTTATAATAATGAAATGATAAATTTCTCACCTCCCAAATCTCATCCATTCATAATAAAAGGTTTTTCATTGTTTCTCAATTTCTCTTTTTATACATGAATAATAAAATAACCTTTGTAAAAATGTGAAAATATGCAAGAAACATATCAAATGAAAGATTTTTAATTAGACCACATTTTTGGATAAGTTATTTATTTTTTGTTCTAATATTTTGGATCTAACATCAAATATTTGAGTATAGTATATAGGTATTATTGATAATATTTTACTTATGACATAGTCTTCCCAAAATTTTCCTTTGATTATCAAAATCATAATTACAAGGATTGGAGTAGATTTTTAGTTATCCTCAAGATCAATGAGATACATGTGAATTTTTGTTATCAATATGGTGTTGAGTATATATGATAATTATATTCAAAGAGATGATTTAAATGTGAAAAGAACATGGATGGTACAATATTCATGTGATAAGTGAGAAGCCTCAAGCTCACTTTAATTATAAATATTCTATATCATAATGGAATATTTTTTCACATGCTTTACACATATGTTGATTTAGAAAAAATTCAATAAAAAAAAGAAGAATTTTATGAGTAAATTTGGGTTTCTAGTTTATTTTGGTGTTGTAGAGGAAATGGAATGGCCACTTCCTAATTTATCATCATGTTATCATTTATTGAAACAAAAAAAGTGATAAATAAAAAAAAGGAAAAAAGTAAGAAAAAAGAAAAAAAATATAAAACATAAAATTCAATAATGAAAACCCTTAGGAGTTGTTTATACTCATGGCTAGAAAAGCATATTATTAGTTTCCCATGAACTATATTAAATAGTCTTGATAAAAAAAAATCGAAAATGGTTGATCAAGGGAAAAAAAGAGTGAAACGTTGAATACCACCAAATGGATTCTTTTACCAATCAACAATAAAGTTAAATTTGGTTAAATTTAACTTTCTTCTCTCTTTTAACATCAAATAACTTTGGACACATCAACATGAACGAGGAAATAGATAACTAGGAGTATGGTTAATGTATTTGTTATATTATTTTATTTCTAAATATAGTTTAAATTTTTCAATTACAAATAGGTCCACTTGACAAACTATTTAAGAAAGATAAAAAATGGAAATATATATATATATATATATATATATATATATATATATATATATCCCCATGTAGGAGGACATGCATAAATCTAAGTATAGGAGAGAAGAGAAGGAAAGAGTTGAAAACTAATAAATGGTAGATATTTTCATATGATAGCATTTTATTTTAAAAAAGGTTCTTCTAAAACGTTTCATAAATGTATTTTTGATTTCAAAAGAATATTCATCGGTATACTTTGGTTTATCTTATATGGTTTTAAATAAGAGATGAGATGGTCTAGTTAACTCCTTGAAAAGTGGGATCCAATATTCTCAAATATATATATATATATATATATATATATATATATATATATATATATATATATATATATATAATTGATCACATAAAGGTTGGATCAAAATAAAATGAAAATTTTCACTACTTCCCAATTATAGGATACCAAAATAGAACAAGCTTATAAATATTAACAAAAGATAGAAAATGGTGTTTTTTTTTATATACTAAGTGGTCTAATTTCTACCAAACTAAATTATTGAACAAGCTAAATATACATGGAAAATAATATCATGCAAGAGGACATGTATGCATTTAAGAGTAGGAGAATGATGAGGCCATTTAATGGCTTATTATATCGGTAAATAAGACCATTCTCTATTTCATAATTCATGTTTTAAAAGTAGACTTATATTTAGTTTAAGATCATATAATTGTTTTAGAGTGAAATATAGGATAATATTTAGTATATTCTTCATATATCATTATAATCTACATGGTTTAAATTTTATAACAAATTGTTAGGAAATGATGCCAAATTTTAAATATGTATGATGAAGTGAATCACCAATGAATATATCAAATTTTTAAGTGATCAAATATAAAATCAAAGTATAACCTTCTTATACCTTTAGAGATCAATACTATCTATGGATTCACAATATTAATGGAGCTTCAAATATCCTCACTAGCTTTAGAGTCTAATATAAATCATATTCCAATTTATTAATATTCTCTTGATAAGGATGTAATATTTATGCATGGTCATTTAAGGCATAAAAACACATTTATATCAATAAAATAGGTCATGTGTTTTTGTTCTAGTTTGTTTGATATTTTGGTATGTGAATGTGTAAAGATAGATTTGATAGGTTCTATAAAATAGCAAAAATAGTCATCAAGAACATCTATGATCATTATTATAATTTCATATTCAGATTCCTTTAAAAAATAGACAAGTTAAAAATACCAATCATCTTGATCTGAGCTCATAATAAAAAGTTATGAGCATTCTAGTGGGATTTATACATGCATAGTCAAAGATGTGGAGTTCATCAGTGAAGATTTGAAGTCTATCAATGAAGTTATATATTACATCAATAGAGCTCTAGAGTTACATAAAATTAGACTCAAGTATGCTCATAATTTATTTTTAGCCTTGGTAGACTAAAGGAAGCATGGGTGAATTTTTTGTAACTTGTTTTATATGATTTCTAATTATATAAATTCTTTGGATGGAAACTTCCAAAAATAGACATCATCACACATCAACAAAAACATAGTTTAACAACTATGGAAACATGAATGAAAAGATCTTAAACAAATATTTTTTTAATCTATTTTTATAAATTAATGTATTTATGAAAATGGGTATTTACGAATAAGTAAATATATTCATAGTAATCCAACTACTATGAATATATCAAATATCAAAGTTGTTGTAATAACCAAATTTGTTATTTATTATAGTATAATAAGAATTAGTTTTTAAACTGATTTTTTATATTTTTAAGAACAAAAAATAAATTCTAAACTAGTTTATTAGGTTGTTGGAATTATAAAATCAATTCCAAACTAATTATTTAAAGTTGTCACTCTCCAACAATAATTATTTAAAGATGTATTATATATATAACTTTCTCATTCATTAAGGGAGTTAAAAAAGTTAGTTGTGGCTAGTAAAAGAGTAGAGGAGTTAGATTAAGCATGGATTAAGCATTTATATGTTATAAATAACTTACGAGTTTAATGAATATTTTATGTTCATGATGATTTAAGTGTTGATCTACAACCTATTCCAAGGGAGAGAAAGGCCCCACTCAACCAAGGAACTAGGATTGATTTTATGGTATTTTATGTTCTATGTTATTATTATCTAATATTTTCAAAGACTTTTTGTTAATTTCAAGTGAATTAATTAAATCTTCAAGACTGTGCATTATTGTGGGTGTTTACATTTATTTTATTTTTAAGTGTTTCTTTTTATAACATTTACATTTTATCAACATAGATTAAAGTGTGTTTACATTTTATGCATTTACATTTAGGCAAATATATTAAAGTTGATTTCTTTCAAAATAAAGCTCAAGCAAGTGTGTTTGTTTCAAACCTTTTAAATTATATCAATAATGTTTATTTCACAAGAATTAAATTAGATTTACATTCATGCAAGTAGATTATATATTTAGGATCAAGTGATCCAAAACCACCCCTAAATAGATAACTGTTAGTCCTTATCTTTTATACCTAATACTATATTGTCATTGGACACTATAAATATTTTAATATGACATTAAATAAACTTAATTAATAAAATTAAGTGATTGATGACACTTTTAGTCATCTAAAATTTCATTTGAGTGTTAAGAGTGTTATTTGAGACCACCTATCCATAAATTAGCACCAAACCTATCTTGGGGCCTTTTTATACACCTTTCCATCCTTCAAGTGGGCTAACTACATCCTTAAACATCCCCAAAGTAGTCCTAGATCCTCATTTTAGAATTTTTGATCCTAATACCTTAGATTATACCACTTGGACACTAGTGTCATAATTTGGAAAGTGGTGCCAATGGTGCTAGTGTCCCAATTTGGATACTATTATCCTCTTACAGCCTTTTTTCACCAATAGATATATTTTCTAATTAACAATAACCTAGGGTTATCATAAACCTCTTTTAAGACACATAAAATCACTAGAATAGTATATATACATAACTTTTATTCCTTTACTCACTAAATGGAAATTAGATGTAAATAACATAAATTATCTTAGAACAAATTATGAATAATCAATATTTTCAATCCCTATTCTATCCTACTTATATATATAGTCATATACAACCATACCAAGCTCATAATACATATATTTCTAGTCTTCATCATCACTCAAATCAATCAAAACAACATTCATACTAAGGTCACTTGCATTTACATCAACACTTAGGTGGAAAGAACTATATAGAGCTTGATCCCTCTTCAAAATATTGATATTTAGGTAACTCTCATCATAGTGGGGTGTTGAGGATGTCCAGCCATCCCAATAACATCACACTTTGTTAATTGTGCCAATCAAATGCTCAAAAAACATGGAGGTCCAAGGTTTACATGCAAAATTAGTCAAACTAGGCCACTAATAGGGAATTGGAATGTGTGCACATAAGAACAGGCCTGGTCAACTTTGATATAGGTGAACCCAAAATCTTAGAGCAAATTTGCATATAGGAAACTAACACAAAAAGGAATACATAACACCATTGATGATAATGTCTAATAATTGTGGTACTATCCAAGATGGGTTATGACACTTGGATCATGTTTACAACACTTAGATTGGTTATTTTCCTAGTTTGTAGCTTCTAGATCTTCCATCTCAGTTAGTTTTTAGTTAATTACTTATTTGTATCATTTATTGTTATTTTTAGAAAGGTCAAACTAGGATAATTTTGTTACAAATCAATGTCTATATTTATTTCTTTTTACTACCTAATTTACTAGAATCATACCCTTTGACAACCTAAGGATTAAACCCTAAAACCCTAAAAAGCTAAATAATTAGGTGAACCTGACTTAATATGAATAAGGTTTTAAATCCTTAATTGCATCCTAAGGTTTTCCTTCTCCATATTTTTATAATAAATTAAGTTTTATTAAATTCTAATTTTTCCTAATTTTTACACAACCTAATTGATCCATATCAATATTTTATTAGGGTTCCATTTATTAAAATTCTCAAAATTTTATCTAAAACCCTCCAAATTGTAGATCCACATAGTAGGTAGTCATACATTAAAAAATTATCCCTTAGGTTTCAAATAAATTTCTAATTTTTCCTACACATTAGGTAAAATATTTATCATAATTTCAAATATATTTATGTTCGATTATATTCTCCATATTATTTAATTATTTTTCTTTCTTGACTTTTTTTTTTGTAATTTTTAAAATTACTTCCAAAGAACCTCTTACCCCTCACCCATTTGATCAATTTACAATTTTTTCATATAATTATACAAATTAATGGACAAATTTTTAATATTTCACACTAGCACATGATAACAAGAATGATTTCATTTATAATTATGATGATTGTTTTTATAATGATGTTTATGATGATTACTATGATCATGACAATTAAATTATTTATTAGGATATATTATATGCATCATCTTCTCTTCTCCTCTCTCTTCTCCTACTTCTCCAAATCAAACTAGCAATATAAGGCTAAAAGAACCCCTTGTTGGTAGTGATTTATTTCAATGTGATCTTAGATTTTAAACCACTTTTGATACATCCATATTAAAATTAGAATAATATAATAATAATAAAATTAATATAACTTTGCATGGTTTAATTAACATTATACAAGATCTTCCTAGCATGAAAAAGCAAAATGGACATTCTTTACGCTTCTCATTTCAATTTTAAAAAGCATGTAAAAATGATATTGCACCTTTTATTGATGAAAAAAATAAAGTGGATGATATTATTTTATCACTTTATTTTACATATCAACATCAACATAATGATTTTATGCAAAATTTAGATAATTCAAATATCTATACGTCTTCTTCTACATGTCATAATGTGCCAAATGAAAACATGATTACTACTTCTACCATTGACTCTATTAGAAAAATATTGTATACCATTAAATAGGTTAAAATAAAATTGAATTTTCATGTTTTATAACCTTTTGCATAGCCATCATATGCCTTGTGAGGTTTTAAATGGTATTTTTGAGGTCTTATTAGCACAGTTTAAGGTAATTTTGATAAGTTTAAGGTAATGAATTATGTTTGTCTTATGTTAGTCTATCCATACCATGGTATTAAAAGTGGATTAAAAAGGAATAAAAGGTTCATAAGTGTCTCTAAATTTATCACACCCTTTTACCACATTAAATGAAAATTTTATACATGTTTTGAGAAGTTGTGGTTGTTTTGTAAAATTTTAGGTAAATGTTATGGAAAAGAAAGGTGCATGTGGCCAAGTCTAATGCATGTATAGGCTTGTCAAATTAATGTCATAGATAAAATAATTAAATTTAAATAAAAAATAATTTTAAAATATTATAAATTAGATATATAATGTGCATTTATGTCAGGAATGTTAGTAGAAGTCAGATCATGGTCAGTTTTTGTAGGCTCAATGTGCAAGAGAGAGTAAATCACTTTTTATAGGTATTTTAAGGTAATTATATGGAAATAAAGGATATAAATTTAGGTTAAAATGTTTTTATAGTGTTTATTAACCTTACTTAGGTAATTTTCATGAATAAAAAGCATGTACAACTCCTAAGAAACTAATATTTGCATCTGAATCTCCATCAATTTCCTAGAAGACTAGTAATGGTCAACTTCATGTGTTCATTATAGATATAGGAGAGAGAGTGGTGACCTAATATCATGGTAATATTATGGGGTCATAGTTTAATTCAAATACATGTCCATATTTATTATATTTATGGCCCCTCCTTTATGAACAATCACCAAGACCATGAGGTGGTCTAAAACCCTACTAAAACCCCATATGTCTAGTTGTATCCTTGAAATGATAGCTTAAAGTTGGTTGGAATAATGAATAAAATTGGATAGGATATATAGGGTGTTTAAATCCACTATATATGAATATATAGGTCTCATTTGGCATGTGTGACCCTCAAAAGAAGCAAAATCTCCATTCATATTGAGCTGCATGTAGGGTCACTGAAGGAAAAAAGATGTTTTCACACATGATGATGATATTATCTCATGAAAAATTATATAAATCTATAAATAAATTTTAAGGCATAATATTAGACTTAAAATACCAAATATGAAAGGAATTCAAATTCATAGGTTTGTAGGTGTTAAGAGAAAAAAGGAACAAGATGGGTTTAACATAGAAAATAACCTGTAGAGGGTGTAAAATGTCCAATCCTGAATTATTAGTGATGCATAAAGTGGTATGTGAATAATGGTGATGTATTGTAAATGATTTATATTTTAAGTTTGTTCATAAGTAGATGCAAAGATGTTTTTGTCGACCCATAGCTCTACAGACCTATGGATGGATGGTTATAACTTATGAGCCCAAGATCATGAAGAATTAAAATATTTAGAACATCTAGTTCATATTCCTAAACATAAATATGAATTTATAATATCCTAAAATATTAACCTCAATAACATAGGTGGTATATGAACTTTAATCACCATACATAACTCTTGTATATGGAATAGTCATAGTTATAAGCCTGTAAGGTAAAATTTATACATTAATGAGGGTTATAGATAATATTATAAAGGATATAATAAAATAATATAAATATAATCATTTAGTTTTTATATATTTTCTATTATTATCATTCTCTTCACCCTCAGAGACTAATAATGTACCCTCGATCCTAGTAATGCATCCTCTCAAATGAGCACTCGTAAGCATATTTAGGTAGATGGAAAAGATAGAGATTTATGATTATTAGGGTAGGAAAGAGAGATATTGGAGGTAAAAAATAACCATGAATATCATTATTAATTATTTAATATTTAAAAAATCATAGGTTATAGAAATTAGGTCATTTAAAATAGTAGGCTCAGTAAAGATACCTAGTAGGCATACATAATACTGTGTGTAAAATAGAAAAGTATTAACCATGTGGTGATAAAATAAGATATATGGGTTTGTAAATAAAATTTATAATAATTATAAACATTATAAAAATATATAATAATACCCAAATGTGTCAAAAAAATGGGTTTCATAGCTCAAATAGGCAAACCTATTAAATTCCTAAATGTAAGGTCTTTAAGAAGAAAGGAGGGAATATATTGGCCTATGCATGAAATGTGAGGTAAATGAAGAAAAATATAAATATTTATTTATATTTTAATCATCACAACACCATAATTTATTTAAAATTTTATTGAAGGTAGTGAAGATCCTAAAAGGATCAATTATGCCTAATAAGTCTAAATGAGAGTACACAGGGCCATGTATGGAGTTAGAAGGAAAACCTACATGTTTTAGGTGTTTGAGTCAAATTAATGGTGATATTTTATGAATTATATGTCTTATAATAGTTAAATTAAGTTTAGGATCATTAAAAAATAATGGTAATATGATAAAAAGGCCTATTAGGGATAAATGAGTATGATTGCTTAAAAACCCTCATGAAGGGACAAAACCTGTTATATTTTATTTAAAGGACCCAAATGTTTGGATAAGTGTTAAATGAACTTATAATATATGTTTTATATATTTTTAAATAATTTTAAATCATTAAAATGTAATTTTAAGGTTTTTTGTACTCAAAAACACTAGTCTCATTGTTTCACACATTCAACTAGCCCTATAGTCACCATTGGGTACTCAGAACTCCTTGGAGGTTTTTCATGGGATAAAATGGTGTTTGGAGATGTTGGAGGGGTATCCTTTCTTCCATATTATGGAATAACTAGAGATAAAGTGTCTCTTTTCTCTATTAATCCTTTCTAAGAGCAAAAGTTCTTTAAAACACTTGTTAAACCCATCATAGTGACCCGATGGGAGAAAAAGATCATAACATGATTTATGATGTGCATTTATTGTCTTGAAATGATTTTAGTGACCTTAAAAATTATCATGGACATTTTATTATGCCCTTGTTTTATAATTTAAAATCACGAGGTGTACATAATTGGCCTAGAAGATATGCTTGTAGACCTATTTGTGAGTATGCAAGGTAATGATAAACCTTCATGCCAAGACATAAATATTGGAAAACACAAAAATAGGTCATATGGATTTTTATAATATTTTTAAAATCCTCTCAATATTATGTGTTAAAATTTTAAGCTACTAATTTGGACCTAAAAGGTGACTATGCCACTATTCCCTTTAAAAAACTTAGCTATAGACCTATAGAGTACACTTGAAAATATTATCTTTAGTATATTAAGTTATCCTATAATGTTACAGGACTTAATATACCATTATAAAGAATTATAACCTATTAAATTCTTGAGGAATCACTGTAGTTATGTTTTAAGCGTGAACATACATCTAAACCAGGGGGTTTCTCTATTTCTTAGTTCACCCATCTGTACAAGGTTTTAGGTCCTCAAATTTGGCATGGATCTTGATCAAGTGGTACCTAAATTTAATCAAATTTTTACATATATTTTCACATGCATGGTCATTTATTAGAATAAAATCTCAGTTTCTAAGCCTCAAGACCTAATTGAGGGTTAATTGAGAAGAGAAATAAGTACACTTCAACTTACTGTTTGGTCATGATTTTTTTTAAATGTAAAAAGATAATAGTGGGTACTCAAATATATGATTATTTTTATAGGATCATCTATATAATGTTCTACACAAGGAGCTTTACATGTTTTGAGGGTTATACAAAAATGGAGACAAGTATGGGCTTTAGGTATCGAATGAAGTCTTAGAGAGTGTTTGAGGCATCCAATGGGATTGATACTAGTTTAATAAGGTAGAGAGGGTTCTATAATGGAGATATATTTCATTCATGAATATTAAATCAATATTTAAGGCATTTGAGCAAGATAGACATAGTGAGATCAAATGGGTTTCAAGACACCTAAGAAGAGATGATCACCACTGTAATATCATGTATCGAGATATCATGATTAGATTCAAAGTGTAAAATATGAGAGTAATTTCAAGGTGTTTTTATGACTAATTAATGCCACTTGTCACTTTATAAGCTAAGAGGAGGGTAGTTTGAATAAATAACAAGATGTGTCAAGTAAATAGAGAAACCCCCATGCCATTTTGGAGAGGAAACATCATCAAGAAAGCAACACATGTCATTGAAGACCTTATTATACTATTCCATAACCTATTTCTTGATTTTAACTCTTTTTTTGAGTTTTTTAGACTCATCATTGCTCTCTTTTATGCCACTTCTCTCTCTCTCTCTCTCTCCTCTCACTCTCTCTATATGTAACCTTATTTAGCTTTGTAAAGATCATCCACCTAAGTATTGTGAATCCCTATGAATTTTTATGCCTAGATCAATACATACTACTATTTTTACCTTCTTTTATGACTATACTTAGTGTGTGTGCATGTATAGTTAATATTTTTAAGTGATTTGATTAGTTTTCCTTGACATGTCTTATTCTAACAAGTATATGAAATTTGAAAGCTTATTCTGAAGGTCATGTGAAGTGTGTAAGTGAATTACAAGGGTTGATTGAGTTAATATATTTATTAGTGTCATACTAGATATCTTGATTATCTCTCTTAGCCTAAGCATCCATCACAACCTCCACATTAAAATGTTGATGTCATGAATTTAGATTAGGAGTAGTGTATGTTCAGGTTAGTTTCATGGCCTACATGTGCACATGCAACTTGTTAGTAGTGATCAATAAATTTGGTTTATCACCCCCTTATTTATTTATATTTCACGTTATTTCTTCCTCTTTTCTTTTGTAAGTTAGTAGTGGATCCTTATTAATACATCAAGGATATATATCCCTATAATATATATGTATAGTCCACTTAGAATTCACCCATAACCTATGACTAACACCATTGCATAGCTCAAGTTGATAGGGATTAAATCACCCTCTCTAGGGTAAAAATTTGAGTTTTAATAGACACCAAAATTGAAAATAATGATCATACATGTATTCCACTCATAACTAGTGAAGACATGCATTGTATTGAACCTACACATGATGATATAATGCATAGTAGTAAAAAAGTTAAAATATTCTTCTACTATATCTCTTAGTGCACATGTGACTAATAATTCTTCTACTCTTATTTTTATAAGTGAATTTAATCCTTTTGATGAACCTTTGAATAATTATGATTATATGATTTTGGTGAAGAATACAATGAGTCTATACCTTCTACTTCCCTTCCTACTTCACCCATATCTCATGTTCAAAGAAATTTATTATAAAATATTATTTCAAATGATAATATTTCTTGAGATAAATATAAATTAACTTATACTTATGTTCATAGTTTACACAATTTATATTTTCATGATAATAATCTTTCTTTTAGTCCATTAGCATGTGATACTTCTTTGTAAATTAATAAAATAAGAGATACCAATGAATCTCCCTCAACCCCCCTTACTATATTATAAACCTTTTCTCATTATAACCTACTTGATGGTGATAACCCATTTCCATTTCACTATGTCCAAGCTATAGACACCTAAAATTGGCCACAACTAGCCTTCAGACTGATTCCTACCAACCATTGTAAATTAAACTTAAGAATAAATAAACATCCTAAATTATCTTGTGCACAATTCATCAAATCTCATAATCATGTTTAGGAATCGCTAATTGGTGTATCTTATTTTATGCAACAATAAACTCTAATAGATTAATCCCTAATAATCATATGGCATCACAATAGTAAGATTAGCCTATGGACCTATTAAGTGGGACACATGAACAAATATACAATCTTGAAAGAGATAAATGGCTAATAAAAATTAATTAATAAGGTTAAAAAAATTAAGAGGCTAGTTGAATCATACATTTGCAATTAATGAATAACTAAATAAGGAAATTCAAAAATGCAAATATTCTAACCTTTCATCATGACCTTTGTGAGTTGTCAAGCTCTTTGGAAATATCTTAAAATATCTATTTTGGGGAAACATGCATATTCATTGAAAATCATGATTATTTGAAAATAATTAACTATATTGGGGTTATATTTGACTCACCTAAGTTAGGTTTTAACCCATTCCATGTTTAAATTCCACTTTGACTCATCTTAGGTTGGGATTAGTTTTTAATCCTATAAATACAATACCTTACCTATTTAAATTTAAGATATTTTGATGAAAATTTTTCATGCCCAAATGAGTTCAAATATTTTTTTGATATAATGTTATAATTCCCATTTTATTACAAGAAATGTTATAATGCCAAAATCTTGAGCCAAATTGCATCAATCTAATGCAAGCCCATGGTAACAAGGAGATAAGGAGCTAAAAAGATTCATTTTATAAAGATTTACTGAAAATAGACTAAGCAAGCCACTCAAAAATGAATTTATATCTCCCAAGGAAGGTAAAGTATTGTGTGTCTTTTGCATTTTAGTTATGTTTTTCATTTGGATTTGTTACTAAGCTCACCCCTCAGATCTAGGATTGGAGTGTAAGTGTTAGTGTGTTTATTGAAGTTTTTATTACTTGAACTAAGACTTGATCTAACCTCCTTTAATATATTCTTATGATCACAAAGGCATGCCTGGTGAGACTTGTACCCCACAATTTGCTCCTAAGTCTTTTTAGAACACTCCCATAATGATTGTTATGTCAAAATTTAATCTTGCTAACTAAAATAGGTGAAAAATTCAAGGTAAAGGACTTTTTTTGGAAATTATGAGGTTTACCTATGTAATCATAGTTTTTAATCTCTATACAACAATATCGTAACTCACATAGTTTCATTTTTGCACTTATAGTTGTGATTTTTCACTTATAGTTGCGATTTTGCAGATTTAATTGCATTTTTTCCCTTATAGTTATGTTTTTACACTTATAGTTGTGGTTTTTTAGGTATAGTTTCATTTTTTCACTTAAATTTGTGGTTTTATAGTTAAAATTGTGATTTTACACTTAAAATTATGTTTTTTCATTGTGTGTATACTTGAGACTGATAGACCATCTTTTGAAGCTTTATTTGGGGTCTTTTAGATTGCATTTTTTATGATTTTTTTCTAAAACCACATGTTTTATTATATATTTTTATAATATGATATTATTTTACCTTAAATTTCCATAAAATATTCAAAAATCTCAAAAACCCTATAAAAATTATAGGACCTAAGTAGGAAAGAGGCATAAATTTGAAAGTGGTTAAGTCTTGAACATTTCATTTGGTGTTTAAAAGGAATTTAGTTTTTTTTGATGCTTAGATTATTTGTGAAAGTTTAAAAAGTTTAAAACTAAGGATAAGGGGATAAATTTCATAAACATCTCATTTTAGTGCTTTAAAAATGAACTTTAATCACTTATTTACAGGCTTTGGAGAATGTTCATTTTATGTCTTGTTTGTTTGGAGTTGTTTATTTTCAAAAATGGATTGATGTGTGTATGCTCTCCCCCATCCCCTTTAGGGAAATTAGGTGACAAAAATTTCTCTTTATTTTAATTTATAACTTTTTACAAGGAATGAAATGAATGTTATTGGAGATCTCCCTAAATTTTTATGGTTTGGGTGATATAAACATAACCTTTAAAGTCTTTTCATTTAGGCATTTGTTTTATGGAACTTGGCTTTGAGAAAGAGTTCATAAGCTCCTCATGAGTTATTTAGGGAAGATTTGACTTGGTAATTCATCCTTTCATTGATTCAACCCCTATCCATGGTGGGGTATATAAATTAGGGCATGTATATTATGATTTCCAAGGGGTTGAGTGGATAACCTCTCTAATAATAATGAAAACTTGAGTCAGGTCTAGCTAACTAGGGTATTCCACTAAGAAGTACATGGATAGAATCTCTATACAAAGTAATATACCCTTTCATAGTAATTTATCTATTATGAACTCAATTGTTGTGAGGTATATCTAGTGTTAACCACACTTGATACCATCTAGAAGTTTGAAAATTTAGTTTTAGAATAACCCCAATTATTGCATATAAACTATTAATGTGTCATGAGTAGCCCAAAGTTCCATTTCGTCGTATAATCTCTTGAGAGAATGGGGGTGTAAGAACCCTACTTATTCATGTGCTTTTATTTTTGGATTAATACTTAAAATCATCTCAAGATTACATATATAGGTGGAATTTGATATTACTATACAACCTTGTCAATTTTAGGGTTTAGGATGTTTACACTTAGGTGTGAAATATACCAATTAGGATAAATGCTAAAATTTTTATTTTTCCCAACTTTCGTTGTTTAACATTTCTTCAAACACTTTGTATCAAATGGAACTAAATTCTAATTTTGAAATACTATTTGGGTTTAACTAAAAATTCTAATTTGTTTTGATTACAAAGTACTTAAAGGGTTTTTTAATATCATGCAGACTAAAAGGCTCCAGGAATAGACCCAAATAACAAGAAATAAACATGAAACATAGATATTAAGCCACCAAACAAGTCACATAAACATAAATGAACATACCTTGAAATGATAGCTTATCTCTTTTATTGATTTTAAAGCTAATTATAATTAAAGAGGGATAGAAAGTAAACTTAGCTAAGTCTGATATAAATTTTAGACTTTTATATGTTGTCATAAACCCTAGTGACTCAGATCTGATACTGATATGAAATTACAGTCTATTGTCATGAATTTTAGACCTTGAAAAAGTGATAGAAATGAACATAAACACCTCTATTTTCTAATCAATCAAATTGGGAACCCTATATAATCATCTTATAGATGATAATTTACCAATATCAAAGCCAAACATGAATGCTAAACTCCATTGCTAGCTGAAATTGGAGATCCCTATCCAATCCTATCTTGAATGAATAAAAAACACCTTCAAAAATCACCAATTAGACCAAATGATGAACTCCATATGAATTCACCTCACATTATGGAATGGGATCATCTCCAAATAACTAAAAATCAAGGGATCATCTCCTTGATGTAACTGAAAATAATTTCAGCCATGAGAAAACTCTCCAATATCAATTTACCATGGAATTCAAGATGATACAAATGAACCCAAGAGCCTCTATTTAAAATTCATTTTTCCCCACTTTTGGTGGCTGCATTGGTGGAGACTTATTTTATTAATTTACTTTTTCCCTTTTCCCTTATGAAGTCACTTTATAATTTTCTTTTATTTTTAAAAGTGACTTTAATATTTTATTTTCAAAAAGTGACTTTATAATAGTTTATTATTTTATTTAAGTCACTTTTAATTAAATTAATTAAAAAAAAATAATCCTTTTGATTTAATTTTTTGTGGACAACTTTATAAATAATTAATTTTATTTATTTATTCTTAAAGGACATTGCAATCCTCCCTTCCCAGAGATTGCTTGCCCATAAGCAATCACATATACATGGCTAATTACTTTCAAAAAATACCAAGATCTCATATAATTCTTTTGTCACCATAAATTATCAACATGAAATTTGGTATATCTATCATCAAAACATCCATAAGACTCACACCCACTTCCTCAAATCTATTGGTGTAAAAGATAACTATAATGCTAAAACTAAAAATCTGATTTAAACTCATCATAAGACTGATTCCACTATCATAAAATGATGAAAACTCATCATTACTCAACCTCCAAGTGTTATAGTGACAATCCCATGCACATGAATCCATGTAATTAGATGTACTCATCAATGTAAATTTTGAAAATTTCATGATCAATAGTGTAAAACAAACATCTTTTATCAATGTATGAGCATAAAACTAATGGGTTAGGGTAGGAATACTTCTAACCTCATGCACATCCCCATACCTTAGATAAATGTCCAACAATAACTCATCAAGTACAACATCTACACATACCTCAAGTCCTAAAGTTAGGATAACCCTATGATCCAATAATGAAGCATCATCATGAAGTGTGTCATCATATGGATACAAAAGTATCACATCACCCAAGCTGAATATGAACATATAAGTGTCTTCTCTCAAGCTATCATCATGGGCTATCCAAAAACTAAATTGTGCCACATGGGCTTAATAAGCATCCATCATATGTGTATGACCTATTATGCAACTTCACTCCATGTTGCTGGTATAAATTAGAAAAACATCAATAAAAATAAAAATTGGACCTATGATCAACTCACAAATGTCCTCGTTATCATAAGATGATAATGCCTCATTAACATGCCACTTATAAGTGCTATATGAGCACTCCAAAACACTTCAAATAGATGCAATTAAAAGTATATAGGCTAAAAACTCCATGCTTAGAAATGTATAAAAGTCACCTATCCTTGTGATGCAACTTGAAAACCAATGGTTCAAGCATGAAATACTATTGTTCTCATGTACTCCTTTATGCCCCATGATGTATTCTTCATATACCAAATGTTATCCCCATATATAATCAATAAATGTTTTCATGAAATTAATGCAAGTATTATATAATGACCTACCTTGTATGGAACTTGGCTCTTCACACATTAATCCAAACTTAATCACATAATCTTGCATATCTACAAGATAAATGAAATCATGTAAAATTAAGAGATTGATGTTTATCACCATAAGACCAACCTTTACCTCATACCTACCAATTTTGCCCTCATATATGCTATCATAAGCTTTTATCCAAGGTGTGTGCCATACTGAAAACTTCCCCCATGAGCTATCATACTTCCCTTCTAAAGGATGATAGCTGTACTAATTAGATAACTACTATCCATAATGATTAACTCAGTCCTTTTCTTGAAGAACTTAGGTCTAGAAATTAGGACATCATGATGTCTATCCAAGGAGACACAAGTGCAAAGGTACTTCTTCAAATATGACTTGAGATTACTTTTGACAACATCATCCCTTGCTACCCCATCAAATATATATGGCATTTCTTCTCTCATAAATCTAAATTGAGCCTTTGATTGGCTCACCAACTAAGGTGATTCATTAGTCTAATGACCCAACTCATATACATGATATGAAATTTCAAGATTGTTTTTAACAAAAAACCTCCCATCAAGTATCCATAAATCTATATGTTCCTCATACTTGTCCATACTAAGAAAATTAAAATTGTGATCATAACTTTCTAAGGTGTCTTTCTTGCCTTTTCATGTATCTTCTTCATAGATAGGTTGCTCCTCCATGAGTGGTAGCCTAAGAGGTGTGCCTAGATAAAATTTACATGTTTTTCCAACTACCATATCTATCACAAAACTAATCCATACATTAACCTCCTTGGTTGATATGATTTTTAATTCCATCCAACTTCATGGTGTGGTATCCATAATAAACTAAACATTATCAAATGGTAGGATCTTCTCATTATGCAATCTCTTAGTCTCTACAATCAACTCTCTATGATAAAGTGCCTCATATAATCTTGGAAAATGTTCCTCCATTGTGGATGATTTATGCTCAACCTAAATTAAATAACTTATGTTCCCATCTACATGTGTAGGTATATCACTAGTGGTTGATCCGCCAAGTGTATGCCCAACAACATCTCTGATTTGAGCCTTCAATGGGTTCTCTAAAAGAGAAAATTCATAAACTTCATGAAGAAAACTAGATACCCAAAAGGAATTTTATGAATCATACATTTTCTCTTATTCACATATATCAACATATTCTTCTTGTGTGCTTACCTCTAGAAATTCTTCATTTTCATGCTCAACTTGTATACATTTTTCCCTTGGAAGAAATATTGATCTAATGTATGATTATTTTTGTTTCATTACATTACTTAGATGATTGCATCATTATTTTACTTGTTAAATGTGCATTGTTTTTCATGTGCATCCACTAACTTAGCCTTATTTCCTCTTTATAGCCAACTATCATACAAGGCTTGAATCTTGTTCACATCTTCCAATGTTTGATATACAAAATTAGAATGTTTATGGCATAAATACACAACACATAATTCATATTTAACACCCAAACCTTTAATACCAATATTAGAATACTCTATAATACCATCATCCACATGTGAAATGGATGTTACCTCATGATTAGGACTATTGTTGTAAAAATTAGAATAGGTGTCATACCTTGATGTCATATTTTCAACATCTCTAATGGGATGATTAATGATTGTAATATTTTACACTTTGTGATCAACATGATGACTCAATGGTGTGCCATGTGTCTCCTTTTGATCCAACATTATTTCTTCTTTAGGACACCCACATGATGACTAATTTATGCATTGATTGTGATCACTTGTAGGTTGAAAATTGTAAACAAGTGATTCATCTTCCTTTCCTAGTTCTTGGATATTTAACACTTAACTTTTCCCTCTAATTTCTTTCTTTTCTTGCTACTGATATGGACTTGAAAACATCAAGTTGTATTCATCCTCATCTATTATACCCAAAAAATGTGTGTATGAAACCATGTCATGTATCTCTTGAGGAAGAGAGTGATACTTATCATAGCGGCCATAATTATTCTATTAAATGGAGATGAATCACTAGTGTGCCTAATTTTCCTTGAAAGTGAATATTCAACATGATATGATTTTTTAATCACCCTTTGTTGTGAATGGTGAAATTCCCTCAACATTGTTCCATACTAGGCAACTTCCCCATAGTTCCCATCTCACTATCCACAACCACAACTCAAACCAAACTGAAGTAAAAGTAACTGATCTTTACCCAATAGGCTAGCGAGATCATGGTTCTGAAACCACTAAAATATCCCACATAGGATAAATTCAAAAATTCTATTTTTTCCCAACTTTAGTTGTTTAACATTTTGTCAAACACTTTGCATCTTGTTTAACATTTCATAAAACACTTTGCATCAAATGGAATTAAATTTTGATTTTGAAATACTATTGGATTCTAATTAAAAATTCTTATTATTATTTATTGAAAAGTACTTAAAGGTTTTGTAATATCATTTAGATTGAAAGGTTCCAAGCATAGACCCAAATAACAAGAAATGAACATGAAACATAGATATTAGGAAACTAAACAAGTCACAAACATAAATGAACATACCTAGAAATGATAGCTTATCTTATTTATTGATTTTAAAGATGATTAAAAATGAAGAGGTCTAGAAATTATAATTAGATAAGTTTGATATAAATTTTAGACTTCTATATGTTGTTGTCATAAACCCTAGTGACTCAGATCTAACTCTGATATGAAATTACAGCCTGCTATCATGAATTTTATACCTTTAAAAGTGATATAAATAGACACAAACACCTCTCTTTGAAAATAAATCCAATTGGGAACCCTCTATAATCATCTTATAGATGAAAATGTACCAATATCAAAGCCAAACATGAATGATAAACTCCATTTCTAGCTAAAATTAGAGATCCCTATCCAACCCTAACTTGAATGAAGAAAAAACACATTCACAAATCACCAATTAAACCTAATGATGAACTCCATATGAATTCACCTCACATTGTGGAATGGGATCATCTCCACACCACTCAAAATTAAGGGATCATCTCCTTGGTGCAACTGAAAATAATTTTCAGCTAAGAGAAAACTCTCCAATATCAATTTGCCAAAGAATTCAAGATGATACAAATGAACCCAAGAGTCTCTATTTATAATTCCTTTTTAAACACTTTTGGTGGTTACATTGGTGTAGACTTATTATATTAATTTAATTTTTCCCTTTTCCCTTATAAATTCACTTTATAATTTTATTTTACTTTTAAAAGTGACTTTATAATAGTTTGTTATTTTATTTAAGTCACTTTTAATTAAATTAATTAAAAATAAAGTAATCCTTTTGATTTAATTTTTTGTGGACAACTTTATAAAAAAATATTTTTATTTATTTATTCCTAGTGAAAAATCAGGGACATTACAAGGTGTTTTATGTCATTTTATCCTTTATTATATGGTTTTGAGTCTAATATATCTATTTTGTTTGTTTTCCCACATCAAGCTAAGTTCTGTTTATACATCACTCCTTTATTTTATGAGGCATTGTTCTATCCATTTTATCACATTACTTTTAATTAGTCTTTTTGACAAATCTTTGTGTGTAAGTTACTTGATTGAAATGGGTAACCTTATGCTTCCCAAAATCATTTTGAGTTTGTGTGCCTTTAAGTCTTGAAACAAACCATCAATCATACCTTTAGAGAGTGATAACACCATTACATTGTTTGAATTGTTTCATAGACATTTTTTACCTAGAGTCCAATATTTGAACTAATCCATGTTTGTATTTTAGATCTTTTCCTAGTACAATTATGCCATTTAATTTTTTCTAGCTTGTTGTTTGTTCAAAGAATCCTAGTTTCCTACAATCTGAGTTTTTGATTAACCTTGACAATTTCAAATCCAAACATTAATTGATTTCTATTTATGCCTTGCATAATTTTGGCTTAGACACTAATCCTTCTCTCTTGGGATGTGTAACTTAGGTTGATTCTTTACATAATTTGAAAACTATTTGTTTGTGCCTTTATTTGAAAAAAACAACTTATCTTCCTTTTACACTTTGTTTCATGACTTATGCCAATTGATCAAGTTAATGTTTGATTTTGTATGCCTAGTTTATGTTAAAGTGTTTCATATTTGTTAAATTAAATTCATACCCCTTTTATTTTAAGTCTAGATTTTGTACTTGTTTTTCCAAAATTCTTAGAACATGCCTATTTTGAGCCTATATTTTGATGCCACATTTGGTCAAAAGACCTATAATTATTTTTTTATTAGATTAGACTTATTTAGAACACTTTGGACTTAGACTTTGGCATGATGGTTTTTATTTAGCCACTTAACATTTATGTGTGAGACATTTGATGTTAGACATATGGTGTTAGACTATTTTATACCAAGTTTTAGCACAAACCATTTTGGATATATAAATCCACCTTTTAACCAAGTTAGACTATGTTTGGACCATTTGAACTTTGGATATAATTTTTAAGATTTTGTATAACTATAATACTTTTGTGGATATTTCATAATTGATGTGGATGTCCCATTACACTTATGGTATAAATAGGTATAATCTAAGTTATGATACAATAGCTACACAAATTAACTTTATGTAAGAACCCTATGATGAATAAGTGGTTTATGAGATAAATTATTATCCTGATTCAATCCTCAATTTGGGAAACAAAGCTAAGATCCTCAAGTATAGTATTTGGTGACACCTTATTTTGGCTAGTTGACATATGATCTTTTCCCTCCCACTGATCATGGAATCCAATCCTCCACCTATACCATTAACCCTCTTTTATAATTTACAATCCACCAATATCTATGAAGTCCATGGATTTCCATTCTAGGACCTCATCCACTATCTTATGTGAGCAACCAAGATCTATAATGCCCTACCATTTCTATACCAAGACCTCATATTTTGGATTATGTGAACCACCCACATTTACAATTCTTATATCCCAAGACCTCATCTTTTGGCTTATGCAAGTAAACAAGCTTCATAATTCCCTAACATTACCATTTTAGGCCACTCTATGTAGGGTAACTCATTTTACCAATAAATTTTTCCAATCACAACTCAATGGGTCATGATTACTATCCTAGGCCATAAACCAACCTTTGTTAATCCTATCATTATCTAACTACTGGCCATTATTCATCCATTTTCATCCATTACCCACTTAAAAAAAACCTTGCCAATTGTCTATCCCTAATTGAGCCAACCAGTACCTCTCCAACCAAGCCAATCATTCAAAGACTAATATATGCTCAAAATTGGTATTTTACAACTGATTATAAACCAAGGTCAAGAGAACTAACTAATCCATGATGTTTTTTTTTAACCAACTAGTTTTTATGATTCAACCTATGATGAATCACCTTTTGTTCCTATACCTATTGTCAAAGAATCTCACTCTGATATGCTAGTCTTTATTGAGTCACTTTTTAATAATTATAACCATATTTGAATAAATCCTTATCTTGACCATATGCCTTTTTTTAAAGATCCTCTCTTTGATAAACCCATCTCTATGGAGTTATCTCTTGACCTTTTCCCAATCCTTATGGAGTCTCGCTTTGACAAACCAATCTCTATGGAGCCCATTATGCCATCTTAGGTCAATACTTATCCAAAACCAAACATTAAAAAAGACATAATTTTATCAACATCCACACCAGATGAAAAATAAATATAAATTTAGGTTCTATTCTTTAATTGACATCATATTTAACATTGAAATTAGAATCAACATCAATCTCAACATTGGATTTAGAGTCCTTTGAGTTAGAATTAGCTTCATAATCCAAATATGTTCTTAGTTATTAAAACATTGGTTAATCATGCCTCATAGATCAATTTGAATAAATTTATGATCCTTCTATGGTTTTTGAGGATGATTACATTAGATTTGACACAAGTAATCCTAGTATCTTCTATGAGTATTGTGTTGTCTCTTTCCATTCCATTACCATTCCAAATGCCATTACCACCAACCAACCTAGCTATTTTAATAACATTCCACCTCCCAATAGTGTTGATTAGGACTAATAGAATCACACCTTGTTACATTAAATCCATGGTGATATATGAATTGATGAATATCTTGAAGGTGAATACCACATTCATTCAAAATAAAAACCATATCTTAGTGAAACCTTCTCAGAGATACTAGGGGATAATAAATGTTTAAACTCAACATCTTTTAGTGAAATATTTTTAGATGTGGTAGAATATAATAAAAGTCAAAATTCAATAATCCTTAGTGAAACCTTCTCTAAGGAACTATGAGACAATCAAGACAACTTCATTGGTAAAACTCTCATCCAGGTACTAATAACTTAGCACAATAGTCCTTCAATGCTTGATGAAGACATTATCAAATATGATATCAATACAACATCTAATCTATAGCATAATCAGATGGTATCTAATCTCAAGCCAAAATAATAGAAAAATCTAGTAGTCCTACCAAAACCATGTTCAAAAGTCTTTAGCCTTCCATAACCAAAATTATGTCGAATCTAGAATTAGAAACATTATGTGTGCATAAAAATCCCAATCTTTATTTGTTTTCTAACCATTATATATTCCATTATCATCCACCATTACATTACCAAATCAAACCTATCATATACTACTTATCTATATTTACCATCTTTGGTCACATTTTCCTTTGCATAGGCTACAAAGATACCTTGTCTCGACATTTGAAGGAAAAAAAATCAATGACCAATGAAGATCACAATAGCATTATTTACATCTAAATCTAAAACAAGTTCTTGATAGAGTAGTTATTTAAAAGAGGTGTGGCCTAGTAATTTACATGACTGATTATTCTAGTTGTGTCATTTATTGATCAAGATGTGCATCTCCACATCAGTAGGAATAATACAATCATACCTTGGCCAAAATCATAAACCATACCTATACCTTTTCTAAAAACCATATCTTGGCCAAAATAATTTACCTTGTCATTTTAATTTGATATTAATCTTGTCATTATTCCATACCCTACCATTTACCTTAGCTTACCACTTGGGGGTAACCCTATTACCATTTTACCCAATCTTCATACCATCATCATTGTAAATAATGGAATATCATATGCCATTTTACCATGCCATCCCTATTTATACCAAAGATTATTTTAGCCATCCTAGACAACCCATTTTGATCTTGGTTACTTTAGTTCTTCCTACTCCTTATGTGAGGGGAATCTAATGCAATTCTATTAGTTTCAAAATTTTGTGTTTAAATGACCATCTATGAAAGTAGTGCGCTAGTTGATTTGGCAAGCTATCTTTCATTCACATTTAACTAGTGTTTTTTATTATAACCACCTATGCAAAAATCAATAGTCAACCTTATGTTAATAATTATAACCACCTAATGGAAAATTAATGTCACTGACCTATGTCATTATTTCTGAATTATAACTACCTATGGCCAAATTAAGAATAGCAACATTACTATGCATTGCCACATCACCTTGCCATTACTAGTTTTGTTTGCCTTATCATGTTCCCTTAATTTTAAAACTTTTTGTGACCTAGTTAGTTCACCCCACATTTTATGTTGGTGGAATGACTATGATTTGAGGTCTTTATGGAACTATGTAGGTCATGTTCAATTCACATTTAGGTTAGTTCAATCTCCCTTTACCATATGCTCTCACCATTTTGAGAGTAATGTAAAACAATTCTCCCACCATTTTATGAGAGGTATCTTGTCAATATCATGCCATAAGATTCCTCAAAATTATAAAAACATTCAAATTTTTCAAAATCTAAAAACATATAACTTGTTTAAGCTTAGTCAGTCATCCTCGATCCACCATAATAGGGAAAATCCATTTTCAAGATGTTTTATATCACTTTTACTTTTAATTTTCTTTGTGTTTGTTTTCTTAATTATTTTTTAGTTTATTTACCTATTTATTTTATTTCATTCTTGTATCTTGAGTTAGTCTATATGTGTTCATTGGGTGATTTCTAGTGCATTATTCTTAAGTCTATCCATATTCATATGTAAACATGGTCATCATGGTTTTTATCATTGGTGAATTATTTTCAATTATTTATTGGATTAGGAGTTAGTACTTATGCATATTTTGGATATGTTATCATGGTGTTTTATATCATGGTGGATACCATCACATACTATAACAAAAATCAGCTAAGGAAGTCTTATAATTAATTAAGTCATAGAAGTTTCTCCTTAGTACCCTTATCAAATAATCCCACCTTCTTTGATCAAATGAACCCATTGACCATTCCAATTGTATCAATGCTAATAAGGATGAGTATCTCCACATTGATAGGTATAATCAAATAATTTACATTGATCAATTATTATTATTATTATTCTATTAATCTATTTCATCACTTTGTGCATCCTTGTATGCCTAGTTATTTATGGATTATTTAGTCATTAGAGTGTCACCTCTACATTTGTGTCCACTCATTTTTAATCTATAAAATAGGATATATCCTTGGATTATGATTTACAATCTACCTGAATGGGGCACAATTAAAAATCATTTTTTATTCTAGGTCATCTTAATTATTATAACCACATGTAGGCAAATAATTATTTTGACTCATCATCCCTAACTGGGGCATATGCCATTGACATTGATTATAACCTCCTTTGTGAAAATTAGTGTCTCAACATTTTTTACTAACTATAAGCACCTTTGGGAAAATTAGTACATGTTTAATCAATGTAGGGAAGAATTTTCTCAATTGGATTAATCTCACCCATGGGTTATTTTCATTTTTCTTCTTTCTTATTTTTGAGGGACCATCCATCAATCATATGTGTTAGCCACTCCCTCAAGGGGTCATCATTATAGTCTTCCCAAACATTGTTTGGAGATTTTACTTCAATCATTATCTTCATTTTGGATTGTTTTAATATTTGAGAAGACATTACTATGCCTATATCTTGAAACATCTTCCCAAATAGGGGAAAACTATAGAAACTTAAAACTATCCACTAGTCTTCAATCAAACTTCATACTATATCCTACCAACCATTAAAAATTAAGCTTAGGAATCACTAACATCCCAAATTTTCTTATACACCATTTATCAAAGCTAAGAATCATGTTGATTCATCCCTATTTGAGGTATCCTATTGTATACAACAATAACCTCTCATGGATTCATCCCTAAGCATATTATGACATCAAAACAATCAATTTAGCCTATGGACCTATTAAGTGGGGCACATGAATAAATATAAAATATTGAAAGAGATAAATGGATAATCAAAATTAATTAATAAAATAAACTAAATTAATATCCTAGTTTAATTATCCATGTGTAATTAATGAATAACTAAAAAATGAAATTAAAAAATGTAAATATCCTAGCCTTTCATAATGACCTTTATTAGTTGTCAAGCTCTTTGGAAAATATCCTTAAATATCCATTTTGGAAACCCATGCCTATTCATTAAAAATAATTATTACTTGACAATTATTAACTTTACTAGGGTTATATTTAACTTACCTATGTTAGGTTTGAATCCATTACATGTTTAAACTCCACCTTGACTCACCTTAGGTTTGGGTTAGTTTCTAAGATTATGAATACAATGCCTCGCCTATTGAATTTTAAGTTATTTTAGTAAAAAATTATCATGCAAAAATGACTTCAAATCTCTTTTGATATAAATTTATAATTCCCATTTTATTACAATTAAGGTTATAATTCCATAATCTTGAGCCAAGCTACATCAATCCAAAATAAGTGCATGGTACTAAGGAGAGAAGGAGCCAACAAGCTTCACTTGCCAAAGATTTCTTGAGCACAAATTGAGAAATTGACTCCATAATGCATTTGGAGATCCCAATGAAGGTAAATAATTATGTGTCTTTTACATTTTGGTTGTGATTTTCATTTGGTTTTGTTACTAAGCTCACCCATAATATATAGGCTTGTAAGTGTTAGTGTTAGTGTGTTTATTTCAAATTTTTTTGCTTAAACTAGCATGTTACTAACATCCCTTCTTGGATTTCTATGATCACACAAGCTATCACCCCTCCAAAGGTTAATGTGATAAAAAGAAAAGGTAATTGATGTAATGTACCAATGGCTAAAATTAATAATAATATTCAAGAACTAAATGAACCTATTGATGCTACTAATATACCTTCATAAGAGGTAGTATCCTTGACGCATGTCATGGGTGATTTTTTTTAAAAAGTACATTATCTCACTTTTGAAATGAAAACATAATTCTATTAATTTGATTCCAATGCCATACATGGAAATCATGTCCCATGTAGAGTATTATATACAAAGTTATAAGTAAACTTTGAAATACCAACATTGTCAATGTTTAATGGAAATGGAAATATATACTTGCACCTTCAATCCTATAGAAAGGTTATGTCACATGTCACTCATATTTTGATTCTCTTAAAATTTTATCCATATACTCTTGAGGGTGAGGCATTAAATTGGTTTCATCATTCACTACCCAGTGGTTCACTACACACATACAATGAGTTAGAATAAGCCTTTCTCATGCATTATATTTATAACAAGGGACCTTCAATAACATGTGAGTGGTTGGTGTCACTACACTAGGGTAAGTCAAAAATAGTAAATGATTACATACTACAATTTAAATCATACATTTAATAGTCGATACACAAGATGATGGATTTAGAGGTATAATACATCTTTGTTATATTCCTCATTTCTCCTCTTAAGGAGAGATTATTATATGAGACATCCAAATCATTCCAGAATCTATGTTACACAAATATGGCATTGGATAATAATTTGGGACTAGTTGAGACACATTTAGAGATATATTTGGATTTAGATATCTCACAGTCAAAATCATCTAATATGGTACAAACACCTAATGCACCTATGATTAAGGAAAAAGTGGAATAGGAAAAACAAATAAAGATACTCAATACATGAAAATAGCCACATTAAAAATAATCTCCTATAGTGGATAGAACACAAGATACCAATAGTGGGGCCATACATTTTTTAAACAAAGATAGGCCTCATGACATATTATTCACATTATTAAACAAGGCAATAATCACCCTTCCTCTTACCTAGCATCATTCAACACATCATTTCTAAATAATAATAAACAAACCATCTTATAATTATCAAAAACTCAATCGACATTGGGACAACAATTATTATGCACTCAAAAATCATATTGACCAATATATTGAAAGAAGCACTATGACATTCACATAGGGGACATCAAGGTCTCCTTCTCCACACTCTTCTAGATCACACTTCACTATGAGGGATTTATATATGGATGTTCCTTTTAATAAATCATTGGTTACTCATCATATTAGCCATGTGGTTTCTAGGATACCCACTTATGTGAGATCTTATGTACCATAGATTTAGCAAAGATGGCAACCAGTTCATAGAGAATGGAAACCAAATCCACCACTAGTTTCATTTTTACCAATGATTAATATAATGGCAACAATCAAAGAGATCAGAACATAGTCTTGGTTTGATAACTGATCATGATCTTTGGTAGATATTATAGCATAGTATCAGTTTAACAATAAATTATGATATTTTAAAGACATAATGCACAATAGAACATAGTTTTTACATGACATATAATTAATATATTTACTATAGAGTCTAAAAATATAGCTACTAATAGTACACCATGAGTAGTATCTATTTTATAATTTATTCCTACACCTTCACAACATGAGTAGTATGGTCACTTTTTTACTCTTCCATCAAGATTTAGATAGTGCATGACATAGTTCATAGGCAAGTTGAGTTAGCTTCATGTATTCTTATCTATAATCTATAGGTACTATCAGCTACATATCACTTAATACAATTGATTCCTAGACCTTAGATACCTTTTTTCATGGCATGCATGATCACTCTTCTTCTATTTGATATAGGACGCCTTGATAATGAGTCTCTTGTTAGACTCATTGGTTAGTATGTTCCTCCCTACTTGTATATAGATTACTTTATTCTTTCCCCTTGTATATAGTTTCATTTTCATTTTATTTTTACATATCCTATATCCAAATAATACAAAAATAATATAATATGTTAAAACACAAAAACATTCAAATCTTTGCTCAAAAAATAAAAATTATAGATTGCATGAATTTTCATGTTTACATTTCTCATGTATGTCAGGCACTACATATGTTAGCTATCTAAATATAGTCAATTTTAACATAATACATGCTTCATTTTTTACTTTTGAGTGTTTTCATATTGATACAAGACTCAGGACCATCACACAGGTCTAAAATTATTACTATCTACCCATTGGGGGAGCATGCATAGGTTCTTCATTTGACACATTTGATAATTTGGGGCATCTTATACATAGTTATAGCTACTAGGTTATATAAATCTACACTACACTAATTTTTTTCTAACTAATACTAATTTATAATCATTTTATGTACATCTTTGCTCATATAGAAACTTGTATCACTATTTATACATAATTTCATTTATATCTCTCCTAGTTTAGACTTGATTGTGACTCTTTCTTATTGCTATTGAGGGTATTTACATATGCCATTATACTACAACACTACACAACTTTATTTCATTGTATGTATGATTTGGACATGTACCTATGTCCTTATGTGTGCCTTATTGATTGTATATGCAAACATGGAAGTATACCTATGTCCTTATGTGTGCCTTCTTGATTGTATATGCAAACATTTGAACATGTACTTCAATGTGGTTTTATGCCAACCTAATCATTTACATATGAGGACATTTTAAAATTTAATTGTATGTATTTATTTCTCATATTTAGTTACATGCATCCATTCCCCTTGCATTGTGGCCCCTTAGCCTACTTTGCATGCCTCATGTGTTTTGTATGTATGCTCTCATGTATGCATCATGGCCATGCCACTTATTTTTCTTGTTGAACACTCTAGTTTTAGATGTTATGAGGGACCTAATGAATATAACATTCCTCCTTAGGTGCCCTTATGGGTATCATGCCCCATCCCCCTACATAGATACTTAATTTATTTCTCATATATGGTATTCATATACATGCTTACGTTTATTTCTATATGCTCACTTTTGCTCCACTTGATTAGATAGAATGATAAAATTTATGTCCTATATTATATTAATGAATACACCATTTTTATTAGTAAAATATAGATACCATTCACACCAGAAAAATCCAAATTTGGTGCCTTACTCAATTTTATTGGTTGGCATTACTAAGTAGTCTGTAAGCTACATACTCGAGTAGCTCCTTAGCTGATTTTCATTCTAAATTTATCAAGTGGCCATAAATACAACATATATAGTTCTAATTATAGTTACACATCTTCAATTAAATTTCAAAATCTAGTTATAGATTCATCTAATACACATGGGTAGGCAATGATGGAGTCATAGTCTACTTGATTTCTTGAGCCACCTGCATGAGATGGTTAGGCACACCATTAGTCCAATTCAAGCTATTCATAGGTCATAACCTATCAATCAGGAGTGGGAAATGATGGATTCAAGTCTAGATTTATTTCTTTATCCACCCACACATGGGGATTTGGCAATCCATTCAACTCAGTTTAAGGTATTCATCAATTCACAACTAGTTATATGCACACACATGATTTCACTATGTTTATGCATTGGTTTACATACCTAGTGAGGTGTATTTGTTCATTTCTTATTTTTTATCTCTTTATTTATTTTTATATTATGATTTTTATATCTCTTAATTAAATATAAATCTATGCAAATTCAATTTATAAGACACACAGTGGAGCATGCTTCACACATTCAGATCTAGATTAATGGGCTTTGCCTCTTAGGTAATTATAGGTACATTTCTTTTCCTTTATCCTAGTATTTTAAATTTTTTGAATTTATAAAATAAATGGGTGGTAAATTTAGTCATATAAAATGTCACTTGAATATTAAGAGTGTTACTTGATACCACCTATCTATATCTTATCCCTAGACCTATTTTAGGGCCTATTTAGACACTTATCTAGCCTTCATGTAATACATAAATGTCCCTAAACATCCCTAAAGTATTCCCAAAACCTCATGTTATCATGTTTAACCATAGTTCCTATAGTTATACTACATAGACACTAGCACCATAACTTGGAAAATAACACTAATGGCACTAGTGTCTTAGTTTGGGTGTTATTGATGTTTTCCTACATTTTGTCACCACTGAATATATTTTAAAATAAACAATCACTTAGGATAAACCTAGATCTATTTAAATACCTTAAAAAACACTAAAATAGTATATATACATGATTTTTAATCCTTTATTCACTAGATGTAAATAAAATGTAAATAACACAAACTAACTCAAAACATGTTATGCATAATCAATGTTATTAATCCCTATTGTACCCTAATTCTACATACAATCATCAAAAACCATCCCAATCTCAAAATAAATATATTTCAAGTCTTTAAAATCCCTAAAATCACTTAAAATCAACATTAATACTAGCTTCACTTGTACTTACACTAGCACTTGGGTGGGGAGAAGTAGATTGGGTGTGATCCCTCCTTAGAGTATTGTTATGTAGGAAACTCTCATCAAAATGGGGTTTTTAGGATGTTTAACCTACCCAAATAACATCACACTTTGATATTTGTGTCAATAAAATGTCATAACAACATGGAGGTCTAGGAATTACATGTAAAATTAGTCAAAATAGGTCACCAACAGGGATTCAAAGCTTTTGCACATAAGAATAGGTTTGGCAGACTCTATCACAGGTGCACCTAGAATATTAGAGTGTCATACACATAGGATATTAGTAATAAAATTAGGACACTAAAACCATTGGATCTACTATCTAGTTAAGGTGATACTACTTAGGAAGGGTTCTAACACTTGAATCCTATCCTTGACACTCATATCAGCTCATGTCATGGTTTACAACCTCTAGATCTTCCATCTTGGTCAAATTATAGTTAAATAATTATTGTCATCATTTATTTCTATTTTTAGAAATGTAAAACTAGGTCAATTATATTAAAATTAGTGGTTTTATCTATTGCTTCTTTTCTACCACATTTATTGTACTCATCCTCTTTAACAACCTAAGGCTTTAACTTTATACCCCTAAAACTTTTTAATCAGTACCCTTCACTATTTACATTATTTATGCTTAAAAACCCTAGATATTTTTGTTGTGAAATGAGGTAACTAAAAATGGGGGAAAGGTTAAAATGGATCTATTGAGATTGATTTTGAAACCCCCTATGATTGAACATTCCATACACATCTAATACTTTCAATAGGTAAGTCAAACTGCATATAGTTATCACACATAACTTAGTGTGTGCAATCTTATGTAATGCTAGTATGTAATGGAATCTTGTATTTGGATTTGAACACTTGAAAACATGTGACATGAACTTAAAATTACCTCAATGATTTTTCCTTGGAGATATTTAATTAGCAAAGTTCCTCTCAATGTGTAGAAGTATTTATAATGACTCCCAAATATATTTATATATGGATAAATTATTATAATAAGTATTTTTATATAGATAAATATTTAGTTAATTTACATTGAATACATGCAAAATGTATGGGATGACCATTTTAAATAGTTTAAATTTTGGTAACTAATAATTATATGGCATATGGAGAATTTCATCCTAGGTGGACAATTCAGTGGCAGCGGACCTATCTAAGAGGTGTAGAACTTTACAAAAAATAAGATCAATGACATGAAGACAAAATACATTATGATAATGAAACAAATCTATTTAGGCATAGACTAGGGAGATCATGTGTAACAATAAAAACTTATGAGGATCATGCCCATCTAAGATTACATGTTATAAGGAATAGAGAGTAAGAGTCATGTATGTGAGAATAAGTCAATTAGATTAATATTTGGTCAAATAAAAAAAATTCAAGTTTATACTACAAAATATGAGTGTATACACCCTCATCATTTTAATTTTTTCATATTGGATGGTGTGGAATCATCTCAAATATTAAAAATTAAAAAAAATATATCCATTAATTTTTTATTCAATATTTTATGAAATCCAAGTGATTAATATAAATATTTGAGATTTAATTCATAAAAACATTCCTTATACATAGTAAAGCCAATTAGGAAGTAATGGGTAAAAATAATATAACGGCATTTTGCATCTTGTTTTTTGGTTTTTATTTTCACTTTCATATTACACTATTAATTTTGAGGCAAAGTCACATAATAGAATTCCATTTTTATATATTTTATACTAATGTATTTAATTTAAAATTATCATTTAAGGAAAGACTATTAGGGTTTTAGTATGACTAAGTAAATGCTATCAAATATATTTAGTGTTAATACTATGGATTAAATATTGAAGGTTAATTACATTATTTATTAAATTTAGTATTATGAATAAATATAATTTTTTACAATCATAAATATTTTATATTTTTTAATACTTGAACAAAAGACTCAATAAAAAAACAAATACAAAATCTACACAATTCCATGCAAATGCAATTTTGTCTCTAATAGTCATAGTCCCTTTTTTGTTAAAAATGTATGTACTATGACACTTGTTTTAAAATTAGATTCTTGGTGTGTTTTGAATCCTAAATATGTATCTTAATGATATTTTATGTCACTTATATTTATGATTTAAAAATCTAAAAACTATGTCTAAAATTGAGGATCGATATTTTATAGTTCTCATCTCTATGAAAATAATGATAAAATTTAACAAAATTACAATTGTGTCTTCATCTCAAGATAATGTAAATGACAATTTAATTATTTTATTCTTGGGATAATTGAATTAGCAATAATATGAATCTATATTACACTATAATTAAATAAGCCTTCATCTTGATTCATCATGTTCATATAAATTCTTTACCTTAATTTTTTATCATGTTTCTTGTAGACTACTATTTGTTTATGTACAATTTTTATATAAAAATTATTATACAAATTTTATATATTCATGTATTTTTTGGAGGTTTGTATATGATGTCTCCAAGGTGACCAAGGTTGTTGATAAGGTGACATTTGTGTTAGATTGACAATGACAAAGTGTGATTAAATGTGCTTCAGTGTTCCTGCATGGTTCTTTAGTGTTTTAACTTATAACACAATTGATGGATGATATTGAAGGTATGGACATGTTTTAAATACCCTATGGGGTGTTATGATTTCATATAATGCTTATTGAAGTGAAAAAAAATTACTAGAATAGTCATATGAATGTCTAAGATCAAGTAGTCATCTTGATGGATAAAGATGAGTGAGTAGATTGATGACATAATATTTCATACGTGTGAAGGTTTAAAGATTATAATGATATATGGATAGATTACCCTATATGAAGAGATCATATGGTTTAAATTTTAAGTCATGAGGTTGAAGGTATCAAAAGTTATTAAGGTGTAAAGTTGGATTCTCAAATAGAGTTACTAAGTTCCCATATTTAGCCAAATTTGCATTATCAAAGATACACAATGAACATTTTATCATATCATATATCTAATTATGAGAGTTTAATATAATTGGATAAGTATCTAGAAAAGTGTGTGATCTTGTCAATAGTGATCCAATGGTGTGTATTTAGCCAATATGTCAAAGAGTTTAAGATTACACATATTGGTGACAAGTGTCATAATCTTGAAGCTTTGATAGAAGATCAATGACATGTGGGTGATCATACAAATGGAGATCAATGGTATGAATCGATTCAAATAGTCAATGTGATCAAAATGCACACAAAGCTTCCAAGTGTCATAATCATGGGAGTTCAAATTAAAGATTAATGGTGAGCATTGCAAGATAAAGACTAGGGTACTTCTAAGGAGAACAATGGTACGTATTTTTTAAAAAGTTTCCAAGAAGAATGAGATGAGGTAAAAGTGGCTAATGGTTAATGTTTACATAGTGACTATTGGCATTTTAATTTAATAAAGAAAAAAACAATACTTATTATTTTGATTATATATTTTGATCTAGGATGAATTTGAAGGTGATGTAAAAGCCAAATTTGAAGAGGAATATAAGGTGCATTAAGAAGCACTAGTTATAAGGTTTTAATGTTTTTAGTGTCAAATACATTAAACTCTAAAGTTGATTGTGTGATTGACCATGTTATGTAAGTGATCAAAGAAGGATAATTGAGTTGTTCTTGATAGTATCATGATGTTTCAAGATGAAATAACTACTTGAGAGTGTTATAAACTCCATGAGGACCATATATTTGGATTATGGAGGTTTGAAAAAAACATACACAATATAAACAAAGGCTTAGAAGTTGCATATGTTTGTTAAATACACTAGTAGTTTGAGTGACCATGTTACAAGAGTGACTTGAAAGAGATATGAGTAGAATTGATGAATAAAATGAGGATGGAGATGTTCTAAAAGTCTCTAAGTATTATGAGAATGTATTGGTTGACAATATATGTTGTTGATCAGATATGGAGAGTCAAAATAGATTCACTATATTTTGATTGTATATAACTAGTTTGAGTGGACATTTTGAGAAAGTTGATTTTAGTACTTAGATCTTGTGTTGAAGTGTCAAAATCACATAGAAGTATTGTATAGGTCCTAAAGGTTTCACCCATGTGATTTAATAATATGGATATGTGAAACATTTGAGTAGTTATTTCAGATGTTTGAGAGTGTGTATTCTATGTATAAAGCCCCAAAGAGCAAGAAAACATAATTTGTAGGTTCAAGAGTTGAGTTGGTGTTCCAAGTGGCATGGAACATTATGAGATTGAGAAAGGGGATATTAGAGACAATTTTTATGTGTTTGAAACATTGGTAAAAGATGAAGGTGGTCCAATTAGTCTCACATGTAATGTGTGAGTATGAAGTCCTAATTATTTTAGGTATCACCAAGACCTAATGGTGGTTTAGGATTAATGAGGTAATGATAAACCTATGAAGAGTGTGGTTATCACATGTAATATTTGTATGGACCTATGTTAATTGTGGTTCAAATATGTGAAGCATCTTGGCTGACCAAGATGGATTAAAGGAAGAGAGTAGTATAAGTACAAGGTCTAATTGGACTAATTATGCTAGTTGTGCAAGTGTGGATTCAAGCAAAGGAGAGAATATTTGAAAGAGAATGTATAGGTTAGTTAGGACCATCATCATGAAAAAAATATTAGACATGTTTATTTGATTAAGTTTATGTAAGAGGACACATATGTCATTGGACGTAATGATCCTAGAAGACGTATTTTGAGCAAGTTAGCCCTAGAAGCAACTTGAGAGAGATTACAGGTGAAGAATATAGACAATGGTTATAATAATCATTTGAAGAGTAAAAATAGGGGTTCTAGGTGATCTATTTAAGTAGCTGAGTGGGTGCTTGGTTGCTTAGTGGGTTATTTCCTCCCTTCAAGGTAAAGCTTGCTGAAATTCTAGTTGTTATGGGTGATTAGCTAGATAGGGGTATTATCTCCTTATGGGATTGGTGTCTCACTAAAATAAGGTATAGGTGTTCTTTGATTAGTTGGTAATATTATAACTATTGGATCTTATTTAATAGTACCATAGTCCATCTTTTAGGGTTGAGTGGGTTCTATCCCCAAAGAGGGGTCCCCATATATATGATATGCTCATGTGATATATGTTCTTATGTATGCTTTGGATGTATGTGATTTCATTTTGATGTTGCATGATCAAGTTGATGTATATTGAATGTTTAAGAATTGGGAATTCAATTGGATTATCTTGCATCACTGATTCACTCCCCCCTCTTAGTGATTTTACCTCTAATAATTGGTATCATATTAAGACCTTCTATTCAATTTTAACAACTTTAATGGGATCTAAGGTATAATATGGGTGCAAAGATCATCATGTTTGATAAATTAGTTTGCCATGACAATGAATAAGAAGTGTTATATAATATCAAGGAAGAAGAAGTTGATCTAGAACCTGAGCTCATGGGTGCACTTGGTGAACTAAAGGAGCAAAAGAAGAGGAATTGTAAAATGAGTAATATGATCAAAGGTCTTCAAGAACAAGTCAATTATCTTAATGGATTTTTTAAAGAAATTCCAAGAGAGAGAAAAAGGATAATCAATAACAAATAAATCTCAATAAGGATCTAGAATCCTTAAAAGTAAGCCGAAGATCAAAATATGATAAAGATAAGATCAACATTATTGAAGATCAATTAAGGGTTACAAAGACAAATATGAATATTAAAGCGGAAGAATGCAAACATCTAAAGAATTAATTAGAAAAGTTAAATGTTAAGTTGAGTTGAAATCAAGGTGAGCATGATGAGCTAAAATCCAATCTTGATTATATAAAGATTTATGGAGAGCAAGGATGTATATTGAAAGATGACATGACTGAAGAGATAAGAGGGATAAGGAGACCATCCAAGATCTTAGAATTTAGTTAGAGGCTACATGTTCAAGTATGAGAGATAAATAGGATGATAATGTTTAATTGAATACCAAGCTAGATTCATTGAAGGATGAACGTGAGTAATTTATTATCAAGCTAAATGAGACTCAGAAAGAACAAGAGAGGTCAGCTGAAGATAAAAGGGGAAAAGATTGATTAGGCAACAAAACACTATAATATTCTACCCTAGAATTTATGGGAAAATACTAACCCAAGTATGTAGACCTAAGATAGTCAATCTTTAGCATAACAAACTTGAGAGATAAGATGGTATGTTTGTTGTGTTTCATAATATTCATCAAGCAAAAGGTATGAATGATCTTGTTTGTTTTAGATGTCATAGATTTTGTCACATTGTTAGGTATTTCAAGAATAGGTTAAATGAGTTCTCAAATAAAAATAAAGTATATGTAGCTCCTAGTTTGTAAGGAAGAGGTCACAAATGGTTTTAGAAACCTAAGACTATTGGAGAGATTAGACTAAGACAAAAGATGGTTTATTTTCCATGATGGACATGAAGAAAATTTAAGAGTTTATGTTATCTACATTAGTTGACAAGTCTGAAGCAAAGAATGAAGTCAAGGATCCATTCAAAGTCAATATAGTGATGAGGTTGGACTATAATTCAAATGAGAGTATGTATATATGGGATTCTCTTGAGTTTTGGGACTTTTAGTCTCAATGTGTCAAAGGGGAGTCTCTCTCTAAGCTTTAAGGAGACACTTTACATAAAAGGAAGCATGGTGGATGATAGTTGAATTTTAGTTGATGTTGTAGGACAAGAAAGATCTTTTGAAAATGTGCTTGGCTAAGGGGGACCAAGGAGTTTTATGTAACTACTCCAAAGTGTTGTGATGGAATGATGCAGAAGATATATTCATGGATAGTGATCCTAAATTCAAAGTTTTGGTTAATCTTTGATGAATGGTCTAGTTGTTTAATATGGTGAATAATGAAGATGAGTATTCAAGGTCTGGAATTAGGGAATGGAATTTTCATGGTATCTGATCAAGGATGAGAATTTGTCAAGATGTTATTTTTTCATAAGAAATATGTGTTGATATTGTTCTATATTTCTCAATGTATTTTCAAGGTTTTTGGTCCTAAAAATAAGATCTTGTCAATTTTTGTTGCTTAAATTGATTAATCAAATGTTGAAAGAATGAAGACATGGTTGATATGGAGTATGAGGAGCATTTGTTGTCACATTTTTAATATCATATAAAATGTCTTAGAGTTATATATATGTCAATTTAAGTATGTCATGGAGATAGGGGGAGTTAACTTAGATAGTTTTAAGGGCTTGAAGAGTTATGCATAATATGAGGGGAAGCATGTGTGAGATCTTCTAGTGATGGTGGAGATATGATGAAGTTTGCTACAGATGTGAACTCAAGAATTTTGATTTCATGAACTGATCAAAATAATTTAGGTGATTTGATAATGCATTGAATCCTCATATATAGACAATGAGGGATCTTTGTAAATCGTCAAGTCTTAGGATTAGAAGACTGTGTAGTAGAATTTGAGATAGAAGAAGCTATGTATGATCAAAGAAGAATGTTGTCATAGAGAATGTTTGAATATGATCAAGGTTATAAGAGGTATTAAAAATGTTATGGGGGGTCTATATAATCTCTTAGAGTTGTTCCTTTCCTGTTATTGATCCTTAAAGTCTTTTTAGGTCCACAAGATCAGGAGTTGAGCCCAATTTGTCATTGTGTCAAATAGGGATAAAGTGCTTGAAGAGAGAGAGAGAGAGAGAGAGAGAGAGAGAGAGAGAGAGATTTTATGCATAATATTTGTATTGGTGTTAACATCAATGAAAAATGGGAAGATTGTTAGAGGTTTGTCTATGATGTCTCCAAGGTGACCAAGGTTATTGATTAGTTGTCATGTGTATTAGATTGGCAATGACAAAGTGTGCTTTAGTGTTCTTGCATGGTTATTCAGTGTTTGGATTTGTAAATAAATTGATGGATAATATTTATGGTATGAACATGTTATAGAGATCCTATGGGGTATTATGAGTTCTTATAATGATTATGGAAGTGATTAAAATTCATTAGAATAGTCATATGAATATCTAAGTGAGTAAATTGATAATGTAATATTTCACACATGTGAAGGTTTAAATATCATATTGACATATGGATAGATTATCCTATGTGATTATATCATATGGTTAAAATTTTAATTCATGAGGTTGAGCGTAGTAAAAGTTTTTAAGGTGCAAAGTTGGATTCTCAAATAATGTTTACTAAGTTCCCATACTTAGCCAAATTTTCATCATCAAAGATCTAAGGTGAGTGTTTAATTTTATAAAATATCTAACAAATAATATTTCATATGACTAGATAATGATCTAATCAATTTTATGATCTTGTCAGTAGTGATCCAATATTCTATATTTAGTCAATATGTTAAAGAGTCTAAGATTACATGCATTAGTGACAAGTGTCATAATCTTAAAGATTTAATAGAAGATAAATAACATGTAGTTGCTTGTACAGATGGATATTGATGGTGTTAATTGATTCAAATAGTCAATGTTCTTAGAAGGCACGTGGAGATGCCAAGTGGCATAATCATTGGAGCTTGGATCGAATATAAATAGTGAGCATCACAAAATAAAGACTATGCTACTTCTAGGTATATTGAAGGTGGGTATTTGTTAGAAGTTTCTAGGAAACATGAGATGAGGTCAAAGTGGCTCATGTTTAATGTTTACATAGTCACTTTTAGCATTTGAATTAAATAAAGGAAAACCGGTGCTTAGTATTTTTTTAATATCTTTTAATCTCTGACAAATTTGAAGGTGATGTAAAAAAAATTAAGAGGACTCCAAGGTGAATTTATAGATAGTGGTTATAAGGTTTCAATTGTTTTATAATAAAATATATTAAGATATAAAGTTGACTATGTGTTTGACCATGTTTAGTAAGTTACCAGAGAAGCTTAATTAATTTATTCTTGATAGTGTCTTGATATTTCAAGATGAAATAGATGTTGGAGAGTGTTTTAAAATACATGTGGACAATATGTGTTGATTATGGAGGTTTTAAAAAACCATATATAGTATTACCAAAGGATTATAAGTTGATTGTGTTTGTTAATTGCACTAGCAATTTGAGTGACCATGTTGTAAGAGTGTGTTGAAAGAGTTCTATGTAAAATTGAATAAGAAAATGAGAATGGAAATTTTATATAATTCTCTAAAGATTATGAAAAAGTATTGGTTGTCATGATATGCCCTTGATCAGATATGGAGATTAAAAATAGCTTGACTATATTTTAATTGTATATGACCAGTGTGAGTGGTCATTTTGAGAAAGTTGATTTGAGTGCTTAAAGCCCATGTTGAAGTGTCTAAAACATATGGAAGTGTTTTAAAGGTCATGAAGGTTTCAGTCATGTGATCTACTCATATGAGTATGTGAAATATTTGAGTCATTTCTTCAAAAGTTTGAGACTATGATTTATATGTATGAAGACTCAAGGAGCAAGGAAACCTAATTTATAGGTTTAAGTGTTGATTTGGTGTTCCAGGTGGCATGGACCCATATGAGAGTGAGAAAGGGGATATTAGAGATAGGTTTAATGTGTTAAAATAATTCTTAAAATATGAATGTGGTCTAAGTAGTCTCACATATAACATGTGAGTATGAAGGCCTAATTGTATTAGGTCTCACCAAGACCTAATGGTGGTTTGGGGATAATGGTTTGGGGATAATGAGGTAATGATCAACCTATGAAGAGTGTGGTTTTCACATGTAACATGTGTATGGACTTAGTTTAAGTGTGGTTGAAATAGGTAAATCATCTTGGCTGACCAAGATAGCTTAAAGGAAGATAGTGGTATAATTAGAAGGTCTAATTGGACTAATTGTGCTAGTTATGAAAGTGTGGATTCAAGAAAAGGAGAGAACCTTTGAAAGAGAAGATATAAGTCAGTTAGGACCATCAGAGTGTTAAAAATATTAGACATGTTTATCTAATCACGTTGTTGTAGTAGGACACATGGGTCAATTGACCTAATGAGCCTAGATGATGAACTTTGAGCAAGTTATCCCTAGAGGTAGCTTGAGAGAGATTGGAGGTGAAAAGTGTAGACAAAGGTGATCATCATCAGTTAAAGAGTAGCAACAAGTGTTCAAGGTGATATTTTTAGGTATATAATTGGGTTCTTTTTTTCCTAAGGGTTAATTCCTCCTTGCAAGGTAAAGCTTTCTAAAGTTTTATTTGTTGATGGTTCCCAGCTAGATAGGGGTAATAGATCCTTATGAGATTGGTGTCTCACTAAAATAAGGGATGGGTGTTCTTTGATCAATTGGTGATGGTATAAATGTTGAATCTTTTTTTATAGTACTATATTCTATCTTTTAAGGTTGATTTGGTTTTATTCCCCAAGACGGTTTCCCACATATATGATGTGTTCATGTGATATATGCTTTGGATGTATGTGATTTCATTTTTGTGTTTCTTGATCAAATTGATGTATGTTAAATGTTTAAGAGTTGGGAATTGAATTAGATTATCTTGTATCACTAATTCACCCCCCTCTTAGTGATTGTACCTCTGAAAATTAGTATAATAAGAGGAGCTTATGCGTAAGTTTAACCAATTGAAGGTGATCCAAGGTACAATATGGGTGAAAATATCATCATGTTTTACAAAGTAGTTTTCCATTATAGTGAAGAAGAAGTATTCTATAACATCAAGGATGAAGAAGTTGATCTATAAGTTGAGCTCATGGGTATACTAGGTGAACTGAAGGAGTAAAAGAAGAGGAATTATAAATATTGGAATATTATCAAAGGTATTGAATCGCAAGTCAATTACCTAAAGGTAAGTTTTTTAGGAAAGTTTGAAAAAGAGTAAAAGAAGAATCAAGAATAAATCAAGCTCAATAAGGAGTTACAATCCTTGAAAGTAATCTCAAGATCAAAAGATGATAAATATAAGATCAACATTCTTGAGAATAAATTAAGGGTTAAAAAGAAAAATATAAGTTATAAAGAGGAGGAATGCAAACATATTAAGACTTGGTTAGAAAATACAAATGCCAAGTTGAGTTAAAAAACAAGGTGAGCATGATGAGTTAAAATCCAATCTTAATTCTATAAATATTATTAAAGAGAAATCATGTATATTAAAGGATGACATGACTAAAAAAATCTAAGAGGGATAAGGACACCATCCAAGAACTCAAAATTTAGTTAGAGGCTACAAGTTCATATATGAGATCTAAAGAGGATGAGAGTGTTCAATAGAATACCAAGATAAATTTATTTAAGGATGAACATGAATAATTTGTTTTCAAGGTAAACAAGACTAGGAAAGAACAAGAGAGGTTAGATTGAGACAAAAAGGTGAAAAGACTAATTAGGAAACCAAAGACTATAAGATTCTACCCTAGAATCCATGGAAAAAGACTAACATAGGTATGGAGACCTAAGATAGTTAATCCTAAGAATAATGAACCTAAGATAAAAGATGGTATATTTGTATAGATTCATAATATTCATAAAGAATAAGGTATGAATGATCTTGTTTGTTTCAAATTTCATAGAGTTGGTCACATTTATAGGTATTGCAATAACATGCTGAATTAGTTCTCAAAGTAAAATAAGGTATATGGAACTCATAATGTGTAAGGAAGAGGTCACAAATGGTTTTGTAAACCTAATCTTGTTAGAAGAGATTAGATTGAGACAAAATATGGTTTGTTTGCCATGATAAACATGAAGTAAAGTCAATCTTTTTTATTGTCTGCATTAGTTGAAAAATCTGAATCAAAGAATGAATTCAAGGATCCATTCAAAGTCAATAGGGTGATGAGGAAGGACTAAAATTCAAATGAGAGTATGGATGTATTGGAGTATCATAAGTTTTGTTAATTTTAGTCTCACTATGTTAATGGGTCTCTATCTTTAAGCTTCAAGGAGACACTTTATAGAAAGAGGAAGCATGGTGGATGTTAGTTTAATTTTTGTTGATGTTGTAGGACAAGAAAGATCTTTAGAAAATGTGTTTGGCTAATGGTGAGAAATGATTTTTCTATAAATACTCCAAAGTGTTATGATGGAATGATTTAGATATATATTTAGGGAAGTGTTCCTAAAGTTAAAGTTTTGGTCAATCTTTGAAGAATGGTCTAGTTGGTCAATATGGTGAAGAATGAAGCTAAGTATGTAAGGTATACAAGTAGGGAATGAAAATTTATAGGTGTCCTATGAATGATGATAATCTATCAAGATGTTATTTTTTCATAATTAAGGTGTGTTGATCTTATTATAGAGTGCTCAATGTATGTTTAGGGTTTTTGGTCATGAGGATAAGATCTTGTCAATTTCAGTTGCATAAAATGATTGATCAAATGTTGAAAGACTGAAGACAAGATTGATATGGAGAATGAGGAGCATGTGTTTTCACATTTTTAATACCATATAAAATGTATCAAATCTCTATATATGTCAATTTAATTATGCCATGGAGTTAGGGGGAGATAACTCAGATAGTTTGAAAGGCTTGAAGAGTTGTACATAATATGAGGGGAAGCATGTGTGAGATGTTATAGTCATGGTGGAGATATGAATAAGTCTGATATAGATGTGAACTCAAAAATGTTGATATGATGACTTGACGAAACCAATTTAGGTGATTTGATAATGTATTCAATCTTCATGCATAAACAATGGGGGAGATTTGTAAATGGGTAGGTCGTAGGATTAGAGCACTATGTAGTAGAATTTGAGAGAGAAGAAGCTATGTAAGATCAAATAAGAATGTAGTCATGGAGCATGTTTAAAGGAACTCAAGGTAATAAGAGATATTAATAATATTATGGGGATTATATCATCTCTTATAGGTGGTCCTTTCCTATTATTAGTCCTTAAAGTCTTTTTAGGTCTGTAGGATCAGGAGTTGATCCCACTTTTTCATTATTTCAAAGGGGGAGAAAGTGCCTAAAGAGAGAGAAAGAGAGAGTCTATGAATAAGCTTTGTATTGGTGTTGACATCAATTAAAAATGGGGATATTATTAGAGGTTTGTCTATGATGTCTTGACCAAGGTTTTTGATGAGCTCAAATATGTGTTGGATTGAAAATGACAAAGCATGCTTCAATGTGCTTTAGTGTTACTACATGGTTCTTAAGTGTTTGACTTTGTAATGAAATTTATGGATGATATTGATGGTATGGACAAGTTTCATAGACCTTATGGGGGTGTTATGAGTACTTAGAATGCTTATGGAAGTGAAAAAAATTCATCAAAATAATCATATGAATGTCTAAGCTCAAGTTGTCATCTTGACAGATAAAGTTGAGTGAGAAAATTGATCTTGTCATATTTGACATGTGTGAAGGTTTCAAGATAATATTGATATATGGATAGAATCCCCTATGCGAAGAGATCATATGGTTTAAATTTTAGGTCATGAGGTTGAGCATAACAAAATTTATTAAGGTGAAAATTTTGATTATTAGAAAGAGTTGCATTATTTAAGAACCATGGTGAGCATTTAATTGGATCATAGAACTAATGGCAAGCATTTAATTTGACTAGATAAGGATCTAACAAAGTGTGTGATCTTGTTAGTAGTGATCCAATGGTGCATATTTATTCAATATGTCAAAGAATTTAAGATTGCATGTGATAGTGATAAGTGTCAAAATATATAATCTATGATAGAAGATTAATGACATGTGGGTTGTCATATAGATGGAGATCGATGGTGAAGATTAAATCAAATAGTCAATGTCCTGGGAAGGTATGTAGAGATACCAAGTGGCATAATCATGGGAGCTTAGATCAAAGATCAATGGTGAGAATTGTAAGATAAAGACCAAGATACTTCTAAAGAGACTGACGGTGCATATTTTTTCAAATTTAATAGGAATCATGAGATGAGTTGAAAGTGGTTGATGTTTAAAATTTACACAGTGACCATAGGCATTTGAATTTAACAAAGGAAAAAATAGTGATCAAAATTTTTCTTCTATCTTTTGATATATGATTAATTTGAAGTTGATGTAAAAATAAATGTTGAAGAGGACTCCAAGGTGCATCTATATAAACTATTTATAAGGTTTTAATGTTCATATATCCAGATATATTAAGATCTAAATTTGACTATGTGTTTAACCATGTTATGTAAGTGACTAGAGAAGGATAATTGAGTTGTTCTTGATAGTGTCTTGATGTTTTAATATGAAATAACTATTTTAGAGTGTTTTAAAATAAATTAGGAAAATTTTTTTGTATTATGTAGGTTTTAAAAAACCATATATATTATGAGTAAAGGCTTAGAAGTTGACTATGTTTGTTAAATACACTAGCAGTTGAGTGACCATGTTATAGGAGTGAGTTGAAAGAGTTCTAAGTAGAATTGATGAAGAATATAAGCATGGATATGTTTTATAAGTATATATTACTTATTATAACTTATTTTTTTTCATTATATTCCCCTCATTAGATATGGATATTCAAAATAGATTGACTATATTTTGACTGTAGATGAATAGTCTGAGTGGTCATTTAAAAAAAGTTGATTTAAGTGTTTAGAGCCTATGTTGAAATGTCTATATCATATGTAAGTGTTTTATAGGTCCTTAAGGTTTCAAAAATTTGATATAATCATATGGATATGTGAAATTTTTGGGTAGTTGATTCAGAAGTTTGAGAGTGTGTTTTTTGTGTATGAAGACTTGAAGAGCAAAGAGACCTAATTGGTAGGTTCAAGTATTGAGTTGGTGTTTTAGGTGGAATTGACCCATATGATAGTGATAAATAATATATTATTTATAGATTTTCTGTTTTATAATCATTTTTAAAATATTAAGGTGGTACAAATAGTCTCACATGTAATGTGTGAGTATGAAGGTCTAATTATTTTAGGCCTCACCAAAACCTAATGGTGGTTTGGGTCTAATGAGTTAATTATCAACATATGAAGAGTGTGTATATCACATGTAACATGTTTATGGAAATATTTTAAGTGTGTTTAAAATATTTAAAGTATATTAGCTGACCAAGATGGGTTAAAGGAAGAGAGTGGTATAAGTACATGGTCTAACTGGACTAATTGTGCTAGTTGTGCAAGTGAGGATATAATAAAAGGAGATAAAATTTGATAAATAATATATAGGTCAGTTAGGACCTATATAAATACAATTAATAACACCTTTTGTGTTTAAATTTTCAATCTTACTCAAATTTACTTTTTAGGTTAAAATCACTAAAACACCTTAAATGGTTTGAGCTTGTGATTTACAAGTGATGATTTAGGCTAAAGTATGCCTAAAAGGGGAAATGCATTTTATGTTATACCTAACTTTGATCAATTCATTTCAAGTCAAAATGTTGATTTTGACTTTTTGTGCTCTAAATCACTATTTTATTCTAATTCATTAGTACACATCATGTATCTTTATTGTTTTGTGTTGGTAACATCCCAAATGGGAATATGGTTCCAACACATCTAAAATCACTTTAAAATTATTCTAGAGTCAAATTATAACATAGTAATATGAATTTATGACCATTTTGATTAATTGAGTGCCAATTTCAAAATAATTACACAAATATTGATTAATCTTGTTTAAATACAATTAATTCAAATCAAGAGCCTAAGTGGATTTTCCATGAAGTTTATTGAATATTTATTTTTCAAAATTGATTCCTATTAACTGCATCACTTAGTGACATAATTTTTTAGGAAGGCATCCCTAGGCCATAAATGCATAAAATATATAAATTATGGCCTCCCATGCCTCTTTAATTCTTTCCATACCTCATTAATCCCCATTATTCCCAAATCATGATGAGGATATTTATACATTTAATTAAAAATATTAGATTAATTCATGGCCACACATATCAATCTTGAGATGGACGATCATGGTTGATCCTAACCAATCTAAAAAATATATAAATATAAGGCCTCACAGTACCATTTTTAAGATTAAATTATGTAAAATTATAATGCTAAAATATCTCCACAATTCTTTTGTGTTTTGATTATTGTTTTATTTGCATTTTGATTAGCTTCATTTGATATGCAATTATATAGTTCTTGTCATTATCCTAGGTTTTACAAAGTGCTATTGAGACATTTGAGGAGTTTTTCCACCATTCTTGACAAAGACAATAATTTTATATCAAGGGGAGGACATGCTTTTGAGTTGTGTTTGAGTAATGGAGTCATTTGGGAAGGTAATGGTTAATTGATTTCCTTCATTTGTATCTTGTTATTATTAGCAAACCCTGCATGAATAGGTTGGCTTTATTTGTTGATTTATTTATGAATTTTTTAATTTACTAACTAATGCTTAACTAATAACCATCATAATCCAACTCTTAATTATGGCATGCCTAGTGGGATTTCACACCATGAATTTGGTAAAATAGCTCCTAAAATAAACCTACTAACCATTTTCATGTAAAATCTTAGAATGTGGGAGAAAACAGAGTGAAAATTTTGCTTAAAACAAATTTTTTGGAAGTCATGGTATTGTCACTATGTATTTGTGATATTTTCCTCTAGACCACAATCCCACAATTGACACAATTATGGTTTTGTCTTTCAATCATGATATTGTAGCTTCATTGTGTTTTTTGGACTAACATTTTCTCTATTTATAGGTTATGTTATGATATTGCAATACCATTACTCAATAGTAGTGATTTTATAATACCATGATTTTTCAAGTGGTGATATTGCAATACCACAAATTAACAATTGAAATATTGTAATACCATGACTCAGAAGTCATGATATTGATGGTCTAAGTCATGATACTATGGTTAAACTATTAATAGTTAAGTGATGATACTACAACTCCAATAGTTGTGATATTACATTATAAATTACGCTATTGTCAATATGAATAGAGATATTATTGATTTTTGTTGGCTAACCCATGAGTTGTGATATTAAGCTAACCAATCATGGTTTCGTAGAGTTGGGGTATTGGACTGTGGAGTTGTGGGATTGCATTATGTGAACCAAAGAGTTAAATGTTCAAAGTTACTTATGTCATTTGAAAAAGTGCTTCAAAGCTAAACTACATGATGACTATTTTTTTGCAGGGCCTACTTTTAAAGTGATCCATTTATGCTTGATTAAGTCATTTTAACCTATTTTTGGGTGCTTAAAAATAACTAAGAATAATTCCATTTAGTGCTTAAAGAAAAATTTCTTTTTTATATTAAATGTTTTTTTTTAAGTTGTTCTTTAAAAGTTTTTTCAACTTAAGGCCAAGGAGCTAGAAAACACCACTAAAAATTTCGATTTAGTGATTTAAAACTAAACTCACTTCAAAGTTTTGTTTTATGTAAGTCATTTATCATTGTTTTCTTATTTTAAATTTGTTTGAGCCAAAAGGAAGTTGTGTGTGTATGCTCTCTCCCCATCCCCTATAGGGAACTTATGGGATCAAAAGAACCATATTTATTACAAATTAACTTATTCTAAAGGTGTAGAAGATATTTTGTGAAGGATATCCCCAAGACCTACATATCTTGGGAGATATAGAAACAACCATAAAGATCTTTTACTTATTTTTTATTTCATTACATCTTGGCTTATGAGGGGGACTTCATTACCTCCCATAAGTTATATAGGGAAGCTTTGACCTAGCGATTCATCTCTTAGTATCATATTCAAACCCTCTCCATATGGGGTATATAAATTTGGATCCCATCATTGAGAATTTAGTTTGAGAAGTTAAACCATCTCCATTATTAGATTCTATGCCCAGGATGTATGATTATGTTGGATATTGCACTATACTGAGTAAGTGGTGGATGTTATTTTTTTAAAAAGGGAAAGACATTTTTATAACAAGCCATCTGACATGGAATGAATTGACATGTTGCTTCTTTTGTATGCTAATGTGAAATTTGTATGCATTTGATTCATCTAGAAATGTTTGAAAAATTGCTAGTTTGGTTAACCTCACTTTACCACACCTTGTCAGTTTAGGGATTAATACAATTAATTATTTGATTTGTCTTTGTATTAGATTACTTGGTCTTGATTTAGGTCAAAAACTACTTATTAACCAAATTTCATAACCAAAGCACATTATCCACAATTTATTGAACAAGGAGGTTTTACTCTATTCAAGTAAAAATCATCTTTTTCTTGTTCAATTTTAACATCTAAAACATTGTGTCATATAATTCATTTTGGTGTAGTTATGCTACCCATTTGAGTCTAGATCATTTTCCAATTTTTTTTAAGTCCCTCATAGATAATTTAAATTTTGAATTGGACTTTTCTAAGTTTTAAACGTTGATGTGTTAAATTAGGTTCGCCATTTACACTTGACTTGTTTTAACCTACGTTCAATTCCTAGTTTAAATTAAGGGTCATTTATGGACTCATTATAACATTATCATCTTTGGTGGAATCAATTAATCTTGCATATCACTCATGCTTTAAGTTCTAGAACACATTTTATACTACCATTCCTATTACCATGTGGTAGTGTTGTGCTACCCATTTGGTTCTAGTTTTATACATAGGAATTATTACATGTTTCCACATCATGATTTTATTGGTTTGCATTGTCTCCTTTATAATTTTAAGTGCTTTATTATAGTTTTATAGTATCAAATCATCAAAGTTAAACTAGATTTTATGGTATTGATGTATCTCAATAGTCTAGATTTTAGTGTACTAATGACACTCTAGGATTTTTGAGTTATCTTACACTCTTTGAATTTATATGATTTCAACTATACCCAAGGTTGAGTAATTTCATGAAGACATTCTTCTAATTGTGTGTGGTTCCAAAGCACCTTCCTTGTATATTCTCTTTGGTACCTTAGTAATTTAATAGGAAGAAAGATCAAAATTCATACATTGTTTAAACATTTTAACAAAATTGATCCATATATAGTCAAACATAATGAGGAAACCTTTCTATACATGAATAAAAGGTTCACTCATAGTGGGGTCCCTTACAACCCTAACTATGAGGATGATAACTTTTATGATTAATAAGACAATTCTATTGTATTTAAGGACATTTTTACAACTATAAGATCTAAAGGGGATTATACTGAATGCCAAGAGAACCAAGATGAAGCACTTCTTAGGTTGATAGAATCTGGTGCTAGAATACCCTCTAAATTTCCTATGGATCAATTACATACCCTAGTTAATGACAGAGAAAAAAATAGTAAGAGAAAGATTTTTCACAATCAAACATACCTTCTTCCTCTAAAAAAGGTAAGGAAATACTTATAGAGTCAAAATCAACTGATCAAGATCTTGTTAATAGGATTAAAAAATTAAGGTAATGATATGCTGATCAACTTATCATGGACTTAACTGACTCTCTAGTTGTTAATTCAATCCATAATGATGCTTCTAAGGAATAAGGAAATGTGATTGAATATATGGAATAAACATTAATTAAGAACTCAACAATTGATCAAGGCATCTCAAATGAAAAAAAACACAAGATGTTGCGCAAAATGTTTCACCAGATATGAAACACACATTATTTAATAATCAAGAGCCTCTTTTCACTTTACAAACATAGAAACCCAAACATTTAGTTCAAATTAAGGAAAACCCTCAAGACAATTTATCTAGTTAATCTCAACCAATGTAAAAATTAGTGAATAGACCAATGACTCCCCAAAATCAAATAAACCACATATAGTTCAAGGCAACATATTTTGAGGAATCAATAGCCTATTTACTTGACTGTAAGAGAAAATCAAAACCAAGTCACATAATGTAAGGTGTACATCCCTCACAAACCCATGCAACAACAATAACAGAGGAACATTCTACCCCAATAATAACATAAAGGGTACATTCAACCCCAACATAACTACGTTCCACCCATAAATGTACCAAACATGCAATCATGAAACTCGATGAAGAAAATTGTGTCACGTTTGGAGACTAGAAACAAGATAAAAAATTTATAAATTTAAAAAGATATGTCCATATCCATTTAATTTAAGTAATCTCCAAGTCCCAATTTTACATCATTTTAAGGCACCCAAATTTGATAAATATTAAAGAAAGGGTGACCCACATGAACATATCCAAACATTTTTTGTATTATGCGAAGAGGTCACTTACAGTATCATGTTCCTACTTTGATTATTTCTACAAAGTTTGGTGGGACAAGCTTTAGATTGGATACTTAAGTTACCCAGGGGATTAATTATAGATTAAAATGACTTATCTAAAAATTTCTTCAACCATTTATCTTACAACATAGAGTATGAATTGACTATTGTTGACTTGTGCAAATCCAAATAATGAGATGGAAAAAGCTTCACCACATATCTAAAAATATGGATAGAATTAATGGGTTAATTTTGACATAATTTTATAGAAGAATAGTTAGTAGATGTATTTTTATAAAACATATATCCTAAGGTTGTGCACAATCTACTTCTAGCTTGTGCTAACTCATTTGAGGAGATCATAGACAAGGGTGTATAGATTCAGAAGGATATTATTTCCAAAGGCCTTGTTAATATATTTGCATAGGGTCAAACATTAAATAAGACCCCATCTAATAGTCAAACAATTGTGCAAGATAATCCTAAAGGCTTTAACAAGAACAAAAACATGGTTAAAATGAGGTAACTAAAATAAGGCACATACAAATGGTGTAGGTTCTACTGGTCCCAAATGTATAATTATATCCCCCTAAACCATAACCTAATTTTTAGAGATATCCTCCACAAAGATAAAATTATAGTGGTTTCAAGGTCTTTAGTAAATTAGGAGAACCAATCAAAATAGTGTTCCAAAATATCATAGTAGCTAACCTAATTGTATGGCCAATACCAAGGCCATTTACTCAAGATGAACCAAATATAGATTGGTACAAATAGTGAATGGTGAAACTTTCATCATTTTTTTGGTCACAATATTTATCATTGTATCCAATTATGACATATTATTGAATATCTCATTAAGAGTAGCAAAGTTGAGATTAAACTGGCTCCTAATGAGGACACAAATTAGGATATGAGAATATACAAGGACCCCTTTCCTTTACATAATCAACCACCACCAAGGAATAATCAAAACCAAGGATAAAACTAAGGACAAAGGCAAAATTAAAACTAGAATCAAGGTCAAAATCCTAATCAACATGAGCATCATCATAATCATGATACCAATACTAATAATGTGGGGTATAATAACATGCCTTACAACTATAACAATACCATGGGATGCATTTTGGCAACCCATATTACAACTATTACTATTAAATCATGTAAACCATCTCATGTTCTATGTATCACAAGACCCATTGTCATAGGGTTAACACCTTCCCTCTATTAATACCATGTTGAGTTCACACAACTCTGTTACAACTTCATTTTCATGGGTTATTATTTTTGGATAACTCCATTATAATTATAATGGTTGCTTGCTGACTCAAAATTTTAGAAATGCAACTAGATGCCTATGATTCACCCTCCCAAGCCTTTTGCCTTCATTTTTTGATTATAATGGCTCCATACCACCTCTAGGTTTCATGGTCATAACTAGATGCTCACGAGTTACTCTCTAGGGCCCTCAACGTACTTATTCCATAGAACCTAATGTGATAATTTCACCAATGGTTCCAAGACTAGTTAATATCCCAACCAAAGCCAAGTCATCTTGCCCCAATCTTGAAAATACTTATAGTCTATCAGACCAATTGAGGAAAACCCCTACATAGATTTCCATCATGGATCTCTTATAGACATCTAAAGTCCATAGAAATATCCTAAATAGCCTTTTGAAAGCATCCACTATTCCAAATTATATAAAACCTGAAGAATTCAAGATCCTTGTGGGACATTTTTCTTCATTTTGTTAAGTGACATTTGAAAATACATGTTTACACTTAGACCTAGCCATAACAACCCACTATACATTAAAGTAATTATTGAAAACCATAAGATCAAGTAGGTTCTTATATATAATGGTTTGAGGCTAAACATCTTAAGTTGGTATGAATATTGGGATACACTATGAAAGATATTCAACCATAAATGATTACCATAAAGGCTTACAACAATGTTAAAGGGAGTTTATTGTTACTATTTGGTTTCCAATAATTATTGGGTCCATTTCACATCATACATTGATTCATATTATGGAAATTAAATTTCCTTATAACATACTTCTTGGTCATCCTTGGATTCATGAAGTATAGGTTGTTCCTTCCCCCTTGCATCAGTACCTTAAGTTTCTACATGATGGGATTAAGGTTACTATTCTCACCAATCAATATCCTTATGAGTATTGCAAAAATCTTCAAGCCCAATTCCTCAATTATAACTATTATCTAGGATCTAAATTCATTGCAAAGAATATCAAACATATAGTTTCACATCCACTTCCATATAATTATATCAACCCTAGTGATGTTACTTCCACTTTGGCTGGTCCATTTCTTAAAACTCTTGTGAAGCAGGTTATTATTAAAGATGTGAGCATTTCCACATACAGTCTTAAGGATTCTTTCCATGTTGAAAATTTTCCAAAAACTCCAAAAACATTTGGTAAGATTAAAACTTCAAATAATCCTAATATATCCATAGTGATTTTGTAATCGAAGAAGAAACAAAAAAAACCACCCATGGTTTTTGTACCTACTATCACACCAAAGAAATATTGATAGGATTTTACCAAGGGAAACTAGTTATATTTTGAAAGACTTGTTGATTTATTTCATAATCCCAAGTATCCAATCCTTAGTCAGATCATGGATGATCTTGATTATATAGTAAAAGGCCTTGGCTGATAAGCACAAAAAATCTTAGAAACCTTATCAGTTACAGTACCTAATTTGAATCATGGTCCAAAATTTATACCACCTGAGGGTGACCTCATAATTTTTGGTAGTGATTATTCCAAATTGACTAGTGATGAGACTCCTAGTAATGACACAACATTCCAATATAGACTTTTTAATGAGCTTGTTAACATTGACCTATTTATTTAAAATTCTATTTTAACCTTAATTATTAGAGATTCCCATCTTCAAGCAAGAACCTATTCTATTGGTTCTTTCCCTCCTAAAATAGAACATCATATTTTTACCATCTAAGTTTCTCATCCTAAATCAAACCCTCATTGTTACCTATGCCTTTTCCATCCTAAAATCATTAATTGGGACAATAAAAATTTGGTCATATGCCTCAATGAGTGTTGGAATGAAGAATCACTTACAAAATACATGTTCCTAAGAGATGTATTTCCCATTGGCAATCACAAATAAGGATTTGGTTTTTCATTAGATCCTTTTACCTAATTTGGAGAGTATGCAAATTTTATTTGTCAAAATAAATATCAAACATCAATATCTTCAAGCTAAAACTTCTTTGAGGTGCTCATTGATAAGGGAAAAGTAAATAAAAAGACAAGCCTTCAAGTGAAAACTTGTTTCTTGTACTCTTAGGAGGGAAAATTTTCTCATCCTCTTAGGATGAAAAAGGTACATCTATCCCAAGTTCTATATCTAGTACAAGCATCTCTTCAAAACAACAATAAATGTTTGAGCATCTTTCTCTTAAGTTTCTAAAGGTTTTTTCTACTTGACCTTTACTTGAGATGGTAGATTCCAATTCATCACACTTCAAAAAATTGGGAGAAATGATAAGAAGATGTGGCAAGAGATGATCATTATCATACCTCTCCTACAATTCTAGAACATGCATCCACACTTCTTATGGAAAACATGATAGAAGTAAACCTAGGAACCTATGAGGATCCCAAAATTATTTATCTTGGAGATTCCCTTACTGAAGCATAACATGAACAAATTATATCCCTCTTAAGGTTTTATATTGACATATTTATATGGGCATACTCTAACATGCCAAGATTAGACAAAACATGGTTATGCATCACCCTATTTTCCATCTCGATGTTAAACTTGTCAAGAAAAAATTGAGGAAGATGCATCCATGCATAACCCTATTAGTTAAACCAAAACTAGAAAATTTTCTAGGACCAAGTTTTATTAGGCTATTGGATTACTTTTAATGAATCTCAAATATAATCCCAATGAATAAAAATACCCCTAGTATACATCTCTATACTGATTTCATAAATATTAATAAAACATGCCCCAAAGATGATTTTCTTCCACCCAACATTGACATGATTATTGAATCAACTGTTAGGTATAAGATTCTATCATTAATGGGATTTTTTGGATACAAATAGATCAAGATAGCCTAAGAATATCAACACAAGACTACTATCACCACTATATGGGGAACATTCTATTACCAAGTCATGTCATTTGGCTTGAAGAACATTGGAGCCACATATTAACATGCTATGACTATCATATTCCATGATATGATGCATGATACTATTGAGGACTATGTTGATGATATGCTAGCCAGATTAAGAATAAGAGATGGACATCCATAGATTCTACAAAGAATATTTGAGAGGCTTTGTGAATATATAGTCTACCTAAATCCTAGAAATGTGTCTTTGTAGTCATATCAAGGAAATTTATAGGTTTCATTGTATCACAAAGAGGGATTGAAATCAACCCTACCAAGGTCAATTCCATTATGGATATGCCTCCACCAAACAATCTTAAATAGTTGTGAAGCCTGTAGGAAAGATCCAATGTATATGGAGGTTCATTTCTTAATTGGTAGATAAGTGCCACCCATTTACCCACCTTTTGATGAAAGGGGTAACTTTTCGATTGGATGAATATTGTCAAATAGCAGTTGTGAAACTCAAGACATATTTGGCCAATCTACCAGTCTTAAGAATACCAACACCAGGATGACCACTAATTCTTTACATATCAATGATAGAGCATGCATTGGGGGAAATTTTGGCTTAACATGATGATGAAGGTTAATAACATTCAATATATTATCTAAGCCACACTCTAGTGGATTATGAACATAATTATACACCTATTAAAATGTGTGTTCAGATATGGTATTTGCTACCCAAAAATTGTGAAATTATATGCTAAACAATAAAACTGTTGTCATCACCAAGGTGGACCCTATAAAATTCCTATTGTCCAAAACAACTCTTCAAGGATGCATGGATAAATGGGTTATGATACTAAGTAAATTTGAAATTTAGTATCAAAATCAAAAAATAATCAAGGGGAAAGTTATTCTTGATCAACTTATAAATTCCCCTATCACAAATTATCAACCTTTAACATTTGAATTTCTAGATGATTCTATTTTGGCAATAGAACAAGCATCTCAAGAACTTAAACAATGGAATATATATTTCAATGGTTCCTTTACATCCTAAAGATCAAGAGCCAATATATTATTTATTACACCCCTAGCGAATCTGATTCCCAAAGCATTTCATATACAATTTCATTATATGAAAAATATGGCTGAGTATGAGGCATTGATTATAGGGATTTTCCTTGCCAAATAGTGGGATATTCAAAGCTTAAAGGTCTATGGTGAATACAAATTAATCATAAATTAGACCACTTATCAGTATTAGACCAAAGATGATAAGATTGTTACTTACAAGAAAATTATTGATAATCTCAAAGGTCATTTGAAATATATATAGTTTAAACAATCTTCAAGATCTAATAATAGATCTATCAATGTAATGGAAATTATTAAATCCATGATATAGATTGATGGTGGAACTAAAGAGTATCAGTTCTTGATTGAAAATATTCTTCAGTCTACACATGTTATAATAGATTTAGAAAAGGTATGAACCATTACTAGTCCCAATCCCCCACCTAAATTACCTTGGTTCTAATATTTTTACAATTACATTCATGATCATGTATTCCTAGCTAACCTATCTGATAATAGAAAAAAAAATTCTTCATTGCTTATCACATTATACCCTCTTTATAAACATGTTTTTATCATAAAGGCTATGATGGAATTATTATTCATTATTTATCTTTACAAGAATCGAAGCTAGTGATAAAGGAAGTTAATGAAGGAATGTGTGGGACCCACACCAATGATGTAGTATTAGTAAAGAAGCTCCTCAAAATAGGCTATTATTGGCAAAAAATGGAGACTAATGATTGAAATTATGTAAGGAAGTGAGTTACTTATCAAAAACATGGAAATTTCATACATACACCTTCTTTACCACTATAGCCGATCATAACACCATGGCCATTCTCAAAATGGGGCCTTGATCTCATTAGGAAAATAAACCCAACATCTTCATATTTCCATAAGCATATATTGAATGCTATCAAGTATTTTACTAGGTGGATTGAGGTTATTCCTCTCACTTATGTCACTAGGAAGCAGATTACAAAATTCATCGATTACCAAATCATCTATTGATATGGCATCCCCACATGCATTATATATGATAATAGTGTATCCTTTGTAAACTAATATTTAAAATCTCTTTGTGAAAAATTCAATATCAAACACAATAAATCAACTCCATATAACTTGCAAGGAAATGAATAATCTAAGGCATGAAACAAAACCATTGGAGCCATTTTAAAGAAGATTTTCAATGACATTGGCCATAATTGGCACTTGTAAATTTTTCATACCCTTTGGGCTTATAGAACTAGACATCAACCCCCAATAGGAGCCACTCCATACTTCCTTGTCTATGGCATAAAAATTATTATCCTAATAGAGATCAATATGTCATACTTATGAGTATCACTAGAGCATATTAAAGATGATGAGGACTATAGAGTCTGAAAGTTGGAAAAACTAAAAATTATTGATGGCAAGTGCTTAGTTACCCTATAAAACTTGATAGCCTATTATAAAATATTATAGAGAATATACAAAAAGCACATTCTCCCTTAGAATTTTGAGATTAGTGGTTTAGTCTTGAAAGAGAATCAAAATAACACAAACTCTAAATGCAAGAAAAAAGGTAAATTTCAACCTAACTGGTTGGGACCATTTATTATCATTAAAAACTATGGATCAAGGGCATATTGACTAGCTAAATGAAATTGTTAGGATATTTTAGAGCCCATGAGCATTGTGCACCTTAAGAGGTTATATGCCTTAATATCTTCAAACCATTATCTAAAAGACCCCTTACTTGGGGCAACTTATGCTAAAATAATTTTACCCTAGCATTTTATCCTACCTTGAACCATTCTCGCATGAGCCCTACTCATTTCCTAACTTTGGATAATGAAATTTTTTGGACCATTGCTACTCTAAATGCATTTTATCATAATCTATGTCATTCTCTTTAAGGACTTTATTATTTTTATGTCTTGGTCTTGTTGTAATCCAAACACTTTTGTCCCTCAAGCAATTATGATCCTAATTATGTCTTATCAAGATTATGAACATCTTCATTTCCAGTTCTACCAAGAAGTTTATGTAAGATAGTATTTTGTAGTTTATTATATAGACAATTGAATAAGAACACCTTTATAGCTTAGGATCTTTTCCTACCACATGGTTCTTTAGATTGATTTCATGTTGCACACTATTCTATATTACATTTGTCACTCTTTGGTAAACATTGTTGTATTTTTAAGATCCTCACTCTTATTGATTTCTGAACATGTTCCATTCAAACTAGATTTAGCTATTATAGGAACTCTCAGTTAGTTCCCTAGTCTATTATTTATATCCATGATGGTCATTGTAGCTATCTTAGCTATTTAATAAAACTTTTACTCTCAAATGAGCATCTCGTTGACTAGTTGGTCCCCTTTTGTACATATTTTATTCCAAAAACAACAAAAACATTAGAAAATTATTCCCAAAATAACAAAATCATTATCTTATGATTTTATACATTCTTGTCCTCATACTATTTCCATTTTTCAAGTATTTTATCCTATTAAGTTTCTATTGTGCTAGTCAACTTGTCCCATGCACTTGCCATTTTAAAATATCATTCTCTTTCATCCCACCATGTTACACTCTTTCCATTTTATAATAAAATTAATTCCCATTGGCTTTTTGTTACACAAGTCATCTCATCCTCACTCTCTTTCCATTTTACAAGGCCAATGACATTTATCACACATTTGTTAAGTCTTCCCTTTTCTTATAAATAATTAATTATATGTTTTTGGTCATCATCATGTCTTCTATCCCACTTCTTGGGAGAAATACATTTATCATAAATTTCATGTTGGAACATGAATCCATTGAACTATGTAGGTAGCATCCACTTGTCTTATCTGGAGTAAACTTGGCCAACCACTTCCTTTTCTTCTCTTCCCCTATTTCTTCTACCATTGTTCCTCTTTAATTAGATAATAAATTTTGTGTCCTTTTTCTTTGTTACATTATGGTGGAAAGTAACACCTATACTACATGTGTATGAGCACTTATCTTTAAATCACACTAATGTGGTTTTTTATTTTCTTGTGTTTATTTGAGTTTTATTGGTGTTTTTTTTTGTGTTTTTACACCTTTCCTTTTATTTCTTCTCCTTTAATCTTTTTATTAATTATTGTCTTGCACTAGTCTTGTGTTTCCATATATGTTTTTTAGTTTCTCTTTTATGTTTAATTGATTGTTTTTGGTGTTGTTTGGTATTTTGTTTTCTTATTTTGTCTTGTTTCTTTGTTTTCTTGCCTTTTCATTCCTACTTATGTATTGATTGTTAATATCTTGATTTAAGTTATGTTCACTTATGTTTATCTTTTTCTTTGTCTTTACTTCTTTTTTAAATGTAAATAGATGTAACTCTAGTTTTGTTCATTATTTACCATTATCCTTAGTTATGTGTATTCACATTTGAACTAGCTCTATGAAATTGAAATGAAATATCATTATGAATTATTCATACTTATGATTCCTAATTTATTTTGCAATAGCGAGCACTTTGTGCTCTAGATTCCAATCTTAATGTCAACATAACTCTAATGAATAGATCTCAAGAATGCTATACATAAACTAGGCTCAATAGGTTTGGCACCTGACTCAATGCTTAGACATGGATCTCTTCACATAAATCATGAGTCTAATAGAATATTTGGTAAATTTTTCATCATCCCTCATTCTATTCTCTCCCACTTCTTGGGATAAATACATCAACTTAAGGTCTCACTTTATTATGTGGCTAACACTCAATTCTCTTGAGGTCAGGTCAGCCACCATTCATTATTATTTTCATCTCTTTCATTATTTTATGAATCCTTGTATGCATGGTATTTTTGGCTTTATCATCCATTCCACCATCACATTTAAGTTTATGATCGCCCATCTTTAATTTATGTATTAGGTTAAATGATTGAGATAATTGTTTGCCAATTTTCCCATGTTGGGGTATAACATTTAAACCAAGTCACAAATCTATATCAACCCTATATGGGCAAAACCATTATTTATTCTATAAAAAATGATCAAAATTATCCCTACTAGAGCACAAATATCTTATCCTAATGAAATATAATCTAATGGGGCACTTCTTATTATCATATATATAGAAACCATGATTATCCTATTCTCACAATTCCAAGCTCTCCACACTATTTCCCAAGATGGCAATGTTTTATTTTGTAACGTATTTCAGGATTGATCAATTCCTTAAGCATGAAGCTTGCACTCTCAAATTGGGTACGTTCAAAGTGTGTCACTTTTATGTTTAGATTGAATCCTTCCTATTCCCCTTATCTTTGGGGCCCATTATACCTCTAATTATTTTGGATCATTGATGATAACCACATGTTCAATAATTATGTCATTTGGATGTGATCTAGTACATGGGTTAATATCTCATTTTTTCTCTCTTTTTGAGAATCCATCCTTCTCTTTCATCCTATTATGTCCTCTCAAGGGGCCATCATGGGTTATTTCCAATTTATTCTTGACAACTGTTTTCTTTGAAAAGACATTTATTCACCTAAATATCTCACTAGCCCTTTTGAAATAATGGGAAAATGTAGACATCCAATTTCTAACACTTTTTGTGTTGAAATTGTCAGTCTTACTCAAATTGCACTCAAATGCACATTTTAGGTCAAAATCACTAAAACACCCTAAATGGTTCAATCTTGTCATTTACAAGTGTTGATTTAGTCTAAAGTATCCCTAAATGGGGTAATACATTTTAAGTGATACCTAACTTTGATCAATTCATTTGGAGTCAAAATGATGACTTTTCCTTTTTATGCTCTGGATCAATTTTTTCTTCTAATTGATTATTGCATGTCATGTACCTTTATTATTTTGTGTTGGAAAAATCATAAATGGGAATTAATTTCCAATGCATCTAACATTACCTTCCAATTCTTCCTGAGTTAGATTATGACCCAATAATATGACTTTCTAACCATTTTGATTAATTAAGGGCTAACTTCCAAAGAATTGGATAAATATTGATTAATCTTGTTTAAGGCTAATTAATTAAAATCAAGAGCCTAAGTGAATTTTACATGAATGTTATTGAATATTTATTATTTTAAATTGATTCCTATTAACTATATCACCTAGTTACATCATTTTTAGAAGGCATCCCTGGGCCATAAATGCATAAAATATCTAAATTATGGCTTGTCATGCCTCTTTAATGCCTCCTATCCTCATTAATGCCATTTCTTCCCAAATCATGATGAGGATATTTATGGATTTAATTAAAAATATTATATTAATTAATAACTACACATCTCAGTCTTATGATGGACAATCATGGTTGATACTGACCAATCTCAAAAAAATACAAATAGAAGGCCTCACACTACCTTTTTTAAGCTTAAATTATGTAAACCTATAATGCTAAAATCTCTCCATAATTAATTTAAGTTTTTATAATTGTCTTATTCGCATTTGGATTATATTTATTTTACAGGCAATTAGATAGTTCTTATCATGAGCCTAGGTTTTATGAAGTTTTCTTGAAACATTTGAGGAGTTTTGACACCATTGTTGACAAAGACAAGAATGATTGATCAAGGGTAGAACATGATTTTGAGTTGATTTTTATCAATGGATTAATTTGGGAAGGTAATGGTTGATTACTTTCTTTTATTTGTATCTTTTTATTATTATCAAACCCTGGATGAATAGGTTGGCTTTATTTTTTGACTTCTTTATGCAATTTTTTATTTATTGACTAAAGCTTGACTAAAAAACATCATAATCCAACTCTATAGGACCATAAAAGTAAGAAAAGGATTAGACATGTTTATTTGATCAAGTTGATGTAGGAAGACACATAGGTCATTGGACCTAATGATCCTATAAGAGGCAATTTAAGTAAATTAGCCCTAGAGGTAGCTTAAGAAAGATTGGAGGTGAAGAGTGTAGATAAAGGTGATCATCATTAGTTGAAGAGTAGAAAATAGTTTTCAAGGTGATCTATTCAGGTAGCTGAGTGGGTGATCAGTTGCCTAGGGGGTTAATTCCTCCTTACAAGGTAATTTTTTTTAAAGGTTTAGTTATTATGGGTTCTTATCTAGATAGGGATAGTAGATCCTTGTGGGACTAGTGTCTCACTAAACCAAGGGATTGGTGTCTCACTAAACCAAGGGATTGGTGTTCCTTGATTAGATAGTTTTGGACTAAATGTTGGATATTGTTTTATAGGACTATATTCCATCTTATAGGGTTTAGTAGGTTTTATCCCCCAAGAGGGTTTCCCAAAAATATGAGGTGTTCATGTAATATATGCTCTTATGTATGCTTTGTATGTATGTGTTTTCATGTTTATGTTATTTTATGAAGTTAATATATGTTGAATGTTTAAGAGTTGGGAATTGAATTGGATTATCTTGCATCACTAATTCACCCCCTCTCTTAGTGATTATACCTCTAACAATTGTTATTAGAGTAGGACCTTCAGTGAAAGTTTAACCACTTGAAGGTGATCCAAGGCAAAATATGTGTGAAAAGATCATCATGTTTGATAAAGTAGTTTTCCATGATAGTGAATAATAAAAGTGGTCTATAATAGTGATGAAGAAGAAGTTTATCTAGAAGTTGAACTCATAGGTGCACTTGGTGAAAAGAAGGAATAAAAGAAGAGGAATTATAAAATGAATAATATAAAGAAAGGTATTAAATCATAATATATTTCTCTTAACAAATTTTTTTTAGGAAAGTTTGAGAGAGAGGAAAATGAGAATCAAGAATAGATCAAGCTCAATAAGGAGCTAGAATCCTTCAAAGTAAACTCAAGATCAAAAGATGATAAAGAGAAGACCAACATTATTGAGGATCAATTAAAGCTTACAAAGATAAATTTTATTTCTAAATAGTAATAATGAATACATCTCAATGCTTAGTTAGAAAAGACAAATGCCAAGTTGAGTTCAAATCAAGGTGAACATTATGAGTTAAAATTCAATATTGATTCTATAAATATTATTGAAGAGTAAGCATGTAGATTAAAGGATGACATGACTAAATAAGATAAGAGGGATAAGGATACCATACAAGATCTCAATATTTATTTATAAGTTGCAAGTTCAATTATGATATCTAAAGAGGATGAGAGTGTTCAATTGAAGACCAAGATAGATAAATAAAAGGATGAGCATGAGCAATTTTTGTCAAGGTAAACAAGACTGAGAAACAATAAGAGATGTAAAATCAAGACAAAAAGGTAAAAAAAATGATTAGGTAAAAAAACACTATAATACTCTACCCTAGAATGCATGGGAAAAGACTAACCTAGATATGGATACCTAATACAATCAAGCTTGTGCATGATGAACCAGAGACACAAGATGGTGTGTTTACTGAGATTCATAATATTCATCAAGTAGAAGGTATGAATGTTCTTAGTTGTTTCAGATTTCATAGAGTTGGTCACATTTATAGGTATTACAAGAATAAGTTGAATGAGTTCTCAAAGTAAAATAAGGTATACGGAGCTCCTAGTGAGTAAGGAAGAGGTCAAAAATGGTTGTGGAAACCTAAGATTCTTATGAGAGATCAAACTTAGACCAAAGATGGTTTGTTTGACATGATATAAATGAAGGAAAATAATTTTTTTCTATTATCTACATAAGTTAACAAATTTTGAAGCAAAGAATGAAGTCAATGATCCATTCAAAGTCAATCTGGTGATGAGGTAGGATTGCAATTCAAATGAGAGTATGGATATATTGAGTCTCATGAGTTTTGGGACTTTTAGTCTCACTATATCAAAGGGGTGTCTCTCTCTAAGATTCAAGGAGACACTTTACAAAAATAGAAATCATGGTGGATGCTAGTTGGATTTTGGTTGATATTACTGGACAAGAAAGATATTTTTAAAATGTGCTTGGTTAAGGGGGATAAATGAGTTTTATTTAACTACACAAAAGTATTTTGATGGAATTATTTAGAAGATATATTCAGGAATAGTGATCACAAAGTCAAATTTATGGTCAATATGGTGAAGAATGAAGCTGAGTATGTAAGGTCTGCAATTAGGGAATTAAAGTTTACAGGTGTCTGGTCAAGGATGATATGTTGTCAAGATGTTATTTTTGCATAATAAAGGTGTATTGATCTTTTTCTAGAGTACTCAATGTGTGTTCAAGGTTTTTGGTCTTAAAGATAAGATATTGTCAATTTTTGTTGCTTAAATTGATTGATCGAATGTTGAAAGACTAAAGACAAGGTTGATATGGAGTATGAGGAGCATGTGTTTTAAAAATTTTAATATCATATAGAAGGTATCAAATTTATATATATATATATATATATATATATATATATATATATATATATATATATATATATATATATATATATATATATATATATATGTCATGTTAAGTATGCCATGGAGTTTGGGGGAGATAACTTATATAGTTTGAAAGTATTGAAGAGTTGTGCATAATATGAGTGGAAGCATGTGTGAGATGTTCCAGTCATGGTGGAGATATGAATAAGTCTATGATAGATGTGAAATAAATCATGTTGATATGATGAATTTATTAAAACAAGTTATGTTCTTTTCAAATGTATTGAATAGTCATGCATAAAAAAAGGGGGAGCTTTGTAAATGGTCATGTCCTAGGATTAGAGGAATGTTTAGTAAAATATGAGAGAGAAAAAGACATGTATGATCAAATAAGAATGTAGTCATGGAGAATGTTTGAATAATATCAAGGTAATAAGAGGTATGAACAATGTTAGGGGAAGTTTTTATCATCTCTTGGAGGTGTTCCTTTCATATTATTGGTCCTTACAGTATTTTCAGGTCTGCAAGATTAGTAGTTGATCCCACTTTGTCATTACATCAAAGGGGGAGAGAGTTCATGAAGAGAGAGATAGATTATATGTATAAGGTTTGTATTGGTGTTTAAATCAATGACAAAGGGGGAGATTCTTGGATTTTTTTATATGATGTCTCCAAGGTGACGAAGGTTGTTGATGAGGTGTCATGTGTGTTGGATTGATAATGACAAAGTGTAATTCAGTGTTCCTAGATGTTTTTTTAGTGTTTGACTTTGTAATGCATTGTATGGATGATATTGATGGTATGGACATGTTGAATAGACATTATGGGGTGTTATGAACACTTATAATGCTTATGGAAGTGAACATAATTCATCATAATAGTCATATGAATGTCTAAACTCAAGTTGTTATCTTAATAGATAAATCTAAGTGAGCAGATTAATGATTTCATATTTCACATGTGTGAATGTTTAAATAACATCTTGATATATGGATAGATTCTCATATTTGAGTAGATTATATGGTTCAAATTTTAGGTCATGAGATTAATTGTAGAAAATTTTATTAAGGTGAAAATTTGGCTTCTTAGACAGAGTTCACTAAGTTTCCATACTTATCCAAATTTGTATTATCAAAGATCTATAGTGAGTGTTTAATCAGATCATAGATCTAATAGTGAGAAATTCATCTAACTAGATAAGGATCTAATAGAATGCATGATCTTGTTAGCAGTGATCTAATGGTGTGTATTTAGATAATATGTCAAAGAGTCTAAGACTACATGTGTTGGTAACAAGTGTCACAATTTCAAAGATTTGATAGAAGATAAATGGAATGTAGGTGCTCATACAGATGGAGATCAATGGTGTGGATCAAGTCAAATAGTCAATGTTCTTAAAAGACATGTAGATCTACCAAGTGGCATAATCATGGGAGCTAAAATCAAATATCAATGGTGAGCATTACAAGATAAATACTAGGATAATTTTGAGGAGAATGATGGTGAATATTTTTTAAAATTTATTAGCAAGAATGAGATGAGATCAATGTGGCTGATGTTTAACATTTACACAGTGAGTGTTGGCATTTGAATTTAACAAAGGAAAAATTAGTGCTCAGTATTTTTCTTATATCTTTTGATCTAGGATGAATTTAAAGGTGATGTAAAAATAAAATTTGAATAATAATATAAGATGAATCCAAAGAAACTAGTTATAATGTTTTAATGTTCATATAGTCAAAGATAATAATCTCTAATGTTTACTATGTGTTTGACCATGTTTTGTTAATGACTAGAGAAGGATAATTGAGTTGTTCTTGATAGTCTATTGATATTTAAAGATGAAATAACTATTAGAGAGTGTTGTAAATTACATGAGGACCATCTATGGGGAATATGGAGTTTTGAACAATCCATATACATTATGAATAAAGAGATATAATTTGACTATGTTTCTTAAATACACTAGTAGTTTGAGTGACCATGTTACAGTGGTGAGTTGAAAGAGATTTAAGAATAATTTAAGAATAAAATGAGAGTGGAGATGTTATATAAGTATATAATGCTTATGATAAATTATTTTTTATCAGTATATGCCCCTGATCATAAATGGGGAGTCAAAATAGCTTGGCTATATTTTGACTATAATGACCAGTTTGAGTGGTCATTTTAAGAAAGTTGATTTGAGTGCTTAAATCATGTGTTAAAGTGTCTAAAGTAAATGGAAGTTTTTCATAGGTCTTGAATGTTTCACCCTAATGATATAATCATATGTATATGTGAAATATTTTATTATTTTCTTCAAAAGTTTGAGATTGTGTTTTATGTGTATGAAGACCTTAAGACCAAGGAAACTTAATTGGTAGGTTCAAGTGTTGAACCCATTTTATAGGTGTCATGGACCCATATGAGAGTGAGAAATTGGATATTAGATAGTGGTTTGATGTGTTGAAATCATTGGTAAAATAATAAGGTGGTCCAAGTATTCTCACATGTAACATGTGAGTAAGAAGGCCTAATTGTTTTAGGTCTCACCAAGACCTAACAATGGTTTTGAGATAATGAGCTAATGATCAACATATGAAGAGTGTGGACCTAACATGTTACATGTGTGTGTACCTATGTTAAGTTTGTTTAAATTATTTAAATAATATTATCAAACTGATATGGGTTAAAGGAAGAGAGTGGTATAAGTGCAATGTCTAATTAGAGTAATTATGCCAATTATGTAAGTGTGGATTCAAGTGAAGGAGAGGAACTTTGAAATAGAATTTATAGGTCAATTAAGACCATCAGAGTGTAAAAAATATGAGACATGTTTATCTGATTATGTTTATGCTAGAGTAAACATAATCCAATGGACCTAATGAGCCTAAAAGAGGTAGTTTGTTCAAGTTAGCCTTAGAAGCAACTTGAGAGAGATTGGAGGTGAAGAGTGTCAACAATGGTGATCATCATCAGTTGAAGAGTAAAAATATGTGTTTTAAGTGATCCTTTCATGTATATGAGTGTGTGCTTATTTACCTAGGGGGTTAATTCCTCTTTACAAGGTAAATCTTGCTAAAGGTCTAGTTGTGGGTGTTCATCTAGACAAGGGAAGTACCTCCTTGTGAGATTGGTGTCTCACTAAACTAAGGTATAGGTGTTCCTTGATCAGTTGGTGATGGTTTAAATTTTGGATATTATTTTATAAGACTATAGTCCATCTTGTAGGGTTCAGTGGGTTTTATCACCAAGAGGGTTTCGCATATATGTGATGTGTTCATGTGATATATGTTCTCATGTATACTTTGGATGTACGTGCTTTCATGTTTATGTTTCTTGATCATTTTGATGTATGATGAATTTTTAAGAGTTGGGTATTGAATTGGATTATCTTGCATCACTGATTCACCCCCCCATCTTAATGATTATACTTCTAATAATTGGTATTAGAGGAGGACATTATGTGCAATTTTAACCACTTAAAGGTGATCCATGGTAAAATATGGGTGAAAAGACCATCATGTTTGATAAATTAGTTTTCCATGATAGTGAAGAAGAAGAAGTGTTATATAATAGTGAGGAAGAAGAAGTTAATCTAGAAGTTGAGCTCATGGGTTCACTTGGTGAACTGAAGAAGTAAAATAAGAGGAACTATAAAATGAAGAATATGATCAAAGGTCATGAAGTACAAGTGAGTTATCTTAAGGGAAGGTTATTAAGCAAGTTTGAGAGAGAGGAAAATAATAATAAAAAATATATCAAGATCAATAATGAGCTAGAATAATTAAAAGTAATCTCAAGATTAAAAGATGATAAATAGAAGATCAACATTCTTGAGGATCAATTAAGTGTAACACAGACAAAACTAAGCTATAAAGAAGAAAAATGTGGACATCTCAGGACTTAGTTAGAAAAGACAAATGCCAAGTTGAGTTCAAATCAAGGTAAGCATGATGATTTAAAATCTAATCTTGATTCTATAAATATTATTGAGGAGCAATCATGTAGATTGAAGGATGACATGACTAAAGAAACTAAAATGGATAAGGAGACCATCCAAGATCTTATAATTTATTTCTAGGCTATAAGTTCAAGTATGAGAGCTAAAGAGGATGAGATTGTTTAATTCAATACCAATCTAGATTCATTAAAGGATGAGCATGAGAAATTTGTTGTCAAGGTAAACAAGACTGAGAAATAATATGATAGGTTAGCTCAAGAAAAAAAATGTGAAAAGAGTAATTAAAAAACCAAATGTTATGAGATTCCACCACAAAATGCATGGGAATATACTAACCTAGGTATGGAGACCTAAGATAGTTAAGATTGAGCATAATGAACTTGAGATACAAGATGGCATGTTTAATGAGATTCATAATATTCATCAAGTAGAAGGTATGAATGATCTTGTTTCTTTCAGATGTCATAGAGTTGATCACATCGCTAGGTATTACAAGAGCAATTTGAATGAGTTCTCAAACCAAAATAAGGTATATAGAGCTCTTAGTGTGTAAGGAAGAGGTCAAAAATGGCTTTGGAAACCTAAGCCTATTAAAAGATATCAAATTGAGACCAAAGATGTTTTTTTTGTCATGATAGACATGGAAGAGATTCAAGAGTTTATGTTTTCTACACTACTTGACAAGTCTAAAGCAAAGAATGAAGTCAAAGATCCATTTAAATTCAATATGGTGATGAGGCAAGAGTAAAATTGAAATGAGAGTATGGAGAAATGGGAGTATCTAAAGTTTTGGGACTTCTAGTCTCACTATTTCAAAGGGATGTCTCTCTCTAAGCTTCAAGGAGACACTTTAAAGAAAGAGGAAGCATGGTGGATGATAGTTGAATTTTGGTTGATGTTGCAAGATAAGAAAGATAGTTTGAAATTTTGTTTGGCTAAGGGTGAGTAGTGAGTTTAATGTAACTACTCCAAAGTGTTGTGATGGAATGATTTAGAAGATATATTTAGGGATAGTGATCCTAAAGTCAAATTTTTGGTCAATCTTTGATGAATGGTCTAGTTGGTCAATATGGTGAAGAATGAAGATAAGTATGTAAGGTCCAAAAGTAGGGAATGGAAGTTTAAAAGTGTATGATCAAGGATGATAGGTTGTCAAGAAGTGTTTTTTGAATAATAAAGGTGTGTTCATATTTTTCTAGATTGCTCAATGTGTGTTCATGGTTTTTAGTCCTAAAGATAGGATCTTGTTAATTTTTGTTGCTTAAATTGATTGATCGTATGTTGAAAGATTAAATACAAGGCTGATATGGAGTATTAGGAGCATGTGTTGTCACATTTATAATATCATATATAAGGTTTTATAATTATATAAATGTCAATTTAATTATTCGATGGAGTTAGAGGGAGCTAACTCAGATAGTTTGAAAGGCTTGAAGAGCTGTGCATAATATGAGGGGAAGCATGTGTGATATGTTCCATTCATGGTAGAGATATTAAGAAGCCTACTACATATGTGAAATCAAGCATGTTGATATGATTAATTGATCAAACCAAGTCAAGTTATTTGACAATGTATTGAATCCTCATTCATAAATAAAGGGGAATCTTTGTAAATGGTTAGGTCATAGGATTAGAGGATTGTGTAGTAAAATTTGAGAGAGAAGAAGCTCTATATAATCAAAGAAGAATGTATTCATGAATCATGTTTGAATATGTTCAAGGTGAGAAGAGGTATGCAAAATGTTAGGGGGAGTTTGTATCATCTCTAAAAGGTGGTTATTTACTATTATTGGTCCTTGAATTCTTTTTAGATCCACATGATCAGGATTTGATCCCACTTTATCATTGTTTCAAAGGGGGAGAAAATGCTTGAAGAGAGAGATAGAGTTTATGCATAGTATTTGTATTGATGTTGACATTAATGACAATGGGGAATATTATTTTAGGTTAGTATATGATGTCTCTAAGGTGACCAAAGTTGTTGATGAGGTGCCATGTGTGTTAGATTGACAATTACAAAGTATGCTTCAATGTGCTACAGTGATCCTGCATGGTTCTTTAGTGTTTGAATTTGTAAGGAAATTTATGGATGATATTGGTGGTATGAAAATGTTGAAGAGACCCTATGGGGTGTTATGAGTGCTTATGAGAGTTAATGGAATTCATCAGAATAGTCATATGAATGTCTAAGTTCAAGTAGTCATATTGATAAATAAAGTTGAGTGAGCATATTGATGATGCCATATTTCACACATGTGAAGGTTTCAAGAGTATATTTATATATATATATATATATATATATATATATATATATATATATTACCCTATGCGAGGATATCATATGTTTCAAATTTCAAGTCATGAGGTTGAGTTTAGTAAAAGTTATTAACGTGAAAATTTGGCTTCTTAGATAAAGTTTACTAAGTTCCCATACTTAGACAAATTTTCATTATCAAATATCTATAGTGATAATTTAATCATATCATAGATCTAATAATGAACATTTAATCTACCTAGATAAGGATTTAATGGAGTGAATGATCTTGTTAATAGTGATCCAATGGTGCATACTTAGTTAGTATGTCAAAGAGTCTAAGATTGCATGCACTGGTGATAGGTGTCACAATCTCAAAGATTTGACAGAAGATCAATGGCATGCAGGTGCTCATACAAGTGAAGATTGATGATGTGGATTGAGTTAAATAGTCAATGTGCTCAAAAGGCATGTAGAGTTGCCAAGTGACACAATTGTGGGAGCTCAAATCAAATATCAGTGGTGAACATTGAAAGATATATAATACATTACTTTTGAGGAGATAAATGCTTCATATTTGTTCAAATTTTCTAGGATTCAAGATATGAGTTCAAAGTGGCTAACGTTTAACATTTACATAATGATCATTGGCATTTGAATTTAACAAAGGCAAAACTAGTGCTTAGTATTTTTCTTATATATTTTGATCTAATATAAATTTGAATATGATGTAAAAATAAAATTTGAAGATAAGTGTAAGGTAAATCCAAATACATTAGTTATAAGGTTTGAATTTTCATATAGTTAAATATATTAAGCTCTAAATTTGACTATGTTTGACCATGTTCTATAAGTGATAAGAGAAGGATATTTAAGTCGTTATTGATAGTGTCTTGATGTTTCAAGATGAACTAAATATTTGAGACTATTTTAAATTTAATGAGGACCATATGTGTGGACTATGGAGGTTTTACCAAACCATATATAGTATGAATAAAGGCTTAGAAGTTAACTGTGTTTGTTA